>CM076579.1:57192202-57876970 GCA_034641835.2 Pinus albicaulis | reverse complement strand
CAAAGACCATGTAAGCAGAAATTGCGTAGGATAAACCCTGTCCTAATGCCTCCAGTTGAGAAAGAAATTAAAAATATGTATGATGCTGGAATAAAAGTCCCATTCAGGTACTCGGAATGGGTCTCTAATCTTGTATCGATGAGGAAGAAAACATGGGAAATTAGGCTATGCATAGACTTCAGAAATTTAAACAAAGCCTCCTTGAAAGACAACTACCCTTTACCTAATATGGATCATATATTACAAAGGGTAGTAGGCTCCAAAAGAATATATTTGCTTGATGGTTTCTCAGGGTATAATCAGGTGCTAGTACATTCAGATGATCAACACAAAACCGCCTTCACTACAACTTGGGGCACCTTCATGTATGTCAAAATGCCTTTTGGGTTAATGAATGTTGGGGCCACTTTTCAAAGAGCCATGGACATTTATTTTTCCAAAGAAATAGGTTACTTCATTGTGATATACCTTGATGACATAAATGTCTATTCAAAAACCGATGAAGAACACCTAAATCACTTAAGAAAGGTCTTTGAAAAATGTAGAAAGTATGGTCTATCTTTAAATCCTAAGAAAAATATGTTTGGTCTTCAAGAAGGAAATCCTTTAGGCCATATCATATATGAAGAAGGGATTGAGATAGACCCTAAGAGGATTGAGGGGATATTGCAAATTAGTCACCCTAGGAACATCAAAGAGCTGCAATATTTCATTGGAAAGATCAACTTCTTAAGAAGGTTCATACCCAACCTTGCAGAAATCCTAAGAAACATTAAAAACATGTTGAAAATAGAAATAGGAGTCAAATGGACCATAGAATAAAATAAATCCTTTGAACTAGTAAAACAAGCACTTACCCAAACACCAGTTCTAATCAGCCCTGACATTACCAAGGACTTCTGCATCTTCTCATTTGCATCAAAACATACAATTGTTGCAGTATTGCTACAAAATAACATAATGGTATAAGAACAACCCATAGCTTTCTTCAGCAAGGCACTAAGAGATGCACCTCTGAAATATAACATTATGGAAAAAAAAGCTTTTTCCTTAATCAAAGCATTAAAAGATTTCAGAGTTTACATCTTGCATTCACATGTCATTGCTTTTGTTCCTCATGCAGTTGTTAAGGACATACTAACTTAAGATCCTGATGGTAAAAGAGGTAAGTGGATTTCTGTCATCTTAGAGTATGATCTAGAAATCAAGCCCACCAAGCTAATAAAAGGGCAAGGACTGGCCAAACTAATGGTTGAAGCAAAATTTCAAGCATTAGACATAAACATGATACATTCCTTGGACGAACAAGAGGAACTGGCGACTCCCCCTATTGAAGAAGAATTTTTTAACTCACTCTAGTATGCTGATATATTACATGTGCTTTTTAATCTAAATGCTCCTCTTGATTTTTCCAAAACAAAGGCTAGATTATTGAAACTAAAAGCTGTAATTTTTTTCATTCTAGATAAAGCTTTATATTGGAGAAATTATGTTGGTATCCTGCATAAATGTTTACTTGAGGAAGATGCAAATAGAATCATGCATGATTTTCATGAAGGAGAATGTGGAGGTCATCTCTATTGGAAAACCACTGCCAACAAAATCCTTAGAGCTGGTTTCTATTGGCCCACTCTTTTTGCTGATATCCACAAGCTAGTAGTGACTTGCCATAAATGTCAAATATTTGAGGGAAAGAGAAAAATATTGCCTTTTCCTTTACAACCTATCAGTGTTGAAACTCCTTTTCAATAATGGGGTTTGGATTTCATTGGAGAAATCCACCCTGCCTCCTCTGCCCAACACAAATGGATCCTCACTGCAACTTACTGTTTCACCAAATGCATAGAAGCCATTCCTTCTAGGACTGCCACAAACTCAGTAATCATCAAATTACTTGAAAATCACATTTTGTCTAGATTTGGCTGTCCAAGAAAAATCATCACTAATAATGTTGTTGCATTTAAATCCAAGAGAATGGTGGAATTTTGCCACAAGTATCACATCACATTAGGGAATTCCACAGCTTATTACCCACAAGGTAATGTGTTAGCTAAGTCCTTTAATAAAATTTTGGTAAATATCATCAAGAAACTGCTGGAAGAAAACAAGAAGTCATGGCACAACAAATTAGTGCATGCACTATGGGTAGACAGATTAACAAACAAAAAATCAATTAACATGTTTCCCTATCAACTAGTGTATGGCATGCATGGAGTTTTTCCAACATCCTTGGGAGTCCCTGTGATGCAGCTTATTCAAGAGGTACAATCAGAGGAGAATGATATCTAAAGGAGGCTGAACCAAACCGTTCAATTGCAGCAATCAAGGGAAAAAGTATACAACATAACACAAGCAGTGCAAGAGAACATCAAGAAGATTTTTGACAAGAGGACTAAATCCAATGATTTCTAGATTGGAGACAAAGTTCTGAAATGGGATTCAATAAGAGAGGACAAAGGCAAACATGGAAAATTTGAAAATCTGTGGAAAGGTCCATACATAATCCATTCAACAAGAGGTAACAATGCATTCTTTCTACAAAAAATGGATGGAATAGAGTTATTTGAAGGTATTAGCAATGGCAGGATGCTCAAGCATTATTTTTGTTGAAGTTCTTAGTTTAAAGCTTTATTCATTGTATATAACACTACTTGAATAAAATATCAGAAAAATGAAACAAAAACAAAGAAAAGAAGAAAAAGAGGGCAGATAAAAAGAAGAGGTAAAGCCCCATACCAAAAAAATAATATGTATGAAAGTGTGCAAGTCCAAATGCCACTACTTTTGAGAAAGGAAAGTCTTATTTAGTCATACATCCTAATCATGATTGAACATGTTTTAAATTTTTGCTGATAAGTTAGAAAATGAAGATTTTACAAATAGTTTAAACTTAGCTTATCAATAGACTAGGTTAGGAAAATATATTGGTTCCAAAGTTCAAATTTGAACCAAAAAGAAAGAGAGTGATGAATGAAAAATGCCAAATTATAGCCCTCAATTAGTTTACTTTGTGCAAAAATAAATTTTGTATGAAAATTTTCCAAAATTTCACATCTCGTGACAAATCAAACTTCTTAACCTTGATTTGATCATGTTTTGAATTTTATGTCAAAACATTAGAGAATGAAAATCTGTCAAACTATTTAATCTTGACGGATAAGTAGATTAGGTAGAGAATAAAAGAGCTCATCAGTCTAATCTGAGCCTTTGGATGATATAAGGGTAGAAGTAGATAGTTTGTGCTTTCAAAAGAAAAATGATGTCCAGGGTTTGCCAATCCAAATGCACCCAAATGAAGAGAAAATGTTAGGAAAAGTATGATGGGTAGGTAGAGTTGATGTTGAAGCAATAATTTTTTTTAAGATTTTAAGATCACAAGCTTCAAAGAACAGGATTAAATCAACAATTGAAGAAGGATGGAATCCGCCAAGCACAAACAAGGCACTGATTTACAAATTCCAGAGATCTGAACTCTGAGGTTCTTGACACCTCCTGAAGGAGCTGCCGTCCCAAAGTGGAGCCACTGTTAGTCATCAGTATTTTTTGACTCTCTTTGGATGACTATAGGATGGTTATGGTTTTCTGAAAACAATATTCCTTGAATATCTTGAGTTTCAGAAATCTCATTGCCTTCATTATCGTTATAACCTTATTTTCAATATTCCTCAGTTGGTCTTCTCAAATTCACCATGTTTCTCTTAAAAGACTCATTATGGGCTCATACTTCTCATTTTCATCCTTCTTTACTACCTAAAACCTCATTTCCCCCCATTTTCCCCTGACAATAAACTCCATCCTCCCTCTAAGATTTCTTGATTGCTGACTCATTCACATGTCTATTTGAGCAAAATATTTGAAAATAATTCTAGGTTGGAACCTATGACAATGCTATGTTTTCACTTGAAGATCTTTAAGTCAAAATATCCTTCAAAATCGAGTCAAAAAGCACTCCCATTAGGTCATTAGGGTTTTACATTTTTTTCAAGATCATCCTTGGATGTTTTAGGCACTGCTTTTCCTTTGCTAGAATCTGGCTCAGATGTAATATAATGTCAAGACATGGTTATTCAAGAAGGACCTAAAATTTCCAAAGAGGATTATCTTCTTAGTTCAGAGTCTGCAAGTGAGAAAAATGGAAAATGTTTAGCACCTCTGTAGAAGTGTTGGAAGATTTATCAGCAGAAAGTACTGATGAGGTAGACTGTCTACTCCTGAATGAAAACAATGTACAGCAAGGGAAAAGGAAAAAATCTGATCTTTTAGATGACAAGGACTATAAACTTGATAGTCCATTAGAGTGCCAAAGAAGTGATTACTTTCAAGAGAATGACATGGAGAAAGCATACAAGGCCAAGCATGAAGAAAGTCTGTAAGAAAATATTGATGGAATATGGAAAAAAGGTAAGGTGAACTGGACAGAAATGAATGAACTTGAAAGGGCTATAGATAACTTAGAATACAACATTGATGATTGATGTAAAGAACTGCAGACAGTTAGGGTTTTTGAAAAAGGTGGCCAGAGAAGGTGGAAAAGATGAGTTGAGTTTTATGGTGGAAACTATAGAAGATTTTGAAGATGATAATGTGTGCAATCATCCTAAATTTGTCAAAGTAAGCATGTCAAGTCTCAATGATCAAAAGAAAATCCAATTCAATGACTTCAACAACTTGCAAGAAAAAAAGTGTCAAGGAGAATCAGTGACAAAGGAAAAGGACTTCAAACATTAGAAAGTGGGTTTTTGAAAGTTAAATTAAATCCATAAGCCTATAAAATACCATTTCACACTTCAAGAGAACCATTATTACCTTTCAAAATATCAATATCATTCAGCAAGGGAAAGTTTGTGGGTTTTCTGAGCGAATTCGGGAAAATTTTCTCGGCGCTGCGTGTTTGCCTTGACAGTGCGCGCCTGGGAGTTGGCGTTGCGCCCTTGCCCATTTTCCTCCACATGTTTTCTGAAGGCGTTGTACCCTTGCCAGAAAGACTTTGTGCTGAATTTCCTTGTCGTTGTGTGCTCAGAGACTGGCGCTACACACTTGGCTTGGCGCCGTGCCCTCAGCCATTGGCGCTGCGTGCTTAGACAGGAAGGGTTTCTGAGTCTTCCAATAGCCTAAATCACTTCATATCGCCTTCAAATATTTTCCAAGGTTCTCCAAAGAACAGTTAAGTTGTAAGTTCATACAATAACCTATTTTCAAGATATTTTGGTCATCATTTAATCAATGTAAATGAAGCCCTAAGAAAACCCTAAGTTTTAGCTTGAGATCACTGTTTTATCCTTATTTCGTCCTCCTTAAAGAAAATCAGTCATAAAAAAGGGTAATAACATTTCTTGAGGGTTTTCATTCATCTAATTTGTCACAACACCCATTCCCTTTCATTCATTTCCTTCATTTTTCAAAGCTTCCATTGCATTCCTTCCCCTCATTGATTTCACCTACACTCTATGGTTTCACAAAATAGAGTTTAGAAATGTCAGAGGAAGAAGACAATGCTAGTGGTGTTGAGGAATAAATTCCAAGGAGACATGATCACAAGGGAGGGAAGATAAACAGATTTGAACCTATCACTACAAGGGAACTCATGGCCTCCCCTCTCATTGTATCTTGTTTTAAGCATGTGGGCTGCTTTGAATTTTGTGAGAAAGTGCAGCAAGTCCAAAATCACCCAGAGCTAACAAGACTATTCATCATCAATCTACATGAAAAGTAGGTCAATATTTCCGGGGTTACATTTTAGATGTCCATTGATGCCATTGCAACTGCTACAAGGATACCTAGTGTGGGAGAAAAGTGGTCCAAACAAGCAAACCTGGACATGACTTATTTTGAACCATACCTCAAACCTAAGTATAAAGATCATCACAAGTCCATCTTCCCTTTTTATCGTCTTCTTGATAGATATGCACCCACGATGAAGATAATAATGAAGTATTTCACTTGTGAGGGAAGGTTTTCCCACCTTTAATCATACAATATTTGTCTTCTTATGCATTTCACTAGAGTTAGGATGCTGCATATACCATATTATATTTTCTACAACATTGACAAAATGGCCTACATTGTGCAAAAGAGAGATTATAATCAGCAAATGTAGAACCTATTTCATCATTCAATCATCAAGATGGTGTTCATACATCAACTACAACAGAAAAATATTCCATGGAATACCTTCATTACCAATGAGGTTTTCACTACTCCACTTGGACATCATCATTAGGATATTCCTTCATCTTCTCATCCTCCCATATCCACTTCTCCATCACACCCCATTGTTCATACATCCCCATTCACTCACATCCATTCACCTCAAGTTTATCCTCCCTCATCACCTTTCCACCACCCTTCACCATCACCTCATGATACCAGAGCCTCAAGAAGTGAAAGGGATATTGTAGTAGCTGGCACTAAAATGATTGAAATTGAACCATTTCCTTTGACTTACCGGAGAGGTTACATGCATGTGTTTGCTTCACTTGAGGTGAAAGGGGCCATGCCTTCTTCATCAACAAATTAGGTTAATAAAGGCAAAGGAAAGGTCACAGAGCCTATCAGTGCTAAGGAGGAGGACAAGCATGAAACTGAGAAAGAGTTTCAGTTGATTGACTTTGAGGATGAGGATGAGGAGAGAATTACCAATATGTTGCTCAAAAGCAAGGATGCCAAAATTATTGATCTTGAAGCTAATCTTGGTATGGCAAAGAATGTGATTAACTAGTTTGAGCTAGAGAATTAGTAGTTGAAGACAAAGCATCCCATCAGTGAGGTTAGGGTAATCAGAGCTCATAAAGATGCCAGAAAGGCCAAGGCTTTTCTATATGAGACCTTGGGAATATATGAGGACAACGATGATGAGGAATAATAACTTCCTAGGAAGAGGCCAAAGAAAATTGGGTGGAAGAGGGCTTTAGCCCGAGAAAGGCAAGAAGAGGCAGAATTGGCAGGGCAGCTCACTGCAAGTGAGCTGCTTGCCATAGAGATCAGAAAGGATAGAGATTCTTGGCTAGAAAGAGCCAATTTTCACCTACAGGGTTAGATAGAGAAGGCAAAGAGAGACGCTGGCATGCAGAGGAATATTGCAAAACATTATGCCATGAGAAACAGGATTGCAAGGGCCAAGCTCAAACGATCCCATGCAAAGATTCGAGCTTTGACCGAGGCAAAAGAGAAGGAGAATCTCAAAATTCTTGTTGATGTGTCTCTCCAAGCCTCTAAACCTTAATCAACAAACTAAATTCCAATTTTCGCACCTTTGTGCACATTTTTTATATTTGACAATTTGACTTGCAGAAATTGGGCCAAACGCGCAATGTCACTAGAACTGCGCTCTTCATTGGGGAACTCAAAAGAAAAATGGTCAACATATTCATGTTCGTAATGGCAGGTACATCAACCTCGGACAATTTCAGAGGATTTGGATCAAAATGGGTTCCTCAAAAAGGCCAAAAACTACCAAAAAATCACCTTTCTTCCCTCTTTTTAGCATTGGCGCTGCGCATTTAGCAGTATGGGGATAAGTGATTTTTGACAAGGAAAATGGACACCATTATGGAAATTGAAAGCGTATTTGGAAAATATACTCAGAGACCTTTCCAATGAGCCATCATGGAGCTCATTTGGACACCGAAAAGGCCTTCAAAAGTTAGCTGTAAAATAGGTCATTTTCTCAGTATTGGCACTGCGTGTTTGCACTGGCACTGTGCCCCTATACCTTGGAGTTGTGCCCTTACCAAGAGTTATTGCAGAAGATATTTTGAAGCCTTAAATGTAAAAATTTTACAAAATTAGCTCAATAGTTATGTTAGAATTTATTATTGCAATGAATGAGTTTTATATATTTTTCCTTGGGCCTTACATGGTCTCAAAGGTCAAAATTCATTTAACTATGGAATAAATGACATCTAAAACCCTAGCTAGGGTTTCACCTCCTCATTTTGCAGATAAATACTACATGTATGCTTCATAATTGTTGTTGGTTGATTGTTGAGTTGAATACCTCATAGACTTTGAGGGGTAAAGAGTTTTTGGCTTTGGAGCTTTGTAACTGTTTTGGACTGAATATCAATGGAACAAGCACATTTACAGGGTTCATGGAATTTGTTAAATGGTGATGTTATTCTAATTTCGTAATTGTTTCCTTATGTTTTCCATTTTGTACATCAATTTCCCTTATGACAGAGCATAAAATTTAGGTTAAGGTATGTTGTTAGAGGCACCTTAACTTGTCTGCTTTCTGTTGTTTAAATGTTTTCCTCTACTGGGTCTCATTAGAGAATTCTTGATTACTTTCTAATTCCACCTAGCTTGTTTTCTTGAAAATGATTTAATAAGATTCAAACCAAATAATTTTATGATATGCCTTGTCCTTTGGTGTAGCTTGAAACATTGTTTTAAGGCCTTTCTTTGAAGTTTACTTAATAGGATTTTGGCTAAAGAAGTTTATGGTTTTCCTTGTCCTTTGGTCTATCTTTAAATTTCATTTTAAAGTTCTTTGAAGTCTGATTGAAGAACTTAGGAGTTCCCTGCTTTTTAATCATCACTTATATGCCATCTTAAATGTTTTCTTTGTCTGAAGGTAAATAGCTAGAGAATTTAGGAGTTCCCTGTTCTCTAGGGTTTGTTGGATTGTTGTCTCAAAGCTTGCTTGGTAAAGCTAGGCCAAAGAAGTTTATGGTGTGCCTTGTCCTTTGGTTCTTTCTTAAGCATAGTGATCTTAAAGACTATTCTTGTTCTAGTATATGTTAAAGGATTCTTAATTGCCCTTTAAACCTACTAAACTCACAATTTAATGATCATTTCACACCCACATAAGCTATTAAGATCCATTTGGCTTTGTTAATTTTCCCTATGAAACACCCTTGATTTATTGTTGTACTTTTCAAGCCTTTCACAGGCCCCATAGCCCAATGGTTTGAATTTCTCTTGCTCTATATATTCTTCTTAACAAGCAACCCGACCAAACAAAACAAAACAAACAACCCTATCTTTTTAACTAGCCTAAAATGAGCATCCTAAACCAAACAAGTTATATCTTTTATACAAATATAGAGAGAGCCCTCTCTGAGTCCAGGAAGGCTAGGTCCTAGGACTCCAAAGTTGGTTTGATGTTACCCTTGTCTACTTGATCTTTCCAATCTGACAAATTATAAGGACCTAACAACTTGTATCTTGTTTGTGCATCATTTTATGAGATTTTAAGTAAGCTTCAAATATTAGCTAAAATTGATCTTCTTTTACGGCTACAAGGTCCTTTGATTTCCATTCTAGTGCCAAATTTTGGAGGTATATGTTGTTAAATCTATTTCCTCTTTTTCTTTTAAATTTAGTTCCTCTCGCTCTTCCTCTACCATTATTCTATCTTCTATGTTGGCATTTTTCCCTAATTTCTCTTCTTGATTTTCTTCATTCCCTTATGTGTTTTCCTGGGTGTTCATATTCTCACGGGTTCTTACTCCTTCTCCTTGTTTTCTTGGATATATCTTCCTAGGTTTTCAGGATTGAACATTGATTATCATTATTTCCTCCTAATGATGAGGGGTCCTAAGATCTTTTTCTTGTTGCTTTCTTTATATTTGATACTTTTAGAAATCATTCCTTGTCATCTTGTTACTCCATTTGTGAGGGAAGTTTGACTTCGCTTAGAGGAAAATACCTAAATTAGTGGTCATATTTGTGGCATTTTCTACATCTGAAGGGTATTTTATCATAAATGGGATGCTCCCAAATGTCATCATAGTAGCTAATTTATATGTTTTCTAGAAGGGCCTTAGTTAGGTCTAGTTAGACATATAATATTTCATACGATGAGTATCTTCCTAGTTTAGTATTTTCTAATACCATAACAAAAGAATTAATAACATTGTTGATTCCCTCTAGTATATCCTAACCAAAAAACTCTTGTGGTAGCGAGTAGAGTCTGATCCATTCGAACAGTAAATTAAATTATTATTTATTATGGTTAAATCTCTCTAACTAGTATTTCATATAAACCCTATGTAATTTAGGAAGTAATCCCCCCCTGGAAATACTATATCCTGATCCTCTTATTATTTAAAATGAAAATGAAGAGACCCTTCAATCCAAGTTTGATTTGAATATCTTCCTTCATCTACCAATGCTTTCTGATCCATCCTATGAGTATTTGACCCGAATTAGGGTTTCACTAAATATGTGTGGGATATGCTTATCTACCATGAATATAATGTGAATTTTCTTATATGCTAATATACTATGAATATAATGTGAACATTAGTTTCAAGCAACGTGTGTGTGTGTGTCTATATATATATATATAATCCTCTCTAGTCTTACAACCTAGATTCTCACATTCTAAAATGTTTTTCACATATATATAATTAATATAATTTTTTTTATTTAATATAGATATTTAAATATTTGATTAATAATTCTCCACTTATTTTTTTATTTTTATTTTTCAATAATATATATCAATGGAGTTGTCGATGGACACAACATAATAGCCTGGACGATAGTTTTTGGCCAGAATTTGGTCAAACAAATTTCAAAAAATCAAGTAGTTGGAGTGTTTGAATTGCATTTTTGATGGTGGAAATGGATTCAGCACCATAAAAAACCATTAGGACACCCAAAATACTGAAGTTTAACGACTGTAACCTAAATTTTTAAAAATCTTTGCCGGAATTTTCATAGTCTTGCTGGAATTTATGGGTTATTCTGTGGGTTTTTTAGACTACAGCTATATTATCTTAAGTATAAGAATAATGTAAGGTCCCACCTTACCAAACATCAATAATATAGAGAAGTAGAGGTCACATTAATCACTAATACTCTTTTTTTTTGTAACATTACTAACCTGGTTATCATGTAATCATGTTCCTTCATGTATATCAATATAAGAATATCACATAAGAAGTCAAGAATAACTTCCCCTTAAAACTAATTCCAAAACACATTTCCTTTCAAGTTTAAAAGATGATACCATGTTCTCTTTTATACTTTTACATGACCTCTAAGTAAGATTGAGAATAAATTTCACCATAATTCCATGTGTGAACATTAAGTTAGATCAACCTATATAATTTCCTAAATTATGTTAAATAAGTTACACTTATTGACTCTTTATATCATAACCACAAAATTATCATGCTTATATTACAAAATTCACATATAAGTGTATGAGTATTAGCCTAACTATAACAAGGTAACTTAGGGAATAATATGCCTCTCTTCATCAGTAAATATAGTAAATATGATATGTGTATGAAATGGAATCACAAAATATATTGACCCAACAACATTTCCAAACTCGTCAATTAAAAATTTCTCAATCTCAATTATTATGGCAATGCTTCAATCATGAAAATTGTATAATGAATGTTGCAGCAAAAGCAACTCCTATTACCAATTTAGAAGCATATTATTCTTCTGAAAGTGATAAATAAAACAACGGGCTTGCCAAAATTGAGCACACTAGTTGTTTTATACATCCATTAAAACATAAGACTGCACCCTGAGTACATGCAACTTAGACGAAACTTATTATACTCACTTGCATAAAATCCAACAAAATTAGTCATAGTAAAATTGTTTCCAACAACAACCCTTTTTTTAATAAAAACTTTAGAAAATAAAAGTAACAACTATCATATTCTCTATTCACACTTCAATATTTTATTAGATTCATGTTCACATTCATACAAACTTGATGAAATAGGAAGCTACATCCATTAAATAATCTATTCATAAATTTTCTAGTACATAAAAGCTACAATAAGTAGGACATTTACTCTAACAACTTATATGCACAAAACTACATCCATTGAAGTTTTGACAAACACTTTGCAAATATGCAATCTATAAGCTACAACCATTGAGGCCTTTTGACAAACACTATGAAAACATGCAATCTATAGCCATTGAGACCTTTTGACAAACACTTTGCAAGCATGCAAGCAATCTACAACCATTGAGACATTTTGTCAAACACTTGGAATCCATAATATCTTAAGGCAATTTGACATGAATCTAAGATTCTCCCTCACATAACATTTATAAATTAATTCTTCAAATCAAAAAATATTAAAACATGGGCTAAATCATCTTATTTTTTTGGCCCAAAAATTGACAACAGGCACACAAAGCGGGCAACAACAATCTACAAAATGGCCCAAATTTACAAACTGGGTTTGGAAAAGTATTTTTTTGGAATGAAGTCGGGGGTATAGGTTCTATCGGTATGGAAGCCTCCTAATGTTAAGTTGAATTGCAACAAAAACACCTAGGGATGTGATTTCTTAAAACAACAACAACAACAAAAAATACCTACTACCTCATTTATCGATTTTGTCAAACACTTCATGTGAAAACTTCAACTACAGATACAGTACATGGAGAAATAAAACCCAAATTTATGTTGATATTATATTTTCATCAACTCATGAAAACTTGCTATGAACACAAATCATTATAAATTGAACTTAAAAAATTTAACATCACATTCTTGTTTTAATACCTCCTACATGTACATGCTCAACAACAACCGTCAGTCATTATTGGTTAGCTTAGGATTAACTATGTAAATATATCATAAACATTCATAAGTATTAGTTCCAATAAATTGAAATTTTTACAACACTTTAAACTAAAAATAATTGAAGTGTGAAGAATGATTATGAACATATCTAGTTGTGTATTTATACAAGTCCAAAATGATGGGAGTATGCAAGGGGTGTACTTTATGGAAGTATGTGAAAGCCACCTTTCACGAGAAGGATAGTCGCGCCACGACGATCCTTGAGAGAGTTCACACAGACGTGTGTGGTCCTTTCTCAGTTGCTTCGACAGCAAAGCACAAGTATTATGTGATCTTTGTTGATGATTTCTCTCGAAAGTGCCGGATCTTCTTCATGCAGAAGAAGAGCGATACATTCGCGAAGTTCTGTGAGTTTAAAGCACTGGTCGAGAAGGAGTCGGGGAAGAAGGTGATTGCTCTAAGGAGTGATAACGGTGGTGAATTCATCTCGGCTGAATTCAAGGAGTTCTGCAGTGTAGAAGGGATTCAGAGAGAGCTCATTGCACCCCATAACCCACAGCAGAACGGGGTGGCTGAGCGGAAGAACAGAATGATCGTGGGTGCTGCACGGGCGATGTTGCATGATCAGGGCCTACCCCTTCACTTGTGGGCTGAGGCATGCAATACAGCAGTGTATGTGCAGAACCGTTGTCCTCACAAGGTTCTGGGCATGAGTACACCAGAGGAGGCTTATTCTGGCAAGAGGCCTGATATTTCCCATTTGCGGATTTTCGGATCTCCTGTCTACATGCATGTGACGAAGGATGCAAGAAGGAAGCTGGATCCAACTGCTGAAGTTGGAATATTTGTGGGGTACACCGATACACCTCACAACTATCGGGTGTATGTGCCAGACAGTCGCAAGACTGTTGTGCGACGGGATATAAAATTTCAGGAGGAGAAAGCCATGCAGTGTTCGCTTGAGAGGGAGCTACACTTGCATGCAGATGAGGAGCTGTTAGTTCCTAAGGAGGAGCTTCCGGATGTGAATCAGCCACAAGAGGAAGTCCAGGAGGTGGAAGAAACCACCCATGCAGCGCCAACCATCAGAGGGCGCATGCGCACTACAGAAGCTGAGCGACTGGCTCGGGATGCAGAGAAGGTTGTAGGACCACCTACAGCACAGCGCAGACAGAGACAGTCACCGGATCGGTACACTAGATACATGGCTCTTGTGAGTCAATGTGTTGTGACGGAGCCATCCTCTTTTGAGGAAGATGTGGAGGAACCCGCATGGGTTGATGCCATGATCGAAGAATATGATTTGATCGTCAGGAACAGTGCATGGGAGATTGTCCCAAGACCGGTTGGGAAATCAGTGGTGGGTTCGCGATGGATCTACAAGGTGAAGCAGGCGGCTAACGGGAGTGTGGAGAAGTACAAGGCGAGATTTGTCGCCCGTGGCTTTTCACAGATTGAGGGGATTGACTATGAGGAGACTTTTGCACCTGTCGCAAGGTACTCTTCCATACGGACGATCCTTGCTCTCTCAGCGCAGATGGGGTGGCACATTCATCGGATGGATGTGAAGACTGCGTTCCTCAATGGAGTTATTGAGGAGGAGGTGTACATAGAGCAGCCTGAAGGTTTTGAGATCTTCAGCAGTGAGTCGCATGTGTGCCGACTCAAGAGAGCACTGTACGGGCTGAAGCAAGCACCTCGTGCTTGGTACACTCGGATAGACAGCTACTTCACTGGGCTTGGATTCTCCAAGAGTGAGGCTGATCCAAACCTGTACCAGATTGTGGTGGAGGGGAAGCTGTTGATCATCGTACTGTATGTAGATGATCTGATTTTGACTGGCGATGAGCAGTTGATACTTTCATGCAAGGAGGATCTTGCACGAGAGTTTGAGATGAAGGACTTGGGCATCCTTCATTATTTCCTGGGATTGGAGATTTGGCAGCGCAGCGGAGGACTGTTTGTTTCTCAAGGCAAGTATGCCCGGGAGATTCTGGAGAGGTTCAACATGCAAGGCTGCAAGCCTGTTGACACTCCTCTTCCTGGTGGTTGGAGGAAGGAGGATGCTACTTCAGGGGAGGTAGTGGATGCCACTGTCTATCGACAGTTGGTGGGGTCGCTTATGTATCTGGTCAATACACGACCCGATATATGCTATGCAATTAACCAGCTTTCGCAAGCTATGGTTAAGCCTACCAAGCTCTTTTGGAAGGCGGGCAAGCATGTATTGCGCTATATCAGAGGCACATCGGGATATGGTTCATGGTACAGACAGGAGGATGAGTTGAGGCGGTAGTGCTTCAGGCATCGGTATCATCATATCAGAGATTGTGTTCAGCGGAGAATCATGATGCTTTCATATGTTCCCACGGAGGATCAGGATGCCGACATCCTGACGAAGGCGCTCACCAGGAGCAAGTTCGAATTCCACAGAGGCAGGATAGGGGTTGCAGATAATCCATATCTTGCTGAGAGGGAGTGTTGAAAATGCAGCAAGATGATGGAGCTTATTGAAATGAAGTCGCCTTCACTAAGTGGGCCCGCAGGCAAATTTTGGCGCAAAGTCTATTTTTAGACTATGTCTATTTTTAGACATATGGAGCATGGTCCAGGGGTTGCAGTATGTTATTCTTGGAGCATTTGTCATGTTGGTAAAAATAGATGGACCTCTATTTTTAGACATTTAGGTCGAAGTCTATTTTTAGACTGCCTTCCTAAAAATAGGGAAGTCAAATATTATTTACCCTTAATAATATTTGGACTATAAACTTCAGTTTACTCTCTTGGAGCACTTCAGTTCGAGCCTTGGAAGTGGCTCATGCATCTGACAGAGGAATCACGTGATTCCCAAGGGTTTTATGGCACATGCATGGTTGACTTCAGTTAGGACTTCAGTGGCAGAAGTTTGGTGGAGTTAATGAGACAGCTAGTGGAGTTGTGTTCTGTTTATTTTAGTTGAACTAGTTGAGATTAGTTTAACTAGCTAATCAATTAGTTATGAGTGGAGTGAATTAAATATTATTTAATTCATTAATTAGTAACTCATTATTCAACCCAAGAACACATCAGTTCACTACAGTGCATGGACAGTTCAGTGGAGACCAGTGAAAGAGGTAGATGAAAGGGTGGAGTTAGCTATCAGTGGCGACATCAGTTGTGCATGAGATTTGCACCACACTTGGAGGAATTTCCCATGATGATTGCGCTGTCAAGTCAAGGAGATTCGAACCTTGGATCTCTATATAGACAGGCCTGGATTGCGCAATAGAGGCAAGGCAATTGGCGGTGAGTTTTGAACCAGTAACCTGTTCAAAACTGAGCTAGATTGTGTGTAACTTTATGAGAAAGTACTGAGTACTTGTGAGGAGTATTTTACTGAGTTTGTTACATGATTTCTCCATTATAATATACACAATAGCTGCGGGGTTTTCAGCTATAAGCTTTCCCCATACATACTGTGTTAATGTGTATGATGATTTGATGTGTTATCCCTTGATTTTATTTCCGCATGTTTGATGATCTGAGTGGAAGAGATTATGTGTTGCATATGAATTCGAATTGTATGTGATCAGGATAGTCTCGGTGGATAATTAATCATTATTCAACAAATTTCTACACTTGTGACATCATGCTTAGTAAGAGATTAAGCACATATAATCATACAAATCATTTATAATCCATAAATCATAATTAACCATATGTTCCACATAACCATGATCATCCATGGATCTATGTGTCCCAATCCTGGATCACCATCCATGTCATACACCCATGTCAAAACTAGGATACCAAAAGAGAAAACATAGCTAATATGCTCTTAACCAAAGTCAATTCTTATACATAAAACCATAGATATTATCATAAGCAGAAAACAACCAGGTCTATAGAATATAAGCATGTACATAAGTTTGTCATGTATAATGTTATATCATTATATCAAAATCACCCTCTCTAGGTGACATCGAAGTTATCTCACCAAGAAGGGACAGTACAAAGAATTACACATTTTTCTTTAACCAATTATGAAAATCAACTCTAAAATTAAGAAATGTAATTATATAATAAAAATATTACAGAAATTAATTTAAAGGTGACAGAAATTTTCAATATCAAGTTTAAGTTATAGTTTTTCATCATTTCTCGTTAAATTAATCATAGCTTATGACCTTCTAATAATGAGGTGCTTTAGCAATGAGACCTCGACCAATCGCACTAACCCTCGAGATTTTGACTCTTTCGAATATTTCATAGAAATAAAATTAAAATAAATTTAAGCTCACATAAACTTGACATTATTTCTAATATAAGTTAATTATATTTATATCAATTTTAAATTATATTCCATTATTATCAATTTTAAGCTACCTTTTATCATGCCATTATTTCTAATATAGGTTAATTACAATTATATCAAATTTAAATTATATTTCATTATTATCAATTTTAAATTATCTTCTGTCATTATTAAGATTTGATTCTTTTAAATATTTAATATATCAATTTTAAATTATATTCCATTATTATCCATTTAAAAAAAAATGGATCATTTAAAAAGAATAACATCCGAATAAAACAACCCACAATTAAACTAGTGAATTAACATCTAGAAATACATAGTTATATTAAAAATAACACTCCAAAACCCAATAAACAATTTTAAATTATCTTTTACAATTAATATAATTAAAAATTGTTTCATAAAAATAAAATTAAAATAAATCTAAACTCACTTCAATTTAATATTTTCACATTAAAAAAAATATCAATATTAAATTTTATTTCATCATTATTAATTTTAAATTATATCTAATCATTATTAAAATTAAAACTCATTTTCACAACATAATAGATTAACCACAATTACATCAATTTTAAATTATATTTTATCATTATTAAAATTTAATTCCTTTAAATATTTAATACAAATAAATTTAAAATCACATCAATCAAACATTTATATCAATTTTCAAACCAATGATAACCCAAACTTTACTGAAAAGAATGTGAACCACCATAAAAATTGAAATCAGTTAAGATTTTTATTTTACAAAATATTTTTCAACATATATAAAGAAAAATATTACTCTTTTTAACCTTCATGATTCTAATAAAGGATATTTAGAGTAACAAAAGTTCAAAGACTAGGCTTCCTTATCCATGGAGTCTATACTCTTTGCTAAATTATAAATTTATGATACATCAAGCCACCTTCTTGTTGGAAAAGGAAGAGAAGAAGGGGCAGGGGATGTCTCCGCTGAACGCAGTGCCCAGCTGTCCGATCGGGGCATACCCCAACCCATCCATCCGGTATCCATCGGGATAACTCTCCGGCTTGTAGTCTGAGTATCTCAATTTATGCACCTTTTTCCGTTCCTTCTCCTCTTCCTGGTCCTCAACCTCCATTGAAATCCTCTCTGTTGACCACGTCAGCGGTCTCGGAGGGAGAAACCATCCCACAAAAGTCCCTAGGCAGAGGTGAAGGGTGCCAGTAACCATGGAGATCAACGAGTAGGGCTGACGTGGATATCCCATAGCATCAACTAGCCTCTCCTCGAGCACGCAATATACGAATACTCTGGCTGTGGGACGGAGGCAGGCGGGCACGATGGACAGCAAAAGATCCAGCGTGGCATCCGCGACTGTTCTGTTGGAATGGGCGTACACCATGTTATCAGCTTCGTACTGGAGGCTGAATCGCTCCATTTCCTCCACCGTTTCGGGGATGTCTTTAATGCCCATTCGGATGCCGATGCTGCGCCACATCACGAAGTTCGCCGTCGTCTCATTTTGCGTCCAATTCCGGTAACCAAACCTACAAAGGTTTTATCAGATTAAATTATTGAGGATATCATGTCAAATGATATGTATAGAAGGGTATGGGAAAGAAGATGCATGTACCTGGCGGCAAACCGTTTGGGCTCCAAGATGAAAGTGGAGAGCGTGTAGAGGTAATCGTCGTTGGAGATGTTGTAGTGGCTGTGAATGAAGTTGAGGCGGCGGAGAGCGAGGGAGCCACGTAGGCTGTCGACGTGGCTGCTGAGGAGCTCTTCCACAATAATGTGGGTGTCGTCGTAGCGCTTGATCACGTTAGCCGGCGAGAACTGGCGAGTGGCAGCCAACACCTTTGAGATGGTGGGTATGGCGAAGGTCTTGAAAAGAGCGAATTCCAGCGCCTTTTTGCTCAGAAAAGGGAACTCCACGAAATAAGTCATCCTGCACACCGCCAATGCATCTCTCACGGGATCCAGAGATGATATCAATTGCAGCCGTTTGCGGCGGAGGTGGTGGCACATGCCCACCCACATCAACACCATCACCGCCACAGGGAATACATAGAGGACCGACATACTGCTCCCTCTGCCTCTCCCTCTCCCTCTCCGATAATATGGATTGCGCTGCTTTTCTTCACACACCGCCCTTCCCTACGCTATTTATAGCCCTCTCAGAGTTGGTGACACCGCCGCCTTGGTCTACGAGACGTTACGTATAATTTATTATTTTCTTTGTCGGATTCCTTCTGTTTCAAGCACACGCGTCTTGACTTTCATTGCCGGTTTCGTTTTCACCTTAACTGTCAAAGTACAGCAGCCTCCATGTTTGACCACTTTTTACTGAATTTCAAATTCCATTCATCTATCAAACGAAAATTCAAATTCAACGAAATTTAACTAAAACATAATTTAAATTTAAATTTATGGAGTTGTACAAGCACAAGCTCAATAGCATAAGAGACTATAGACTTCTTAAGATAGATTTAAATTCCAGCCAAAACCACCTAAGGTTTAAACGAGGTTGGTATAAAGACACCAAAGCCTGGTTAAACCATTAGAAAATCGACCAGAATGTTGCATTGCAAAACATTAATAACGTTAAAAAAATTGTTACTTCTAAGTTCAAAGAAAAAATGTGGTGTGAGAAAGATCTAGTAGCTAAAGAAAATTAAGATATTATAAGGAGGTCATCAACCCCACCTTAGAAGATCAAAAGTATCTTTCTGTTTTAACTAGCTCAAAGAAGAAAATTAATATAGCCAAGATTAGAACGAACTCTCATGAACTCCATAGTGAAGCAGGGCGTTGGAAAGTTCCTAAAACACCATGGATGAAAAGGATCTACCATCTCTGTGAGAATATGAACATCGAGGATGAAAATCACTTCCTCTTAGAGTGCCCTGCGTACAACCACATTAGAGCTCAATTTCATAATCTTTGTTGCAATACTGACCTTCCTAGCCTTTTAAGATGTCAAAATTATAGTGAGCTAGGGAGGCTTCTCTCCAAGCTTTTTGAGCATAGGAATGAAATCTTAAATCAAATTAAACAACTCTTTTCTTTAGGTCCGATAGAATAAAGATTGGTCTCAGTGGATGTTAACCACCACCACCACCACCATCATCATAATAGAATATATATATATATATATATATATATATATATATATAAACATTGACATAAGGGAACATATAAATGACTCAAAATCTAAAGCAATTGAGTAGAAGTGAAGTCCTACTCCTTGCAACCTCTAAATTTTCCTTAAATATATAAAAATGACAAATCAACCCAAGTTTGTAAATAAAAAAAAATTGAATGACAACTAAAAATTTTTGATTGACAAAGAAAATTAAGGTATTATAAGGAGGTCATCAACCCCACCTCAGAAGATCAAAAGTATCTCTCTGTTTTAACTAGCTCAAAGAAGAAAATTAATATAGCCAAGATTAGAATGAACTCTTATGAGCTCCATAGTGAAACAGGTCATTGGACAGTCCCTAAAACACCATGGATGGAGAGGATCTACCATCTCTGTGAGAATATGAAAAAATAGAGATCCAATACGCTTGGGATTGAGTATTGTTACCAACAATCAAGCTGAATTTTTAGCTCTCTGGAAAGGATTAGAATTAGAAATTGAAAATAAAAATTCAAAACTCGTGATTTTTGGTGATTCAGTAATTGTAATCCACCAAGAATAGGAAGCGAAAAGATCTCATAACAAAAGTCTCCTCCTATATTGCATAGGATTGTGATCCAACTTTAGAAATTTGAAAAGATCAAATTCGTTCTATGTCCTTAGGCACCTAAATCTTTCAAGAGAGGCATTGGACAATAAAGGGACAAGTATGGAATTTTAGAGTTGAATAATTGAAATTTATCTAATACCCCATTGCAAGGACCCCTTTATATGGAAAAGAAGAAATAATCAAGGACCCCAAAGGCCATCTAAGCGTATTGATATATGAGGAAATAGGAGTTTGGGAGAAATTGAATTTAGCTTGTCTTCCGACGAAGGTTTTCATTATTCAATGACAGACATTTACCATCCATCCCTCATGGCACCCCTTTAGTACTCTTTCTCAAACTGCTTTCATAGATGGAATATGATCTCAGCTCAACAAGTGCACAAGTGTCGAGATATCCTCTTGAACAACATCAGTGTATGGATTTTTGAAGGACCGAGATCATCAGATCTACGACTTCATTCATTTCGCCCAAGTCTTCATTAATTTTTCCCTCTTTGCAGATATCTATTTGAACTCTCTGCAAGCATTTCGAATTTGAAATATTTTATCAACCATTACTTCAATATTTAAACAAATGATAACAATATTTATTTAAATTTAAAAAATTTTAAAAATTTTAATTTTTAATTAATATAATTTAGAAGTATACAAAAATATATAAACAATTAACATTAATCTAAAACTAAAATTAACATTATTTATAAAAATAATAAATTTTATTTAAAAATGAAATAATAACAGAACAACTTGTATAATTCATAATGAATTACTCAAATACATCCATGTGAGAATTTAACAGTTTTAAATAAAATGCCTATACTGCATTCTACCACTAAGATGCATGAGAAAAGATAAGTTATAAACAGTGCCCAAGTGTTAAATACTTTAACTCTATTATTGAAAGGAGTCTCAAGGTGCTTTTCAATTGAAAAAATAGAGCTTAAATTTAAATCTCAGAATACAGCTAGATGAGTTTTGAAAACTGCTCAGATTTAGATTACACAAACGGAAATGACAATTTCGGCATCGTAATGATAAATAAATAATAAATATTTTATATACGCAGAAGTCATGTAATAAATAATAATAATAAATAGCTTTCCATACGCAAAAGTCATGTTCTTTTCCTGAGTTTTTGGGATTTTCCATAACAGCGGACAAAGGGGGCACCTCATTCAAATAATTCGCGCAGCGCGCTCTATTGATTGAAATGAATTTAGCGTGCAAAGGGGACTTGATTGATGAAGACTAGGGCACATTGAAATGGTATTGGTCCACAAAAGGAGACGGATTGGAGTCTATAAAGTACAATGGTTACAGCTTGACTTTATTAATTATGTCGTCTACAAATGAGATTTGACTAATAAGCCTCCAAACGAGACTCGACTTAGATCTTCACAGGTTACCTGGGCGCATCTATGCTCACGCTCACGCTCACGCTCAGGAGAACGCATTCATTAAAATTTTCAAATGTCATTGGAGTCGACAAAGGCGGCGCTTGGTTGTACTTGTGGCACACATGAAGAAGCCCTTTATATAGGGAACATCAGTAACAGGGTTGTACCACACCAACACACTAGTCATTTTATCTTACCCAGCAGAAATCTTGGCCCTCTTCCTTTCTATCTCATCAGCTGTACCCATGGCCTCCATCGACCAAGCCCAGCTGTGCAGGAACTGTGTGAGCATGAGTTCATCTGGTGATGATGATGCGGGTGTACAAAGACGCACCGGCGATTATCATTCCAATCTCTGGGACGACGATTTCATCCAGTCCCTCTCAACGCCTTATGGGGTGGGTTATAATTACCTACACCTTCCATTCTATTTATTTTTCTGCAGCTTCGATTCAATTACTAAAATAAATTTCTTCTGATCCAATTTATTTCAGGCACCTGCTTACCGAGAACGTGCTGATAGACTTGTTCGGGAAGTAATGGAGATGTTCAATTCACTTACACTCACACTCACTCCCCTCAATGATCTCCTTCAACACCTTTGGATGGTCGATAGCGTTGAACGTTTGGGAATCGATAGGCATTTCAGAAATGAAATAAAATCAGCGTTGGATTATGTTTACAGGTCGGTAACCGTTGCCTTATCATCATTCTTTAATGTTGTGCTTTATATGTTGAATACATGCAATTATAGCGATAAATTATGTTGGCCGTCTGCAGCTATTGGAGCGAAAAAGGCATTGGATGTGGTAGAGAGAGTGTTGTTACTGATCTCAACTCAACTGCCTTGGGCTTTCGAACTCTTCGACTACATGGATACCCGGTGTCCTCAGGTAGATATACCCACATTTTATTACTAAATCGCTGTTTGAGGAAAAGTTGAATTCTAATATATGTGATTTTTCGGCCTCTCTCATGGATCTCCTCCTTTAATAAATGTTTTCAACTTATATCATGATCTCAGATGTTTTGAAAGTTTTCAAAGATGAAACTGGGCAGTTTGCGTGCTCTGCGAATGCTCAGACAGAGGCAGAGATCAGAGGCATTCTCAATTTATTTAGGGCCTCCCTTCTTGCCTTCCCGGGAGAGAAAGACATGGAAGAGGCTGAAAGATTCTGTACATCATATCTAAAAACGGTTCCGATTTCCAATGGCGGTCTTTCAGGAGAGGTGAGGCAGCGGCACCAATTTATGGAAATTCACAAAACAGCGTATTTTATTGTATGCTTTTTAGATTTTTTAATAGAAACATTACTATTGTGGCTGGCAGGTAGAATACGTTATGGAATATGGTTGGCTTACAAATTTTCCGAGATTGGAAGCAAGGAATTATATCGACGTATTTGAAAAGCACACTAGTCCCTGCGTTAAGTAAGTACAGTATATTTATATATTGTAGTAGGCCCATTATATTATTTTTCTCAAACCCATCTAAATTTACAGGAATTTAGTGTTAAATCCACTTTGCTGCATTTACCTTTCCAGGACGAGGACGAAAACAGAGAAGCTTTTAGAACTTGCAAAATTGGAGTTCAATATCTTTCACTCCTTACAACAAGAAGAGTTAAAACAACTCTCCAGGTGATGAGCCGTCTCCAGTATTATAGTCATGTCTTTTTTTACAGACAAACTCGGATTCAAGTTGTTTGATATTCAAATTATTTTGTGTGCAGATGGTGGAAAGATTCAGGTTTTTCTCAACTGACATTCACTCGACATCGTCACGTGGAATTCTACACTTTGGCCTCCTGCATTGCCACTGAGCCCAAGCATTCTGCTTTCAGATTGGGGTTTGCCAAAACGTGTTATCTTGGAATAGTTCTGGATGACATCTATGACACCTTCGGAACGATGGACGAGCTCGAACTCTTCACATCCGCAATTAAGAGGTGCTCATGATCATTAATATTGATCGTTTAATCCAATAAAAATAATGATGAAGGCAGCAACTAACTGTAACTGTGTGTGCATATAATGATCAGATGGGATCCGTCAGCCAAAGAGTGCCTTCCAGAATATATGAAAGGTGTATACATGGTGTTTTACAATTGTGTTAATCAAATGGCTCGAGAGGCGGAGAAGAGTCAAGGCCGAGACACCCTCAGCTATGCTCGAAACACCGTATGGAATATGTTAACTCATACTTTCTTTTGCAGCCAAAAACATATATATATCCTTTCAGATAATGTTGGTTTTGCAAAATATTAATGGAGTATGCATATAAGCTGAGGCTCACTTAATTCGCTTTGCCTGTGGTGTGCAGTGGGAAGCCGTATTTGATGCGTTTCTGGAAGAAGCAAAGTGGATCTCCAGCGGTTATATACCGACGTTTGAGGAGTATTTGGAGAACGGGAAGGTGAGTTTTGGGTATCGAGCAGCCACACTGCAACCCATTCTCACATTAGATATTCCCCTTCCCCTTCACATCCTCAAGGAGATTGATTTTCCATCGAGGTTGAATGACCTGGCATCTTCCATCCTTCGACTAAGAGGTGACATGTGCGGCTACCAGGTAATTAATTGCCATTAATGCTTCTAAGCTAATTCGATATCAAATCAAACCCAAACTACTACATTTAATTTATTACAAAACTGGTTTTGGTTTTCGTTTTGGATTTGGAATTGAAATGCAATATTGAATGTGTTGAAATTTTCAGAATTCCAAAAACAAATAAAACTGCCTTGCCCAACACAGAGAAATATTCAGAATTTTGACAGAGTTTCAAAAAAAAATTCTATTAAAAAAAAAACTTGCTGTTACAATACTTCCTCAAACTCAGAGGGATTACAAATTGGTTTATCTGCTGCAAACACAGAGTAAACTATCACTCTCTGTCTCACACAGAGAAATACTCTGTCTCTCTAACTCAACAACAATACACTACTGTGCATACTCTGTTTTTAAAAAAAAACTCTGTTGTTCTGTGTAATTATAAAAATTACAGCTCTCTGTCTTTTACAAATGCACTGCTGTGCATAAAACTCTGCTCTCTGTTTTAAAATACGCTGTTGTGTATTAAAACATTGCATTACAAAATAATGGCTCTGTCTCTACATATTACAAAACAGAAATATCTTCAGCCATAAATTGCTTCAACCACTAAGTTCACCGCTTGGAATAACATTAATGGTTCATTACTCCTGTCAGCACCGCTTCAATTCTCATTGATGGAAAATTGACTTTCTGGCATTGCTGTTCTTTCTTCCCCGCACTTCTGTGTATTAAAAAAAAATCCTGTGTAATAACATTACATTCTGCTGTCCTTTTTATGTATACACTGCTGTGTATTAATAAAAAAATACATCTCTGTTTCACGGCCTTTTTAATATATATGTCACATATATTAAAAACAAAACAATTAACATTTAAAACCAAACTTTGTTTTAAATCTGTGCGATGGGCAAATTAAAATTTAAACCCCGCACTCCTTATATAACATATAAAACATATGTATGTGCCGTATTATATATGTGGGCCAGCTGTGGTGCTGTCAGCAATTCCGGGGGGGGTAAGGACCTCTGGCCACAATTATTTCACGACCCCCGCGGACTTTCATTACGAACAAATGATGTGGGCCGATTCGATTGGGTTCAACACCATGCCGGCCTACCTTATCGACCCTATCGAAATTGCTTTGTGGGCCCGTTCATTGTTGTAATGCCGCTCGTCAAGAGTGTCATAGCTGGAATTAATTCCAACACTCCCCCTTAATTTCAACCGCTCGGGTTTTCCCGCATACCCATGCATGCCATACCCATGCATCCTCCGACATGTTCAAAGCTTTTCTGTCGTAGTGGCTTTGTGAGGATATCCGCAACCGATCCTCCGTTCTCGCAATGCCGCATCACCCGGCCATTAAGCTTACCACCCCCGTATGAAATGAAACTTCGGGTGTCAATGTGCTTTGGTCCTTTTTTATGAAGAAAATGTATTCTTTAGACAACACTATACCTGAGCTTATTGTCACAAAATATCACCGTCCCTTTTACCTGTTCTTGACATAAGCTCCTCAACATTTTTCGCATCCAAACTGCTTGACACGCTGCTGCTGTAGCTGCCACATATTCCGCCTCTACTGTAGAAAACGCTACAATGGGCTGTTTCTTAGAAGCCCATGAAATGGCTCCTGAACCCATATGAAAAACATAACCAGAAGTACTTTTCTGGTCATCAATACTTCCAGCCCAATCACTATCAGTGTAACCAATTAAATCTGAACATTTTGAAGCAATGTATAAAATACCAAACCTCTGTGTACCTTTAACATACCTCAGAATTCTTTTTGCTGCCTGCTAATGTGCATCCTTTGGCTTTTCCATGAATCTGGAAATCAAACTAACAGCATGCATTATGTCCGGCCTAGTTGCAGTCAAATACATAAGGCCGCCAACTATGCTCTTGTACAAACTAGGATCAAAATCCTTGCCGTTGTCCTCTCTCGTCGAGCTTTAATCCCATCACCGGGAGAGGATTACTGCTTTGCTTTCCCCGCATGTTAAATCTTTCAAGCACCTCATTAACATACTTTCATTCGTTGACTTTGTTTCCCACTTTCATCTTGTTCTACTTCTATTCCCAAGAAGTATCTCAACAAACCCATGTCACTATTTCAAATTCTTCCTTCATGATCGTTTTTTTAAATTTTTAATAAGGCAATCATCATTACCCTCGTAAAATTTACCATCATCAACATACAAGACTACAATCAAGATTTTACC
The DNA here is from genome assembly GCA_034641835.2 of Pinus albicaulis. Classification (NCBI taxonomy): domain Eukaryota; kingdom Viridiplantae; phylum Streptophyta; class Pinopsida; order Pinales; family Pinaceae; genus Pinus; species Pinus albicaulis. The sequence goes on along the minus strand of CM076579.1, from coordinate 57,850,260 downwards.
GTCTTGTTCTTTGATGTAGAGGGTGGGTTCTCCCTCACACTTTTCAAAACCATTTTCCAATAGATATGAATCTATCCTACTGTACCACGCTCTTGGCGCTTGCTTCAGCCCATAAAGAGCCTTCTTCAACTTGCATACCTTGTGCTTTTGGCCTTTCTTCTCATAACCGAGAGGTTGATCAATGTAAACCTCTTCCATTAACACTCCATTCAGGAATGCTGACTTCACGTCCATTTGGTAAACTTTCCATTTGTTTTGTGTTGCTATGGACAACACTGCTCTCACGGTTTCCATTCTGGCAACCGGTGCAAAAGTTTCCTCATAATCTATCCCATGCTTCTGCTTATAACCTTTGACCACAAGTCTTGCCTTGTGTCTCTATATTTTTCCTTCAGCATTACTTTTGGTCTTGTAGACCCATTTAACACCAATAACGTCCTTACCTTTTGGGAGTTCAACCAAATCCCAAGTTTTGTTCCTCTCTATGGCGTTTATTTCCTCATCCATAACTTCTATCCATTTCTTATCCTTGATAGCTTCTTCAAAATGAACAAGATCATCAACATGACAATATAAAGCAAACAAATAATTGATACCTTCATTTGTTATATCTTGTTCAGTAACATTCTCAAACTTCATCTCTTACCTTTTTCAAATAGGTGTACAAGTACTTGAAGAAGCACTTGAATTTCCTCCTTTGTGGTGTGCTTGAGAAGCACTTTCATTTCTCCTCAAGGGTGTACTTATGGTGTTGATGTTGCTGTTTGGGGATGTATTTCAGCCACCTCATCATCATTCTCATCATGATATAAACAAGTATTTAACATTCATCGTTTTCTCTATGCTTCCATCCCAAGCTTCCTTCAATGAACCGAACATCTCTCAAGCCACAAGAAACTTCTGGCCGGATGGGTTATATAACTCGTATGCCTTGGAGTCCTCACTGTATCAAATGAAAATACATTTCTCCCCCTTGCTGTCCAACTTCTTCCTTAGCTAATCTGGTATGTGTGCATAAGCCACACATCCAAAAACCTTCATATGTGTGACACCTTGCTTTGTGCCACTCCATGCCTCTTCCAACACTTTGTTCATAACAGATTTTGTAGGGCATCTATTCAAAATATACGCCGCACAATGTACAGCTTCAGCCCAATAATAATTAGGCAAATGCTTTTCCTTTAACATGCTCCTTGCCATGTCCATTATGGTTCTATTCTTCCTTTCGGCTACTCCATTTTGCTGCAGAGTATATCTTGTTGTAAACTGCTTATGAATACCATTTTCTCTACAAAACCGTAGAAAAACTTTAGATATATACTCACCTCCTCTATCAGTCCTAAGACTTTGATATGCAGCCCACTCTGATTCTCAACAAGTGCTTTGAAATTGCAAAATTCTTCAAACACTTCACTTTTCTTTTTCAAAAAGTAAACCCAAGTTTTTCTTGTAAAATCATCTATGAATGTTAACACATAGTGGCTGCTTGCAAGTGATGGAGTTTGCATCGGTCCACATAAATCTGAGTGGACAATCTCTAAGGGTGCTTTTTCCCTTATGCTTTTCCTGGAAGGAAAACTTTCTCTGTGTTGTTTCCCAAGAATACAACCTTCACAAAGGTTGTCTGGTTTCTCTATCAATGGTAAACCACTTACCATCCCTTTTCTGTTCAACAGATTAAGACCTCCAAAGTTGAGATGACCAAATCTCAAGTGCCATAACCAATTATCATCCTTTGGTTCGCTTTGGAAAGTATCTTGTGCAACTGCTGCTTTCTCTTCACCATTTTTCAAGTTTGCTCTCATTCTGAGAGGGAACATCCTGTTCCTTGTCATCTTTACTTCAGCAATACACTGATTGCTGGGTGGTTTATCCATGATGGTACAAACATCATTATCAAAGAAAACATTATACCCCTTATGGAAAAGCTATCCAATACTTAAGAGGTTACATTTCATTCCTGGAACATAATAAACATCTGATATGGTTTTCCTTGCACCTAATCTTGTTAAAACATTTACATCTCCTTTTCCCATAACAGAAACTTTGCTATCAGTGCCTAGTGTGACTTGTGACTGCACACTCTCATCTAACATAGAAAACATTGCTGCTTCCCGTCATATGGTTACAACAAGAGTCTAGAAACCATAAATCTTCGCATTTTTCTTCAGCCCATATTACAAGCTAAAAACAAATTATTTTGGCTGCTATTTTCCTTAGTGAAATTTGCACTAGTTCTACTTGCCATATCTTGCTTCTTCGTTCTACATTCATTAGCATAATGACCATATTTCTTACAATTGTAACATTGGACATTGGATTTATCATACCTCTGTCCTTGAGCATTCTGCTGTCCACTTTGCTGGCTACTGCCTTGGCCGTGATGCTGATTTGGATTGCTGCCCCTTCCTTGAGCATTTGTTGGACTGTCTCTTCCACCTCTGTTTTGGCTTCTGCCTCTTCCTCTCTTGTTTCCTCTGCCTTGCCCTCTTCCTCTTCCGAAAGACATCTGGGTCTTAAAAGCTTTCTCAAGAAATGAGTTTTCACTCCTACCCAATCTCTGTTCATGGGTCATCAGTGATGCACGTAGTTCATCCAATGAACACTTCGTGAGATCCTTAGTCTCTTCTATGGTGGTGACAATCACATCAAATCTTGAGGGTAAGCTTCTCAAGAGTTTTTCCACAATCCTCTTGTCTTTAAGAGTCTCTCCATGAGATCTTATTTGTGTGACCGTTCCAATCACATGAGTGAAGAATGAGTCAATAGTGTCTGACTCTTTCATGCATAGAGTCTCAAAGTCTCTCCTTAGCAACTGAATTTTTGTTGTCTTCACTTTCTCCATGCCTTGATAAGTTGTCTTGAGAGTTTCCCATGCTTCTTTGGATCTTTTGGCTGCTGTTGTCCTCGAAAACACACTCTCATGCACTGCTTGATATAAAAATAAAAGAGCTTTGGCATCTTTCTTCTTATTGCTCTTCGGAATCTCTCTTTTTGCTTGAGTTAACATATTAAACTCATGTTCATCTGCTGGCTCTTCAAAGCCTTCCTCAACAAATTCCCATAAGTCTTGGGAGACAAATAATGCTCTCATAGTTATTGACCAGTAGTCATGATTTTTTCCATTGAATTGTGGGAGATGGATATTTCCCATACCCATACCCGTGCTAGAACCAGCCATTTTCGCACTTCTAACTATGATTTAAAAACACTTGATCAAAATAAAAATACCACCGTACCGCAACAAGAATAACACAACAACAAATTTTATAGAGAAAAGCCTTTGGACTCAATAGCTCATGACCGCCGGAGAAGTCACGCAACTAAGAACCCCTTTCCTTCAGCTTATTTGACCTTCAAATAGCCTGGATTGGCTCTGATACCATGTTGGAATATTGCAAATTCCAAAAACAAATAAAAAACCGCCTTGCCCAACACAACGCAGAAATACGATTCTTTTTAATTTTGACAGAGTTTCACAAAAAAATTCTATTAAAAAAAACTTGCTGTTACAATACTTCCTCAAACTCGGAGGGATTACAAATTGGTTTATCTGCTGCAAACACAGAGTAAACTATCACTCTCTGTCTCACACAGAGAAATACTCTGTCTCTCTAACTCAACAACAATACACTACTGTGCATACTCTGTTTTAAAAAAAAAAAACTCTGTTGTTCTGTGTAATTATAAAAATTACAGCTCTCTGTCTTTTACAAATGCACTACTGTGCATAAAACTCTGCTCTCTGTTTTAAAATACGCTGCTGTGTATTAAAACATTACATTACAAAATAATGGCTCTGTCTCTACATATTACAAAACAGAAATATCTTCAGCCATAAATTGCTTCAACCACTAAGTTCACCGCTTGGAATAACATTAATGGTTCATTACTCCTGTCAGCACCGCTTCAATTCTCATTGATGGAAAATTGACTTTCTGGCATTGCTGTTCTTTCTTCCCCGCACTTCTGTGTATTTAAAAAAAATCATGTGTAATAACATTACATTCTGCTGTCCTTTTTATGTATACACTGCTGTGTATTAATAAAAAAATACATCTCTGCTTCACGGCCTTTTTTAATATATATGTCACATATATTAAAAACAAAACAATTAACATTTAAAACCAAACTTGTTAAAAAAAATTCTGTGCGATGGGAAAATTAAAATTTAAACCCCGCACTCCTTATATAACATATAAAACATATGTATGTGCCGTATTATATATGTGGGCCAGCTGTGGTGCTGTCAGCATTCCGAGGGGGTTCAGTCCTCTGGCCACAATTCTTTCACGACCCCCGCGGACTTTCATTACGAACAAATGATGTGGGGCCAGTCCGATTGGGTTCAACACCATGCCGGCTCTACCTTATCGACCCTATCGGAATTGCTTTGTGGCCCGTTCATTGTTGTAATGCCGCCTGCTGTTATGCCGGCAGTTGGAATTCATTCCAACAGAATGCAGGCTGAGCGGAGCCGTGGTGAAGAAGCTTCGTCTATATCGTGCTATATGAAGGACAACCCTGGAGCAACAGAGGAAGATACTCTCAATCACATAAAGAGCATGATAGAGGAAAGGATGAAAGAAATAAATTGGGAGTTTCTCAAACCAGAGAGCAATGTTCCCATCTCTTCCAAGAAACATGCTTTCGACATTCTGAGAGCCTTCTACCACCTCTACAAATACCGAGATGGCTTCAGTATTGCCAACAATGAAACAAAAAATTTGGTCATGCGAACACTCCTCGAACCTCTGTCTCTCTAATCCTCCCAAATACAATTACAATTCCGAACGCAAGTCATTTGTGAATGCTATGAAGGTTGAGGTGACATTCTTAGGCACATCGGTATGTGTAAATCGTAGGCCATGTGTGTAAACGCCAGGGCACGTTAACCATATTTTTTTCATGGTTGATTAAATAGTAACATAATTCTATGATTTTACATTATCTTTATATCCATGGGGTTTACCATTTCATTTAATTAATTTAAAATTTTGAAATAATTTAAGAATCTTTTAGTAATTAAAATGAAAGACCTTATTGCGCACAAAGTAAAGGTTTTTTGCATTCTGTTACCATTAAAATAAGAATATTTGCCCAAAACTCGAGGGCACATTACCCATATTTATTTCCATCATGTTGATTTAATAGTAAGGTAATTTTATGATTTAGATTTTTTTTTTTTAAAGTTAGGAGTATGGCCTCTATATGCATGGCGTTACTTTAGAAAATAAAATGAAAATTTTTATTGTGTATAAATGTTTTTTCTTTTCTTTCTATTATGATTTTTTTTAGGCTTGGCATTTTTTTTAATTATATTTTCAAAAATAGTTAAATATTACATAAACATTATTTATGATCCTATGGCTTCAACCTTTTCATTGGTCTTTTGTCTATTTGACAACATTATAGGCCACCCAAAATCTGAAAAGTCTAAGAATGTTTAGAAAGGCTATATAAACCTCACTGTCTTTGAGTCTCGTATTTACTATACGTCTATAACATAAAGACAAAAGTTGCATACTATTCATTTATACATAGAAAAATTAAGTATCCAAACAATTCCAAGGAAACTGCTAATCATTAGAAGTTTCTTTGGCCAATTCTTTGGCACTGGAGTGCGACAGTTCACTTTGTGGAACGCAGGGAATATGCTTCTCAATGTGACTTAAACAGACATTTTTTTGTTGAATCTTGCACTGAATGTGCTCGAATTCCCTGTGGATTTCTTGTATTTATGTTGCTGACTCCGAAATTCCTACAGAGGTGGTCGCCAAAGATTTTCCCAAGAGATTTTTCACCATCCAGAAAAGATAGAGGGTCTGCTAGAACTAGGTGTATTGGCCTTTGGTATGACCAGAGTCTCGGATGAGATCATGCCATTCATCTAACTCCAATTCATTGTCCTTTGCCTCCTACTTCAGTTCATTCTCCCGCCCCGAAATAATCTGGCGGGCTTGTGGATGAGCATTAGTCTGATAGGACCGATTTGCTTCCAAGATTAAATCATTTTTATTTATGCAACCCTAATTTCTGGTGGGTCGAGGTTGAGATTGACTTCTTCCACGACCATAAACCTGGCCCTCTCTACGGTCGCAACAATCCCTTGCATCTATCCCTTGGTTCAAGGCCGATACAACCATCTATTGATGTTGTGAGCCAGAAGGATGGGGTTGAAAATATTCTTAGACACCAAAGCTCCACCACTAGAGACATTGTCCAGGCTGCAGGCCAACTAGCTGGAAGACAACCTAGTGGGAGGTGCCAACTGACTAGGTCAAGACACAGTCCTATAGGTGATAGAGAGACACATGCAATAGAACAATAAATATTAGACCAATGAAAATGAGATTTCCCACCGTAATGACATGGTTTCAATCATCTAATCCTTTTGCAACAGTCCAAAAAACACTACAATTCCATAAATGGGAGACAATATTAAAACCTAGGAATACCCTCGCAAACCCTCCCCAAATCAAACCGGTCAGAGGGCTCTTCTGAGAAACAGCAGAAGGAAAAATTATCCCCATATAATAGATTAACATCGTGATTAAAAAAAATCCAAGGTTGCACGTGCACCAAGGGTGACAAGTTACTAAAATAGACAAAAATATTTCTATGTAAGGGCAACAAAATCCGAGACAAGCCAACGAAAGAGCCGACCCCTAAAACCCATATTTCATAGGAGGGTTCTATTCTAAACCAAAATAGCGCACCAAGAACATACATAAACAAATTTGTAAGATACCAAAAACACACAAGGAGCGAGGCATTCATAAAAATTACAGTTTGAACATACCCACAACTACAACGACCGTGAGGATGGATTATGCGAGCTTCAACTGGGATCTAGGCCTGGATTGTATCCTGCGCTACCACCCAGATGATGAGGCCTTGTCTAAAATATCCTATGTAGCCTATGTCAGTTCGACAAAGCCGTTCTAGGCCACCCACATTGAAACCATAATTCTTGCCTGTGTATATTTTCAAATGTCGATACTTAATAGCATTAAACAACCTCGACACCTTTCGCATGGGGAGGTATGTGTGAGGGTATCTATCCAACCACCTTCTGTTCCATCTCATTATTATCCTGACCATTGCACATATCCCACTGATGCCCCTTGCTTGGCTCTCACCCTAATCAAGGGATTTCTATTACTATTAAATAATAAAGTGGAACAACAGAGGAAGATGATCTCAATCACATATGAAAGAAAATATTATTATATGAAAGACAATCTGAGAACAACAAAGGATGATTCTCTCAATCTCATAGAGAGCATGATAGAGGAAAAGATGAAAGAAATAAATTGAATTTTTCTCAAACCATACATCAATGCTCCCATCTCCTCCCTCCAAGAAACGTGCTTTCGACATTATGACAGCCTTCTACCACCTCTACAAATACCGAGATGGCTTCAACATTGCCAACAATGAAACAAAGAATTTGATCATGCGAATTGTACTTGAACCTGTGTCTCTCTAACCCTCCCAAATACAAATACAAATAAGACAGTATGTCATTTGTGAAGGGTATGAAGGGTATGAAGGTTAAGATGGCATTCATAGGAACACCCATATGTGTAAATGGTAGGCCATTTGTGTAAACTCAAGGGCACATTTAGCCATATTTTTTTCCATTGTTGATTAAATAAAACATAATTTTATGCATTTTAATTTTTATAGTCCCGAGAATTTACATTATATTTGTATCTATCAGATAACCAATTCCTTTAATTAATTTAAAATTTTGAAATAATTTGAGAATAATTTAGTAATTAAAATGAAAGATCTTATTGCGTACACAGTAAAGGTTTATTTCATTCTATTACAATTAAAATAAGAATATGTGACCAAAACTCGAGGGCTCACGACCCATATTTATTTCCATTATGTTGATTTAATAGTAACGTAATTTTATAATTTTGATTTTTTTTTTTTTAAGTCAAGAGGATTGACTCTATATGTATGGAGTTACCTATTAATTTAAGAATCATTTAGAAAATGAAATGAAAGAATTTTTTTTTGAGTATAAATGTGTTTATTATTGTTTTTTTTAATGGATGAATATTTTTTTTCATATAACCTTGTAGTATCAATATTATGGTAAGAAATGTTGTTTTATAAAAATGAAGTATCAATATTATGGTACGGAATATTTTTTTACAAAGATAATATATTTTTTAAGAAACCATATATTGATTTTATTGATATTACATTATAAATAAATTTGAGACGTATTGCTTAGAGATACATACAAAATAATATTCTTTAATGTATATATTTTCACTCAATTACCACACATTTATATGGTTGGTTTGAGATCCAACTAATTCCAAACATAGATATGGAGGTTGAGATATTCTCTCAACAAAATCCCAAACCAACTCTAAACTCAAAACGAAACATTATCTCCATTTCCCTCCCTTAATGCTTACGTGTCACAAATTACAATACTAGTCTCTTTTATCTAGCTGATATTCATCAACACTTAAACCCACTTTGGCATCTCATAGACACCACTCTTTCTTCACCACCAAAACTTAGAGCTATCACTTGACCCATTTAAATAATAACCACTTCTAACCATCAATGAAGTACTTGTATAATTGATGCTTCTTGACTTCTCGAAAGAGAATTTATCTATGGAATTACTTCCATCTGTCAAAATGAGACGAACTACAATTTTGAAAATTATATAGGTAAGTAGTCTAGATACTAAGCATATTCAACAATCAATTATACAATTTACTTTTCTTCACATACACACTTACATACACATAAAATATAACATGTAACTATTGCTCTTGAAGCACAGAATAACAACAATACCCATCAACCTATAACAGACTCACATAATCAAATTACTGATATATTCTCGTGGTCCCAATGAAAATTAATAACCACCAATTTAAATTATGCCAATATATTCATTAATTAGTTTTTCATATATATCATCAACCAATTTTGCAAAGAAACCAATAAAACCATAACAAAAAATTTCATGACAACATTAACTCAATGTTTGTTCTCTGTTGTACCGTGTTTGCACCCATTAATGAAAAATCGGGCTACAACAATGACATCTCGATGGCTATGACGTATAGAAGTAAATAACTTGAAGTTGTGGACCATTGAGTGATATCCTATCTGGATTCCAAATTAGCTTATGTTGTTGCCCTCTTTTATATATGAAATGAAGTCCTTGATCTTCAAGAGGTTGAAAATAGTTGTAGAACAAACCTTTAAAGCTAGGATCCCAAAGACAACCGTTCAACAAATTTATGAGAGAATATTTATAACATGACCCAAATGTCTACATCGGGTTCTAAAAACCAACCACTAGGTATCCCGTGAAAATAAACTCATTATTCTTTAACTCATTGGCCAAACGATCATGGAATATGAACTGCCGCGAGATATTTGCCATCTTTTTATGGAAATAATATATGATTCTTTGGATCATAATTATGTTGAGAAGCTTCCCTCTGAGAAACATGCATTGTTGGATGCGGGAAGGTTTTCAAAGCACTCGTATTCATACATAAGAACCTACGCAGAAGACATCTAGAAAAGGTCGAAGAGATGCAAGAAATGCAAGTGATGAAGTTTATTTTTACAATTATGTGACCAATCCAAATGCACCTTATCCTAAAAAAAAGGAAACCTACCCAATCCTCCCTCGGTGGTGGTTCCTATACCAGGACCTAGACTAATGGGTCAATTTCTACATGCTCCCAAGGAAATCTCTCTTGATTTGATGACACCATTAGATAAAAAATGATACAATTATTTTTTCAACTAATTTCTTCAGCAAATTCAATTTTCATTTATAGCAAAGATTCTCTGTGAATGAACTTCTGGTCTCAATTCGACTAGATCTATCATAGCCACATAACGCACCTGCAAGAAACAACATTCATAAGTTGTTGCGATAACAATTTGATAAATGCTCCATGGAAGCTTGATAGAAAAGAAACATCCACATGATCTCTTTGCTAGTGGTTCTTGTTGAGGTCCTAAACTTTCCTCTTTTAGACATCCCTTTTAGCACCTCCATTTTTTTCATATATAATTTTGCTACATTCCAAGCTATAAAGTCATTTATGACATGTCCATGCATAGTAAAAGTTATCATTCATTTATAGCTTATAATCTATACTTTATTTGTGAAATTTAATCAAAAAATATATATGGCTTTCAAAATGTACAAATTATGTAGCTAAATTAGTGTTTTTCCAACTCAACCCATGGTTAGACAAGTTCTAAGAGCTTGAAGGAGAACAAAATATATGGATGGATTCCAAATGTCAAGCACATGTGTACCTATCAAACCTACCTGGAAAATCATAGAGCTCAAGAATTTTGATGGTCAAAACAAAAGTTAACTTTGGTTATAACAATCTATCCTTTCGCAGAATTTGAAGGTAGGCAATTTCATCGTCAATAGAGCGTGGAATTGAACAAGAAAATCTTGGCTTTAAGGATTATGATGTGTCGTTATGAAATATTATCATGAGTTTCTCTTCTCGTAGAAAATCATGAGAAACATATTTCCTATGTTGATTAGATAATTTATTTTTCAATTGAAAACAAGTTTCTCGGCTTGTAATTCTTCGAAGTTGTTAGTCTAGACTACTATAAATTTCTTTGAAGCAAATACAAGGATACAATTATGGATTGTAATTGTTGTTACCAAAGAATTTTTTTCATGAATACAATTACTCTGTTCCTATTATAATTCTATGTGATGGTGATTAATTGGTTGTTCTAAGTTCTTTAATTCTTATGCTAAATAGGAGATCCCCATGAAGAGTCGTAAGCTAGCATAATCGTGTAAATTTCATTTGTTTCTTGGAACTTGTTTCAAATTTGTTGCAAATACCTAGACATTTTATGATTCATAGACGCTCTATTTTCACATTAAGTTTACTCATTACTATTTTGATTGTCACATGATTGAGCACTCAAATAAGATAAAAAATGACAAAAAACATTTCTTTCATTAATTACTTGTTTCAATTCCTTCATAGATTTGTCTCATATTTATTTCATGCTTGGATAAACTCTCATTAAGATTGCACACACCAATAATTTTTAAAGAGTAGTCATTCACTATTTTTTTTCAAGTTGATATTGTGTTATGTTAATTCCATTGCTGGTAGGATAGCGAGTTAAATTATTAAAATAAATTCCTTAGCTTATTCAATAGCATAAAATTTCAGTTTTGCAAAAGCAGCTTAAACTTCCAATCTTTCAAAATAGCTTAGACTTTTGATTCTTCAAGGTAGCATAGAATTTTAAAATAGCACAGACTTTTAATTTTGTACATGAGTATAGCATTTCCATTCTTCTCAATCAGAATAAACTGTTATTTTCATTTTTGTAAAATACTCATTCCAATTCCTATATTAATGTGCTTTAATTTTAGTTTAGTTGGTGGATCTTACGAAAAGAACACTTGCGTGACTTGACAAAGAGTTAGTATTGAGTAGTTGAACTTTAAATGTTACCTTTGAATTTTAAATCCTTAATAAAAAATAAACCTCGTAGCATATATAGTGCACATACACTTCACACGTACACAATCCTTGGTTTGACAATTTAATGAAGTAATTTAACTAACAATTACATTAGCCAACATTTTTGATGCCATTTTGAAGGAAGTGTATATAATACATTATTTTTATTTTGATTTGCATATCATACTAGATGCATTAATTTTATTGATGCATAGTTAAAATGATATTAAAATAATTTAGGATGCATGTATAGAGAATGATATTATAAAGGTAGCTTTATAAGTCGAGGTAGAGGACATAGTTCAATACCAACATCACCAACCAACCACACTAGACCACCCAGTGCCACACCATCCACCGACACTCGCATTCCATCCATAGAAGGAATACGTATGAAATTCAACCTAAGGATTCACCAACCTCATCTACAAAAGTTGTAGTTGAAGAACCTGCATCCCCTACTGAAGGAGTCATATTTCTCTCCTCAACATGTGAATAACTCTTAGGACATGAGTTAGAAGTACCTAGTGAAGAAGAAGAGGAAAAAGAGGTTGTTACACCCACCATTGAGATTGAATGCAGAGGAATTCTGGGTCCCACTGCGGGATGGGGTTCCGAGAAAATTTTGTTGATTTTTGAATTGCATAAATGGAAACAGGAGGAAATATCCCTTCGGGAGGGGATGATCACACTGAAAGGACATTAGAAGGAAATAAGTTCCTTCCAGGAGAAATGGATGAAGGAAGAATTAAAGAAGGATTGGGAAGAATGGAAGCAAAAGGAAGTTGTAAATAAGTAGAAAGAACAATTGTTGTTGTTACAGTAGAAGGTTCAGGATTTGACTATGGAAAAGCGAAAGCTCTATGAGCTTGCCCTCACTTTGTTGGGATGCATGCGACCTTTTCCATATTACTCCATTTTCCTATGTGAATACTATTACTTGTTTCAGTTAAAAGCCATTATGAAAGGTAGGCCCTATATGGGTTCTTTAACCTTCACCTTTTTAGATGTTTTTCGTGCCTATGATTTTGATGAACAGAACCTGTTGTGTGAGCTATTTTTTCACAACATCATTTGTGAACACACTAGTATGGAAATGATAGAAACTGTATTCTCCTATATGGGGAATTTGCATCTTTGAGCCTTTGCATCATTTATGAGGAATCAGATTAAGTGGCATCTATCCACAAAATCTATGGATGCTAATGAAGAAAAGGCAGCATTATGGATCTGAGCAGAACCAGGATGGGCCATTGAATTAAGGCAGGAATTTAGAAAGACTCTGAGCACTCCTGGGATAAGGGAACCTACTGCCACCTATAGAAGAAGGATTGTGGATTTTTGCCTTAATCAGTTTTCACAAATGAGGAGCAGAGCACTAATAGGATGTCTGAAGCACACAAAAGCGATTAATGTTGGGTTGTTGGAAAGAGATCCATTTACATTTTAGAATTTTGTATTTTCTGTTATGCATGCATGGACTAAGATTTAAACTCTCTTTGATATGGCTACCAATAGATGAATACCGGGATCATTATGAACTAACTAAGTATGAAGAAGAGTCTTGGACACAACAGTTGATGGCTACTCAAGGGTATAGGTTTCCAGATGAAGACACAACCGACGCTTATGACTTCACTGACCTGCACAGGAGATATTATCAAGGAAGTTGAGATTTTTGCATGAGGACATACGAGTGCTTCAACTGGGGTGAGATGTTGGGTGTCATTTTTGTACTTATTTCCTACATTTGTTTCCCTCATTTTTACCTTGTGACCTCAAACCTTGGGACCAACTTTTCCTCTTTCCCTTCTTTTCTATCTTAAACAATTTCATTTCACCATATTTAATTATCTTTTTGTTTCATTAATTATTATGATGTATTGTTTCATTTTTGTGGCTAACTCGGATGAATGTTGGAGAAAGTTATTTGGTATTTTTCTATCTTTCCAAATGTTATTATTAGCACAAGAGAACATGAGGAGTGCAGAAGCAGTTGAAAGTGTGTTGTTACAGTAAGCTATTACACTACGATAATGTTACATCACGGTGCTGTTACAGACCCGCTATTACAAAATGATGTTATAGTCGTATTGTTGATTAGATATCATCAACTTCTGGATGCCGACCTGTCCTAGATTGTTGTTACACTACAACTGTCACTTTCCATGAAAACTGTAGGATTCATTACATGTTATATTAGAATGAGAGCTTTTAGGCAGTTTTGATTGTAATAAATATTCTTCCAGTCAGACTTTTTATTAAGGAATTGGTTGTAACTATATGTATCTTATCTTTATCGGCATGAGATTCGTAATATTCTCATGACTAATTCATTCCTCATTTTTATAAACATATAACCATTATATAACTCTCAACCCTTGAGGTCAAGCGGTTGGAAGAGAATTGTATCGCCTTTTGGCTATGCAATTTTGGTCACCATAATATAAATATATCATGTAGCTCTTGTTACATGTGTTTTTTGTTTTAATTTCCATTTTGTTTCTATCTCTTCCTCTGCCCTGCTAAGGAGGAAGGGCCCTCCTCTTTAGCAGGGACTGCAGTGGTAAAGTAGTTGTACTATATTTCTTATTTTCTTAGCATATTGGTGGAGTGTTGTTTTTTCTATTTTGGATATAAGTAGATCTGCTTCAGTTTCGATACTATTATGTTGTTACACAAATGTGATTAGAAATAACAGCTTGTAGAAATTTGAATAACTGATATATTATTCACCAAGATTCTCCTGATCACACACTATTTTAGCTTCATGCATAATACATAATCTCTTCTTCCATTGATCATTAATTGCGGAAATAAAATCAATTGCATGCACACATTAAACCCACAAACAATCACACATATGAACAAAGTATTTAATGGGAAAGCTTAAAGATGAAAATCCCAACTATCTGTATATTATATGTCATAGAGATTATGTAACAATCATTGTACAAAGCTCCTCACAAGCTCTCAGCACAACCTCGAATTGCTACACACTATCAAGCTAGATCTAGCAAAACACATGCTCCAATCTTTTGCCACTTGATAGCCAGCCTCTATTGCGTAATCAATGCTATGGGATGGCTCATTAAATAACATAAACCACTTGGCTTGTACTGCGCAATCCTCATGGGCTTCACCAATCACTGGTTGTTGCAAATATGCAACAGTATAGTCACAACTGATAGTTAACCTGCTCTTTCACCTATTTCTGCACTGGTCTCCACTGAAACTATCCATGCACTGAAGTTAACTGATGCATTATTTAGTTGATTAATGAGTTTATAATTAGTGAATTAATTAATAATTAATTCACACCACTCTCACTAATTGTATCAATTAGTTAAACTGGATACAAATAGCTCAACTATGTTTAGATTAGTTAAACTGAACACAACTCCATTAACTTTCTCAATCAACTCCACCAAACTCTGTCACATGAGTTCTAACTGAAGTATCCATGCAATAGCTCCACATAACCCTCATGAATAGCGTAATTCCTTCTGTCAGCTCCTGTGCCACATCTGTGCACTTAACTGAAGTGCTCCAAGAGAATAAGATAATGTTTAGAGTCTAAATATTATTAAGAGCTAATAATATTCGACATATCTATTTTTAGACTGGCAATCTAAAAATAGATTCTGCCCAGTATGTCTAAAAATAGAAGTCCATCTAATTTTTCCGACTTGACCAACCATCCACAAATAACATCCCGCAACTCATAGAACATGATCCATATGTCTAAAAATAGACTTTGCGCCAAAAATAGCCTGCGGGCCCACTTAGTGAAGGCGACTCCTTTCCACTAAGCTCATCATCTTGTTGCAATCTCAACACTCCCTCTCAACAATATAAGGATTATCTGCAACCCCTATCCTGCCCCTGTGGTATTCGAATTTGCTCCTGGTGAGTGCCTTCGTCAAGATATCAACATCCTGATCCTCCGTGGGAATGTATGAAAGTAACATGATCTTCCGCTGCACACAATATCTGATATGATGATACCAATCCGTGAAGCCATGTCGCCTCAACTCATCCTCCTGTCTGTACCATGATCCATATCCCAATGTGCCTCTGAGATATCTCAATACATGCTTCCCCGCCTTCCAAAAGAGCTTGGTAGGCTTAACCATAGCTTGTGAAAGCTGGTTAACTGCATAGCATATGTTGGGTCGTGTATTGACCAGATACATAAGCGACCCCACCAACTGTCGATAAACAGTGGCATCCACTACCTCCGCTGAAGTAGCATCCTCCTTCCTCCATCCACCAGGAAGAGGAGTATCAACAGGCTTGCAGCCATGCATGCTGAACTTCTCCAGTATCTCCCGGGCATACTTACCCTGAGAAACAAATAGTCCACCACTGCACTGCCAAATTTCCAATCCCAGGAAATAATGAAGGAGGCCCAAGTCCTTCATCTCAAACTCCTTTGCAAGATCAGCCTTGCATGAGTGTATCAACAGCTCATCACTTGTCAAAATCAAATCATCTACATAAAGTACAATGATCAGAAACTTACCCTCCACCACAATCTGGTATAGGTTCGGATCCGCCTCACTCTTGGAGAATCCAAGTCCGGTGAAATAACTGTCTATCCGTGTGTACCAAGCACGAGGTGCTTGTTTCAACCCATACAATGCTCTCTTGAGCCTGCACACATGCGACTCGCTGCTGAAGATCTCGAAACCTTCGGGCTGCTCTATGTACACCTCCTCCTCAATGACTCCGTTGAGGAACGCAGTCTTCACATCCATCTGATGAATGTGCCACCCCATCTGCGCTGAGAGAGCAAGAATTGTCCGTATGGAAGAATACCTTGCGACAGGTGAAAAGGTCTCCTCATAATCGATCCCCTCAATCTGTGAAAAGCCTCAGGCAAAAAATCTTGCCTTGTACTTCTCCACACTCCCGTCAGCTGCCTGCTTCACTTTGTAGATCCATCTCGAACCCACCACTGATTTCCCCTCCAGTCTCGGGACAATCTCCCATGCACTGTTTCTGACAATCGAATCATACTCTTCCACCATGGAATCTACCCATGCGGGGTCCTCCACAACTTCCTCGAAAGAGGATGGCTCTGTCACGATACACTTGCTCATAAGAGCCATGTATCCAGTATA
Source organism: Pinus albicaulis (assembly GCA_034641835.2). Taxonomy (NCBI): domain Eukaryota; kingdom Viridiplantae; phylum Streptophyta; class Pinopsida; order Pinales; family Pinaceae; genus Pinus; species Pinus albicaulis. The sequence goes on along the minus strand of CM076579.1, from coordinate 57,833,606 downwards.
CCGGTCAGGTGACTGTCTCTGTCTGCGCTGTGATGTAGGTGCTCCTACAACCTTCTCTGCATCTTGAGCCAGTCGCTCAGCTTTTGTAGTGCGCTTCTACCCTCTAATGGTTGGCGCTGCCTGAGTGGTCTCTTCCACTCCATGAACCTCCTCTTGTGGTTGATCCACATCCAGAGACTCATCCTTAGGAAATAATAGCTCCTCATCTGCATGCAAGTGTGGCTCCCTCTCAAGCGAACACTTCATGGCTTTCTCCTCATGAAATTTGATATCCCGTCGCACAACAGTCTTGCGACTGTCTGGAAAATACACACGATAGTTGTGGGGCGTATCAGTGTACCCAAAAAATATCCCAACCTCTGCAGTCGGCTCCAGCTTCTTCCTGGCATCCTTCGTCACATGAATGTAAATAGGTGAACCAAAAATCCTCAAATGGGAAATATCAGGCCTCTTACCAGAAAACGCCTCCTCGGGTGTACTCATGCCAAGTATCCCGTGAGGACAATGGTTCTGCACATATACTGCAGTATTGCATGCCTCCACCCACAAGTGAATGGGTAGGCCCTGATCATACAACATCACCCGTGCAGCACTCACGATCGTTTTGTTCTTCTGCTCAGCAACCCCATTCTGCTGTGGGTTATGAGGTGCTATGAGCTCTCTTTGAATTTCTTCTACGCTGCAAAAGTCCTTGAATTCACCAGAGATGAATTCACCACGATTGTCGCTCCTAAGAGCCTTCACCTGCTTCCCCGATTCTTTCTCAACCAGTGCCTTGAACTCACAAAACTTTGAGTATGTCTCGCTCTTCTTCTGCATGAAGAAGATCCAGCACTTACGAGAAAAATCATCAAAAAATATCACATAATACCTATGATTTGTTGTCAAAGCTACTGATAAAGGTCCACACACGTCTGTGTGAATTCTCTCAAGGATCGTCGTGGCGCGACTATCCTTCTCATGAAAGGTGGCTTTCACAAATTTTCCCAAGGTACACCCCTTGCACTGATCTGACTGCGCAAGAGTGCCTTTAGGAAGCCCAGTATAAATCTGCTATAATATCTTCAAAGCTCCATGGTGAAGGTGGCCCAATCTTCGGTGCCACAACTCGCCATCATCCTAGCTCACCAATCCTTTTGCCTTTCCTGCCATTGCTGCACAGCCATCTACCTGCAATTGATAAAGGTTCTTAACTTGAACCCCTATCCTCCGGGTCTCACCAGTTGCCTTACTGCGCAGGAAAGCCTTTCCTTCGCTAAAGACAACATCATATCCCTTGTCTTCTAACATTGCCACAAAGATAAGATTCTTCTTCAATCCTGGAACATGCATCACTTCCTTCAATATGAAGGGTTTACCAGACTCTATCTCAAAGGAAATGGTACCGATACCAGTCGCAATGTATCTACCATCATCGCCCATCTCGATGTGCACTCCAAGATATTTCTCATCCAGATCAGTAAACAAATCTCGATCTCTTGTCATGTGAAAAGACGCACCACTGTCAAGAAACCACACTGAACCTGTCACACTTGAGACCAAGCATGCAATCAGTGAAAAATCCAGCTCAAAATGCGAGGCTAAGGCCTCTCCAGCTGTAGTCCCAGCAACCTGCTTATTTTTCTTCTTCTGTGGACAATTTGTGGTGTAATGTCCGTGTTGGTGACAGTGAAAGCACTTCACCTTGGAAATGTCCTGCTTCTTGCCTTTCACATCGGATTGAGAAGATTTATTGCTCTTCCCATTCTTTGCTTTGGCAGCCAAAGAACAATTCTCTTCATCAGAGTTCTTTGATGAAGATCCGTCCCTAGTACTTCGCCTTATCTCCTCTTGCACAAGATCTGACCAAATTCGCTCCCATCCTGGAAATTTCTCCCGACCATTGACAGAGTCCTGATAGGAGTTCCAACCTTTCGGAAGCCCAAGGAGAGCCAAGCTCACCAAGTCCTCATCATCAAAAGTCACCCCCACACTTCCTAGCTCATCCCTGCATTGGATGAACTTCATGATGTACTTGGGCATACTGTTTCCTTTCTCCATATTTATGTTCCTGAGTTTTTCCTTGAGCGCCAACTTCCTCTGGTCGCTCTTGCTTTGAAATAAATTTGTCAAAGATTTCCACATCGAGAATGGAGAAGCCTTACCATGAAGGCTAGACACTATGTGATCCTTCACACCTTCCAATAGAAACCTTCGACACTTTGCTATCTTCTTTTGCCATGCGTCAAGTACGGCATCATCACTAGAAGTAGGATTTGGAATTTCTACATCTATGAACTCCTTCAACCCATTTTAATCTAGCACCACCTCCATCCTGTCTTTCCATGCAATTTAATTCGAGCTACCCTCAAGGGCATACTCCAATCGCAATCCGTTGAAAGACATCTCAACTTCGACACCAAGAAAACACTACTGCAAATTCGAATTCCACTAGCTCAAAACTCAACCGCTTCAATGTTTTGTGCAATTGCTCCAATGATCAATATTGCTCTAATACCATGTATAAATTTGAATAACTGATATATTATTCACCGAGATTCTCCTGATCATACACTATTTTAGCTTCATGCATAATACAAAATCTCTTCTACCATTGATCATTAATTTTAGAAATAAAATCAATTGCATGCACACATTAAAACCACAAACAATCACACATATGAACACAATATTTAATGGGAAAGCTTAAAGATGAAAACCCCAACTATCTCTATATTATATTTCATAGAGATCATGTAACAATCATTGTACAAAGCTCCTCACAAGCTCTCAACACAACCTTGAATTGCTACACACTATCAAGCTAGATCTAGCAAAACACATGCTCCAATATTTTTCCACTTGATATCCAGCCTCTATTGCATAATCAATGTTATGGGATGGCTCATTAAATAACATAAACCACCTGGCTTGTATTGCGCAATCCTCATGGGCTTCTCCAATCACTGTGTGTTGCAAATAGCAACAGTATAGTCACAACTGATAGTTAACCTGCTCTTTCACCTATTTCTGCACTGGTCTCCACTGAACTGTCCATGCACTGAAGTTAACTGATGCATTATTTAGTTGATTAATGAGTTTATAATTAGTGAATTAATTAATAATTAAATCACTTCACTCTCACTAATTGTATCAATTAGTTAAGCTGGATACAAATAGCTCAACTATGTTTAGATTAGTTAAACTGACCACAACTCCATTAACTTCCTCAATCAACCCCACCAAACTCTGTCACATGAGTTCTAACTGAAGTATCCATGCAATAGCTCCACATAACCCTCAGGAATAGCGTAATTCCTTCTGTCAGCTCCTGTGACACATCTGTGCACTTAACTGAAGTGCTCCAAGAGAATAAGATAATGTTTAGAGTCTAAATATTATTAAGAGATAATAATATTTGACATATCTATTTTTAGACTGGCAATCTAAAAATAGATTCCACCCAGCATGTCTAAAAATAGAAGTCCATCTATTTTTTCCGACTTGACCAACCATCCACAAATAACATCCTGCAACTCATAGAACATGATCCATATGTCTAAAAATAGACTTTGCGCCAAAAATAGCCTGCGGGCCCACTTAGTGAAGGCGACTCCTTTCCACTAAGCTCATCATCTTGTTGCAATCTCAACACAGCTGATGTAATTTTTGTGTGGCACGCCAGGTACCACTAATTGCTCGTCATGATTACATTCCTGTAGATTTTTTTTATTCCCGCACAAGCGTTAAGTTTAAAAAATGATTCCTCTTTATTTTGATTTTGATTTTGGTTTGATGTATCACCGTCTTAGTCATTTAACAATGAATAATACAATCCAGCAAAGGCCTGGTTTACCTTTTTGAAGATGAAAAGGGAACATATATGAAGACACAACAATAGATACTAGAAGTCAAAATTGATTCTTGATGCATATATAATTCCTTAATATTAGAAATTCAATGCTAAATAAGTAGTATTCATTCATGTTTGAGTAATCATTAGTGTTATAAATTGCAATTACTCCTGCATGAAAGAGTTGGATAAATTTGGAGAGTTAGTTAATCGAGACAAATCGAGTGAGTTTGAGTTAATTCATATTTTGGGAAAATTCGAATTTAGAGTGTGTTTGCATGAAAAGTTATTTTGGGAGGGTCACTAGATGAAAAATTTTAACTACCCCTCACCTAGTTCATTGTAATCATCAAGTTTGTGTGATCAATAAATGAGCCACAAATTTTGTTATTGTGTTAATCGTTCTGTAAATTTTGTGTCTTTCTTCCTCTGTCTTTCAAACAAATTGGTATTAGTGCGAGGTTTGAGGAAGAGTGATAATCTGCAACCGTAACTTATAGAACCACATTGTGTGAATGTTAATTCATGGTGAGAGTTGAAAGTTTGTTTTTGCCATTATGCAGTGAGAAGATGTAGCTTGTTGAATTTTTTTTTCTGAACAGAGTGAGGACAACAACCCTAAATGGAACATGAATTCATTTGACCATGAATGCAATTCAAAGTGATGTGACTAGTTTAAAGGGTTTTAAGAAACATATACAGAAGTCCTCATAAGATTGAGGAGTAGCCGTAACTCCCATTGTCATGAACAAACCTTGCCACGTCGTCAAATAAGTTATCATGGCCACAAGAAGTAGGTAAAGTCAAAAGGAGATATTCAAGTTCTTTTAAAATCAATTCAAAAGGTTTTAATTGTGGTTTGGTAAAGGTTATGGATATCAATGATTTAAAGATTTATGAAGGCATATCAAAGGTTTATTAAAGGTTTAAGGTTTGTTTGAAGAGGTTCAAGAATTTTAAAGGTTGAAGGTTTGTTTAAAGAGGTTGGATATTTTTAAAGATTTTTTATGTATATTAAAAAGAAGGCGCTCAAATTTTTAGGGATAGTTTTTTTTGTACATATCAACCCCTCCATTCAGAACTTTGGCCAATAGCCCCATTCAAATCCGTTTAAAACCCTTGTCGTGGCCTAAAACCCCCATATTCTGCTTAACATTACTATTTCTGCCCACAAAATACACTGCAAAGGCTTAAACCCGCAATTAAAATTTATATCAGGCCCAGCCCCTTTGGGCCTTAGCCCCCATATTCTATTTATCTACGTGACCACAACCCGGGACCGAGCACTAATCACAAAGGCGCTCTACATATAAAGTCATCGGATGCACCATAAACCGTCCGATCAGTCACAAATCAACAGTCCCATAGCCTGCCCGCCTGGTGGTCCCTGTGCCCAAAAACCGGTGGTTTATTCCGCACCACCTTCGCTCAACGGGCGGTATTCTCCGCGGGGCCATCGATTCCATTGAATGTGCACCGCGTGTCTTTTGTACGGGCCCAAAACTACTCCCATTTCGCACGTTAATGTTCAGTCAAAGATCGGGTAGCGGAATAAATGGTGACCGTCAGATATTGGGGCCTCCATCCAACGGCCATCGTGCCTCGAAGATGCACGCACTTTATCTCAGGCCTCCACTCTCCCCGCGCATTAAATTTCGGCCAAAGGAGGTGCAGCAGAATCAATCGTCGTCGTCCAATCTTGTGCCTTTCATCCAACGGTGTTTATCTTCTAAAGCTGCACATGTTTTAACCCATGTCTATCGTACCCCTGACCCACCATTTCATTGCTCTCTGATGCATTTAAAACCGTCGATCTAATCCAGCGATCGTGTGGCCCATAATCACTCACATTCTCCCCGCTTGACTAAGTCCTCCGCCACGTCATCTGTTCTCCTTGGCTTTTCGTGCGCCTATGTGTCATCACCCCGTGTGCCCATTATATTTCCATCCCCGTCACCTATATATATGTGTTTCATTCATATTCATTGTTTTTATTCATACATCGTGTTTAAACTGTTTTACGTGGAAAACTTACATCCTATTTGTTTACCAAAACCTCTCTGTAATTCCGCCGTCACCACGCATGTTCTTGCCATGTAGCCATATCATCGACGCCACCACTGTCTCCACCTCCACTCCCCTTACACCTGTGTTTGTTTTTTCTAATATATTTGCAAGTTTTGCAGGTTTATATGGAGGAGATGCCGCAATATATCGCCTCCGTTGCAGAGGCCAAGATCTTCTCTAAGGACAGTCTTTAAGGGCAGAAATGAGGTCATATCATAGCGGTGGTTGCTATGATATGACCTCATTAATGGAAGCATAAATAAAATCCATTGAACCCTAAAGACGCATGCAGAGGGAAAGATTACACAGCAAGAAATATTAATTGGGCGACATACAAATATCAATGAAAATCTAGAAAGCCAGTGCCCAACCTTATGATTTTGAATTTTAATTCAAAGATTGGAAGACCATGAGTATCATGCACCAACACAAGCAACCTCAGGGTTTTATTGCAGAAGATTTTTCTCTTCCAATCAAGTACATAACATTTGTATATTTTATTCTTTGTGTCTTGTTAAGAGTAGATTTTCATCCTCAGCATTTATTTCATGAAGCAGCAGCAGAGTACTTGCACCAGTTCAGCACCGTCAAACAGCATAGGCAGGTTTTTCCTCGCCAATTGGTTTTAATGAGTCAATTCAATGTACATCACCTACCTCATTCTCTAGAGTTTTCTGTCTTTCCTATAAAAGCCAAGAAGAAAGACATTGTAAGGGTTCCAGATTTCTATCAGCAAACTATGCAGTGAAAGGCTTTTGTATACATCTTGTAAAGTTTCTGTATGAAGGCTCAGAGCCCGTAGGGTTTCAGTGAGGAGCAGTTATAACTGTAATGAGGATTCTGGTCTTTGGTATCCCACAATATGTAATCTTTTCTTATGTGTTAATATAATAGCTCATTTCATGCTATTTATCTTCTTGTATCATGTTCTAGAATGCGAGTGGCTCACTAGTCTTAAGTAAGGATTCATCCTAGTTGATGCCCATACTTGGATTGGTCAAGCGCTTTAAATAGGCTCAGGCATGATATATTGTTTCATGTTCATTTCATCCATATTTCTGCTATATTAGTTGCTTTGGGAGGGTGCTTTTAAAACGCCATTGTCATATATGGATTCTTAGTTGGATAAGCCCATATGTGGTTATGTTGTGTATCTGGGTATCAATCTCATGTTAACTAATATCTTCTTCATGTTTCTTCACTGCATTCACTTTCTGATATTTGATTTTTGTGGCATATTATTTGAACTGGCCCTCTTTACAGTAAGTTGTCTCTTAACTGTCTGATGCCTTTGTATTGGAGTTTTGCATGATGTTCCTACACTATTCTTATCTTTGTATCAGCTTCTAAGAGAGTTTGGTCCCATTCAAACTTATTTCCTTGTTCTACAAGTGATAGCAAGAGAGCTTTTGGATTGACAACCCAAGCTATATGATGAGCTCCTTGCTATATTAAGATGTCCTAGGCCTTGGTCTATGGCAACTCTAGAATGTCTCTCGGGGTAACAAAATTGTCCACAACATCTTTCTGGCGCTGTTGCCAGGGATCGAATTTGAGAATATTAGTTTCCCTGGGCCTCGACAAATTGTATTCACTCTCTAACCAGGTGAGCACAGACAGTTGAAGAGTTGCGTATCTCTCACCTTGGCGACTCCACTGTTCTTCATTGGATAAATATATTGGTAGTCCTGGCTCCTCAAAAGCCACATTTGAGGTCAGATTCCTCTAAGTTAAAGACATCCTCTGTATCTGACCCAGAGAAGATTATACATAGAAGAAGTTGGAAAGAAAGACAATTAGCCCGTGCTGAAGTCCCTGAATATTCTGTAGAATATCATCCATCCTCTTCTTCTCAAGAAATCCTGGTTGAAAATTTCGACTCCACTGAGGAAAATCCCGAATAATACTCAGATAGTCCACCCCGGGGAAGTGCAAGAACTAAAGTGAACTTTCATCCTACCCCTGAAGCTGAGGAAGTTAAAGAAGTTACAAAAGTAGCCCCTATTAATCGTGAATTGTTTACATCCACACCTCAAGCTGATGTGCATTATATTCCTACTGTTACTCATACCTCACTTCCACCTCCTCTGCTTCCTCCATTCGTACACCAAAGCGTTGCCGGCCCTCCTCCAATGGCTAATATTCCTGCGTTCCTGTTAAAAAAATATGCTCCATTGGCCTTACCACAAGTGCTAAATGATATGCCATGGGATTATTTGAAGATTTTTCCTAGATTCAATGGAGAAAATGAGATTGATGCTCAAAAACATCTTGAGGTCTTCTGTGCCTTTGCATAAAATTTGAATGTTGAACATTTGGATGTGGTCTTAAGATTGTTCGTGCAATCTCTTGAGGGTGAAGCCTGAAAATGGTTTAAAACATTGGCTGACCACACAGTCAATACCTGGGATAGAATGGAATAGCTATTTCTAAGGAAGTGGGGAGAAAAGAAGGATTATGGTCAATGCCTTACAAAATTCAATACTTTGAAGAAGAAACATAATGAGTGAGTGGCAGAGTTTATCAAAATATTTAATAAGATGTATTTGAGCCTTCCTGCTGATATGAATCCTCATCAAATTGCTACTAAATTTTTTTTTGTAGCAGCCTTTGACTCAGAATTTGGTTTCTGTCTGCGGGAAAGAATGCCTGTCACTTTGGATGATGCTCAGACAGATGCTCTAGAATTAGAAGCAGATTTTGCAGCCACTAGAAAATCAAAAGGAAAAGTCGAGCATGATGCCAGAAGAAGAGGTGAAGAGGAGGTATCTACTTCCAACCAAGATAAATATTCAGACCGAATGGAAGAAATAAGTAAAATGATCGAAAATATAGTTAAGCTTGAATGGGAAGCCCTGAATCCAGCCCCCAAAAATTTTCAGAATGTTCCAAACAGAGGTTATAATCCTCAGTATAGAAGACCACCATTACAAATATTGCCAAGGGAAGCAAAGGAGCAGCATGATCAGGTACTACACCCATTGCACCTGGAAGGTCTAGTAGATGACTCCACCGAAGGCGCTGCCTATGGACTGGAAGATGCGAATCTTTCCTTTTCAAATAGTGACGGAGAAAAATCCTCTTTTTATTTCAATTTAAAAAAAAAACTTGAGAAGATCAAAATCCCAGTCCCCTTGACTGAACTGTTGAAACAACCAGCATATCAATCTCAAGTTGCATCTTTCATACTTCCTCCAGAAGCAGCATTCACCCCAGATAATATCAAGCCCTGGGAGGTCTTTGATGATGAAGAACAGATGAAGGGATTCCTAGCAATAGAAGGTGAATTCTCCAACATGGAGATTGATGCTGACGAAAGAAATTTGACACCACTTGATAGTCAAAGAAAGGAGGAAGGAAATTCGGTGAAGGACTTTAATCCATGGAATGAAGAAATCAGATTGCTGGAGAGTATGTTGAATAAATATGATTCAATACAGGAAGGAGGACCTCAATTTCTAAATTGGGAATTGCAGGATGTAAAGATACAAGGAAATGAAGACAGTGAAGACTTCCTGGGTCCTGGGAGAGACTTAAGATTTCTGAGAAAAGAATTGGTGACTGAATCATCAAGTAAGAATTTTGGGTCTCATGATTTCGGAACTAACAATTCGGCTGTGTTGACAGGTATTGTAGAAGACAATCCACCCTTTGGAGTTGTCTTGGATACAGATGAACTATCGTAGAAGAAGGAAGGTGAGGCAACCCTGTCTCATGTGAAGGAACTTGTTATTACTGATAATGACAAGAAGAAGTTGATGTATCTGATAGACAAAGAGAGGACTAGAGGATAGAATTTTGGAGCTACTACAGTGATGGGAAATCAGAATTCCATTCTGATAGAAGATAGGAGTCCAAAATCTGAAGAACTTGATTTGATTGCCAGAAGCAATCAAGCGGGTAAAGGAAAATTACTGAAGATTGTCAAGGAAGAAGAATAAGAGTATGTTGAAACAAATATGCAGCATATTGATGAAATGCTTGTAGACAAATGGTTGAATTGTTTGCTGAAAACATTTAGAGAAGAGAACGAAATTGCAGGCACTGAAGTGAAAATGCCTGAAGTTGTGAAAGGAGCAGGAGTATATACTAGTTTGCAGAATTTAAATATGCTTACTAGTACACAAGGAAGAATGAACGATTATGCTACTGCAGTTAAAGAATTAAAAGGTAATTTACCTTTTAAAGGTAAATTTGCAGGTGATGAACAAAAGAATGTTGCAGAAGGAGGTATCCTGAGAGATATTCAGGAAGTTTGTGAAGCAGCCACATTTTTAGCAAAAGAGGCAACATTGATAGTAATGTTCGAGACAGTAGCAACAACAAAAATCGAAGACAGCAGTGGGCAAAGAAACTTCCAGACAAAAGAAAGGCTGGGCATAGAAATTGGCAACATCAAAAGATTGATGATGAAGGTGCCTCAGAAACAGCAGATAGCAGCAAGAAAGCAAAGAAAATTTGGCAATGGAAAAACAAGAACAGAATGTGAAAGCATAGCTGGAGGCAAATTGCAAAACAAAATATGGAAACATAGAGGGGTACAGTTGAAGAATAATGTAACTAATGGATACCAGCAAAGCAAAGTATGGGACCCAGGAGGCGAAGACAGCCTAGTGTATTATATTGTACATTAGTTTTCTTTTTGTTTCATCATTATTTTAATAATGTGTGGGTGCCGATTAATTATGAAGTGAAAACTAGAGGTGCTAAAGAGCAGAATCCACTTAGAGCATGATCAAATGGTCTGCAGGTTCTCGACATGTCCAAGGATGAACATGCCGTCCCCAGATGGAGCCGATGTTGTACATATCAACCCCTCCATTTAGAACTTTGGCCAACAGCCCCATTCAAATCCGTTTAAAACCCCTGTCATGGCCTAAAACCCCCATATTCTGCTTAACATTACTATTTCTGCCCACAAAATACACTGCAAAGGCTTAAACCCGCAATTAAAATTTATATCAGGCCCAGCCCCTTTGGGCCTTAGCCCCCATATTCTATTTATCTACGTGACCACAGCCTGGGACCGAGCACTAATAACAAAGGCGCTCTACATATAAAGTCATTGGATGCACCATAAACCGTCCGATCAGTCACAAATCAACGGTCCCATAGCATGCCCGCCTGGTGGTCCCCGCGCTCAAAAACCGATGGTTTATTCTGCACCACCTTCGCTCAACGGGCGGTATTCTCCACGGGGCCAGTGATTCCATTGAATGTGCGCTGTGTGTCTTTTGTACGGGCCTGAAACCGCTCCCATTTCGCATGTTAATGTTCAGTCAAAGATCGGGTAGTGGAATAAATGGTGACCGTCAGATCTCGGGGCCTCCATCCGACGGCCATCGTGCCTCGAAGATGCATGCGCTTTATCTCAGGCCTCCGCTCTCCCTGCGCATTAAATTTCGGCCAAAGGAGGTGCAGCGGAATCAATCATCGTCGTCCGATCTTGTGCCTTTCATCCAACGGTGTTTATCTTCTAAAGATGCACATGTTTTAACCCATGTCTATCGTACCCCTGCCCCACCATTTCATTGCTCTCTAATGCATTTAAAACCGTCGATCTCATCCAGCGATCGTGTGGCCCATAATCACTCACATTCTCCTCGCTTGACTAAGTCCTCCGCCACGTCATCTGTTCTCCTTGGCTTTTCGTGCGCCTATGTGTCATCACCCCGCGTGCCCATTATATTTCCATCCCCGTCACCTATATATATGTGTTTCATTCATATTCATCGTTTTTATTCATACATCATGTTTAAACTGTTTTACGTGGAAAACTTACATCCTGTCTGTTTACCAAAACCTCTCTGTAATTCCATCGTCACCCCTCATGTTCTTGCCATGTAGCCATATCATCGACGCCACCACTATCTCCACCTCCACTCCCCTTACACCTGTGTTTGGTTTTTCTAATATATTTGCGATTTTTGCAGGTTTATATGGAGGAGCTGCCGCAATATATCGCCTCCATTACAGAGGCCAAGATCTTCTCTAAGGACAGTCTTTAAGGGCAGAAATGAGGTCATATCATAGTGGTGGTTGCTATGATATGACCTCATTAATGGAAGCATAAATAAAATCCATTGAACCCTAAAGACGCCTGCAGAGGGAAAGATTACACAGCAAGAAATATTAATTGGGCGACATACAAATATCAATGAAAATCTAGAAATCTAGTGCCCAACCTTATGATTTTGAATTTTAATTCAAAGATTGGAAGACCATGAGTATCATGCACCAACACAAGCAACCTCAGGGTTTTATTGCAGTAGATTTTTCTCTTCCAATCAAGTACATAACATTTGTATATTTTATTCTTTGTGTCTTGTTAAGAGTAGATTTTCATCCTCAGCATTTATTTCATGAAGCAGCAGCAGAGTACTTGCACCAGTTCAGCACCATCAAACAGCATAGGCGGGTTTTTCCTCGCCAATTGGTTTTAATGAGTCAATTCAATGTACATTACCTACCTCATTCTCTAGAGTTTTCGGTCTTTCCTATAAAAATGAAGAAGAAAGACATTGTAAGGGTTCCAGATTTCTATCAGCAAACTGTGCAGTGAAAGGCTTTTGTATACATCTTGTAAATTTTCTGTATGAAGGCTCAGAGCCCGTGGGGTTTCAGTGAGGAGGAGTTATAACTGTAATGAGGATTTTGGTCTTTGGTATCCCACAATATGTAATCTTTTCTTATGTGTTAATATAATATCTCATTTCATGCTATGTATCTTCTTGTGTCATGTTCTAGAATGCGAGTGGCTCACTGGTCTTAAGTAAGGATTCATCCTAGTTGGTGCCCATACTTGGATTAGTCAAGCGCTTTAAATGGGCCTAGTCATGATATACTGTTCCATGTTCATTTTATCCATATTTTCTGCTATATTAGTTACTTGAGTAGGGTGCTTTTAAAACGCCATTTTCATGTATGGATTCTTATTTGGATAAGCCCATATGTGGTTTTGTTGTGTATCTGGGTATCAGCCTCATGCTAACTAGTATCTTCTTCATGTTTCTTCACTGCATCCACTTTTTGATATTTGATTTCTGTGGCATATTATTTGAACTGGCCCTATTTGCAGTAAGCTGTCTCTTAACTGTCTGATGCTTTTGTATTGGAGTTTTTGCATGCTGTTCCTACATTATTCTTATCTTTGTATCAGCTTCTGAGAGAGTTTGGTTCCATTTAACTAATTTCCTTGTTTTACAAGAGATAGTAAGAGAGCTTTTGGATTGACACCCAAGTTATATTTCATGTTCTCTTGCTATGATAAGATGTCCTAGGCACTGGTCTATGGCAACTCTAGACTGTCTCTAGGGGATGAAAAAATTGTCTACAACAGTTTTTATAAAGTAATTTTTTATGCTTTTTATTAAAAGTGAATTAAAAAAGGGAAATGGTTTTTTATTGGAAAGTGAGATTAGAGCTTTGTAAAAGTCCATTAATTGGAAAATTTTTTTGTGTTTTGTCAAGCATGATATTGTTTTGGGTGAATATTGTGCTTTAAGGGGCACATATTAAACATCATATTTTCGGGGGTGATATGGAAGATAGCCTCATGTAATCTAGAAAGAAACTATAAGACAAAGGAAAGACAATAGTCATGCGTCACACAACACGACTAAAGGATATTAAGAAAAGGAATTAAAAACAATAGGAAAAGATCATTGCCAAATATAGAGAGGTTCAGGGTACAGCCGAGGAACTAAGAAGTCTAGCAGAATACAAAGAATTAATCAAGGGTAATTGATGTAGCTTCTATGTGTTACCACCTCCTATATTTGTTGGCAAATATTTTCATCATTGTGTTATCAAGATTCAAAATTTCCTTCGAGCTAAAGACTTAATTGCGTACTTTTATAATAACCCATATAATGAAGCATGCGATGCTTTACCATTGAATTTTACTAGAGTCCTCAAGAAGACTAATTTGGAGCACGGTGGAATGTAGGTTGGAGCCTAGTTGATTTGAAGATTGGAGTCATCATCTAGGGTTGGAGCCTTAAAGTATAATTATACTTGATCTATTATTATTAGTGAAATTATTATTTTATTGTACATTTTTTTTATGTTATCTGTTATTGCTCCTTAGAGTCCCAAGGCTAAGAAAGGAGACCGAAGGAGGTAACCTCAAACCAAATTTGGACTTGTTAGCTATTCCTACCAAATCAGAGAGGGCTCTCTCTGCAATATCATAGCCATTGAAGTGACTCAAGGGAAAAATAGATATTAGGCTAGATATTGAGTTCACTAGGGTTTTATTTTAGGGTTTGTTGGATCAGGCTCAAAGGTCTAGGGGACTAGGTCAAGGTTTCAAATGATCAATTGCAGGGATAAGATGGGGAAAGGTAGGTATGATCAGTGAAATATTTGAGTTGCCATTGTGGTATAGGGTTGAATTAGAGAGGGATCAAAATGAGCATAATACTATGAATTCATTTATCAGAAGAAAGGAGACATAAACATGAAAATCTCATCAAAACAGAGCATATAAACTATGAAGTCTGTTTAAAAACTCATGAGATATTCACACGAAATCATGTTAATGGTAATAAGGAGACAAAAATATTCAATATTATGATAAAACATAGGAAAAACACTATCACTAAAGCATACCACAAGAATCCCAAGGTAATAGCTGCAAATCCCTCTATATTTCCTACAAAAATATGGTGTACACTAGCTCAAATCCTTTGTATAACTAATGTCCAACCTTTGATTTGACTTCAATAGGGCTACATATAGATAAAAAATTACACCCCCCCCCCCCCCTCTTAGGGGTCAAATGCATCATGATAGGAACTTATTACATCAATCCCTCTAACCAAACCAAAAACTAGGGAGGTTAGGAACTAACTCTCTATTTAGCCTTGACTGACTTTACAAGCATTGATGACCATGAATTTACATAAATTTAACGTTTAATAGCACTATTAAATTTAATTACATGTTTTAAACTCCTAAAAAGACAGATTAGATCATGAGAGATTGACTTTGACTGAGAAAACTCAAAAATTTGACTTTCTGACTAAAGCATAGCGTGGTCCAATAGAAGTGCAACATGGTCTTTGAGGGACTTTTTGGGTGGCTTAACCTAATATTTGAGCATAAATGAAGGTTGATGAAGATAAACTAGGATGTCTACTAGGCCTCTAAACCTTTAAACCTGCAAAAATTGACCTCGATGGTGCCTATAAATATAATCTCCAAAGGCTACCCCAAAAGCGAAGTGTGGGGTCCAAAAAGGAGGCAGAAACATGAAAAATGACTTGTTTATTGGATTTTTCTCCAAAACTGTGAGCTCACATGGAAAATCAAGTGCATATCTATGATATGGGGGTCAAGGGCTATCCATCCATGTAAGCCACTTGTTATTTTTATGCCCTGATAAAAAGAGCAGGATGGCCACGCTACACTTATATGCAACTAAATTGCCAAAATTAACTAAAAATCAAAAAATTTACCAAACCTTCTCAAAATTTGTTGAAACTTCATTCTTAGCATGTCTTAGTGATGGCCTAGAAAACCAATGATTCATTAGCAAGAAAATCAATGTCATCTCTCTTTTTACGCTTGATTAGTGTTTTCTTAAGCTTCTTTTTCATATTCCTAACCCTAACTTTGTAAATACAATTCCTGGTGTAATCGTGTCGATCCATGTGTCTCTAAAGGTTTGTAGCTCTCTTTTCCTTCTTTAGAAGCTTCTCTAGGTGTTCATTTATTACCCCAAGCCAAAACTCTTTGTCTTCTTCAATCTATGCTACTATGGTGTCATCTAGATTTTGGTAAACTTGAGGAGGAGATGGTTCATTTTCCTACCTTTCCTATCTTGTTGTTGCTCTTGTCTTTGGCCTTATTGGCTTGATCTAAACCTCCTTGTACTCTAGCCGCTCCACATCTATCACTTCCTTACCCTTATATTTCTTTGCCTCAAAACCTGCATTAGGTTTTCTTAGGAGCTGTTGGTTTACCTTTAGTTTCTTGTTCTCTTGCTGCAAACATGATATCATGAATTTTTCTTTTGAGAGATTATCCTTAAGCTCTCTGAATTCTACCTCTTTTTCTTTGATTATTTTCTCAACTTCTATGTTATTTAAGCCATCTCAATATCAAAAGGTGCCTGATCTTCCTCATGCGAGGGTGAATCATCTTTTCCTCTTGATGTTTCTTCTTTGATAGTGTTGGGTTGAGTTCTTTCCACAATCTCAGGGGAAAACACTATTCTTTTACCTATGCTATAAGTTTTAGTAACCTCTGCCATAGGTGACTGTGCAACTGATGGTTTACTAAAGGAGCCCACCTCCTCTGGCCTTGATGATGCTTATGGATTTCTTTGATTGGTTGGTTGACTAGTAGTAGGAGTAAAGGCAACTGATTGCATGAATGTCTCTCGTGATATATTAACCTATGCAATGTGATGAAGAATAATGACTTTGACCAAACCATGATGAAACAAAATTTCTTGGTGATCTTTCCTTTTGCTTTGTACTTTCTTAGTCACCTTGACTAAGCTTCTGAGTAAGTAACGAGGCAAGTTCAGTGGTTTGATGGCAGTGAAATACATCGGAAACCTTATATGATACTGACACAACCTTGAAAACCTGCCTTCACATGTAAAGTACTTCATGATCATCTTAAAAAATGGAGAATATCTATCCAAAAACTGTCTTTAGGGAAATATATAAGTAGGAGCATCTTTATAGTGTGGTTTTAAGAATATATTGTAGTTTTCACTATCCAAATCCATCCCTTTAAACCAAATATATCCTTGGATAGGGATACCTGTGGTTGAGGATATGAAATCCTCTAATATGATGAAGTCATTCCCTGCTATTGCAGTCTTATCCCTCATAACGTTAATGGAAAAGAGGCAGGTCAACTTAGAAAAGAAGCCCACCTCTTGTATTCTTTCACAAAACCCTAGGCATCCAACACATTCAAATGATTTCTTGATGAATGATGAAGAATTTATTGCTTTCATATTAGATGGCTCAAATCTAGAGACAAGACCCCCCTTATTTTACTTCTTCTTCTCACTGTCCATGGTGTTTGTTTGCATGAGAGAAACGTAGCTTGATAGGAATGAAGGAAAGGGTGGAATTAGGGAAAATAGGGGAAAATGGGGTAACAAGTTTAGGGAAGGGAATGGAGGGGATAGGGATTAGGGAAAATTCTAGGAAAATTACAGGGGGTAGGGATAGGATTTAAGGACACTTGGGAGGTGGATTCTCTTGGAAAGAGTGAGGGGAAGATGGAAAAAACTCAAAAACACAGTCTTAACCCAAAAAATTTCAAAAACGCGGTGTGGGCTAGGGTTTGTGGGGAAAATGGAGAAGATGAAGGGAATGGGTCTAGGAAATGGTTTAGGGAGGTATATAAGGTGTGTGTGAGGCTGATATAGAATTAAAACTAGGGATTTTATGATTGAGATGAAGCAAAAAATTAGAGAAACCAAAAGCGCAACGAAGCCCTAGGAGAGGGATTTGTAATGAAATTTTAGAGAAATGAATGAATGAGAGAGGTAGTAAAGGTTGGATTACTTCATGTGGAATCCTTGGAACATGTTGAAATCTAAATGAAGCCCTTTGGATTCTTATATTTGCCTCTTATTCCAAAAACACAGCGAAGGCACCCGAAGTGCAGCGAGCTAGGTAGGAAAGGTTAAAAATGGAGAAATTCAATGCCCTGGTGGCTGCGATGAAGCTTGTTGATGGATATGTGCTCAATAAATATTAAATGAAGAATTAGAATGCTTGGATGGTCTTCTTATAGCTCAAAAGTCGGTTTTTTTCTTTGGTCATGAAGTGACATTAAATGTCTTTTTTGCAAAATGAAATGATAGGATAGTGTACTTTAGTTTTATCACTTTATTAGGCAATGGTAAATCTTTATTGAGAGGTAAGTGTACAATCAAAATTCACTTTATGAGAACCAATCACATTTTAGGGGATGACATCATCCCTAATGGTTGAGGTGGCATTGTTTGAGTTAAAGGTACTTACTTGTCAGATTCTCAATGGTGGATAAAAACTCATGGTTAGACATGGTAGTGCTCTATGTACTTTAAAAGTCATAAAGTAAAGTACTCATAATAAATGTCATTACACACTTTTTGAATGAAATATTATTATTGTCATTTCATATTTTTTGAAAGAAACAGTGCATATCCCTACACAATCTTCATGTATTTACGCACTCTTCAATAAATATTATATTTG
The DNA here is from genome assembly GCA_034641835.2 of Pinus albicaulis. Classification (NCBI taxonomy): domain Eukaryota; kingdom Viridiplantae; phylum Streptophyta; class Pinopsida; order Pinales; family Pinaceae; genus Pinus; species Pinus albicaulis. The sequence goes on along the minus strand of CM076579.1, from coordinate 57,815,492 downwards.
TATATTTTCACATATTTATATAGTATATTAATTACATGTTATTATATAATTTTTAATTAATAATATATTTTATAATTAAGAATTTATGAATTTATATTTATATTTTATTTTGAGTTATTTAAGTGAAAAGAGAAAATGCATTAGTTGTGCAAAAAGTGAATTGAAAATTAATAAATATTATTTTATTGATTTAGCTATTATTTTATTATTCAAAATTCCCCTAATAAAATTATAAAATTGATGAAGAGTAGATGTCCTACGTAGCATATACCACTTGGAAATCTAATATGTAAATAAATTTCAGAGTTTGGAATTTCTAAAAGTTATCTATATCAAATAAATTAATTAAAATAAAGTTAATCCTTTAAATTGAGATAAAACCCTTTCATTTCAATTTGATACTTACACGGAAGTCAATTGATTTCATTCTAATTTGATCGTTACACGGAAGTCAATAGAGTTATGAAACGCATTAGAGTTTAAAGCGAGCGTGTGGGCCACAGGGTCTTATTGAACGAATCATGTGGGCCACTTCATCAAAGTAATAAAAGACTTCTGGAGCGAAACAAGTGCGTCAATTCGTTAAAATAATTTTAGTGTGCAAAGGAGACTTGACTTATGAATGATATTGGCACATTGGAGTGATATTGGTCAGCAAAGGAGAATTGATACGAAGGATGGGAGGCTACAAAGTACAATGGTTACTTGACTTTATTAATTAATAATAATAATAATAATATTGGGTACAAATGAGATTTAACATAGCCTCCAAAAGTGACTCGTACCACTGGAATTTGTTGATACTTTTAAAAGTGTCATTGGATTCAGGCCGCCCAGACATCACGATTCAATGGTGTCCATAAAGGTGGCACTTGGTGTGTAGGTAAATTCTCCTCCTCCAACAACCATTGAGGTAATGGAGTTGAAATCATGCATGTACAATCACATCTCTCTCTCTCTATGTATATAGAGAAACATGGCTGTACCTCTACACAATCACAACATAACACAACACCAACTATTTTATCTTTAAAACTATAGGCTCTCCTTTCTATCTCATCAGTTGTAACCATGGCCTCTGTACTCGACCAGGCCTAGCTGTGCAGCAAATCTGGTGATGATGATGCAGGTGTACAAAGACACACAGGCGATTATCAGTCCAATCTCTGGGACGACGATTTCATACAGTCCCTCTCAACGCCTTAAGGGGTGGGCTATAATTAACTACACCTTCCATTCAATTTATTTTTTTGTAGCTTCATTCTTCATATTCAATTAATAAAATAAATTTCAGGCACCTGCTTACCGCGAACATGTTGATAGACTTGTTGGGGAAGTAAAAGAGATGTTCAATTTACTTACACTCACTCCCCTTAATGATCTCATTCAACGCCTTTGGATGGTTGATAGCATTGAAAGTTTGGGAATCGATAGGCATTTTAGAAATGAAATAAAACCAGTGTTGGATTATGTTTACATGTCGGTCACTACTACCTTATCATCATTCTTTAATGTTATGCTTTAGATGTTGAATATTACATGCAATTATAGCGATAAATTATGTTGGCCGTCTACAGGTATTGGAGCAAAAAAGGAATTGGATGTGGTAGAGAGAGTGTTGTTACTGATCTCAACTCAACTGCCTTGGGCTTTCGAACTCTTCGACTACATGGATACCCGATGTCCTTAGGTAGATATACCCACATTTTATTACTAAATTGTTGTTTGAGGAAAAGTTGAATTTTAATATATATGATTTTTCAGCCTCTCTCATGGATCTCCTCCTTTAATAAATGTTTTCAAATTATATCATGATCTTAGATGTTTTGAAAGTTTTCAAATATAAAAATGGGCAGTTTGCATGCTCTGCCAATGTTGGGACAGAGGCATGTCGAAAATATTACTTTCAACTGCCCTCTGTACAACAAGCCGCTTTCCATTTTCTTTCTCCAGGTTTTTATACTCAGAGCCACTTGCTATAATTGTTTGAAAAGCTCTGGCACAGAGCCACCTTCTAAATTTTGTTTGAAGAGTCCCTGTACGCTGGCCACTCTCTAAAATGGTGAACAGTCAATTTCAGTTTTTGATTATCGGCACCAGTCCTTTGTATTTGAAAACAAAGCAATTTTAAATGAAGCAGAGCTTTCAAAAACATACATAGGAACAGAGGATTTATTTTTATAAACAGAGTGTTTTTATTTTTCTACACGTAGACATATTTTTATTAAACAATGGTCCCCACAAAGTGTCTTGTTGATTTGGCGAGTTCCGATGCGTTCATCGCAATTGGAACGTTTCATATAAACCACAACCCTTTTATTTGTTTTGATGGTATGCTCCGATGCGATCATCGCATTGGAAGTGTTTTTGTTATATGGCCCAATTGCACAGTATGAAGTCCGGACCTGATGTGTGTTTTAGGCCGGTGTTAAATTTTTTCATCACTTTCGTTCCTCAATCGAAATCGGAAGTTTTTCAAATGGCCCGTTTGCAAGGTTATAAACCGGACCCGATCCTTTTTATTTGGCAGAATGGATAAAACATTTTCGCGTTACATTTGTTTCTCACGTCAGCACGCCCTTGGCGGACGTGATATGGATTTATAGGGCCGATTCTATAATCCATCGCGTGCACATAAATTGACGTCAGCAACCCAAGGTTTGTAATGCGAAATGTGTTCATACAATTTGGTTGAATCGATTTTGAAATCCGAAAGGTTTATCGCGCGACGGAGGTTGAAGTTTTACAAAGGTTTTGTAATGTTTTGTTTTAATATGTTTTATATGCACGACAGAGTTTTTATAACGTCTTTTGTTATAAAAGGTAATGTTATAACATTTCAATTTTTAACATATGTGCCTTTATTTTGGGTGGGCCCGAAAGGGCGTATTGTTTTAGTTTTATTGTTAATGTAACGTCAATATGTGTTGCAACATATAAAAGGCCCGAGAGCCTTTGTTATAGGTGTAATGTTATTTTTTTATTTGTAAGCACAACAATGCGTATTACAATAGACAAAGAGTTTTTACACAACAGTGTGTATTGTTTTGTTTCAACACAGAACAGTCTTTTTTAAGAGAGACAAAGAGTTTTTTTTCTGCACTACGTTTGAAGCAGTCTTATTTTGTAATCCCTCTGTTGAGGAAGAGTCTGTAATAGTTTTTTTTTTTAAATTAATGAAATAGTTTTTCAAGTGCAAAGCTCTGTCTCCAGTGAAGAAATGTTTTTATTCTTTGTGTTAAAGAGGAGAGTATTATTCTCTCTAGTTTGTTCTAGAATTTTTATAAATTCCAACATGGTATCGAAGCTAGTCCAAGCTCTTTGAAGGTGTCAAAGAAGCTAAAGGAAGTAGTTCTTTGTTGCAGCAACTTCTCCAGCAGAGTGAAGACCTAGTCAAGAAGAATCCAAATTATTTCTCATGTCATTTTTTTTGTGTTACTGTTGAAGACAGTTAGTTGTTTTAAAAACATAGTCAAGTATTTTGAAGCATAGTTAAGAGTGCAAGAATGGCTGGAGCCAGCACTAGCATGGGTATTGGTAAAACTCAGCTCCCACAATTTAATGGGAAAAACTATGACTACTGGGCAGTAACCATGACAGCCCTGTTTGCTTCCCAATACTTACGGGAACTTGTTGAGGATGGCTTTGAAGAGCCAATAGATGAAAATGAGTTTGATGATTTAACTCAGGCAGAGAAGGAACTGCTGAAGAGCAATGAGAAGAAGGATTCTAGAGCCCTCTACTTTTTGTATCAAGCAATGCATGAGAGTGTGTTTCCAAGGATAGCAGCAACCAATAGATCCAAAGAAGCATGGAAAAATCTCAAGACAACCTATCAAGGCATGGAGAAAGTGAAGACAGAAAAACTACAGTTGCTGAGGAGAGACTTTGAGACTCTCTGCATGAAGGAGTCAGATAATATTGACTCATTCTTCACACATGTGATTGGAATGGTCACACAGATAAGGTCTCATGGAGAGACTCTTGAAGAAAGGAGGATTGTGGAGAAACTCTTGAGGAGCCTACCCTCAAGGTTTGATGTGATTGTCACCACCATAGAAGAGACCAAGGATCTCACAAACTTTTCAGTTGATGAGCTACATGCATTGCTGATGACACATGAGCAGAGATTGGGTAGAAATGAAAACTCATCTCTAGAGCATTCCTTTAAGACCCAGATGTCCTTTGGAAGAGGAAGAGGGCAAGGCAGAGGTACCAAGAGAGGAAGAGGCAGAAGCCAAAACAGAGGTGCAAGAAATAGTCTAGAAAATGCTCAAGGAAGGGGCATCAATTCAAATCAGCATCAAGGCCAAGGCAACAGCCAGCAGAGTGGTCAGCAACATGCTCAAGGACAAATATATGATAAATACAATGTCCAATGTCACTATTGTAAAAAATATGGACATTATGCAAATGAATTTAGAAAGAAGCAGCATGTTATGGGTAATAGAACAAATGAAAATTTTACTAGAGAAGATATCAGCCAAGATAAATTGTTTTTAGCTTGTAATATGGCTGAGGAAAAGAGTGAAGATTTATGGTTTCTAGACTCCGGTTGTAGTAACCATATGACAGGAAACATAGCTATGTTTTCTATGTTAGATGAGAATGTGAAATCACAAGTCACATTAGGAACAGATAGTAAAGTTTCTGTTATGGGAAAAGGAGATGTAAATGTCTTAACAAGAAAAGGAGAAAAGAAATCCATAGCATATGTGTATTATGTTCCTGGAATGAAATGTAACCTCTTAAGTATTGGACAACTTATTCAAAAGCGGTACAATGTTTTCTTTGAGGATGATGTTTGCACCATCATGGATAAACCACCCAACAAACAATGTATTGCTAAAGTGAAGATGACAAGGAACAGGATGTTCCCTCTCAGGATGAGAGTATATTTGAAAAATGAAGAAGAGATAGTAGCAGTGACACAAGAGGCTTTCCAATGCGAACCAAAAGATGACAATTGGTTGTGGCACTTGAGATTTGGACATCTCAACTTTGGAGGTCTTAACTTGTTAAACAAAAAATGAATGGTAAGAGGTTTTCCATTGATTTAGAAATCGGATAGCCTTTGTGAAGGTTGTATCTTGGGGAAACAACACAGAGAAAGTTTTCCTTCTGGGAAAAGCATAAGGGCAAAAGCACCCTTAGAGATTGTCCACTCAGATTTATGTGGACCGATGAAAACTCCATCACTTGCTAGCAACCATTATAGGTTAACATTTATTGTTGATTTTACTAGAAAAACTTGGGTTTACTTTTTGAAAAACAAAAGTGAAGTGTTTGAAAGATTCTGCAATTTCAAAGCACTTGTTGAGAACCAAAGTGGGTTGCATATCAAATTCCTAAGGACTGATAGAGGAGGTGAGTATATCTCTAAATATTTTCTACGTTTTTGTAGAGAAAATGGAATTCATAAGCAGTTTACAACTAGATATACTCCACAACAAAATGCAGTTGCCGAAAGGAAGAATAGAACAATAATGGATATGGTAAGGAGTATGTTAAAGGAAAAGCATTTTCCTAATGATTATTGGGCTGAAGCTATACATTGTGCAGCATACATTTTGAATATATGCCCTACAAAAGCAGTTATGAACAAAGTGCCGGAAGAGGCATGGAGTGGCACAAAGCAAGGTGTCACACACATGAAATTTTTTGGATGTGTGGCTTATGCACACATTCTAGATCAGAAAAGGAAGAAGTTGGACAGTAAGGGGGAGAAATGTATTTTCATTGGATATAGTGAGGAATCCAAAGCTTATAGGTTGTACAACCCATCTACCAAGAATTTTATTGTGAGCAGAGATGTTCAGTTCATTGAGGAGGAATCTTGGGATGGAAGCATAGAGAAAAAAATGAATGTTAAACACTGTTTATCTCATGATGAAAATGATGAATATTTAGATGAAATGCATCCCCCAATAGCAGCACCAACACAAGAGCAGCAAGAGACACCCTTGAGGAGAAATGCAAGTGCTTCTCCAAGCACACCACAAGGAGGAAATTCAGGTGCTTATTCAAGAATTTTTACACCTAATGAAAGAGGTAAGAAGTTCAGAAATTTGAATGAAATTTATGAACAAGAGGCAGCAAATGAAGGTATGAACTCTTTGTTTGCTTTATATTGTCATGTTGATGACCCTATCCACTTTGAAAAAGCTATTAAAGATAGGAAATGGATAGAAGCAATGGATGAGGAGATTAATGCCATAGAAAGAAACAAGACATGGGATTTGGTTGAACTCCCAAAAGGTAAAGATTTCATTGGAGTTAAATGGATCTTCAAGACCAAGAGTAATGCTAAAGGAAAAATAGAAAGACACAAGGCAAGACTTGTTGTCAAAGGATATAAGCAGAAGCATGGGATAGACTATGAGGAAACTTTCGCACCGGTTGCTAGAATGGAAACCGTGAGAACAGTGTTGTCTATAGCAGAACAAAACAAGTGGAAAGTTTACCAAATGGATGTGAATTCAGCATTCCTAAATGGAGTGTTAATGGAAGAGGTTTACATTGAACAACCTCTAGGCTACGAAAAGAAAGGCCAAGAGCACAAAGTGTGCAAGTTGAAGAAAGCTCTTTATGGGCTGAAGCAAGCACCAAGAGTGTGGTACAGTAGGATAGATTCCTATCTACTGGAAAACGGATTTGAAAAATGTGAGGGAGAACCCATGCTATAGGGTAAAATTCTTGGGTTGTTGGTTTTCGAATATCCCTCTCAGGGCTTTCCGGTGCCCGAGGCAGACAGTAAGATTAGCTATGATGTTCACAAAAATGGCATGAGCATGTTCATATTAACTTGAAATAACTTGAAGGAATATGATAGAGAATTACCTCTTTGACAGTCTTGGAGTCCCTTGGAGAGCGCTGTGCAGCGAAGCAAGAGTCCTTCTTCACCGGCTCCAAATCTTAGTCCTGCAATCAGTCAAAGCACCCGCGTAATTTCTAACATAACATGTATCCTATCAATTAAATCAATACACAATAAACATCTAGATTATACACATCTGAGCCATTCATATCATACTATGTAAATGTTCAAACAATAATGACAATATTAAGCATTGAATGGACAAAACGAACACAGTTCTATTTATTTTGAAAGAAGGAGGATTACAATCGTCGGTTGTACCAAGCCCTCCTCAGTCTCCCAATCTCTCTTATCTCTCAAGTGAAGAAGTCCAAGTCAACAAGCTCTCTAGGAACCTCTTTCACTCTTGGCCTTCACAATATAACACTATTCTCTATTCCACAGGTATACAAGAACCTTGAGCAATCCTTCGACCTTCAATTAAGAACCTTCAGCTCCTTCTTATAGGAGAGGGAGAAGGCCATTGTTGCCCTTCTCTTTCCACTAGTTTGGAATGGAAAAAAATTAGATGTTTGTTTGATCTCTATGCTTTTGCCTCCTTTGGAGTTCAATCTTCTATGGAAATGACCAATAATGAACTGGTGCTTCTGCAGTTTCCTTTGTGAACTGACTCCTTTGTGAGGGAAAGTTGGAGATTCAAATCATTCTCTGGGCTCTTTTCCCAATTCAAACTTAAAACACGGGTAACGCTTCCCTCCAGTGTAAACAGAGCGTTGCCCTAGCCACTAACGCGACCAATGCACTGATTGCCTGCGTTATAACGCTCTTTTTCTGTTCTATATAGGTGTTACCCTGGCAGAAATAGGTTTAATTCAGGTCTTTGTACTTATTCCATATTTGTCTTCCCCTCTGAGTTGATGAGGAGGTATTTTGACCTGTAACAGATGCCCCCTAAAGTGTGAGGTCAAATATGAAGACGATGGCCAAAATACTTTATAACTTGTAGAGATAGAGAGATTGAAAGACTGAGGAAAACCTGAAACAACAACATATGTCAGAAAATATAGTATTTTCCTTGAGTCGGGCATTTCCCATGCTCAATAGCTTAAACAACATGATTTCTCTAGAATAGAGATATGAAGAATCTGTCCACCAATAGGCACAATGTGGAAGTATTTGTCATAACAGGATCAGGCTGAAGAAGCTGTCTCCATAAACAATATCGCAACTTGGGGAAGGAAACACAACTTTAATGATGTAGCCTTTTCCCCAAGGTCTTGACCGCCGATTCACTTAAACTGCATATTTCTCAACATGTGAATGAAGGAGTTGTCGTCGAACATGTGATAAATCATCTGATTACCAGTCAATAATGAAAATTGTTAACAGACGCGAAGGTGGCCACCGATAATGATGATGGTTCCTAAGATGCCCAGTACAATCTAGCGAGTGTGAATAAAAGGAGTTGAAGTCGAACAATCGTAGAATCATTCGACCAGGAGCCAATGATGAAGACCCCTGATCAAACACAAGACTACCTGCCACTGATGTCTGCAAGTATTCGGGTACTGATGTGTTTCTGGATCAACTTCCTAGATAAGGTGTTGAAGTCGATAGGAAGTGATCTGTTGAAAGGTAGGCACTGAGGCGTCCTACATCAGTCAACATGAAACGGAAACCAACTGATTTTGTTTATGATTTGAGATAATGAAGAGTAAATGGGGACGTCAGACGACAAATGATTTCTGGCATAATGAGCGGTTTGGTTGATAGCAGGAGCAGTAGATAACGAGATCTGCTTGAACAATAGAAGGCACTCTAGCAGGGTACTAGGCAGCTGAGGCTTAATGAACACCAAAGAGTGTGTTAGAATTTTACCGGTGCAGGGACACTGGGAAATGAAGGCTAATACTCATAGATGGTAGGGTTCTGCTGGCTGCGAAAGAATTTTTTGGGAAGTGCCATGTTCAATAATTTTGCTGCCAAATCGACCTTTTTTGAAATGTAACAGAGGTAGTATCCGTTTTGTCCAAATTTTTCCCCGTCTGATTAAGTTTAACGAGTCCAGACGAGTAAACTCGGTGAATTTTTCATGTTTTAAAGAGTCTAAAAAATGTCAGGAAAGACAACTCTGTGTCCCATCTGATTAGGTTTAACGAGTCCAGATGAGAAAACTCGATGAATTTTTCATGTTTAAAGAGTCTGAAAAATGTCAGGAAAGACAACTCTGTCCGCATCTAATTAAGTTTAACGAGTCCAGATGAGCAAACTCGGTGAATTTTTCATGTTTAAAGAGTCTGAAAAATGTCATAAAAGACGACTCCATCCGCATCTGATTAAGTTTAACGAGTCCAGATGAGCAAACTCGGTGAATTTTTCATGTTTAGAGAGTCTGAAAAATATCGTAAAAGACGACTCCATTGGGGTACCTTTGTCATGTCTTGATAACTGGGCATGGAAAAGGGGTAATAGTGAGCCCGAAACAGTTCATTTTCCGTAAGTTAGTCCATTGAATCCGGAAAAGTGAGAAATCTATGTTCGATGGACGCCTACCTCATTTTGTTATGAGTACGAGGAGACGAATTAAACTCAATACTCTTTGTGAAATTTTAACAAGTCCAACAAAGAAAAACTCGGTATCCTCCGTGAAATTTTAACGAGTCACGCGGAGAAAAATCGGTCACTTTTTCTGTTTAAAGAGCTTTGAAAAAGAGGGAAAGAATGGCTCTTTGTTCTTTGTCGAAGTAGTTTTAACGAGTCTAACAAAGGCGACTTGGGATTTTTTTCAGTTTTATGAGCGAGAAAAAGATTCCTTAAAAAGAAAGCTCAGTGCTTCTCCATAGCTTTATCGAGTCTGGAGAAGAGAACTCTAGGTTTTTCGGATTAACGAGCAAGAAAAGACCATACAAAAAGAACGCTCGATATCAAATTCGTGTAAGTTTAACGAGTCCGAAGGAGGAAACTCGAGGTTTTTCGGATTAATGAGCAAGAAAAATACCGTAAAAAGAACACTCGAAATTTCTTGATCTCTTTCTCGTCAATAGAAGGATCTATGTCGAGAATTTCGTCATAAGACCAATGTTGGGGCCCTTGTTTTTTATTAGTTTTTGAAATCTTGGCTAAGACATTTTGAATTTTGACCCTTTTGAGTTGCGGCATGAAGACACATGGCAACCGCGACCGCGCCGCAACTACCAAGAGTCGCGGAGCTATCAAGGTAGCGCGTAAGCATTCGATAGCTGGAGATAGAACAGGGACAAGTACAGATGAAGGAAACACACAGCAGAAGACAGAAAGTGGAACACGCAGATAACAAGAGAGAAGCCGGGAGAAGGCGTGAACCGACCGATAGTCGCGAGAGCGGGTGAATAAATAACAGTCACCCGGCTGAGAAAGAAAAGGCTGAAGAGGTTGCGAGGCTAGAGACAGGGAAAGGCGCACAGAGCGACTGCGGAAGAATCATGCATGACCTTCCTAGGGTTCCTCATCTTCTCTATTCTACCTTTCTGTTCCAAAACCCATCTGTATCAGATTTGTAAGCTATCAGTGAGAATGCCATGTAATCATGTGTTTGGCCAAGAGATTAATACAATGGAAGGTTGCTGTCTCAATAAGATGTTTATGTGCTTGTAATGTGTTTATGTTGGTTTAAAATTTTATTTGCAAATGTCTGAATGCTTATTAAGTGATCTTGCGTATATAACTCTGTATATGTAATCGATGCACTGTCCTTCATGAGTTGCGGGTTTGTTCCTTGCCATTGATCTCATCCCTTTCTGCATGTGGTTGCGGCATGCCTCGGGTGAGACGCACTGCTCTCCGGAGCAGGGTGAAAATGCCGGCGTGTTCCTAGACTACACTAGACCCCTTTTTTGGCCACAACTCTTGAACCTGGGTCTTGTCCACGAGACCTAACTTCTCGCCAACAAATGGTTCCGTTGCCGGGACCTGCATGTTCTAAGGTGACCTAGATCATGGTATCGAGGATTTTTGAAGGAGCAATACGGCGATGGTGGGATGATCATCTTGATCAGTTCATTGCTTAGCAAGCAGAGCTGACCAAGAAAAAGGAGGCGGCGATCAAGGAGCTTGTTCTTTTCTCTGACTCAGCCAGTGATACGTACGAAATTTTCTGGGGAAGGTTCCCTGCGGACCTTTACAATTGGTTGCGGAGGTTACGCGTGACGATGCCCCAAGAAGGCTTGCGGAAGATAAACCGCAGGTGGGCGCACGAAGATCTGGTGGCACTGCATCGGGTAGACACTGAACTAACCCGCGCGGTGGATTTTTGGGTAAGGACCATGTTGGAAGGATACACTGTGGAGTTTGCTGCTGAGTGCTATCAATCCTTCTCGAAATCCGAGGTTGTTTTCCACTCAGGGCTAAGAGGGAAGATGTTGAAGGAGTTTCCGATGTGGATCAAAGCCCTGATGGTGGACGAAGGGTTGATTGAATTCCACAAACTGAGTATGGAAGCGTAAACCTCCCGTACTGGGGGAAGGGTTGAGGGGACCGATGCTGTGTAGAATGTGAAAGTGGGGAGCGGGGAATGGACGTTGAAGCAGCATGCAAGTTGCGGGAGCGACGTGCGCATCGGCGGGCACAGATCGCCGATAGGTGGCGAAGAAGGGTATTGCGAGATTTGAAGAGAAAAGAGATCGAGAGGAAAATCAGAAGGAGGCGCCTCAGAGGACAGGAACTATGGGTTTGGATACCCGGGAAGAAGATGGGACAGCGGTGGAAGTGCAGTGGGTGCATGGGAGCCCAGCGATGCGAGAAAGAGAGATAGTGACTAGCAATGTAATGGAAAGATGCGGCCCGAAGAGAGTTCCGATGATGAATGGCACAGCGTGATGCAGCGGATGTTTCAAGAACAGACGGCACCCACCCCTCCAGGCAGCCCTACTTCTCACCTTCTGCATGGCCAGGATTCCGACCTTCCCTTGGTACTGTATCAACCTTTAAGTAATATTTTTATTCAGTTACAAGCATTGAGTCGGTCATACAATAGTTCATCAGCGTCAGTAACATCCGGTAACAGTAGAGTTACTAGTAGTGGTATTTTTCCTAGTGGGACCGTTACACAACCAGGACCTGGAGGCTTTATCTTGGTCAATTCTCTGCAAGTACACATGGCTGGATCTTTCACCCGGTATCCAGAGTTCTCTGGCTGGGGAAATGATGATGTAGAGCAACACTGGTACCTGTGCGAAGCCATCTGGAGGGCTCGCCAGATGCCAGATGTAGGGAAGTTAATAGAATTCCAAGCCACGCTCAGAGAGAGGGATCTGCGATGGTTTATTAAGTGGTCCGAGGCTCACCCTAACCCCATAATTGCGGACGTGAAGCGATATTTTGTCCGCGAATTCAAGCTTCCCCAGACAGACCAGCAGGGCCTATCAGAGCTGTGGGAAATTAAGCAGAAGGAAGGTGAGACCACGTGGGAGTTGATGCGGCGATTCAAGGATGCGATCGGGAAACTTAGCTACCCGATCGATCCAAACCACCAGAGGGACTGGTTCATCAAGGCTCTGCTCCCCTTGACACGAACCCCTCTCACCCAGCAGAAGATTGACAATCTGCAGGACGCTTTGGAGCAAGCCATGAAGATTGAAGCCATGGCGGGTTACCCCTAGGAATATCGAGGGGACGGCCCCGCAAGATCCTTCTTTGATAGGGTTGCAACACTAGAGTGCCAGCTTGACTAAAAATCTCAAGGAGCTTCAGCCAGTGAGACCAGCGCGACCAAGTGTTTGGTGTACTCATTGCCTGGTCGAGGGCCACATCGCAACTGAGTGTCCTCGGTTGCGCGGCGCAGGGACAGGACCCTCGGTCGCAACTATTCAGGGGGGTCCACCACCTGGTGGCGGCGTGGCAATAAACCCGCAGGGAGTATACCAGCCGCAACAGACTTACGCGGGGTTCCCACCGCAACCGGGTTCCTCCACCACAGAGTACTGCGAGATTTGCCGGACGCTGGGGCATCCTCCTCGGATGTGCCCGATATTACAGAAGTACTCCACGGTCCCGAATAATGTGTACTGCGAATTTTGCGTGTCCACGGCTCACAACACTGAGCAGTGCAGGGCGCTCGATGCACTTGTGGATCGACTGGATCGTCCCTCCTACAGGGTGAACGAGGCTCCGAGGGGAAGAGGCGGAGGCATGCGGGGAGGCCGCACAGGCGGACGCGGTCCGGTAAAATGTTACAACTGTGACCAGGAGGGTCACGTGGCTCGAGAATGCCCCCTTCCGCGGCAACCCTGGTGTTCCTAGTGTCGGATAAATGCCCACGCTACAGAGGACTGTCTGGAGCTCATCAAGAAGTGGGAAGAACGGGCGAGGCAGAGGGGAGCGAATCTGATAAACTCAGAGCCGCGAGGGACCGCAACCCCAGACATGCAGAACGTTGCGATCATGATGAGGGGCGGAAAGAAGACTGGAGATGATGCCCACGGGAAGGAGCCCGCACGAGTGGTTCGGCCGGCATCCCTGAAGAAGTTGATCAGGCCCGAAGTCCAGAAGAAGTATTTCCAGGAGGCAGTTGAGGCGTTCACCCAGTTGCGGAATGAGGGAGGTTTGGAGGAGCCCATGCTGCCAGAATCTGGGGCGCAGAACGTCACAGGTACTGTGGTCGAGGATTGGCTCCGGCTATTCCTCAGGATTGTTGACAACGCTGCGCTACGGCAGCAGCCCAAGCATGCTTTGGACGGAGCACTGCAGGGGCGCACAAAACTTAGAGATCCGGCGGACGCTGGCCCTCAATACGTGCAGCGCGTCAAGCAGAACAAGCAACGAACAGGCAAAGAATTTCGGCTTAACACGCAGGTCGCAGGATTCCAAATCAGCGACACCATGTTGGACTTGGGGTCCGACGTCAACATTCTGCCACCAAAGACATGGGAGGCTCTTGGAAGGCCACGGCTAGCCTACTCACCAATCCAACTCAGGATGGCGAACCAGTACTTCATTCTGCCAATCGACCGGCTCGAGGGTGTCGAGGTCGATGTTGCGGGGGTGAAGACATACACCGATTTTGAGGTTATTGATATCATGGGCGATAAGGATCCCTATCCCGCCTTACTCGGCATTGATTTGGATTTTGAGAATTACGCCATCATCGACCTTAAGAAGGAGCTAATGATCTTTGAGGATGGGGAGGTACGGGTCACCCAGCCTCTCGACCCGTATCAGGGCCCGCGATATACAGAAACAGTGGACAATCAGGAGGATGCTCAGATGATGGACCACCTTTATCAGATGACCGCAGGAAAGCGGGACGATTATATTAACCCGACCGCGACTGGCTCTGTCAGTTGGCGGAGTGTGCAGAGCTCAGAGCTCGGATCCGAACTCGCTTGGGAAGACTGGCAGCAAGGGGGGTATGAGACCACCACGCAGAGATGTGCCTCCATTGCCCAAGTCCAATGGGTAGGGACTGAGATCCACGGATATCCCACCTTGTCGAACATGTGGGCAGTCAATACTTTTATTACCAAGGTGGAAGACATGGTCCCAGCTGAAAGCTGGATGCCACTTTTGGATGTGACCTTGCAGTCAACGACGGCACGGTGGTGGAAAAATCACCGCAACACTCTGTTGCGATGGGAGTGCGTGGCAGATGCTTTGCGGGCATGCTTTAAAGAGGACGAAGGACCTTGCAGTACGCTTAAGTATCAGGGAACTTCCGACCCGCGACACCATTTGCAGACCTATGAGGAACAGTGGTGTAGCAACGGGTACCCTGAGGAGCTGTGGGTCCATAGGTTTATCCACTCCCTGGGTACAATTCCCCAGGCCTGGTACCTGAAGGAAGAGCAGAAACGGGGAACTTGCTCTTGGCAGGTAGTCGCGGACAAGTTCGTTCAGTGCTTCTTGTTCGAAGGGGAGATGACGCAGGAGTCTCAGGCCCTACAGGCAGTCAAGGAGGTCTTGTTCTTCCGCCATCTTGAGCCCGACGGGGGCCCGGTTGTGTCACGACCTGAGGTCAGGCGCGAGTTGGTTTGCCACCGAATTGACAGCGATCCGGATGACGATAGTCTGGAGGACCTCAGGCATCTCTATTTTGACGAAAAAGAAGGCGAGCAGAGCATCGGTGAAGAGCCGACGACGGAAGGAGTCTATTTACAACCACTAAAGATGAATAAGCTGAACATTGGAACAGACGAGAAACCCAAGCTCGCAACGGTAGGAGATTACTGGGACGAGGAAACAACAAAAGAAATTTTTAGCCTCCTCCGGGAATACGAATATTTGTTCCCGTCTTCAGTTGCGGACCTGAAGGGGATCAAGGGCGATCTGGGCGAAATGCGCATCGCGTTGAAGCCGAGAGCCAGGCCGGTGAAGCACCGACCCTACCGGTTGAGCCCACGTATCAAGGAAAAGGTCAAGATGGAGATTGACAAGATGCTGGCTGCAGGTCTCATCTTTCCAGTAGAAGAAGCAGAGTGGGTGAGTCCCATTGTCATCCAGAACAAGAAGGACAAAGTGGAGATCCGTGTCTGTGTAGATTACCGGATCCTGAACAATGCCTGTATCCATGACCCGTTTCCCACTCCTTTCAGCGATGAAGTCCTAGACCATGTTGCGGGAAACGAAGCTTATTCCTTCACCGATGGGTTTTCGGGTTATCACCAGGTGCGCATCGCGGAGGAAGACAAAGCAAAGACGACATTCACCACTGAGTGGGGATCATTTGCATACCACGTTATGCTGTTTGTTCTGAAGAACACACCGGCTGTGTTTTCCCAGATCATCATTGCTGCGTTCCGGGAGTACATTCACAAGTTCCTGGAGGTCTACATGGACGACTGGACCGTCTATAGCCTATTGAAGAAACACGCGTCCCTGTTGCGTATTATGTTTGACCGGTGTCGTTAGCTGCAGATTTCCTTGAACTTGAAGAAATGTATTTTTGCAGTTCCATTCGGCACACTCTTGGGCCATGTGGTGTGCAAGCAAGGGGTCTGCGTGGATCCCGCCAAGGTCGCGGTCATCGTCCACATGGAGGCCCCCGAGACCGTGAAGCATTTGCGGGCACTGCTCGGGCACACAGGATATTACAGGCGGTTTATTCGCAACTATGCAAATATTATGGCCCCTTTGGAGAAACTGTTACGAAAGTCAGAAGTGTTCCAGTGGACGGCGGAGTGCAGGAAGGCACTTGACACATTGAAGGAGAAGTTGGCGACGACACCCATACTTGTGCATCCTGACTGGGATAAGCAGTTCCATGTGCATATCGACACGTCCGGTATTGCACTTGGGGCTGTATTGGCGCAACCCGGGGAGACGACAGTTGACCACCCCGTATACTTCGCCAGCCGCTGGTTATCGAATGCAGAGAAGAATTACACCATGACCGAGCGGGAGGCGTTGGCGATGGTGTACTACCTCCAGAAGTTCCGCCACTATCTTCTAGGCGGCAAATTCACATTCTTCACGGACCATTCTGCATTGAAGTATATGGTAAATAAGCCTGTGTTGGAAGGACGGATCTGTCACTGGCTTCTACTCTTCCAGGAATTCACGTTTGAGGTGATTGTCAAGCCCGGCAGGTTGAATGTTGGTCCCGATCATTTATCCAGGTTGGAGACGGGAGAGAATGAAGGCTCATTGGACAATCAGCTGCCGGATGCCGACCTCTTCTGAGTAGAAGCCATACCAGATTACCTGGCTGACATTGCCACTTATCTGACCACGGGAAAATGCCCTCAGGATTACACCCCGCTCCAGAAACGCCACCTGGTTGTCCGGGCGGTCGACTACCAATTGATCGCGGGGCAGCTATACAAACTGGGCCTTGATGAGGTGTTGCGCAGGTGCGTTCTTGATCACGAACGGGAAGTGGTGATGTGGGAATGTCACAGTGGTGTTGCGGGAGGGCATGTGGGTGAGAAATCCACCGCAAGGAAGGTTCTCCAAGCTGGGCTGTGGTGGCCGACGGTACATGCTGACTGTAAGGCCTATGTGAAGCGTTGCGATGTTTTCTAGCGGACGGGAAGGCCTTCGCACCGGGACGAGCTTCCGCTACACCCAGTGCATGTGTTGTGGCCATTTGAAAAGTGGGCTGTTGATTTCGTAGGTCCCATTGCACCAGACACTCGAAACTCCAAGGCTTGGTACATCATTACCGCCACGGATTACCTCACCCGATGGGCTGAGGCAGCAGCGGTACGCGACTGCTCGGCAGAGACCGCTGCCCGGTTCATCTTTGAACACATCATCAGCCGCTTTGGCTGCCCACGGAGCTTGACCAGCGATCAGGGTACGCATTTCATCAATGCCACGGTCAAGTCACTACTGGACACATTTATGATTCAGCATCATAAAAGCAGCCCATACCACTGACAGGCCAATGGTACTGTGGAAGCATTCAACAAGATTCTCGAAAAGGGCTTGACTAAAATTTGCAATGCTCAGCGCGACGATTGGGACGAGCGTCTCCCAGCGGCATTGTGGGCCTACCGGACCACGGTGAAACGTTTGACCAACCAGACACCATTCCAGCTGGTGCATGGCCGGGAAGCTATGATTCTCGCCGAGTTCACTGTACCTAGTCTTGTGGTCACAACGTCTCTCCATTTCTCAGAAGAGGAGTCACTCCGGGAACGCCTCCAGGAGCTATAGGAGCTGGATGAGGCCCGATTCCTGGTGGAATTCCACCAGAAGGTTCAGAAGGCCAGGCAGAAAGCATGGCACGACCGCCACATCAAAACCAAAGCTTTCCAAGTTGGCGGCAAAGTTCTCTTATATGATAGCCGGTTCCAGAAGTTTCCAGGCAAGCTCCAGATGCACTGGTTGGGACCCTACTTTGTCATCGAGATCCGCGACTCAGGAGCCGTTCGGTTGGCACAGCTGGATGGTACAGTTCTCCCTGGGTGGGTGAATGGCGCACGCCTGAAACCCTACCAGGAGTAGGTACCTTTCACTTCTCATCAATAACTCTCGCAACCGAGAGAACTCGTAGAGTAGCTTAGCCGAATAACTCTCCCGCAACCGGGATGAACATAGGGAGTCTTTTCCGTTCATAGGTAATCTGTCAAATAACCAGTCAGTTGTGGGTACATCACCACAACCGACTGTGGTCGGGGCGGACCAGTCCAGCGTGTCACAGCGCCAGTCCAACATGTCGTCCTTGTAGGATCCCTCCCCGTGCCAGTGTCAGTCCAGGTCATTTTCGTCAGTCCTTTTGTCAGTCCTTTTGTCAGTCTGTAGGATCGCTTAGATTTGCATCATAAATTACCATAAGTAGACAGTAATCGTACCGTAATCATTTGCCATCACCCGTAGTTCCCTCAGCCGTCGCGTCCGCCCATCTCCCCATGACGCCGTCAACAATTGTCAGATTACACACAGGCATGCGATTGATCGCACGATTATCGCAGGCAAGAAAGATAGCAAGAATAAATTGTCATTATGGAGTCTCATCAACTCCGCTCGTGCCAGGGAATGCCATAACTTGCAAGGAGACCAATAGCATGAGAATGACGGACCAGTTCAATTTGGAAATTGCAGTGACTCCAGAATAGTTGCAGCCTCAAAGCGCACCGCACCCAGAAGGAAACTCCAGAAGAATTCTCCAAGTTTACCAGCGCCGTGCCAAGATGCCGAAGGCTCCCTTATCCGTTCCTGAACCAGTGTTAGACAGCCGAATCCACCGAATATATTCGTTGGTTGGCAAGTATGATAGCGCAGTGATGATGGACGCCAACCTATCCAACCCAACTGACTTCCCCCACCTCCATTGGCAGACCTACATGGAGCATCACTACACGCCAGGTAGTACCTCCGACAGCCGAATGTGACCAGAATTCAGGGGCCTCCAGTAGTCGTCCTTGATGAATTTGAGGACTCTTCTGGTTTTTGGAACTACGGGACCGGCCTTGCAATGCACCCGGTTCCTCCTCAGTCGAATACAGAACGGGTCCCTGTGGCTTAATGAGGAAATCCCAATTCATGCCGAAGACATTCATCGGCTTACAGGGCTGTCTCAGAATGGCGCGGATGTCTCCGCTGCTGGCCAGACATCCTCCAAGCGCGCCCGAAAGTCGGGTGACACAGACCTGTACACCAAGTATGGCACCCGCCGGGGGGGCAAAGGTGCCAAAATTGATTTGATTAATAAGCCAGAAATTCGGTTCGCTTGCTACCTCATTGCTAGCAAGACGATGCGGCACTATACTAAGGGAGAGTGCACCCTGGATACAATCTCCATTGCGGAGCACTGTATCCAGGGCGTCGGGCTGAATTGGTGCTCTTTTGTGCTGAAAGAACTCTTCGCGGCTTGTGAAGAGAAATACAAGCGCACCACCAGTTTCATTTACGGTTACTTGATTTTAGCTTTCGCCATGTGGAAATGGCACCTTCCTCCTATCCGGATGCCGGCGAAGACTACCGTGAGCCAGCCTCTCGCGATGAAATACACCCCCTGGTAGGTGTCCTCGGACCCCAGCACCAAACAGGTGAATGCGGCAACGTTTCGGGTGTGGTATGGGTTAATGACAGACGTGGTGTCTAACCAGCAACGGGTGCCCAGGCACCTGTTGGATGAGTATAGTGAGCAGGTATGGTTCTGGGTAAGCCACAGGCACACTTACCTCCGCCCAACTTGCGTGCCGGAAGCCACCTTCCACATGGCGCCCCTCAGATTCCAGTTGAATGATGATACCTTCCACCGTGAGGTCTCTGCATGGCCGGGGGTCACCAAGCACATCCGCGACGGGATCCCATGATATAACTTTGAGCGGATGATGCCGGCACAGCGGCTTGCCACGACCGGCGCAGCGGGGTCCTCACAGGTTGCGGCGGGACCTCCACAGGATGTAGCCGGGACCGCACAGGAACTGCCCGAATCATTGATCCCTGTCGTACAACACTTCAATGCCCAGGTACGAAGTCTTAACGTGGTAACCCAAGTTGTTTCAAGTGGTGCCCCTTTATTTCCCTCATTTTCTGAATTTCAGCTCGATCGGTCTCTTGCTCCCTCCCATACTGCCCCTCTCACTTCTCCCATCCCCACCAACCTATTCACCTCTACCACCCCTATCATCACACCGATGGGTGAACCGGGCCCAGAACCTGATCCATCAGAGCCCCCTCCCTCCAAGAGGGCCCGCATTACTATCACAGATCCAGTGGTGGATCTTACCGATGATGATCCACCATCCACTCCACTCCCAGGAACGCTGATTCCGGAGGAACCCCTGATCGATCCGTCAGAGTTCCTCAACATTCGTCTCCCCCATACCTCTTTCACCCCGTCCACCGCTCCCTCCATCGGCCGTCCACCTGCCACCTCCTCCAATCCATCCAACTCATCGGCCACTGTATCAGATCCTCTCATCCGGGAACTTTTCGGAGGTGACCACGGGGTGGAAGTCACCTCCAGTACTGAAGCCGTGGTACCACCGGTTGACCCCGTGGCCACACCCCAGGATCCTGCCTCTACTATATCTACTCGGCTGACAAATGTTGGGGCTGATTCGGCTGACCCTCCCCCAGACCAGACCACGCAGCAAGACCGGCCGGAGTCCGATATGGCCACCTCAATGCAGCAGCAGACACCGGTCCATCCTTCTAAGACCTCAAACCGATCAGTGGCCAGTGGCCAACCTTCGCAGGAACGGATGCTGGAGCAGGGCGCTCCCAGCACGACCAATGTAGAACCATGGGGTACAGGACAGCTGTACCTACTCATTCAGCAGGCGGCCCTGAAGGCCGAACAGATTCACTCAGAGCTGGAGCAGCGGTGTACCGAGTAGCACAACCAGATCACAACGCTTACTGAATAGCGTGATCAGCTGACCAGGGAGAAGACCTACCTACAGGGGCAGGTCACCATTACTGCTCAGGTGTTCTCCGACTTATGGCCCGCTGCAAGGGCTCATCATGCCCCACTTCCGGACAATGTTGCGGAGGAAAGTGTAGCAGCCCAGGCTCACCACCTTCAGACTGCTTTCACTGGTCTATGCAGAGAGAACCAGGAACTCCAAGGGGCGTTAGCCGCACGGCCTACCCTTCCGGATCCACAGATTGTCCACTCAGAACAGGTGACTTCCAAGCAGACTCAGGCAGTTAGTATGCAGGCGACTCTCCATTCCATTGCGGGCGAGGCTTACGCCCTTCTGCAAAGTCTGCAGGAGTGCTCACTCGCTCTCACTGTCAAGACGCAGCCTATCTCTGCCCAGCTGCAACAAATTTCCTATGAAATTAAGGAGACCACGGACCCAGCACTATTAGATCAGCTCTATGCCTAGGCGGACGAGCTTGAAATTCAAATGCAACAGACTGAGGCCGACTTGGCAGCGGCCAAACAAGTCATTCGGGAAATCTGTCCGCCCATCCGAGCCCGTGCCGAATCCATACAACAGCTGGATGCCAAGGCCGAGGCCCAGCTTGCCACGCTGTTCGGGGTTGTCCCGACGACTATAGAGGAGGCCGCCGCCACCCGGATCTCTGAAGAAGCCAACTTGCTTATGCAGGAATGGCAGCAAGCGGTGGCAGACTTCACCGGGCTTAGAGATACAGCGCTCTGCAAGGTCCCGGAGTTGGGGCCCTTGTTTGAAAACCCGCTTGGCAGAGCACAGCAGGAAAGGGCGCGGGGTGAAGGCACAGCAGAACAGAGCACGGGAGCCAGCGGGGCAATGGAAGTGGAGACTGTTATTTGTGATTGACTCGGGGACGATTCAAGGAATTGTGGTCGGGGCCTGTTGGGGCCCTTGTTTTTGTTTAGTTTTGAAATCTTGGCTAAGACATTTTGAATTTTGACCTTTTTTGAGTTGCGGTATGAATACACATGGCAACCGCGACCGCGCCGCAACTACCAGGAGTCGCGGAGCTATCAAGGTGGCGCGGAAGCATGCGATAGCTGGAGATAGAACAGGGACAAGTGCAGATGAAGGAAACACACAGCAGAAGACAGAAAGTGGAACACGCAGATAACAGGAGAGAAGCCGGGAGAAGCTGAAGTAAAGACACAGAGGAACTGATAGTCGCAAGAGCGGGTGAATAAATAACAGTCACCCGGCTGAAACAAAGAGGATGCTGAAGAGGTTGCGAGGCTCGAGACAGGGAAAGATGCACAGAGCGATTGTGGAAGAATCATGCATGTCCTTCCCATGGTTCCTCATCTTCTCCATTCTGCCTTTCTGTTTCGAAATCCATCTGTATCAGATTTGTAATCGATCAGTGAGAATGCCATGTAATCATGTGTTTTGCCAAGAGATTAATACAATGGAAGGTTGCTGTCTCAATAAGATGTTTATGTGCTTGTAATGTGTTTATGCTGGTTTAAAATTTTATTTGCAAATGTCTGAATGCTTATTAAGTGATCTTGCGTATATAACTCTATATATGTAATTGATGCACTGTCCTTCATGAGTTGCGGGTTTGTTCCTTGCCATTGATCTCAGCCCCTTTTGCATGTGGTTGCGGCACGCCTCGGGTGAGACGCACTGCTCTCCGGAGCAGGGTGAAAATGCCGGTGTGTTCCTAGACTACACCGGACCCCTTTGTTGGCCACAAATCTTGAACCTGGGTCTTGTCCGCGAGACCCAACTTCTTGCCAACAACCAAGCAAACACATCACGAAATTCCTTGAAAAGGGATGTGAAGCACGCAATTTCCTCGGGATTGCAGTCGGCTCCAATCTGAATGTTTTCCACGATACCCGTTTTGACCGAGATATCAATGAGCATTGTCTTAGAAAGATTACCCATGTTCCCTTCTGAATCGATAGTGTGAATAGTCGTATAAGAGGAAGGAACTATCTCAGGTTGGTCAAAAGAGGGGATTTCAATTTTTATCGCCTCCGAATCAATCGTCGAAGCACGATGGTGAAACTCTCCCCAAGGTCGTTCTTCTAATGACATGATCTCTCGAATAGCTTCATCTGTAGGCCAGACTTCATTGAGGAGATCCTTAGAGAGAACTGTGATGGGAGGGAGGTTTGTACCTGCGGTCGAAACCATATTAGTGGAGGGTTTAGATGCTATTTGGATGGCTTGATAAGCCAACTTGGCCAGCGAAAGCGGCATATGATCTCCATAGGAATCGATTTCTGAAGGTGCCGGGATGATCCATGGGTCGATAGAGCCATCTGAAGAGGTGGATATCATTACAACCGTGTTTGGGATCTACGACGACGGTAGGGGAAAACAACCCAGTAGGGAAGATGCCTCCAGAAGACCGGTACTGATACTGACGTAAGAGTCAGGGACACCTCCTATTAGGGGTACAGTGCTACTTCGTAAAGTGGCATAATCAAGGGTGTAGAAGAATAGCTGATCGACCGTGACTATTTTCCCATCCAATGGAAATAGGATGAGTCGGAAGACCAAAGACACGATGGCGGTCATAGCATAAGACCAACTGTGACCAAGCAATAGATTATAGTCGAGATGGCGCTCGACGACTTCAACGTCCACGTTTACCGTTTTCCCACCCAGAGTGACGGGAAAGCTAGCAAGGTTTCCTTTTGGGAGGAAAGTGTGGCCATCGAAAGCTTTGAGGGAATTCGATGGCGGGGTTAGAGTAGGAGAACCTGAATTGATCCAGCAAGCTTGTGACATAACGCAGGTCGAAGCACCTTCGTCTATGACAGTGCGATGGATTGGCCTCCCTTTCGACACCACTTGCACCTGGAATGAAAGTTGGTGTGAGAGGCGAGGTTTAGCCTTTTCCATATCAAAGATGGCTAGCATGGAATCCTGGGGGTCTATTCCACCAATGGCCGAAATCAAGGCTTTTCTTTGTGTTGGACAGGTTTGTAAAACTTTGAGAGGAGACATGGCTGACGGTTCCTGCGCCAAATCTTCTACAATATTGTAGTTTTGAGTTGCACGTGCAGAGGTGTTATGAGTCGTGCGTCGAAGTGTCCCTTTGGGGGGACGAATTACGTGGTCAGCATTAGGCCGTTCGATATGCAAATCGTTTGGCGGCGGTGGGTTCGAACTAGTACCATGTTCTTGAGCCTAAAAGGTAGGATTTCCATAAATCTTAGCTCGAGTTTGAAGGTCAACACTCTCAATGCCATAAATGGCAGATGGTCCTTCGCCGGAAGGATGCGAACCACCATTGCGCCGTTGATGGGGTTGTGGCGGATTTTCAACCATGTGTTGATGTTGCTGCTGTTGATTAGGGAAAGGATTATGAAGAACGGCAAGTATTCACCCAGAATCCTTGTTTGTAATAAAATCGATGCATTCCTGTAGCCGAGGACATTTTTGGGTCAAGTGGTCCTCCGCACAGATCTTGTAAGGAAATTTCATGGGTTTATCCTTCCCTTTTTCATTTCTGGCAGCATTTTTCTGATTAGGGTTATTCTGATTATTCAACTGCTCTTCGAAGAACACGTCTTTTTCTTGTTCTTCTTATTTTTCTCGCTAGGTTTTTGTGAGGTTTGCACCGAATTTACCTCAGCGGGAGGAAGAGGAGTCGTTTGGTGGGGTGCGGTGGCAGCCGAGGATGGCTGGGAGGTTTTCCCCCGAGATTGTTTGGTGGCTACATGAGAGATCGCGCCAAGGAGACCGTCGGCATGAGCTCCAGTTTTCTGAGTAGCCAGAGGATTTGGGTTACCAGGGGCATGGGGAAGCAGATCGTAAAGCGTGCTGAATTGTGAATAGATTAAATCCAGGTGTTGTGCACGACGAATACATTGATCTTCTGTCACCGCACCAGAAAGGCCAATGTCTTTAGAGATGTGGGGTAAAAGATACTTGCAAAACTAATTGGCCAAGAGATGGTCCGGTATTGACGCTTTGACGGGGCTCCTCCTATGTCTGCATTCATGAATATGATCGGAGATGTGGGTGGCAGTGTCTTGACGCAGCGAGGTTAACAATTCTGTTCCGGTTTCCACTCTAATTGGTAGTTGGAAGTTCTTTAAGAACTCCGTCGCTAAAGCGCCAAACGTATTGATGGCGGCGCGTGGCAATTCAATGTACCACTTGGCGGCATTGCCTATAAGGTTGCGAGGAAACAGTCAAAGCCGGACACTATCATCTACCATGGAATTGGATATGGACCGTAAATGAAAGGTAGTGATATGTGTGGCCGGGTCATCCCCATGTTTTCCATCGAACTTCGGGATGTTGGAAGGAATCTTATGCGGAACTGGAGGCCAAAGCGGGTTGTGGTTAATGGGGTCGTTCGTCAGTTTATGGATATCGGGTATGTCCAAAGCTGCCAAGAATGGAAATTGTGGATTTGCCCCCGAATCTAACCAAGGCAGTATGGGCTGACTACTTAGACCATAGGGTCCCCCCATCAACGTGTTACCAGGGGGGTAAGTGGGACTTTGATAAAAACCTCCCATAGGTGGAGGAGTAGGAACATACGGTTGCTGTCCATAGGGCATAGTGTATTGTGGAGCAAGTAGTTGGTTGCCCCCAGTGTAAAAGTGCCCTCCCATTCCAGATGGAGGTTGGGGTTGGTTAGTCCAAATGGATGCAATAGAGTTTCCCGGAGGCATACTAGTACTTGCATAATTTGGCAACGATATAGATCCTACACCTATGTTTGAACCACTTAAGGGGATAGTATTTACAATGGGTTGTCCCATTTGTCCTGAGGATTGCAAGGGAAGTGATATGTTCCCTGCTACCTGCGTGCTGATAACACTGCCCCCTGGTATAGTGGCCAGGGGGTTTGAACTCAACAGAGGGTTCCAGCCGAAAGGGTTGCTAAAGGGCACCAAAGTAGTCATGCTCGCGGAAGGAGCTACCGTGGGTCCCAACGTGGTCATGGTAGGAGTAGATGCCGAAGGGTTCGGTAAACTACTGACAGTTGTGTTGACCATAGGGTTGGGGGTAGGTATATGTTGACTACTGGGGTTACCCAGTAATGGCATAGAACTGACCACCGGCGGGGAGGATGGTGGCGAACCAGGGATGGTTGCCATTGGTATCGACCCTGTGGATGCCGGTGGTGAAATAGATGTTGGTGCGGCCGCAGACATATCTCGGCGTGGTGGAATCTGGACTATCACAGGCCCTAACGGATCAGTGAGCGGAGGATTGTAATTAGGTACAACCCCTTCAGTGAAAGGGTCCTCCGGAAATTCCGAATGATAAGGGTCTATGTGATAATCAAGATTAGTCAGAGGAGACTGCTCTTCCGTAGAAGGCCCGGGTTCACCAAGGTTCAGTTCTTCCTCAAGAGTGAGAGGAGGTAGACCTTGCTGTCGTCGAGATAGACGGCGTGGGTCAGGGGACGCCACGGTGACCGGTTTAATTTTAACAAATTTTATTAAATTGTGATGTATTATAAAGTCTCAAATGATAGTAACCACACACCTAACAAAAAGAAAAAGGACTCTCTAAAATCAATCAGCAAGCAGCCAGAATAGGGTGCCCTGTCTGAGTACTACCGTTCACTGGTGATGAAATCCAATATCACAATAGTATACAGAGAGGGTTGGTCGAAAGTACAGTTACGGTCACTCTAGAGCTTCGCCCGAACCTCAGACGATAGGTGTAAGCACTCTCGTGAAGACGAGTACCCTCCTAAAGACCGAAGACAGAGTGGGTCCATCTGTTTCAGGTACCAGGACAGCCCGTCCCAGTCACCTTGTGTAAGTCCCTAAAAAGTATGGCCACTAAAGATACCTCAAATCACAGACATCATCAGGGGGGTCCACGGTCAAGGACAGTGTGCTATATGGGCAGAATACCTAGATCCCTGATCTAGTTTCGACATCCCCGAAGGGAACCCCAATATATAACACACCCATAGGATGTAGTCGAAGGCGGGCTACCTTCTAGTGCACCCAAGTGTTGTCTCGCGCTGAGCTCCGGTAAAGGAACGGTCCCGATAATGTGAGTGCAGCAGGATTTCACTCGTTAATGACTCTAGTTTTCAAGTTTTGAGATCTTGGGTAGTTTTCTCACTTTCCTAACCCAAGATCCTAGCCTGAACTACTGTTTGTGTGAGCTCAAAAAAGAGTAATTAGATTGATTTTATTATCGCTTTATTTTTTAGTGTACTTTATTATTAGTCTTGCGGAGGGGGAGTGGACGTATGAAGTATAGTGAGACTCTGACTCAAGAAACCATGCAAAACATGCTCTAAATATTAAATTCAATGAAGAGTGTTTCTACAGGGAGAGGTTTCTTTTTCAATCATCCATGCACCAACATGTAAATAACACAGCTCAAATTTTAAAGATTCAGACTTCTATCTACCTCTTTCAACAGTCTATGAACTAAAACTTTCAGAATAAATTCAGCTACATGCAGAAAAATAATAAAAAAAATTTCTCTTAAAAATTAAATTCTTTGAACACTAACTAAACAAGAGAAACAAATAAAAATGCCAGCTTAGCGGAAAAGCACAGGGATTTAGTCAGTGAAAGGTACTGATGGCCAAAAACCTCTACAGCTAAAACATAGTCACAGCAGTGAACAGCAAGGTTTTTGGCTGGGTAACGCTCTGTTTGTGAGAAAATACAACATTATAACGCACTGTATTTAAGCATAGACAGCGTTATAACACACTGGATAACCTGCAGAGGTCGCGTTAACCAGGGAAAAGCTCTTCAGTTGGCCAAACAGGAACAGGATTGAACTCTGCAAGCGTTTGGTATGTCTACTGGGCATCAAAAATGGTTGGAAGGATCTGTGAACAGAGGAGAGAAGAAAGGAAAGAAGAAATAGTCTGGAAACTATGGGGGAAGTCCCCAGCGGAGTCGCCAATTCTGCTATAGGGTAAACTTCTTTGGTTGTTGGTTTTCGAATATCCCTCTCAGGGCTTTCCAGTGCCCGAGGCAGACAGTAAGATTAGCTATGCTGTTCACAAAGATGGCATGAGCATGTTCATATTAACTTGAAATAACTTGAAGGAATACGATAGAGAATTACCTCTTTGACAGTCTTGGAGTCCCTTGGAGAGCGCTGCGCAGCGAAGCAAGAGTCCTTCTTCACCAACTCCAAATCTTAGTCCTGCAATCAATTAAAACACCCGCGTAATTTCTAACATAACATGTATCCTATCAATTAAATAAATACACATTAAACATCTAGATTATACACATCTGAGCCATTCATATCATACTATGTAAATGTTCAAACAATAATGACAATATTAAGCATTGAATGGACAAAATGAACACAGTTCTATTGATTTTGAAAGAAGGAGGATTAAAACCGTCGGTTGTACCAAGCCCTCCTCAGTCTCCCAATCTCTCTTATCTCTCAAGTGAAGAAGTCCAAGTCAACAAGCTCTCTAGGAACCTCTTTGACTCTTGGCCTTCACAATATAACACTATTCTCTATTATACAAGTATACAAGAACCTTGAGAAATCCTTCGACCTTCAATTAAGAGCCTTTAGCTCCTTCTTATAGGAGAGGGAGAAGGCCATTGTTGCCCTTCTCTTTCCACTAGCTTGGAATGGAAAAAACTTAGATGTTTGTTTGATCTCTATGCTTTTGCCTCCTTTGGAGTTCAGTCTTTTATGGCAATGACCAATAACGAACTGGTGCTTCTGCATTTTCCTTTGTGAACTGACTCCTTTGTGAGGGAAAGTCAGAGATTCAAATCATTCTCCGCGCTCTTTTCCCAATTCAAACTTAAAACACGGGTAACGCTTCCCACCAGTGTAAACAGAGTGTTTCCCTAGCCACTAACGCGGCCAATGCACTGATTGCCTATGTTATAACGCTCTTGTTCTGTTCTATATAGGCGTTACCCTCGCAGAAATAGGTTTAATTCAGGTCTTTGTACTTCTTCCATATTTGTCTTCCCCTCTGAGTTGATGAGGAGGTATTTTGACCTGTAACAACCCACCCTTTACATTAAAGAAAAAGATGGAAAAATACTAATTGTCGTGTTATATGTTGATGATGTTATTTTTATAGGTAATGATGATTGCCTTGCTGAAAGTTTTAAAAAGGTCATGAAAGAAGAATTTATAATGACTGATATGGGTTTGTTGAAGTATTTCTTAGGAATATAAGTAGAGAAAAATAAAATGGGATTTTTATCTCACAAGAAAAGTATGTCAATGAAGTGTTGGAAAGATTCAACATGCAATAGAGCAAAGCAGCAATCACTCCCACAGTGATGGGATTAAAACTCAGTAGAGAGGAAAACAACAAGGATTTTGATCCTAGTTTGTACAAGAGCATAGTTGGCAGCCTCATGTATTTGACTTCAACTAGGCCTGATATAATGCATGTTGTTAGTTTGATTTCTAGATTCATGGAGAGGCCAAAGGAAGCGCATTGGCAGGCAGCGAAGAGGATTTTGAGGTATGTTAAAGGTACTAAAATGTTTGGTATTTTATATACTGCTTCAAAATGTTCAGATTTAATAGGATACATTGACAGTGATTGGGATGGAAGTGTAGATGATCGGAAGAGCACTTCCGGTTATGTTTTTCCCATGGGTTCAGGAGCCATTTCATGGGCTTCTAAAAAGCAGCCTATTGTAGCATTGTCTACAGCAGAAGCAGAATATGTGGCAGCCACAGCAACAGTGTGTCAAGAAATTTGGATGAGGAGGATTTTGAGAATTTTGTGCCAAGAGCAAGCAAAAGGAACTGTGATTTATTGTGAAAATATCTCAACTATTGCATTATCCAATAATTATGTGTTTCACAAGAGGACAAAACACATTGACACAAAATTTCACTACATCAGGGAATTGGTAAACAATGGCAAAATTGTTTTAGAACACTGCAGAACTTAGGAGTAGTTTGTAGACATTCTGACCAAGCCATTGGGGTAGAAGAGTTTTGATTTTTTGAGGAAAAGTCTGGGTATGACTGATAACCCAACAGTTGGAATTAAGGGAGAGTGTTGATAATATTACTTTCAACTGCCCTCTGTACAGCAAGCCGCTTTCCATTTTCTTTCTCCAAGTTTTTGTACTCAGAGTCGCTTGTTGTAATTGTTTGAAAATCTCTGGCATAGAGCCGCCTTCTAAATTTTGTTTGAAGAGTCCCAGTACACTAGCCGCTCTCTAAAATGGTGAACAGTCAATTTCAGTTTTTTATTATTAGTGCCAGTCCTTTGTATTTGAAAATAGAGCATTTTTAAATGAAGCAGAGCTTTCAAAAACATACACAAGAATAGAGGATTTCTTTTTATAAACAGAGTGTTTTGATTTTTCTACACTTGGGCATTTTTTTATTAAACATTGTTCCCCACAAAGTGTCTTGTTGATGTGGCAAGTTCCAATGCATTCATCGCAATCAGAACGTTTCATATAAACCACAACCCTTTTATTTGTTCCGATGGTATGCCCTGATGCGGTCATCGCATCGGAAGTGTTTTTGTTATATGGCCCGATTGCGTAGTATGAAGTCCAGACCCAATGTGTGTTTTAGGTTGGAGTTAAATTTTTTCATCGCTTCTGCTCCTTAATCGGAATTGGAAGTTTTTCAAATGGCCCGTTTGCAATGTTATAAACCAGACCTGATCCTTTTTATATGGCGGAATGGATAAACCAATTTTGCGTTACATTTGCTGCTCACGTCAGCAGGCCCTTGGAGGAAGCGATATGGATTTATAGGGCCGATTCTATAATCCATCGCATGCACATAAATTGACGTTAGCAACCCAAGGTTTGTAACGCGAAATGCATTCATACAATTTGGTTGAATCAATTTTGAAATCTGGAAGGTTTATCATGCGACGGAGTTTGAAGTTTTACAAAGGTATTGTAATGTTTTGTTTTAATATGTTTTATATGTGCGACTGAGTTTTTATAAAATATTTTGTTATAAAAGGTAATTTTATACCATTTCAATGTTTAACATATGCGCCTTTATTTTGGGTGGGCTCGAAAGGGCGTATTGTTTTAGTTTTATTGTTAATGTAATGTCAATATGTGCTGCGACATATAAAAGGCTCGAGAGCCTTTGTAATATGTGTAATGTTATGTTTTTATTTGTAAGCACAACAGTGCATATTACAATAGACAGAGAGTTTTTACACAGCAGTGTGTATTGTTTTGTTTCAACACAGAACAATTTTTTTTTAAGAGAGACAGAGAGTTTGTTTTATGCACTGCGTTTGAAGTAGTCTTATTTTGTAATCCCTCTGTTGAGGAAGAGTCTGTAATAGTCTTTTGTTGAAATTAATGAAATATTTTTTCAAGTGAAAATATCTGTCTCCAGTGAAGAAATTTTTTTATTCTCTGTGTTAAAGAGGAGAGTATTATTCTCTCTAGTTTGTTCTGGAATTTTCATAAATTCCAACAAGGCAGAGATCAAAGGCATTCTCAGTTTATTTCAGGCATCCCTTCTTGCCTTTCTGGGAGAGAAAGAGATGGAAGAGACTAAAATATTTCGTACATCATATCTAAAAATGGTTCCGATCTCCAATGGTGGTCTTTTAGGAGAGGTGAGGCAGCGGCACCAATTTATGGAAATTCACAAAATAGCATATTTTATTGTATGATTTTTAGATTTTTTAATAGAAACATTAATATTGTGGTGCGTTAAGTAAGTGCAGTATATTTATATATTGGAGTAGGCCCATTAATTTGTTTTATCAGACTCATCTAAATTTACAGGAATTTAGTGTTAAATCCACTTTGCTGCATTTACCTTTCCAGGACGAGGACGAAAACCGAGAAGCTCTTAGAACTTGCAAAATTGGAGTTCAATATATTTCACTCCTTACAACAAGAAGAGTTAAAACAACTCTCCAAGTGATGAGCTGTCTCCAGTATTATAGTCATGTCTTTTTTTACAGACATACTCAGCTTCAAGTGGTCTGATATTCAAATTATTTTGTGTGCAGATGGTGGAAAGATTTAGGTTTTTCTCAACTGACATTCACTCGACATCGTCACATGGAATTCTACACTTTGGCCTCCTGCATTGCCACTGAGCACAAAAATTCTGCATTTAGATTGGGGTTTTCCAAAACGTGTTATCTTGGAATAGTTCTGGATAACATCTATGACACCTTCGGAATGATGGACGAGCTCGAACTCTTCACAGTCGCAATTAAGAGGTGCTCATGATCATTAATATTGATTGTTTAATCCAATAAAAATAATGATGAAGGTAGCAACTAACTGTAACTATGTGTGAATATAATGATCATATGGGATCCGTCAACCAAAGAATGCCTTCCAGAATATATGAAAGGTGTATACATGGTGTTTTACAATTGTGTTAATCAAATGGCTCGAGAGGCGGAGAAGAGTCAAGGCCAAGACACCCTCAGCTATGCTTGAAACACCGTATGGAATATTTTAACTCATACTTTCTTTTGAAGTGAAAAACATATATATATATATATATATATATATATCCTTCAGATAATGTTGGTTTTGCAAAATATTAATGGAGTATGCATAAATGAGGCTCACTTAATTCTTTTTGCCTGTGGTGTGCAGTGGGAAACCATATTTGATGTGTTTCTAGAAGAAACAAAGTGGATCTCCAACGGTTATATACCGACGTTTGAGGAGTATTTGGAGAACAGGAAGGTGAGTTTTGGGTATCAAGCAGCCACACTGCAACCCATTCTCACATTAGATATTCCCCTTCCCTTTCACATCCTGAAGGAGATTGATTTTCCATCGAGGTTGAATGACCTGGCATCTTCCATCCTTTGACTAAGAGGTGACAGGTGTGGCTACCAGGTAATTAATTTCCATTAATGCTTCTATGCTAATTCGATATCAAATCAAACCCAAACTACTGCATTTAATTTATTATAAAACTGGTTTTGGTTTTGGTTTTGGATTTGGAATTGAAATGCAATATTGAATGAAGGCTGAGCGGAGCCATGGTGAAGAAGTTTCATCTATATTGTGCTATATGAAGGACAACCCTGGAGCAACAGAGGAAAAGATGAAAGAAATAAATTGGGAGTTTCTCAAACCAGAGAGCAATGTTCCCATATCTTCTAAGAAACATGCTTTCGACATTCTGAGAGCCTTCTACCACCTCTACAAATACCGATATGGCTTCAGCATTGCCAATAATGAAACAAAAAAATTGTTCATGCAAACACTCCTCGAATCCTTGTCTCTCTAATCCTCCAAAATACTATTGCAAATCCGAAAGCATCTCATTTGTGAACGCACATCTCCTAGCTATGAAGGTTGGCATGGCACTTGTCGGTACACCTCTATTGTGTAAATGACTGGCCATTTGTATAAAGTCAAGGGCACATGAGCCATATATTTTTCCATTATGTTGATTAAATAGTAACATCTACTCTATCTATATTTATATGTTGGAATTTCTAATAATTCTAGAACAATATGGAGAGAATAATACTCCCCTTCTAACACAGAGAATAAATGACAGAGATTTGCAGAATAAAAATTTTCTTTCTTTTTCATTAATAGAGCTAAAAACTATTACAAAATGTCTTCCTTAGTGGATGGATTCACAGAAATATGATCAAGACTGCTACAGACGCAGAGCTCTCAAAAACTTCTCTCTGTCTCTCAAAAACAAAAAATGCACAAAAAAAATACTCTGTTGGTCTTACTGTGCTTTTTCTGTCTGCGGGCTCACACAGGGATACAACTCTACAATCATTCTTTTTCATTTTTGTAACGGGCTTTTTTACTTTATATATGATGCGGCAGAAAAATAAAACATAAAAAAAATTACAAGGGAATACATTGCCGAACATAAAAAAACTTAACATAAGTGCGACGTACGAGTGGGGACCACTTCGCAGTCGGCAATCGGCGGATCGACTTAACAAACAAAAAACACGTAATGTGACAATTGCGATTTGCGATTGGCGATGTTGCGATTGGTGAGACAATCGCGATCAAAAATCAATAGAACAAAAGAAACTTGGAGGAATGGTTTAACAAGCAAGCGCGATGTTGCGATCGCATCGCAAACATCCGATGAAATTTATCATATGGCGGAGAAACACATATGCGATATTGCGATTGCGACCGCATCGTGACTTTTCAATCGGCGGATAATATATGTGACATGCGATTGTGGTGGGACCACATCGCATCGCATCGTGATACTCTTTTAATTGCGAAACATTGTGGTACTCCGTTCCTTTGCGATTGCGTTGATCGCATCGCATCAGAACAATCCATATCAACAAGACACTACAAGTAGAACTTACGATTGCGATCAAGCACCTATGGTGGGGACCACCATCACATGCCTTTTTCACAACTTAAAGAAAAAGAAAAAGAAACTTCGTCGTTTAAGTATATTTTCATCAATTTGATTGTTGAGGGCTTAAAAGCCCGAAATGACTGTTTTCTCCGTAAAACTGTTCTTCTGTGTTTGGAACCATGAAAGTCTTCGTCCTTGTGCAAAAAAGTCTATGCCCATTCTAAAATTAACTTCTCCTCTGCAAACTCGGTTGCGGCCATAAACAATTAAATTCTTCCTTACGATTTTCCCATTCTTCTTTAATACATGGTGTTGTGCACTCAATCTCTCTAGCTGCTGCCTCTGTACTTTGTTTCTTCCTACTCTCAAAGCACGCAGATGACTTTAATATTTCAACACTCCCCCTTAAAGTTAGCTGCTGGGTTATCTGTCATACCCAAGCATTTTCTTAAAAATTCAAAGGTCTTCTGAGCCAATGGTTTTGTTAAAATATCTACATATTGCTCCTCTGTTCTACAATGTTGTAAAACAATTTCTCCATTGGTCACTAATTCTCTGATGTAGTGATACTTGGCATCAATGTGTTTCGTTCTCTTGTGAAACACTGAATTCTTTGACAATGCAATAGCTGAGATATTTTCAAAATAAATCACAGTCCCTTTTACCTGTTCTTGACATAAAATTCTCAACATTCTTCTCATCCAAATTTCTTGACACACTGATGTTGTAGCTGCCACATACTCTGCCTCTGCTGTAGATAATGCTACAATTGGCTGTTTCTTAGAAGCCCATGAAATGGCTCCTGAACCCATATGAAAAGCATAACCGGAAGTGCTCTTCCGATCATCTACACTTCCAGCCCAATCACTGTCAGTGTATCCAACTAATTCTGAATTTTCTGAAGTAGTACATAAAATACCAAATCTTTTTGTTCCTTTAACATACCTCAGAATTCTCTTTGCTGCCTGCCAATGTGCTTCTTTTGGCTTCTCCATGAATCTGGAAATAAAACTAACAACATGCATAATATCCGGCCTAGTTGTAGTCAAATACATGAGGCTGCCAACTATGCTTTTATACAAACTTGGATCAAAATCCTTGTTGCTGTCATTTTTAATTAATTTCAATCCCATTACTATGGGAGTAATTGCAGCTTTGCACTCCTGCATATTAAATCTTTCTAAAACTTGATTCACATACTTTGCTTGAGATATAAAGATACATTTTTCACTTTGCTCTACTTCTATTCCTAAGAAGTATCTCAACAAACCCATATCAGTCATTTCAAATTCCTCTTTCATGACTATTTTAAAATTTTCACTGAGATAATCATCATTGCCAGTGAATATTACATCATCAACATATAACACAACAATGAGAATTATACCATCATTTTCTTTGATGTACAATGTGGGTTATCCATCACATTTCTCAAGCCCATTTTCCAGTAGATAGGAGTCTATCTTACTGTACCATGCTCTTGGTGCTTGTTTCAGCCCATAAAGAGCTTTCTTCAATCTGCAGACTTTATGCTCTTAGACTTTCTTCTCATAGCCCAGAGGTTGTTCCACATATACCTCTTCCATTAAAACTCCATTTAAAAATACGGATTTTACATCCATCTGGTATACTTTCCATTTGTTTTGTGCTGCTATGGACAACACTGCTCTCACGGTTTCCATTCTTGCAACTGGTGCAAAAGTTTCCTCATAGTATCTTCCATGCTGCTGCTTATATCCCTTGACAACAAGTCTGGCCTTGTGTCTTTCTATCTTTCCTTTAGCATTACTCTTGGTCTTATAGACCCATTTTACTCCAATGACTTCTTTACCTTTTGGGAGGTCAACCAACTCCCATGTTTTTTTCTTCTCTATGGCATTAATTTCTTCATCCATAGCTTCTATCCATTTCCTATCTTTTATTGCATATTCAAAATGAATAGGATCATCAACTTGACAATACAAATCAAATAAGGAATTCATACCTTCATTTGTCGCTTCCTGTTCATAAATTTCATTAATATTTCTGAACTTTGTTCCTCTTTCATTTGGTGTAGTCATGCTTGATGAAGCACTTGAATATGCTCCGTGTGGTGTGCTTGGCGATGCACTCCTGTTTCTTATCAACGGTGTTCTCGCTGCTGCTTGAGGTGTCCCTTTCTGTCCTTGTGTTGGTGGAGGTTGTGCTACCGATGAGTTGTTAATTTCAATCACATCTTCCTCATCTTCATCATGAGATAAACATCTTTTAACATTAAATGTTTTCTCAATGCTTCCATCCCATGCTTCCTCTTCGATGAACTGCACATCTCTGCTTATCACAAACTTCTTTGTGGATGGGTTATACAATCTGTATCCTTTGGAATCTTCACAGTATCCAAGGAAGATACACGTTATGATTTTGACTTTTTTGTTTTTTAATTCCCAACGATTGCCTTTATATTTATTTATGGGGTTATCACTTCTTTCAATTAATTAAAATATTTAAATAATTTAATAATTATATTAATTCAAAAATTTGTATTTAGACCCTCTTTAACACAATACGATACGAAAGAGATTTTTTTGTAATGTAACATGTGGTAACATTTTCACTTAGTTTAATTATATAAAAATAATAAATTTAATTATTAATAAAAACATTTTGATGATGTTAAATTACATAAAATAAAAATAAAATTAAATAAAAAACATAAAAATAATAATTATAATTAATAATTAAATTAATTCAAGGAGACATCTCAATTGGTGTTGGAAATAATGTGAGTCTATCTAAATGTTTATTGGTAACTCCCTCTCATGGTCACCGCATTAAAAAAATTAATAATTATCTTAACTCCACATCTACCAAGGGTTAGAGGGATCAAATCTTTTGAGATATAAATGGCTTATATTTTCTTTATTCAATATTGAAATATTATAGTGGAGAATAAGGTTTTGTTAAGATAGTTATTTTTTTTAAGAAGTGATACATTGGTTTGTGTCCATTAACATAAAAAGAATAAGTTTTTTATAAAGAAAAATAAAGAAGAAAGTAGTCACTACTCATATTAAACATTCTTTTGATTCAAACTAATGGAAGTAGATTTAGTCCATTCCATGGAGAAGGAAGATGGGGTTCTTCATAGTTGTACTCAACAAAGAATTAGCAATAATATTTAAGAAAATATGAATGTATATAATATTTAATTCTTTAAAAGAGAACATGGGCATATATACCTCTTGTAGTAATATTTTTGATTTGGAAATACAATCTAATTGCCCTAATATCATGGTTTCCCTTTTTTGTTCATTGATTAGGATACACATTACCCCAACTTCACCCTGTGTTTCAAAATCATCAAAAAAATAATGTACAAAAGCCAGTATCAAGTTCTAACTCAATAAAACTACCAATATTTACACCTAGGTTAGTATGGTTATCTTATTTACAACTAATGTAAAAAATTCATTATCACCTATTAACATTAAAGGAGATCAAACTAGGTTTCTCATAAAAAAGGAGATGGATGGGCTTGATAATAATTAATATTAGTTTCTAAAATGAAATTTCCCAAAGTGGAGTGTGAAAAATTAATTAGCTCATTTCTCCTCTTCACATTATGTGTGGTTCAATATATACCTTTATTTGGTTGTTCTTTCCTTTGTAAGGTATCCCAAGGTGGGACCAATCTATAACGAAATATTTGTGTAACTTTTGTGACCAATCTATGCTCAGCAACAAACCATATGCCTCAAGTATCATCAACCACTACAATATCAATTACTTGGTGTACCCTAGGGTCAAAATATAATTTGACCAATACATCCTTCACCTCAACAATTTTATTCCCACTCAGCTGAATAATATTGATATTGGTCTTTTCTAGGTTAACATTAACCTTTTCACATACATAGTATGGCATGGCATTAAACGAGACTCCATAATCAACGAGCCAATTGTGAGAATTAAGAGGAAAGGTAAAGTCGAGGACTTTTAATGAGTTCCAATACTATCAATATTCATAGTAGATTTGACGACACTTATTCTACTCTAAGCTAGACTATTATATTTCTCCGAAGTTTTAGAATTCAATGTTGGTTTTGATTAGGTGGAAGAAGAGTTGAAAGTTTTCATGATAAGTTCTCTTTGGTGTGGTAAATTATAGAGATATTAAACAGGAACGTTATCCTAAGTCTTCTTCATGTACTCAATCATATTGTATTCTACAGAGTTATCATTAGCAGAGAAGTTGGAGGCTGACTAGTTTGTGCTGAGATGGATGGCTTGCTGCATTGTGGAAGAGTTATAGGTTTTTTAGTGCTCTGTGAGGAACTAGGATCTCCTTGTAATGTCCCCTAATAATAATAATAATAAAATAATAAATAATAAATAAATAATATAACATAATATTAAAACAAATAGTAAATAAATCATACATAATAAAGAGAAAAATAATAAATAAATAAAATAGTAAATAATAAACTAGAGTTCTAAATAAAAATATATAAAAGTAAACTATAAAATAGTGAAGTTAACTAAAGTAACAAGGAATAAAATAAGAAAATTTTGAACTAAGAGAACCATAAAAATAGTAAAAATAAGTAAAGTTAAGAAAAAGTAAAATAAAATAAAATAAGAAAGAGTAACTTAAGAGTAATATTAAATTATGTAAAACTTAAATTAAAGAAATAAAAGTTGCATGTTAACACATGGAATGTGTGCATGTGGTTCCCCTTCCATTGTTTGGTCTATTTAATAGATGTTGAGGAAGATGAGACTCATTCATTCATCATTCTTTCATCCATTCTCTTGGGAGAAAGGTATTGTGAGACAAAGGATTCCCTCGCAGTAGTACATTGATTGAGGGCTCGAGGGTGGCTAGTTGTAGAAGGATTACATGCAGCTGAGCTTAGGTGGAGATTTGTCCCCAAAAATTTGTTGCGGTTAGCGGGATTCAAATAACGTTCAACTCTGGAGTCTGATGTAAGGAATATCATCGTTACAGGTAAGTCGTCTTTACTCACGTTTATGAAATTTCTATACTAGATTATTAATAATTTATCTGTTGATTATTAATTGCATATTTGATATAATTAGTTGCATGTTAAATTTCGAGGTTGTTACACTACTTTGGAAGTAGAAATATCAATAATGATAGTAGTTTGGGGGGAACACCTACCTAAGAAAAGTATTTCCTTTGGAATACAACACAATATTAGGGATTGGAGCCTTTTTGTGAAGATTTTATTTCTTTGGGGTTGTCAGTGTCACTTATGCTTCTCTCATTGAAATTTTCCTAATAATATGTGTATCTTTATGCACTAACCCAATCCAAAAAAAAAACGTTGACCCTTTAGTTATTTCTTGTTATGTTGTATTGGGTTCAACATCAACTTCCTAGGTTGGCGCATTAGGTAATGATTATTGTTCCATGAGTTGATTGATGGCCACAATCATGGAATTGTCCCATTGTGCAGGCCATGTATTTTCAGAATGGTTGTCCTAATGATATGAGTAGAATTTTTCCATGTCAAGGTCATATAAATTCAAGTTCATGGTGGAGCTTTCAACAAGCTTTGGCTGGTTATTTTTCTTCTTAAGGAGGGCTTTGAAAGGCATCTGTATTGATGAGGTTTCTTTTGAATTCCTCTTTAGCTCCATCACCTTATTTGATAAAAAAATTTCAAGTTTCAAACCACTATCTAAGTTTGTATCCTCTTTCTTTGTTGGTTTTTTTAATAACAAGGGCCTCTTCCCATTGGAATTTGGTTCTTCTTTGGTTGTGTTCCTAGCCAAGGAAATTATTTCCTTTTTTAACTATAAAAAAATAGTTGAAGTTGTCAGCCAATGAATTGTTTCCTGCTCTCCTCACAAACGTGGCTATAGAAAAATTAAGAGTTGAGGTTTAATATCTGATTTCCATAGTGTCAATAGGTTGAGAATCAATAGAAATCTTATTCAACATGCTAGTTAAACACTATTTTAAGTCTTTGACCTTCTTATTTTCCACTCTGATTGCAATAGACTCTTTAAGGAGACTAGCTATGAGTTTTTATTCTCTAAATTTATTTAGGAAGGAATCCCATATGGCTATTGAGGTGTTTAGAATATTGTAGTACCATGTTCTTTCTTTATTCTCAAATGTAGATGTAAATAACTTGTACACAACATCTTCATGTTCCACATCCATCAAGAACAAGGTTATATAAAAAGTCTTTATATGATCTTCTGAGTAACATGCTTATAGAGAATAAATTTTGGAAAGACACTTTCAAGGTTCCTCAAAAGAGAAGAGAATGGGGGTTTTAAATTAAGTTTCCCTCATGATAAAAAAATAATATGGGATTAACTTGCCATTGCGTAAGTGTCACAAATTAGAAGAGGTATCAACGTGGTGGGTATGACAAATATAAGGAGAATAACTAGATGGAGAAAGGGATATTTGAAAAAAGGTTCAAAGACATCATTAAGGGACATGTGGGCTTTATGGGGCTTGAACCAGGTCTGGCTTGTACATGGCACCAACAAAAATCTCAGACACTGCACCTTTTGGCAATGACCCGAAATCAGATCGCAGTCTCACCCGAGGTGGCTATGGGTAGTTACAAAACCAGGTTTATGCAGCCTTGAGGGATTGGGCAAGGTGGCCTTTACTTCACTTTTTTGTATTTTACTTAGTCCTTATGGCACACATATCACTACAATGCAATATTACTTAACTATTTACTTCGTCGCATTTAGTTTAACATAATCATATTAAAGAAAAATATAGTTTTGCTATCATAAAATAATTAGTAATTCGCATCCATAGATAGAAAGCAAAGATAATAATATGTAACAACCCCAATTTTAACATGCAATTAATTATATCACATAAACAATGAATAATCAACCCAAAAACTGTTTAACTAATCATCCTAGAATTTTCAGAAACATGAACAAGACGACTTACCTGTAATGACAATATCTCTTACCTGAGACTCCAAATTTGCACGCTATTTGAATCGTGTTGGCCGCAACAAGGTTTTGGGGACAACTCTCCACCCAACCGTAGGCTCAGCTGTATGTAATCTTTCCACAGCTGGCCAGCCCGAGCCCTCAATCAATGTACTACTGCCAGCGTATCCTTTTTCTCACAATACCTTTCTCTCTAGAGAATAGATGAAAGAATTGAATGATCTTTGAATCTTCCTCAATGTCTATTAAATAGACTAAATAATGGAATGGGAACCACATGCACACATTCGTTGTGTCAACATGCAACTTAAGTTTTTTTTAATTTAGTGTTATCTTAGTTTAACTTACTTTTTGTTAGTTTTACTTAATTTAGTGTTCTCTTAGTTTAACTTTCTTTCTATTAGTTTCTTAGTTTAACTCTTTGTTAATTTATTTAATTTTGTTAATTAATTCTTTCTTTAACTCTACTTATTGTTTATTGTTTTAGGACTCCAGTTTATTATTTGCTATTTTATTTATAACTCTAGTTATTGTTTAATGTTTTATTTGTTATTTATTTATTATTCTCTTGACTATTTATTTATTTACTTACTTATTAAATTATATTATATTATTTATAGATTATTTATTAATTTATAATTATTATGGGACATTACATACTCCTCCTCTTCAAGGAAATTCATCCCAAAGTTAAGTATTTAATTATATTATATTATATTATTCAATTATTTATTACTTCATGTGCGACCAGACCCTTAGCTGAACTAGTATAACAAGCAGTCATCGAAAGTTCTTCACAACACCCAAGAAATCTCAAGGAATCTATGTCCTTTTTCCCACTTTCGGAACCAGGCATAAGCCTCCTTGGTCTGTCCCTACCCAAGGTTGGCCCCAAGGCTCGCGCCTGACTCAAACCTCATCTGCCCCAAGACAGGCATCCAGTCCTAGTACTCAATGACTCCAGGCATCTCGCAAGGCTAGCCCACTCCCTCCACAACTCGTTAAGGTGCACAGCCCTAGGCATCGAAGTCTTACACCCACTTCTAGAATTCGGTGTTCCCATCCAATACCAGGCACTTGGCCTACAATATCAGGCCCTTGGTCTCCTCAAGATGGTCCCACAACCCTTCAAGAGCTATCCATCAAGAGACATACAAGACAAAGGAACCACCAGAATATGTAGTGTTGATTGAGTTTGTCCCCAACCCATATAGTGTTACTTATTCTCCCTCGTAGGTATGGGCTCCCACGAGATCATCAAATAAACCAGTCCTCTTGGCCCATTTGTGGATTTCCTGCCAATCACCACATCTCAACATGTATCCAATACATTAGTTATAATAATAACATCATAGTAAATAATCCACATGCCAGCTCTTGCATGTCATCATGATAACATAACATCATTGTTAATCACCACATTATGAATAGTAAAGAACTGCATTCTCATGCATGTCATAAAATCTGCACGCAACTACAACATTCTTCACCTTATGAAATACCGTCATAAGTTATAACATCAGCGTATTGGAATAAAATATATATTATGAAATTACATAAAACTAACCACATGTCAATATAACCTCAAATCATAACATTATAATCCTTATGCATATCATATTCATCATGAGCATATAACATCATTATCATAACAAATCACATGTTCAACATTATCATCATACCACCATATCATGAAACATCATCAATATGAGAATCATCTCAATACTTATCAAATATAGAACAATAATACATTATAAGCATTCCTATCATGATTCATCGGAAAATCAATTTCATTTGCTTGTATAAACATTGAATAGCTACTATGAACTAAGATTATTCAACATCCATATAGGATCTATGTTATCTCATCAGAACT
Source organism: Pinus albicaulis (assembly GCA_034641835.2). Lineage (NCBI taxonomy): Eukaryota > Viridiplantae > Streptophyta > Pinopsida > Pinales > Pinaceae > Pinus > Pinus albicaulis. Next base: position 57,772,795 of record CM076579.1, on the reverse strand, counting down.
ATTAGTGTCATATTTTCATCAAGATACCAAGTACTTTTCAATAATCATTTCTTGTTCTTTCTATTAGGAATTTGACCATTCACACCGTAGGTATACTTATCTATGTACATCATTAAATTTCAAATGAGCCTCTTGGGCCTTAATCTATCATCATATATCATATTGGGCCTTAATCTCTCATCATATATTCTTCCTTCCCCAAGGAAAATTTAGTGAAATTCATTGTTAAGATATTATTGGTTGTACAATCATTTAAACCATCAATGTCAAATTAAAATTCCATGATCACTATACATAATTTTCTTATCCAATGACACCCATACACGAGGTCATCCTTATTTAAGTCTTATGTTATGATTAATCCACCTACATGAGGGCTTGTCGTCCTCAGTGATTTATCCACCACTCACATAATTGTCATTGTTCACATTTAAAAAGGTTTTCTTATCCCATCAAGTTCCCACTTGGTCTATTTTATCGTAGATTCACTCATCTTCAAATTGGACTAGGGATTTTTCCACCTTAATTTTCACTTATTAAATCTTAAGTTTAGAATTTGAAATGCATGGAACTACTACCACCATTTTCATTCATGAATGATTTTGTATGCCCAATGTGTTTGGCAATAACCTCTTTCAATACTAATGACACACGCTAGTAAGTTGTTTTATATGAAGTAACACTAGCTCATTGTTGTACATGTAACCGCAATAGTAATTTCTCTATAGTGAATCCAAAATAGATGTAATATTTCTCTTCACTACTAGTAAGAATTTCATAGCCCTTGTACAACCACAAAACCTCAATAATTTGGTCTCAACAATTTTAGAGCTAAGGAACCAATTGATCTTCATACCTGTATATTCTTCATATCCCATTGTCCACTTGTGCCAATAGAGAAATTTATCAAGTTGTGCCATTTCAAATAATATAAGACTAGATAAAATCTTATGTCAATTACAGTATTGATTTCATAATTAATCTCCTCATATGATAATATTAAGACCCTTAAATCCTTATTTTCTCTTTCATATACACATTCGAAAAGCAATATTAATCAACGATAACGTTCAATTTTTATTTTTATTTATTTATAATATAAAAATAAAGTATAATTCAAACGTAAACAAAATTCTTCACATTAGTAATGTATTCTAAAAAAAAAAAAACATTTCAAGTGTTTTAATTAATTTTTTTATTTTATTTAAAATTTCAAAACATTATAATAATAATAATAATAATAATAATAATAAATTGTATATTATAATACAATATTAGCACTAATGTATTCCCAATTACATTATTTATCACTTAAATAAATTCATTCACAACTTATGTATTTCCAGTACATATATTTATATATATATAATTAATAAATTATAATTACAATTTGAAAATAACAATCTTATTTAAAAACTACTTAAACATATATTTTTGAAATTAAGTATTAAAAAATATAACATAAATAACAACCCCTTTTATGATTTTAAAATTAAATGTTCAAAAATACAACATAACTAACAACCCCTTTTTGTAAATTATTTTATATGGTATAAAAAAAAAAAATTAATTCAAACTTATTATTATTTAATCCTAATACAATTAGGAAATACCCAAAATTTTAGTATTTATCTTTTCTTCCTATGGGCAACTTCTCTCTAGTAGAGATTAAATGGTTTATTGATTCAACGAGAGTCATGTGTTCAAAACTTGCAATAACCATAATACATATGAAAAGAAGTTCATTTTTTTTTTTTTTGTCCATTTAACACATCATGGTTGATAGTTAACGCAAAATATGGTTTTTTTTCAAATAGTAAAAGTAAATGTGAACAGCTGCCGGTTTCTAAATCCCAATAGTTCTCACAAAAGTTGGATTATGGCAGCGGCAGATGCAATTGGACGATTAAAACATCCACAGACTAGAAATAGATTTTGCTATTGCTCGCATGCAAGTGATCAATCAGAAATTGCCTCTAGCTACAAAAATACTTTTTAGGGTTACAACTGCCGAATTTGATCGAGATACCTGCATTGGGGCAACTTTGATCCACTTATTCTTGCGGAAATCATATTTATGCATAGTATTTGCAGGCTCAGTTGGACGAATGTTGGATGCATGTTGGAATTGCAGAGAATGCTCACTTTTTCAGTCTGGCGAATGCCCTCATGTCTCAGAGCTATATACAGTAAGCAATTATGATATTGAAAAACTGAAATTCTGTCTTCAGAATATTGAATTCTCTCAATCAGCTTCTGAGTACAAGATTTTCATTATAGAGGATTGTCATGAATCGAGTCATGAAGAATTTAGTACTTTGTTGAAATTTGTGGAAAATCCTATTAGTTACATGGTATTTATTCTGATTACAATAGATTCAGAATCACTTCCTAAGCCTTTTTTGTCTGAATGTCAAAAATTCCACTTTCAGAAGCTAAAAGATGTGGATATGTTCAATAGACTTCATAGACTAACAGTTTCAGAAAATATCGGCATTGAGGAGGATGCTTTGCGTGATGCTAAGAACACATTGGAGTAGTCTAGACTTCCTCCGCATGCAAAGTAGTATGCATGTAGTGTTAAGTTTGTGAGATTTAATATCTCGATAGTAAATAAAACAAATTTAGTGTTTTTTTGTTTATAATAAACTCTTAGGAACTTATGAGGAATAATGCCTAGAAATATCGTTTCTCGAAACTTTTTGGAAAGGTTTCCGAGAAGTTTGTGTGTGAGATTCATGCATGAAAATCCATGCATCATTGTTTTTGATTTTTTCTAAAAACTACTTGTTGATAGCCCTCACTGAGAAGCTAAAATAAAAGAAATGATTATTAATAAATAAATAAGAGTTAAGAAAAGTGAAAATCTGAGAGTTACTACCCATGCCTCGACATGCATGCTATGTATATAAAGTATTTTAGATCTATTCGTCCTTCATTGTTTTATGTTTTCTTCTGCTGAAGTATTTTAGGGGCTTTAAGCTTTCTCTTTAGTCTTCATGCTTGTTTATTTCTATAATAGCTCGAATGGTTGGTTTCAGCATGATTTATGGCTCTCCCTGCTTGTCTGCTATCACTTGAAAGCTGCTATTGAAGTCTCCCTTTGAAATACCATTGTTTTAAGTTAATCAAAGAGGTCGGTTTTGATCTTACCCTTTGCCATTGCATGAACAATTGTTTTGAAGGTCTTTATAGCTGTAAGCATAGATGTTATTTAGGTGTTCCCTCTTCTATGAATGCAACTATCAGTGAATCTTTTATGTTTTCTAAATCCTTTAAAATAAAATCTTTGAGGAAATAGGGAGTTCCTCGAATCTTAGATTTCATTTTAAAAGTTGTCTTAAAGCCATTATTTTCTTAAATAATGTTTGTAGAATTTATGGTTAGCCCTGTCTATCAAATATTTCTTTATTGTTGAGTTATGTCTTTCAAGTTTCCCTTAGTTGAGAATTAAACTTCTCTTTCCAAATCATTAATGTTCACTTCATTCCAAAAACAAAAGGATCCTGTGGCCAAGTTAGATTTTCCCTTTGATATCCCATATCCCTTCAAGTGTTTGTCATGACCTTATTACGACTCCATTTCCCAACCAACCAGATATTTCTTCTTTCTGTCTATCTTTCCTAGACCTTTCATGTTATGATGTATCAACTCAATCCAACGAAAAAAACATCTGCACTTAATAACTAGTCTAAAATCCATAATCAAAGCACACAAGATAAACCTTTGCAAACAAATATTTGAGAGATCCCTCTCTGAGAACAGGAGGACTAGATCCTGGAACTCTAAAGATTAGTTATGATGTTGCCTTGTCTTTTGATTTTCCAAACTATCAAAACACGGGACACCAACATAATGGTGATCACGGTGGGACTTTTGAGTCAGTAGCAATATAAATACCCTTTAATCACTTCAGAAATCCCTTATTTTCAAGAATATCCAGTGATTATTAGCCACCTCATCGCCACCAACATAATGGAAATCACGGTGGGACCTGCTGAGAATTAGAGGTTTCAAAAACCTTTCTTTAAACTTTTTAGGTCCAGTATAACATAAGTAACTTTCTTCAAGCACTATCCAACAAATGGTAATCATGATAGGACTAAATTGAATCAATGAAAAACTAAGAAACCCTTAGGATTCTTGAAAAGCCTTACCAAACCTTGAAGGAACCAGTTACCAAGCCATAAGAGCAACTATGTTTGTTTGAACACCTTAGCTAAGTGAAAAATCATACTTAGAACATTCTCTTAACCACTAAAACCGAATAACTCAGAATAAACCAAAAACATCTCAAGTTTGGCTTCATAATAAACATTGGTAGTGGACCATAAAACCTTTTAACTCCTTAGGAGCTAAAAACTTCCACTTGGCGACTCCACAATCCTTAGCAGACCTTAAGTCTCCACTGGGAAGAACCCTTATCATTATAATATCATTCAAACTTAGTTAGAGGACTGTAGGATTAAGATTTGTGTAAACAGATTAGTTAACCCCTCAAAGAATTGTCATACTTGGTTAAACTTTTCTTATTAGTTGGGTCTCAAAACACAACATAGTGGCTTCTAAAAAGATTCACACTAGAGCCCATCCAGACCCTAATCCACCTAAGATAATTGATAACCTAGAAAGTATCATTTGGAAGTCTCCTATGATTAAATTATCAACTGTTTTCAGATCACCCTTGAGAGCTAATTCAGTCCCTGAAAATATTTCAGCTCTACAACAATCACAAGTTGACCTAGTAAACCCATTTAGAACTAGGTCATTTGATGATATAATCCAGTTAGACTCTGAATCTTTGCTTTCATCCCCAGAGACAAGTAAACATCCTGGTAGTAGAGAAACAACACCTCCTGGTTTACATTTCCTTCACAACATAGGTGTCTCTCATCCAAGGTCAGCTAAGCAGTCTACTCCTGGTCCATCCACTTCTACTCATCCTACATCCACTGTTCAAAACACCACACCTCAGCCCGCTTTCCCTTTTGTTAATCCACCTGTGAATCCACCTCCACCTCCTACCATGGCCGCATGGTATGCTCCCTTATTCCTTCCCGTACCACTAGTCAATCTTCCACATGACTATTAGTCCAAGATTCCATTGTATGATGCTAACAATGATGTAACTTCATCACAACATGTGGATAGGATGAATGACTACTTTGACAGAAACGAAATTGATGATGATTCTGTCAAACTTAGATTATTTTCTCAGAGCTTTGGGGGATAAGTAAGAAAATGGTTTAAAGGTTTAGCTCCCCGCAGTGTTAATGATCTCCAAGCCTTTCATCAAACGTTCCTAAATAAATGGGAAGTAAACAAGAATCCTCTTCAAGTCCTTGCTGATTACAACAACCTCCGTAGGAACCCTGGGGAGAGTGTACAAGCCTATTGTACTAAATTTAACATTGTATATAATGCACTTTCCCCAGAACTAAAACCTCCACAAGGCTCAGCCTTAAACAAATTTCCTGAAGGTTTTGACTCTGACATGACTTATTCACTAAGAGAAAGAGATTTTTCAACTCTCGAAGATATGCAAAGGGGTGCTCTTTCTGTGGAAGTCAACTTAATAGAAAAGAGGGAAAGAATGAAAACTGAAAAGAGAGTATCTTTCAGAGAGGAATCTACTCCTTCCACTTCAAGTTCAAAAATGCAGAGGATGTTGGAATAAATGATGAAAGAGATGAACCTAATTAAGAAAGCACAAGCAAATCAAAACCAGATTGCACTTCAAAACAATCAAAACATAAATAAAAATCAGAATTATAGAAGAGATAACAACCAAGATAAGCAAAAAGAAAGTGACCAACAGATTAGACCTCCCTTTCAACAGAATTATGTAGATCAATATGAGGAAGACAGGGAGTTGGAAAGGTTGGAAGAATCACATGTAAACTTGGTTGGATCAGACAGTGGGGATGATTTTTTCCTCACTGAGGAAGAACAAGGTTTCTTCTCTGATGAACAAAATAAAAACACCTATGAAGATTCTGATGACTATAGATTAGGTTTTGAAAATGCAATAATGGAGGTACACAAACAGTATGATCATAGGAGCAAGGGAAGTATAGAGAATTAAAAAGATAAGAATACTAGCAATGCTGTCAAGAAAAATGTAGAAAACCAGCCCAAAAAGACAGTAGAAAAGACCAACATTTCGGCCAAAAAACCAGATTTAAACAAAGACAAGGAAACCCAGCCAAATGTTGAACCGAGTACCCCTGGCACTTCAGCTAGTGGTCCTAATAAAACTATTCCTATCACTAGTTCAAACAAATTTCAGCAGATCAAAGCTGCTGAAAGGAATTCAATTGAGAAAACAGATGTAAATATTAACAAGTCAATTATTCCTTTCAGCCTTGAGGAAGAGATTGCTAAGATAAAAATTACCATCCCCCTAGCTGAACTAGTAACCCAAGAGGTGTACAAAAACCAAGTTTTGAAAGCTTAAACTTAGGAAGTGATACTGGTACCTTAAACTTGACAGATGAAAAACCTGAGTTGTTGTTTGGCCCAGAGGTTGAAGGAAAATATCAAGAAGGACCAGTCCCTCCCTTGTATGTTAGTTTGAACATACATGATAAAATTTTACACAATGCCATGTTAGATTCTGGAGCTTCACACAATCTAATGCCCAAGGTAGTAATGGAAAGCTTAGGCTTAGAAATTACTAAACCATACAAAGATTTGTATTCTTTTGACTCGAGCAGAGTCAAATGTTTGGGTTTAATCAAAGATTTATGTGTTAACTTAGCTCAGATCCCCGCCAAGGATCTAGTAATGGATATAGTTGTAGGTGACATTCCCCCTAAGTATGGCATGCTCTTATCAAGATCATGGGGAGCCAAACTTTAGGGAAGCCTTCAAATGGATATGTCTTATGCCACCATCCCTGTTTTTAACCAAAACAGAAGACTATACAAAGAATCCCACATGAAGTACATGGTGAGTAACATGGACAAACCAAACAACACTCCAATCTATTCTATTCAATCAAGTTTAGACTCCTTTATCTTGTGTAACGAAGATGAAATTACCCAACAAGGTAAAGAAGACATAGACCCAATCAGTTCACCAGAAAAATCCAATCTTACCTCGAATCAACTTCAAAACATTGACAATCAACAACAACAATAAAATGAAAATGAGTCAAACATGATTTGGACAGTAAACTTTGACGGATCCTGTAATAAAACAAGCACAGGTGTGGGCGTATGGATCCAGAATAAAAATCAGAGTTTTTCATACAAATTAGACTTCCCATGCACTAACAATATTGTTGAGTATGAAGCACTTCTCCTAGGCTTACAACTACTTAAAAAATTAGAAGCCCAAAAGATATCTATTTTAGGGGACTCTGAACTTATCATTAAACAAATCAAAGGAGAATACTCAGCCAAGAATCCAAGGCTTAGGGAATATCAAAATACTGCCCTTGACCTATTAAAAATTTTTGAAAAATATGAACTCATTTTCATCCCTAGAGCACTAAATCATCTAGAAAATGAACTTGCCTTCACTGCCAGCAATTGCCAAGTACCTGAGATAAATGAAAAACTCAGTATAAAAGTAAAACACAGACCTGCTGTGCCTGACAACGAAGATCACTGGAAAGTGTTTGACTCTGAAAAACACATAGATGATTTCTTGAAATCAGAAAATGATTTTAGTATACCAATATCAGAAACTAGCCATAAGGAAAATTGTTTATATATCGAAGAAATCCCAGAAGCTGAAATAACACACTCTGCTGATATAAATCATTACGAGAGTCCGTTTGAAGCAAAGTTAATTGACGACGTGGACCAAAAAGACCTGGAAGTTTTAGAATGTAAGAACGGTTCAATTCCAAGAGGTCTCTCACCTTTAGAACACCTTTTCGACTTTAATGATGTAGCCAAAGAACCAAAAATGGAGCTTGTAGAAACAAACGTAGAAGAACACAACATAGGTTCCCTAACAGAACCTAAAATGATTAAATTGTCTAGCACTCTTTCAACTCATATGAAATCTCGATACATTGACCTATTTAAGGATTTTAAAGATGTTTTTTCCTGGGCATACACAGATCTGAGATCTTATGATACCAGCATCATTCAGCACAAGATTCCCATGAAGGAAAATCAAAAGCCCTTCAAAAAAAAACTAAGGAGAATAAACCCACTTTTATTACCATTAGTTAAAGCCGAAATTGAAAATATGCATGATGCTGGCATTATAGTACCTGTTAGGTTTTCAGAATGGGTGTCAAACTTAGTTTCTGTTAGGAAAAAGACAGGGGAGATCAGGCTCTGTATTGACTTCAGAAACTTAAACAAAGCATCCCTAAAAGACAACTACCCTTTGCCTAAGATGGACCATATACTTCAGAAGGTAGTTGGGTCTAAAAGGATATCGCTCTTAGATGGGTTCTCTAGTTACAACCAGGTGTTAGTGCTCCCAAGTGATCAAATCAAAACTGCTTTTACCACACCTTGGGGCACCTTTATGTATGTCAAAATGCCTTTCGGGTTAATGAATGTAGGGGCCACTTTTCAAAGGGCCATGGACATAGCCTTTTCTGAAGATATTGGCTATTTCATAATTATTTACCTTGACGACATAACCGTTTTTTCAAAAACTGATGAAGAACATCTGATTCACTTAAGAAAAGTTTTTGAGAAGTGTAGGAAATTTGGCTTGTCATTGAATCCCAAGAAAACGCTCTTTGGTCTCCAAGAAGGTAAAAGTCTTGGCCACATAATCTCAGAAGAGGGAATCAAAATAGACCCTACAAGAATAGATGGCATATTGCAGATCAACCATCCAAGGAGCCTCAAAGAATTGCAATCTTTCATCGAAAAGATAATTTTTTTGAGAAGGTTTATCCCCAACCTTGCCGAGCTATTAAAAAACATTACAAACATGCTGAAGAAAAACGTGGGTGTAAAATGGACTTTACCAGCTAAAAAATCATTTGAACTGGTAAAACAAGCTCTTACCCAAACACCAGTCCTGATTAGTCCTGATTTTACCAAAGACTTCTGCATTTTTTCTTTTGCATCTGAACATACAATAGCTACAGTTTTTCTTCAGAAGAATGATTTAGGGCAAGAACAACCAATATCCTTCTTCAGTAGGGCCTTAAGAGATGCTCCTCTCAAATATAGTATCATGGAGAAGCAAGCCTTAGCATTAGTGAAAGCATTAGAGGACTTTAGGGTCTATATTTTACACTCACACATAATATCTTTTGTTCCACATACTGTTGTCAAAGACATTCTAAGTCAAGACCCTGATGGAAAAAGGGGAAAATGGATTGCAGCCATTCTTGAATATGGCTTAGAAATTAGGCCCACCAAACTAGTTAAAGGGCAAGGATTAGCAAAACTTATGGCTGAGTCTAACTTCCAAGCATTAGACATGAATATGGTTGATGTGTTGGAAGAAGTAGAAGAAGCTACTGCTCCTTTTATTGAAGAAATATTTCTGAATTCTCCTTGGTATGTGACATTATTTATGTGCTTTTATATCTAAATGCCCCTCCTTCTTTTTCTAAAACTAAAGCTAGATTTTTGAAACAGAAAGCTTTGAGTTTTTGTATATTAGATGGGGTGTTATATTGGAAAAATGCTGTTGGAATTTTGCTTAAATGTTTACCTGAAGATGATGCAGGAAAAATCATGCATGAGCTGCACGATGGTGAATGTGGAGGACACCTCTACTGGAAGGCCACATCAAACAAAATTCTCAGATTAGGTTAATATTGGCCTACCCTTTTTCCAGACACTCAGAAGTTGGTCATATCTTGCCATAAGTGTCAAATCTTTGATGGCAAGAGAAAACTCCTTCCCTTACCTTTACATCCTATCAAAGTTGAGGCCCCTTTTCAACAATGGGGGCTGGACTTCATTGGGGAAATTCATCCATCCTCCTCAGCTCAACATAAGTGGATCCTCACAACCACTGACTTCTTTACCAAATGGATAGAAGCTATACCTACCAGGAATGCTAATGACTCCATCATTATCAAGTTTCTCGAAACCCATATCCTATCCAGATTTGGTTGTCCTAGAAAAATCATAACAGACAATGCTACTGCTTTCAAATCTAAGAAGATGGTCGATTTCTGTCACAAATACCATATAAACTTGGGCCATTCCACTGCTTACTATCCCCAAGGGAATGGATTAGCTTAATCCTCCAACAAGAGTCTCATCAATATCATGAAAAGGATGTTGGAACAGAATAAAAAATCATGGCACAGTAAGCTGGTTCATGCCTTATGGGCTAATAGATTAACTACAAAGAAATCAATAAATATGTCCCCCTATCAATTAGTCTATGGCATGGATGCAGTTTTTCCTACCTCATTGGGAGTTCCAGTCATGAAATTCCTTCAAGAAGTGCAGGTTGAAGAAAATGATATGCAGAGGAGGATCAACCAGACCATCCATCTACAGCAGAGCAGAGAAGAAATTTATGAAAGAACACAGTTAGTCCAAGAGAAAATGAAGAAACTATTTGATAAGAGGACCAAGGCAAACAATTTCCAGGTTGGAAGTGTTTTTCTTAAATGGGATTCAAGAAGAGAAGAGAAGGGGAAACATGGCAAGTTTGAGAATTTGTGGAAAGGGCCATATATTATTCATGCTGAAAGGGTTCATAACACATTTTACTTGAAAGAATTGAATGGAGAAGACCTATATGGAGGTCCTGTCAATGGAAGGATGCTCAAGCATTACTTCTGCCAAGAATCTTAAGTTTTCAAAGCATTTGTGTTTTACCATTGTAAATATCATAGTCTAACCATTGCATTCAAAGTTATGAAAAATAAAAAATACAAAAACAAAGAAAAGAAAGAAAAGAGGGCAGAAATGAAAACAAGAAAGGAAAAGCCCCGTGCCAAAAAAGAGAAATAAATTTGAAAGTGTACGAGCTCAAATGCCACTCCTCAAAAACACACTTCTAATTAGTCAAACTGTTTAAATCTTGACTAATTAGCTATAAATTTTTCTGCTGATAGGATAGTGAACTTGATTTGCCAAACTGCTTAATCTTGGCTTATCAGTAGATAGTTTAGGTTAGAAATTGAAGGTTCAAACAAACTCAAAATCTGAACCAAAGTTTCCAAAAGAAGATGACTCAAAACTGTTTTATTTTTTGAGTCACAAAAGAGAAAAGCTGGTTCTAATTTGCTCAAAATCTGAACCAGGGAACAAGGAAGAGACAGCTCAAAAGCAAAGAAAAAAAAAGACCTGTGAAGAAAAGAGAAGGCCATGATAAGATATTTTCAGATCTCAAGCCTTCCATTTTGATTTTAATTTTCTGCAAATAATAATCTATGTGCAGCTTGTTTTTATGCCATAGATCATAGAAAGTCAAACAGCTTAATCTTGACTTGAATATTTTTTAATTTCTATTATAGAATTTAGAGAATGGAGGTCTATTGGACAGTGTAATCCCAACAGACAGTAGATTAGGTAGAGAAACATCTGAGCTCAACTGTTTAATCTGAGTTCAGGGAGAAATAAGGAGTAGAATTAGATTAGTTTTTATGCTTTCAAAAGAATAAAATGCTGTGAAAAGAGATTGCCAATCCAAGTGCACTCTGATGAAGAAAAAATGTTGGATCAGTAGGATTGGGTAGGTAGAAATTTTTATTGTTGAAGTCCCTTATTTTTTCATAACTGATATTATTTTTCAGAGAAAAGCAAGATCATCCAGCAAAATAAGAGCAATCTAAAGGATCCGGCACAAGTCAGCTTCCCAGAGAAATCAAGTCTGAATTCTTGATGCCTTCAAGAAGGCACCATCCCCAAGTGGAGCCACTGTTAGCCACCTGTAAAATTTGATCATACCAAAGGTGGATAAATATGTTCTGAGCCTTCAAGGAACAATTTTTTCCTATTAAAAAACTGTTGGCTCTTGAAGACTCTTGAAGGCCTCATGTCTCTGTCCAAAATCTTCATTACTATTTCCATTTTTATACTCAGAAATTCTGCTGATTACAAAAGAGAAACTGCTGCAAAAATCGTCATTTCTCCCTTATTCCACTCATAAACTGACCTTCATTTTGTTTCCCCTTTCTTCATAAATTTCCTCTATTTTTTATGTTCTCCTTTTTCTCCCCTTCATGAAAACCCGCCTATCCAAAGTTTTAAGTTAAAAATCTTTAAGTCACGTGTTGAAATAATCTAATGGGTTGATAAAAAAATACCGATTGCGTAATCGCAATCGGAGAAAACAAATGGGTAAATTAAAAACACCAGGCCCGATGGCCCGATTGCGATTGGCCCTTGTTTTAACAGGCCCCGGGCATATTATAGTTCATACAGCCCAAAGGCCCCGTAAATAGGCACCTAACTATCACATATATACATCTCGCCCATATTATAAAACCTTTATTTTTTGTTAAAAGGTCAGATTTTCCTATGTTTAAAGGTGTTCCGCCAGTGCGTAGGTTGAAATAAATCCAGACCGTTGATCTAGTCCTTCGATCCAACGGTCTGCACAAAATTGCATCGCATCTTTCGATCGCAACATTTGTTTACTTCACCCAATTGCTGATCCCCGATTATACTTCCCACCGTCGATCTGACTTATAGATCAACGACCATCGCTTAATCACTCTTGCCCTCCCAATTGCGCAATCGCATCGGAGGTTTCAATCGCATCCACCTTTTTGTTCCATCGATTGGCCTCTCCCTCGATTTTTTCTCCACCGTCGATCTAATTAGTAGATCGACGGGCTGCGCTCAATCGCATCGCAAGGTTTAATCGCATACATTTTGTTGCCCCCCGATCGCGACTCCCTCGATCCATCCTCCACCGTTGATCTCGTTTTAGATCGATGGTCTTCGCTCAATCGCTTTGACCCTCCCGATCGCGTAATCGCATCGGAGTTTTTCAATCACGCCCCTTTTCTCATTCCGCTGATTGCGATTCCCTGATTAAATCTGGACCATCCACGTGTCTAGATCCAATGGTGGCGCTCCTTCCTCGCCTTCTAAGCAGTTTAAACCCAAAACGCAGGATTTCTTAATTTTTTTTGTGTTTTGCAGGTATTTTAATGGTTTTCCACTGAATAATGAAGGGAAGCCGGGGACTGGGAAAGACGTTTTATGTGCCTTCGAGCTACTAAAGGAACCATTCACAGGGTTGAATTCAATAATTTTTCAAATGTTTCATAAGCGTTGATAACACGTAAAATAGCCCTGCGCAGTCCTACACATCGACAAGACACTGTTCTATTCAGAACACAGTTAAAGAGTATCGGTTTTTGATGACAACCCACAGGAGATTGAAAATAGAAGACAGATTTGCGGGATTACAGCTAAGATTGAATATCAAAAGCCTAATCCCCCAAATTAGAACAAAATTAATAAAAAATCAAAAAGATCTATCAGGCAGAAAGGACCTCCACCGCTACATTTTGGGGCGAACTGATTCCTCAGCTACCACAGAGCCACCTGTTGCCTCAAATCTTTCAAACAGAGGCCGAAGTTATTGCTTAAATAAATATATGCCTCCAGCACTGCCAAGAAATTAATTCTGCCACAGGAAACTAATGCGATAAATATCTGTAGAATTACTCCACATTATGCAGAGCCTCAAAGTCAACAAAGCTCCCATCAAGCTTTGATATTTATTGTAAAACAGTTAATACAGATAAACACCTGTAAACTTCTTCATCGAGCCCCTCAAAAAGCAAATAAGTCATTTAACTCTGTATTAATTATATTTGAGATCTTTTATCAGATCTCGCCTCCTCATCCTTCTATAAATACTTCAGTAGAAGATGAGTGAGGCGTTGGTTGTTGGTTGTTGGTTGTTGTTTGATTACAAGTTGTAATATTGAAACTCTTTGAAATAAATATACAAGTCTGTTGAAGTTGAAAAACAAATTGAAGTCTTGGATGTCTTGATGATGTTGTCATATGTTGTTCCTGAGAAGGCTCTATCATTGGATCCATGAGCTTGGCTGTCGGTGAAGTATTCTGAACTGTTTTATGTTTTCTCTTGTTTTCATTATGTTCCATAATTTCTTATTACAGTAGGTTGAAAGTTTTAGACTAAGAAATGAATCCTGGAAGCACCTTAGATCTGTTCGTCCTTCACTGTTTTATGTTTTCTTCTGCTGAAGTATTTTAGGGGCTCTAAGCTTTCTCTTTAGTCTTCATGCTTGTTTATTTCTATAATAGCTCGAATGGTTGGTTTCAGCATGATTTATGGTTCTCCCTGCTTGTCTGCTATCACTTGAAAGCTATTATTGAAGTCTCCCTTTGAAATACCATTGTTTTAAGTTAATCAAAGAGGTCGGTTTTGATCTTACCCTTTGCCATTGCATGAACAATTATTTTGAAGGTATTTATAGTTGTAAGAATAGATGTTATTTAGGTGTTCCCTCTTCTATGAATGCAACTATCAGTGAATCTTTTATTTTTTCTAAATCCTTTAAAATAAAATCTTTGAGGAAATAGGGAGTTCCCCGAATCTTAGATTTCATTTTAAAAGTTGTCTTAAAGCCATTATTTGTTTAAGAATATTTGTAGAATTTATGGTTAGCCCTGTCTATCAAATATTTCTTTATTGTTGAGTTATGTCTTTCAAGTTTCCCTTAGTTGAGAATTAAACTTCTCTTTCCAAATCATTAATGTTCACTTCATTCCAAAAACAAAAGGATCCTGTGGCCAAGTTAGATTTGCCCTTTGATATCCCATATCCCTTCAAGAGTTTTTCATGACCTTATTTCGACTCCATTTCCCAACCAACCAGATATTTCTTCTTTCTATCTATCTTTCCTAGACCTCTCATGTTCTGTTGTATCAACTCAATCCAACCAAACAAACATCTGCACTTAATAACTAGTCTAAAATCCATAATCAAAGCACACAAGATAAACCTTTGCAAACAAATATTTGAGAGATCCCTCTCTGAGAATAGGAGGACTAGATCCTAGAACTCTAAAGATTGGTTCTGATGTTGCCTTGTCTTTTGATTTTCCAAACTATCAAAACACGAGACACCAACAGGTGGAAATCGTGTAATATATGAATTGGTAGTGAAAAAATTTTCATATTGACATGATCCCACCCTTTCTCTCTCTCTCTTGAAGGGATTCGAACTATAATGCTCCAACTGGTATCTGCATATTCCTTAGTCCAATTTTCATTTTGATATGTCGCTCTGGCTGTACTAGCTAACCCATTTGTTTCAATTGTCTGCGCCAATAAATTTGGCTATGGAATACCTTGCTGAACATCTGTTAAGATCATTTTGTAGTGATCATCGACCTTATTCCATGTCTTCAATTTTACTTCCTAGAATTTGTATCCAATTTCGTCGATGTCGCCATTAGTGAGGACATGTGGTATTATACCCTTAGATTTGTATGCCTTTCTTTTCTTCCTTGTGCTTCTCGTAGTCACTATAGGTGTCCACTTTTTTATGATGAATGGTGAGTCATATGTTGGCTCTATGTCACTGAGAGGGTCCTGGGTACCCTGATCATGCTCTAGCTCTATGTCTCTTTTTCGTCTTTTTCTTTGTCCTTTCCACTTGTGTCCGCATGGTGTGTAGTGTCTTCCTCTGCTTCATTGTCTTCTATGGTTAGATTCATCCACTCCACTTACCAATGTTGGATTATCCCTGGAAGATCATCTTTTGTGACCAAGTATGGCAGAGGGTGCCATGTCTCCATTGGATCCTTTCGAGGCTTGATATAGATCCTTTGAAATTCATCCTTAAACTCCACTATATTGTGATACTAATCGAACAGACTAGGTAACAGGCTAGGATGTCAGTTCACCACCACGAAAAATTCCATTTATAGTAGTACAAAGAAAATATTGTTCTAATATGCGCATGACGACTCCTTGGTATGCCAAAATGAGGCATACCACACAACTTCACATACATCTACTTCGATGGGAGGAAACTGTGAGTCCTCTAGTTCCTTCCATGCTAACAACGCAATGATCAATATCAAAAATGCATAATGAAATTTATTTCCCTCTTCTTGTGCTTCACGGTATTCCTCCAAAAATTCCCTGCATAAATATCCAACCTAGTTGAACTGAACCCCTTTATTTCACTGCGCGACTAAGAAACCACGATTGCTGGGAATTCATTTTCTCTACACTTCCTCATTATTTTTCCAGCTAATATGTGTGTGGTGAAGTGAATTGCTTGGTCGATGATAGAATTAATATCATAACCTTACAACTTCTTGATTATCTTGTACTTTTGCTTCATAGTTTTTGCTACTGCCTTATATTGGTTTTTGCTGACGAAATCTTCGATTGGGTCATTTCCTTGATACAGACGCCCTGTAATCCTTCGTATCAAAATTTCATCAATCAAAATCCTCTCTCCTAGCTAGAGGTATTTGTCATGCACTAATACAAGTAGCTGTTGAGCAAAGACTGTGTTGATGGCACTTCTCTCGAAGTGAGTCACGTTTAACATGTTTAGCAAGCCCGATCTCTGCAATCCAGTAGACCACTGGTGTGGCTCCTACCTTGTAACACCACTCTCTAGATATTATAACTGATGTAGGTACCTTCTCAGCTCGAACTGCAGGTACTTACTCTGGTCATTGAAGTCCCAATCCTCCATCTTAAATTGCGAGATTTTCCCAAGCGATTCTCCTTGAAAATGAACTTTTTTCTAGTAGTAGCAGTGTGAAAGTGCATAATTTCACGTTTTGGGGGTTTTTAACTGTCTTTGCACCAATTTTCCTTGGTGGAACATATGGTGGCAACAAAAAGGGAATTTTTCACCCCCCATATCCATCTGTTGCATCTCAACTTCCTCCTCATTCTCATGGATTTTTTATGGTTCTTTCTGTTGCACAGGTTTCTCCACCTTCTCCACGAGGTTGTTATCTTCATTTTTCTCCATCCGTTATTCTTTTGATACGTTATTTCTCAGGGAATTTGTTACTCCAGAGGCCTCATTTGGTCTCTTTTCTTGTCTTCTTATTGGTTTTTATTTTTTGGATTCTTTTTTTCTTGGCGACCTCACGTGCCTTGGGGAAACCAGGACACTCGGTGCTGCAGATTTACCAGTTTGGGCTTCCATGATGCCTACTAGCCCTTGAATTACAAATTCTCTAACAAGCTCCCCAAAAGTTCTCTCAAACATACAACAACACTCCAACCTCACACTTGGTTGCAAATTCTCAGCTGAATTCTCCAAATAGAAAAGTGTAAAATGTGGAACAAGACATAATGTTTATAGAGAATTTGAATTTAGAACCTCATGATAGTTTTTGGATTGATGGGGCCTAGACCTAGGTTCAAATATGGCTGCATGAACCAACAAAAACCACTTTTACTGACCCTTTCAACAACAATTTGTTGCGTAGACCGAAGTTTCACCCAAGGCAATATAGGGGGATACTAGAACTAGGTTTCTACATCCATAGGGACAATGGAGTGTGGCTTTAGGCTTGTTTTCCTTTCAGTACTTAAAAGAGATTCATAGAACATATCTACTAATTATATAGTCATAGTTCAAGACTTATGTTGAACTAGCTTGTAGACTTTGAGATCTTACTTTATCAAGCATTGAACTATATAAATAACCATAAACAAGACTTCACGATGTAGTTATAGCTTAAAAAACATCGACAACATAAGATGCAAGTAAAGAAAAAACTTAAACTAAAAACATAGATCTATCTTCAAAAGTATTTCATTAATTTTCAGATCTTCGCAATACAGTCGATTCCAGCCTGCGAACTCAACTACAGGGGTCTACGCACTTAGCTACATACTTCCTAAGGTCTCCATGCACTCAACTGGAGGAGCCTTTTCTCTAACCCAACCCATAGAACATAGAATCAAAATAGTCTTACATCCAAGTGAAACACATATCAAGTATCATCTATTACTTATCTCTCAAGGCTATCCTAGACTCCTTATATAGTTTGTACATTTACAATACCGTGGTCTGAAAATCATGGGTGGTGTTAGCCCCCCTATAAATTTTTGACAAGAAAACAGGGGGCTAAATGTTTTTGAGCCTTCAAGGAATGCATTTCCTTTGAAAACACATCATCCTTGAAGCCTTTTGCATAGTTCCCTACCTTTGTATGTTTCCCTTTGTTGTCATGAAGTCAATAAGCCTTGCTGAACGATAAAGTTTTTCTCAAAAGGCCTTATTTCGCCCCTTATATCTCTGCAGAATTCCCCAACTTTATATTCTTTCCCTTTTTCCCAAAGTCCCCTTTTTTCCCCCTAAATTCCTCCTTACTCTCCTAAATCTTCCCAGAATCCCCTTTAAACAACACTTTTATCCCTTGATTGGTTAATTTTCCCCTTTTCCCCCTTATCGTTTCCCTTTAAATGGCCTTAAAATCCATTAAAATGGGCCAAAACCCACTTTTGACTTTATATTAAGGCATAAGCCCCTTTTCCACTAGCCTCGACCACTTCCCCACATGTGCCCTTAGCCTAGGACCAACGCTTAAGCCTTAAGTGCTAATCACATCGGAAGATCGGAGCCGAACGTTAAATCCTGTGTAAACACTGAAAAGTTCCGATGTGATTGTTTTATTATACAAGTCTGTTGCTATTGTTCCGAGCCGTTGATTTGGTCCCCAGATCCAACGGCCAGTGCTCCCCGCCCATTCGCAATCGTAATTTCCAGACGTGCTACCCTTCGCATCCCCCGATTGTGATCTCTCGATAGCTCCTCCGCCATCGATCTGCCTCCAAATCGGACGGTTGGCGCTTCATCGCACCCCGCCAGTCGCCTCGCATTCCCTCTTTCGCATCCACCGATCGCGATTCCCTGATCCCATCCTGACCGTCCATCCTCCCCTTGATCTGACGGTCATCGCTCACTCCGCCCAATCGCAATCGGAAGTTTCGATGTGTGCCACCCCTGTCCCCCCTCCGATTATGATTGCCCGATTCAATTGCAGCCGTTCATCTGTATTTCAAATCAACAGTCAAGATTTGACCACCCTCCGCCTCCGGCTGGGTCCCACCTCATCCTGTTTCATTGCATTTCTGCCCATTTCCTGTGCATTTTGGGTTTTAACCTAAGTTCCATATTTGCATTAAATTCTTAGGTTGCACGTTCGTTTTGTCTGTTTTCATATATCATTCCGCTGCGTCAATCTCCGTTGTTGATCTTCGCTCCTGAACTATTATCTAATGGTCTGCGCTCCATTTCAACCGCCAAACCCTATTATTCATGGTTTCAACATTGCGTTACATTTTTCCACCGTTATTTAGTAAAAGGCCTCCATTCCGCCCCCGCCGCACTAACATTTCATCCATCCTTCCATTGCACTGACTTTCTTGGTCTAGTTGCGTGTTCCGCAGGGTACAGAAGGCGGACACGCCTCCATAAATACGCAATATGGATACAACGGCAAGGTTTTCACTGACAGAGGTGTGGAAATTAATATGTGATAGGTTTCTCTACATCAGCAGAATGTTTTCCTCCCAGAAAGGACGGTTTTTCCATACTGTTTTTATTCTATACCGTGCTCTAGAGAAGATCTCCGCCCAGAACGCAGTCCAAGGATATTAGAGTATTTGTTGCTCAAGTATGGCAGATCATTCCGTTTTTTATTGCCATTTTGTTTATTCACCCAAGGTACTACGAAGTACAGCAAACCAGAATGCATCAGAGATATACCTGGAATTAATGAAGCCTGACGAAGACCATTCTTTTCTCCAAAGTGTGCCAGAGATTAATGCTCAGAGTTTAAAACAGAATGGGCTTCGGTCCTCTCCTTCTTTTCTGAGTTTAATTTTATATTTAGTGTTCTACCTACCTCCTCTGCTTTTTTTCAGTTATAAAAACTATGAGAAAACTATTGTAAAGGTTTTTGATGAGATATCAGAGAATTGCAAGCAGTTTCTCTTGAGATAAGTCTTCTATGTATAGTCGTAAGATAGGCTGAGGAAGATGTATTCAGACTGAATGACCAAGATATTAGCTATGTTGTACCTGATTGGTGTTGATGTTTAATATGATAATCACATTTCATTGGATCCTGGTCTAAAGCTGCGGTGATGTTTTCCTATCTCTGTGTTTATTTCCATTACATTTCATTTCTTCTGGCTCGCATCAGAAATTTGGCATAAGATTCGCCCTTGTTAGGTGCCTTATGTTGCTGCTCTCCAAGCCCTTTATGTTTTTTGTTGTATGTGCTATCTAAGAATTAGTTTCGATTAATTTAACCAGTGTAGTGGATGTCGTTGCCTGCTCTTTGATGTATGAATTAATGAATCTATTTCCTAGATGTTCTTGTGAGGATTTAATTGGATGAATTGGGAACACTGGGAGGACTGAACTTAGTCTCTACCTCACTAGGATCTTTTTCACTCCATTTACCTTTCTAATATCCCTTAAGTTAACTTTCAGAGTGGCCTTTAAGTATGTCCAAGCAGGTCTCGAGTTAAATGACCTCTGACCTGATCTATAGACAGAAAGTGGTGTGTTCTCCTCCTTCTCACTTTCTCTCCTTAATGTTCGATCTCACTCTCATCTTTTAGGATGCAAGGCTTTAGATGACTAGCCCAACTGAAAGCTTTCATATTGACAGCAAGTAAATCCTTTCTTGAATCCATTTCCAAATGGACTTGGTATTCCCTGGACTATTTATCCTTTTCCTAAATTCCTCTTTGCCCAGCCTTGTCTCATGCTGAACCCTTCCTTCCTGATTCCCAACAACCAAGCTCATAATAAAACAAACGAACATCGTGCATATAACTAGCTTAACATCTTTAAATTTTGAGCTTAAAAGACATATACCTTTGACTCCCATAGAGAGATCACTCTCTGGACCTAGGAGGGCTAGCTCCTAAGGTCTGAAAGTGGTTATGATGTTGTCTCATCTTTTGGTCTTACCAACCTGGCCAAAACATGGGAACCCCAACATAATGGCGACTCCACTGGGGAATTTTTGAGTATTTCACATCCTACTACATCACAAAGCCTTAGAAAACCTATAATCTCTGGTTAGGTTGGTAGTAAAACACTTAAACTCACATTCTGCTTACCTCTTGTGTGTTTTACCCCATACTCTTAGACAGAGCCTGGAAAGGGCCAGGTAGCCTCCAGATTTCACACTCTTTCGGAGGCGACATATCTGGTAAATGCCCTCCCAGTCAATCTCTGGTTAGATTTTGCTGTGTTTTCGGGATATCCTTGAAAAGGGATATTTCACGAGCACTATGGTGGACAGTGTACCCCCCTATAAACATCCTAAACTTTCCACCTGGCGACTCCATAATTCCTAAACGATTTAAAGACTCCACTGGTGATCAGTAAGCCTGCTGATTATATTGGTTTCACATAAGACTCCACTGGGAGACTAGCCTCCAAAACAAAATCGACCACAATAGAAGTAATAAGCAGGGTTAAGCTGCTGGATCAGAAAAAACATTCTGGCTTCTAGAACCATTCATACAAGAGCTTACCCTAACCCAAACCCACCTGAAATAGTTGACAACCCTGAGAGCATCCTCAAGGGAGCTCCTACACCTAAAAGATCAACTATTTCCAAACACATCCATAGAGATAATTTTGCACCAGAAGATCTGACAGCTCTCTCACATTTTCACCTTGACCTAGACCAGCCAAACAACTTATCTAGAACTAGGCCATTCAGTAGCTTAGACCAGCTAGACTCTGAGCTTCCTGATTCACCACAGCAAGGTGGCAAACACCTTGGGAATAGACAAACCCCTCCATCTACACCTCCTAATTTACATTTCATACAAAACCTAGGGCTCAGTCACCCTAGGTCTGCTCATCAGTCCTCTGCTGGTCATAGTATCCCTATCATCCATATACCAGTTGCCCAAGCCAACCCTTTAACTCATCAAAACATCATCATGGCAGCTTGGTATGCACCTCTGGTTTTACCTCAACCTCTAGTACCCTTACCTAATGATTATCAATCAAAAATCCCACACTTCACCGCAAAGGAATCCATCACAGCCCAACAACACGTAGATAAAATGGAAGATTCTTTTGACTACATGGAAATTGATGATGATACTGTCAAAATGAGGATCTTTGCCCAAAGCTTAGGGGGTGATGTGAAGAAATGGTTTAAGGGCCTGCCTCCAGGTAGCATCAATGATCTTCCGGGCTTGTATCATACTTTTATAAACAAATGGGAAAATAGTGAAAACCCTCGCCAGCTCCTGGAAGAATACATGACCCTTAAAATAAACGTAGGAGAGAGTGTTCCCGATTACACAACAAGATTCAACAGCATTTATAATGCTCTCCCTCCACATATGAAACCTCCACAAGGCATGGCCCTAGCAAAATACCCTAAGGGTTTTGATGCTGACATGGCCTACGAGCTTAGAGATAAGGAATACAACACATTGGAGGACATGCAGAAAGGAGCAGTGAATATAGAAGCCAACCTGATTGAGAAAAGAGCAAGGCTGAAATCCGAGAGAAGGGTAACATATAGAGATGACAATGTAGCTTCCACATCTGACCAAAATTATGATAAGCTGTCTAAAAATGTGGAAAGGTTACAACAAATGATGGAAAAAATGGTTTTCACAGTCAGTAATCAGAACAGAAACCAAAATCAGAACCAGAACTTTAGGAGAAACAATAACACTCCCAACAGACAAAAAGATTCAGATCAACAAGTTTTTCCCCCATTCAAAAAATTTCTTGATGAAGATGAGGGAATCATAGAAGAGTCTGAGGGAAACACAATTAATATTTTTGAAACAGAAGGTTCAATCCATAAATGTTATTCAGAAGAAGACCAGCCTTCACCCTCTGGTTGGGAAGAGGAATGGTTGGAATCTGAAGATTATAGATTAGGATTTGAAAATGCCATGATGCAGGTCAGAGAACAATATGAGCTTAGGAGCAAAAAGAGCCAAGACACCCCCAAACCCAAAAATCCTGAGGTCACTATCAAGAAAAGGCCTGAGAAATCTTCTAAAGCAGTCGCTGAAAGTACCAAATCAACAACTGAGGGTTCTGGGAAGAACGAAGAAAAGGACAACGAAAACACAGAAAAACAAAACCAACCCACTAGCAGTACTAGCACTTCAGTTAGTACACCTGATACGACAGTTCCTAACACTATACATAGTGAGAATCAACACACTGATTCGGTCACCAAGGTGGTGGCTAATAAAGTAGAGTTGAACATTCCAAAGAGTCAGTCCACTTTCAATCTGGAAAGTGAGATTGCAAAAATTAAAATCTCTGTTCCACTTTCTGAGCTGGCCACTCAGGATGTATATAAAGGCCAAATTTTGAAAGCCTTGAATTTAGGGGAAAAAAATGATACTGTAAATCTGAATGACGACCAACCCGCCCTCCTGTTTGGTCCAAATATTGAGGGAAAGTTTCAGGAGGGGGTAGTACCACCTTTTTATATCAGTCTGAATATCCACGATAATATTCTTCATAATGCAATGCATTACTCTGGAGCATCTCACAACTTAATTCCCAAGGTAGTTATGGAAAAACTAGGTCTAGAGATAACCCTCCCTTACAAAGATCTGTATTCATATGATTCCAGCAGAGTAAAATGCCTTGGCTTAATTAAAGACTTATGTGTGAGTTTGACCCAGATCCCTGCTAAATGTATGGTCATGGATGTTGTGGTGGCAGATGTGCCACCCAAGTATGGCATGTTATTATCGAGATCATGTGGAGCCAAAATGCAAGGAACAATGCAGATGGATGGCTCATATGCCACTATCCCTATATTTGGCCAACTTAGAAGACTATATAGGGAGTCCCAAATGAAATTCCTAGTTAGTAGCCCCGAGAAGCCTGAAAAATCCCCTTTATACTCTGTGCATACAGATCTGGATTCATTCATCCTATACAACGACCAATCCATAGGAGAACAAGGATCAGAAAACAAAGTAGCAAACAATGACGCTAAGCCCATGGTCTTTAACATAATGGCTACCCTAGACTTAGAAGGAAATGATGAAGAAAACCATGGGGAGGATACTGAAAATGAAACTCTGAGTGAAACAGAAACAGAAAACGAACAACAACCTGTCCACCTCCCTCAATCCCATACCCACTATGAACAGCTGAATGATTCACAAACCAGAACCGAACCCACCCCACAACATAATGGAAAACCCCTGTGGGAGATGAATTTCGATGGGTCCTGTACTAGGAAAAACGCTAGAGCAGGGGTGTGGTTACGTAACACAGAAGGTAATTACGCAGAGAGTCATGCTGTCAATTTGCATTTCAAATGTACAAACAACATTGTAGAGTATGAGGCTCTTATCCTTGGTATGAATCTGTTGAAAAATTTAGGAGCCCGTAGGATAACTGTGCGAGGAGACTCAGAGTTGGTTATCAAACAAGTGAATGGTGAATACGCAACAAAACACCCTAGATTGAGGGCATATAGGAACGATGCCATGGACATACTAAAACAATTTGTAGAATACGATTTGGTGTTTGTCCCTAGGAGTCAAAATTTTATTGCTAATGGATTAGCTTGTCTGGCTAGTTCACATCCTAAGACTCCCCCTGACCAACAAATCATCATTCAGACCAAGTTTAGACCTGTAGTGCCGGACAATGAAAAATACTAGCAGGTATTTGAAGGAGACAAACAGATTGAAGATTTTCTGGTGGGCAGAAATGAGTTTGAATTTTCTGATTCAAACTCAAAATATGATGACAGTTGCCCAAGTGAGGATCCCCCAGATGAACAAGCAACACCTTGCAACATAGAGATAAACATCCTGAATAAAGAAATTGGAATTCCAACCAAAAAATGTGAAAACGCAGATTGCGAAGAGATAGAGGTGCTGCAGGCCAAAGATCAGAATATACCCAGTGGCCTAGCACCCTTAGAAGACCTTTTTGACTTTGATGATGTAGCGAAAAAGCCTACTATAGAACATGCAGACTCTGATGTGGAAGAATGCAACATAGGCGCTGAAGATAAACCCAAGATGATTAAACTGGCTAATTCTTTACCTGCAGACATGAAGAAAAAATACATTGACCCGTTTAAGGAATTCATTGATGTGTTTGCATGGAGCTACGAAGACTTAAAGGCCTCCGACACCAACATCATACAACACAAGGTACCCTTGAAGGAAAATCAAAAGCCTTTCAGAAAAAAACTCCACAGAATTAATCCAAAACAATTGCCTGTAGTTGAAAAGGAGATTAAAAAGATGTATGAGGTAGGCATAATAGTTCCTGTAAGGTTCTCTGATTGGGTATCGAATTTAGTGGCTGTGAGAAAGAAAACATGGGAAATCAGACTGTGTATAGACTTCAGAGATCTTAATAGAGCCTCACTGAAAGATAATTACCCTTTTCCTAGGATGGAACACATCCTACAGAAAGTAGTGGGCTCTAAGAGAATCTCCCTGCTAGATGGCTTTTCGGGTTATAACCAAGTGTTAGTACTCCCAGAAGATCAACTCAAAAGAGCTTTCACCACTCCATGGGGCACCTTCATGTATGTGAAAATGCCTTTTGGATTGATGAATGCTAGAGCAACCTTCAAAGAGAAATGGATATAGCTTTCTCAGACGAGATAGGGCACTTCATAGTTATCTACTTGGATGACTTGACGGTCTATTCTAAAATTGAGGAAGAACACCTCAATCATCTGAGGAAGGTTTTCAAAAAATGTAGAAGGTATGGTCTGTTATTAAATCCTAAGAAAATTGTTTTTGGGTTGCAAGAAGGTAAACTTCTTGGCCACATTGTATCTGAGAAAGGGATTAGGATAGACCCATAGAGAGTTGAGGGGATACTTCAGATCACACACCCAAGGAACATCAAATAATTACAGTCCTTCATTGAAAAGATTAACTTCCTTAGGAGGTTTATCCCAAACTTAGCAGAACACCTTAGGACTATGACCAACATGCTGAAAAAGGGTATGGGAGTTAAATGGACTATGGGAGCTAAACAATCGTTTGAATCTGTAAAAATTGCACTTACTCAAGCTCCTGTTCTGATTAGCTCTGACTTCTCGAGGGACTTCATTATATTCTTGTTTGCCTCTGAGCACACAATAGCTGCAGTCTTGCTGCAGAAAAATTAAAAAGGTAATGAACAGCCTATAGCTTTTTTCAGCAAAGCACTCAGAGATGCACCCTTGAAATACAACATAATGGAAAAATAGGCCTACGCTCTGGTCAAGGCCTTAAAAGACTTTAGGGTGTACATTTTTCATTCCCACAACATAGCCTACGTGCTGAGCATAGTGGTCAAAGATATCCTGTCCCAAGACCCTGATGGGAAAAGGGGCAAATGGATTGCTACAATCCTGGAATATGACCTTGAAATAAAACCCACCAAGCTGATAAAAGGTCAAGGCCTGGCCCAATTAATGGCTGAATCCAATTTGCAAGCCCTTGATATTAACATGATAAATGCCTTAGATGAGAAGGAAGGATTGCCCAACCCCACTGTTGAGGAGAAGTTTCAGAACTCTCCTTGGTACTCTGATATCCTTTACGTGCTCACAAATTTTAATGCTCCTCCAGAACTGTCCAAAACCAAGGCCAGATTCATGAAACTAAAAGCTAGAAACTACTGCATTTTGAATGAAAATATATACTAGAAAAATCCAAATGGCTTATTGCTAAAATGCTTACCTGAACCTGAAGCTGAAATAATTAAACAAGAATTCCATGCCGGGGAGTGTGGAGGCCACCTGAGTTGGAAAGCCACTGCAAACAAGATACTCAGGGCTGGCTATTATTGGCCCACACTCTTCAATGATGTCCATAAAATGGTAACTGCCTGTCATAAATTCCAAATCTTTGAAGGTATAAGAAAGCTCCTCCCCCTCCCTTTACAACCCATCACTGTGGAAGGTCCTTTCATGCAATGGGGCCTAGATTTCATAGGGGAAATTCATCCTCCTTCTGCTGGACAACACAAATGGATCCTGACCACCACATACTACTTTACTAAGTGGATATAGGCCATACCTACTAGGAATGCCACAGATTCAGTCATCATTAGGTTCCTAGAAGGTCATATCCTCTCTCGTTTTGGTTGCCCAAGGAAAATAATCACTGATAATGCAACTGCTTTTGGATCCAAGAAAATGATTTATTTTTGTCACAGGTATGGAATAACACTTGGTCATTCAACTTCCTATTACCCTCAAGTTAATGGCCTAGCTGAATCATCTAATAAAAGCCTAGTGATCATCATCAAGAAGCTATTGGAAGAGAACAAGAAATCATGGCACAACAAGTTGGTACATGCTTTGTGGGCTGATAGGCTTACAACGAAGAAATCTATTGGCATGTCACCATTCCAGCTAGTTTATGGGATGGAATAAGTCTTCCCCACGAGTCTTGGGATGCCAGTGATCAGGTTAGTTCAGGAGATACAATCAGAAGAAGACAGTATGGTGAGGAGAATAAGTGAGATAATTCATATTCAACAAACGAGGGAAGAGGTATACAACCGATCTGTCAAAGTTCAGGAAAACATGAAGAGATTGTTCGACAAAAGAACTGTTGAAAATGCAACAAGATGGAGCTTGGTGAAATGAAGTCGCCTTCACTAAGTGGGCCCGCAGGCGAATTCTGGCGCAAAGTCTATTTTTAGACTATGTCTATTTTTAGACATATGGAGAATGGTTCGGGGATTCTAGTTTGAGATTATTGGAGCATTGGTCATGTTGGTAAAAATATATGAGACTCTATTTTTTATGTCGAAGAGGTCGAAGGCTATTTTTAGACTGCCTCTCCTAAAAATATGGAAGTCAAATATTATTTACCCTTAATAATATTTGGACTCTAAACAACAGTTTACTCTCTTGGAGCACTTCAGTTTGAGCTACAGATGTGGCATATGCAACTGCCAGAAGGAAATACGCTTTTCTTATGGGGTATTGAGCTCATGCATGGTTGACTTCAGTTAGAACTTTAGTGGCAGAAGTTTGGTGGAGTTAATGAGACAGATAGTGGAGTTGTGTTCTGTTTATTTTAGTTGAACTAGTTGAGATTAGTTTAATTAGCTAATCAATTAGTTATGAGTGGATTGAATTAAATATTATTTAATTCATTAATTAGTAACTCATTATTCAACTCAAGAACACATCAGTTCACTACAGTGCATGATCAGTTCAGTGGAGACCAGTGAAAGAGGTAGATGAAAGGGTGGAGTTAGCTATTAGTGGCGACATCAGTTGTGCATGAGATTTGCACCACACTTGGAGGATTTTTCCATGACAATTGCATAGTCAAGCCAAGGAGATTCGAACCTTGGATCTCTATATAGACAGGCCTGGATTGCGCAATAGAGGCAAGGCAATTGGCGGTGAGTTTTGAACCAGTAACCTGTTCAAAACTGAGCTAGATTGTGGGTAACCGTATGAGAAAGTACTGAGTACTTGTGAGGAGTATTGTACTGAGTTTGTTACTTGATTTCTCCATTATAATATACACAATAGCTGCGGGATTTTCAGCTATAAGCTTTCCCCATACATACTGTGTTAATGTGTATGATGATTTGATGTGTTATCGCTTGATTTTATTTCCGCATGTGTGATGATCTGAGTGGAAGAGATTATGTGTTGCATATGAATTCGAATTGTATGTGATCAGGATAGTCTCGGTGGATAATTAATTATTATTCAGCAAATTTCTACATGGTATCAGATCTATTGAAGTATATATTGATCATCACAGTGATTACAAACTTATTTCGGTAGACAGAGTCTGCATGCGGGCCAGGTAGCCTTCGGATTCATCTTTCTTCGGAAAGTGAAAGGTCTGGTAAATGCCCCTTGCAGTCAATCTCTGTGCTAGAAATAATTTGTTCTCACAGATCTAGAGCAACGGAGCTTTGAGGTGGAATTCGAAATTTTGCAGCAGTTTTGTTTTCTTGGTGCCAGTGTTGAAAATGTCTTTCAACGGTTTGCGACTCGAATATGCTCTTGAAGGCAGTTCGAATTATGTTGCATGGAAGGATCGCATGGAAGCAGTATTAGAAGATAATGGTCTCAAGGAGTTCATAGATATGGATGTCCAAAGGCCCACTGATCCTGCTGAAGTCGATGCATGGCAAAAGAAGATGGCGAAGTGTCGAAGGATCCTGTTGGAGGGCGTCAAGGATCATATTGTATCCAGCCTGCATGGAAAGGCTACTCCATATTTAATGTGGAAAGCTTTCACGGATCTATTCCAGAGTAAGAGCGACCAAAGGAAGCTGGCGCTCAAATATAAGCTCAGGAACATCAAGATGGAGAAGGGCGACAGTATCGCCAAATACCTCACGAAGTTCACTCAGTGCAGAGATGAGCTGGGACGTGTGGGGGTGACTGTCGAAGACGAGGACATGGTCGACCTGGCTCTCCTTGGTCTTTCGAAGGCTTGGCACTCTTATCAAGATAGTGTCAATGGTCGGAGAAGCTGCCGGGATGGGAGCGCCTTTGGGCAGATCTCATACAGGAGGAGATAAGGAGGACTACTCGAGATGGATCTTCATCAAAGGGAGTTGATGAAGAAAACTGCGCTTTGGTGGCCAAAGCAAAGAAGGGGAAGGGTAAGAAAACCTCTCATTCTGGTGCAAAGGGCAAGAAGCAGGATATGGCGAAAGTGAAGTGTTTTCACTGCCATGATCACGGACATTATGCTACCAATTTTCCAAAGAAGAAGAAGAACAAGCAAGTGGGAAGATCTGCAGATGGAGAAGCTTTGGCTTCACAGTTCGAGCTTGACTTTTCACTGATCGCATGCTTGGTTTCAAGTGTGTTGGGATCGGTGTGGTTCTTGGACAGCGGTGCGTCATTTCATATGACGGGAGATCGAGATTTGTTCTCAGATCTGGAGGACAAATATTTGGGTGTGCACATCGAGATTGGCGATGATGGTAGATACAGTGCGACTGGTATCGGTACCATATCCTTTCATAGGGAGTCTGGTAAGCCCTTTGTATTGAAGGATGTCATGCATGTACCTGGATTGAAGAAGAACCTGATTTCAGTAGCGATGTTGGAGGATAAGGGGTATGATGTGGTCTTCAGCGAAGGAAAATCCTTCTTGCGCAGTAAGACTACTGGAGAGACTCGAAAGATAGGGGTTTGAAACAAGAACCTTTATCAGTTGCAGGTAGATGGCTGCGCAGCTATGGCATGTAAGGCAGGAGAAGTGGTGAGCGGGGATGATGAGGGCGAACTGTGGCATAGGAGATTGAGCCACCTTCACCATGGAGCTTTGAAGATTCTGCAGTAGATTTTTACTGGTCTTCCTAAAGGCACTCTTGCGCAGTCAGATCAGTGCAAGGGGTGTACTTTAGGGAAGTATGTGAAAGCCACCTTTCACGAGAAGGATAGTCGCGCCACGACGATCCTTGAGAGAGTTCACACAGACATGTGTGGTCCTTTCTCAGTTGCTTCGACAGAAAAGCACAAGTATTATGTGATCTTTGTTGATGATTTCTCTCGAAAGTGCTGGATCTTCTTCATGCAGAAGAAGAGCGATACATTCGCGAAGTTCTGTGAGTTTAAAGCACTGGTCGAGAAGGAGTCGGGGAAGAAGGTGATTGCTCGAAGGAGTGATAACGGTGGTGAATTCATCTCGGCTGAATTCAAGGAGTTCTGCAGCGCAGAAGGGATTCGGAGAGAGCTCATCGCACCCCATAACCCACAGCAGAACGGGGTGGCTGAGCGGAAGAACAGAACGATCGTGGGTGCTGCACGGGCGATGTTGCATGATCAGGGCCTACCCCTTCACTTGTGGGCTGAGGCATGTAATACAACAGTGTATGTGCAGAACCGTTGTCCTCACAAGATTCTTGGCATGAGTACACCGGAGGAGGCTTATTCTGGCAAGAGGCCTGATATTTCCCATTTGCGGATCTTTGGTTCTCCTGTCTACATGCATGTGACGAAGAATGCGAGAAGGAAGCTGGATCCAACTGCTGAGGTTGGAATATTTGTGGGGTACACTGATACACCTCACAACTTCCGGGTGTATTTGTCAGACAGTCGCAAGACTGTTGTGCGACAGGATATAAAATTTCAGGAGGATAAATCCATGCAGTGTTCGCTTGAGAGGGAGCTACACTTGCATGCAGATGAGGAGTTGCTAGTTCCTAAGGAGGAGGTTCAGGAGGTGGAAGAAACCACTCATGCAGTTCCAACCATCAGAGGGTGCATGCACACTACAGAAGTTGTTGATCATCGTACTGTATGTAGATGATCTGATTTTGACTGGCGATGAGCAGTTGATACTTTCATGCAAGGAGGATCTTGCACGAGAGTTTGAGATGAAGGACTTGGGCATCCTTCATTATTTCCTGGGATTGGAGATTTGGCAGCGCAGTGGAGGACTGTTTGTTTCTCAGGGCAAGTATGCCCGGGAGATTCTGGAGAGGTTCAACATGCAAGGCTGCAAGCCTGTTGACACTCCTCTTCCTGGTGGTTGGAGGAAGGAGGATGCTACTTCGACGGAGGTAGTGGATGCCACTGTCTATCGACAGTTGGTGGGGTCGCTTATGTATCTGGTCAATACACGACCCGATATATGCTATGCTGTTAACCAGCTTTCGCAAGCTATGGTTAAGCCTACCAAGCTCTTTTGGAAGGCAGGCAAGCATGTATTGCGCTATATTAGAGGCACATCGAGATATGGTCTATGGTACAGACAGGAGGATGGAGCGAAGCTTTCTGGCTTCACTGATGCAGATTGGGCAGGGAGTCCAACGGACCGGAAGAGCACTTCTCGAGGAGTTTTCAGCATTGGGTCGACAGCAGTTTCCTGGTACAGCAGGAAGCAGAGATCCGTGGCACTCAGTTCAGCAGAGGCCGAGTACATGGCAGCAAGCTTGGCTGCATGTGAGGCTATTTGGATGAGGAAGATCCTCGCAGGTTTGTTCAGGTTGCATTTGGAGCCTACAGTGATCTACTGTGATAACCATAGCTGCATCAAGCTCTCGGCTAATCCAGTATTTCATGATAGGTCCAAACATATCGACATCAGGTACCATCACATCAGAGATTGTGTTCAGCGGAGGATCATGATGTTTTCATATGTTCCCACGGAGGATCAGGATGCCGACATCCTGACGAAGGCGCTCACCAGGAGCAAGTTCGAATTCCACAGAGGCAGGATAGGGGTTGCAGATAATCCATATCTTGCTGAGAGGGAGTGTTGAGAATGCAGCAAGATGATGGAGCTTAGTGAAATGAAGTCGCCTTCACTAAGTGGGCCCGTAAGCGAATTCTGGCGCAAAGTCTATTTTTAGACTATGTCTATTTTTAGACATATGGAGCATGGTTCGGGGATTCCAGTTTGAGATTCTTGGAGCATTGGTCATGTTGGTAAAAATAGATGAGACTCTATTTTTGTGACCTATAGGTCGAAGAGGTCGAAGTCTATTTTTAGACTGCCTCTCCTAAAAATAGGGAAGTCAAATATTATTTACCCTTAATAATATTTGGACTCTAAACAGCAGTTTACTCTCTTGGAGCACTTCAATTTGAGCTACGGATGTGGCACATGCAACTGCCAGAAGGAAATACGCTTTTCTTATGGGGTATTGAGCTCATGCATGGTTGACTTCAGTTAGGACTTCAGTGGCAGAAGTTTGGTGGAGTTAATGAGACAGATAGTGGAGTTGTGTTCTGTTTATTTTAGTTGAACTAGTTGAGATTAGTTTAATTAGCTAATCAATTAGTTATGAGTGGAGTGAATTAAATAATATTTAATTCATTAATTAGTAACTCATTATTCAACTCAAGAACACATCAGTTCACTACAGTGCATGATCAGTTCAGTGGAGACCAGTGAAAGAGGTAGATGAAAGGGTGGAGTTATCTATCAGTGGCGACATCAGTTGTGCATGAGATTTGCACCACACTTGGAGGAATTGCCCATGATGATTGCGCTGTCAAGCCAAGGAGATTCGAACCTTGGATCTCTATATAGATAGGCCTGGATTGCGCAATAGAGGCAAGGCAATTGGCGGTGAGTTTTGAACCAGTAACCTGTTCAAAACTGAGCTAGATTGTGGGTAACTGTATGAGAAAGTACTGAGTACTTGTGAGGAGTATTGTACTGAGTTTGTTACTTGATTTATCCGTTATAATATACACAATAGCTGCGGGGTTTTCAGCTATAAGCTTTCCCCATACATACTGTGTTAATGTGTATGATGATTTGATGTGTTATCGCTTGATTTTATTTCCGCATGGTTGATGATCTGAGTGGAAGAGATTATGTGTTGCATATGAATTCGAATTGTATGTGATTAGGATAGTCTCGGTGGATAATTAATTATTATTCAGAAAATTTCTACAAGAACCAAAGCTTCTGATTTCAAAATTGGTGACAAGGTTCTGAAGTGGGATTCAAGAAGAGAGGATAAAGGAAAGCATGGAAAGTTTGACAGTTTGTGGCAAGGTCCATATATCATCCAAGCCACTGTGGGTCCTAATGCATTTTTCTTGCAAGAAATTGATGGTACAAAGCTGTTTGGGGGTCCTATCAATGGTAGGATGCTCAAATATTATTTCTGTTGATTTAAATTTCCAGTTTTACTTCCATTGTACATACCATTGCATTTTTTTTTGGTTTCAAGAAAGGAGGAAAATGTTCCAAAAAAAAAAAAAAAAGAGAAAAGAAAAGAAAAAGGAGAGGTTCAGACATGCCTAAAACATGAACCTCAGAGACACAAAGGAGCTGGTCCTAACATGCTCAAAATTGGGGCCAGCCATAAAGAAAAAGAAATCATCTCTGACATGCCCAAAACCAAAGCTGAAACATAAAAGGAAGTGACTCTAATATGCTTAAAACCTGAGTCACAAAGGAAGAAGGATGCGTCAAGAGTTCAGATTTCGAGTCTTCAAAGTTTTGCTTCAAATTTTTTGCAAGTTTCAATCCATGAGCAGTTTTGTCTTCATGTCATGGTCCACGGCAAGCTAGACAGTCTAATCCTGGCTTGGCTTTTTTTCAATTTTTGTCGTAGAATATAGAGAAGAAATCTGCTGGACAGTTTAATCTCTGCAGATAGTAGATTAGGTAGAGAAACATATGAGACCAACAGTCTAATCTTGTCTCATCGAGAAATAAGGGTAGATGTAGAATAGGTTTATTTTATGTTGAAAAAATAAATGATGTAAAGGGTCTGCTAGTTCAAATGCACCCTAGAAGAAAAATTCTAGGATTGTAGGATGGGTAGGTAGACTGTTAGAGAATGCTTCTGCTGATCTATCATATTTGTGGCAGTCGAAAATCAAATAAGAAAGGTGGCTTAAGAAGTAGACATCTGGCCTACACCAAAGATCAATTTCTGAATTCTTAACTCCTTCAAGAAGAAGCCATCCCCAAGTAGAGCCACTGTTAGCCCCCCTATAAATTTTTGACAAGAAAACAGGGGGCTAAATGTTTTTGAGCCTTCAAGGAATGCATTTCCTTTGGAAACACATCATCCTTGAAGCCTTTTGCATAGTTCCCTACCTTTTTCTGTTTCCCTCTGTTGTCATGAAGTCAATAAGCCTTGCTGAACGATAAAGTTTTGCTCAAAAGGCCTTATTTCGCCCCTTATATCTCTGCAGAATTCCCCCACTTTATATTTTTTTCCCTTTTTTCCCAAAGTCGACTTTGTTCCCCCTAAATTCCCACTTACTCTCCTAAATCTTCCCAAAATCCCCTTTAAACCCCACTTTTATCCCTTGATTGGTTAATTTTCTCCTTTTCCCCCTTATCGTTTCCCTTTAAATGGCCTTAAAATCCATTAAAATGGGCCAAAACCCACTTGTGACTTTATATTAAGGCCCAAGCCCCTTTCTCGCTAGCCCCGACCACTTCCCCACATGTGCCCTTAGCCTAGGACCAACATTTAAGCCTTAAGAGCTAATCGCATCGGAAGACCAGAGCGGAACGTTAAATCCTGTGTAAACATCAAAAAGTTTAGATGCGATTGTTTTATTATACAAGTCCGCCGCTATTGTTCTGAGCTATTGATTTGGTCCCCAGATCTAATGGCCAACACTCAATCACGCTCCCCGCCCATTCACAATTGCAATTTCCAGATGCGCGACCCTTCACATCCCCTGATTGCGATCTCCCGATAGCTCCTCCGTCATAGATCTGCCTCCAAATCGGATGGTTGGCGCTTCATCGCACCCCGCCAGTCGCCTCACATTCCCTCTTCCGCATCCACCGATCGCGATTCCCCAATACCATACTGACCGTCCATCCTCCCCTCGATCCGACGGTCATCGCTCACTCCGCCCAATCGCAATCGGAAGTTTCGATGTGTGCCACCCCTGTCCCCCCTCCGATTGTGATTACCCGATTCAATTGCAGCCGTTCATCCATATTTGAAATCAACGGTCAAGATTTGACCACCCTTCGCCTCCAGCTGGGTCCCACCTCGTCCTGTTTCATTGCATTTCCGCCCATTTCCTGTGCATTTTGGGTTTTAACCGAAGTTCCATATTTGCATTAAAGTCTTAGGTTGCACGTTCGTTTAGTCCATTTTCATATATCGTTCCGCTGCGTCAATCTCCACCGTTGATCTTCACTCCCAGACCATGATCTAATGGTCTGCGCTCCATTTCAACCGCCAAACCCTATTATTCATGGTTTCACCATTGCGTTACATTTTTCCACCATTGTTTAGTAAAAGGCCTCCATTCCGCCCTTGCTGCACTACCATTTCATCCATCCTTCCATTGCACCGACTTTCTTGGTCCAGTTGCGTGTTCCGTAGGGTACAGAAGGCGGACACGCCTCCATAAATATGCAGTATGGATACAGCGGCAAGGTTTTCACTGACAGAGGCATGGAAATTAATATGTTACAGGTTTCTCTACATCAACAGAATGTTTTCCTCCCAGAAAGGATGGGTTTTCCATACTTTTTTTATTCCATACCGTGCTCCAGAGGAGATCTCTGCCTAGAACGCATTCCAAGGATATCAGAGCATTTGTTGCTCAAGTATGGCAGATCATTTTGTTTTTTATTTCCATTTTGTTTATTCACCAAAGGTACTACGAAGTACAGCAAACCAGAATGCATCAGAGATATACCTGGAATTAATGAAGCCTGACGAAGACCATTCTTTTCTCCAAAGTGTGCTATAGATTAATGCTCAGAGTTTAAAATAGAATGGGCTTCAGCCCTCTCCTTCTTTTCTGAGTTTAATTTTATATTTAGTGTTCTACCTACCTCCTCTGCTCTTTTTCAGTTATAAAAACTATGAGAAAACTATTGTAAAGGTTGTTGATGAGATATTAGAGAATTGCAAGCAGTTTCTCTTGAGATAAGTCTTCTATGTATAGTCGTAAGATAGGCTGAGGAAGATGTATTCAGACTGAATGACCAAGCTATTGGCTATGTTGTACCTGATTGGTCTTGATGTTTAATATGATAAGCACATTTCATTGGATCCTCATCTAAAGCTGCGGTGATGTTTTCCTATCTCTGTGTTTATTTCCATTACATTTCATTTCTTCTAGCTCGCATCAAAAATTTGGCATAAGATTCGCCCTTGTTAGGTGCCTTATGTTGTTGCTCTCCCAACCCTTTATTTTTTCTGCTGTATGTGCTATCTAAGAATTAGTTTCGATTAATTTAACCAGTGTAGTGGATGTCGTTTCCTGCTCTCTGATGTATGAATTAATGAATCTATTTCCTATATGTTCTTGTGAGGATTTAATTGGATGAATTGGGAACACTGGGAGGACTGAACTTAGTCTCTACCTCACTAGGATCTTTTTCACTCCAGTTACCTTTCTAAGATCCCTTAAGCTACCTTTGGGAGTGGCGTTTGAGTATGTCCAAGCAGGTCTAGAGTTAAATGACTTCTGACCTGATCTATAGATAGAAAGTGGTGTCTTCTCCTCCTTCTCACTTTCTCTCCTTAATGTTCCATCTCACTCTCATCTTTTAGGATCCAAGGCTTTAGATGACTAGCCCAACTGAAAGCTTGCATATTGACAGCAAGTAAATCCTTTCTTGAATCCATTGCCCAATGGACTTGGTATTCCCTGGACTATTTCTCCTTTGCCTAAATTCCTCTTTGCCCAGCCTTGTCTCATGCTGAACCCTTCCTTCCTGATTCCCAACAACCAAGCTCATAATCAAACAAACGAACACCGTGCATATAACTAGCCTAACATCTTGAAATTTTGAGCTTCAAAGACATATACCTTTGACTCCCATAGAGAGATCCCTCTCTGGACCTAGGAGGGCTAGATCCTAAGGTCTGAAAGTGGTTCTGATGTTGTCTCATCTTTTGGTCTTACCAACCTGGCCAAAACATGGGAACCCCAACAGGTGGAGCTCAACATATACACAATATTCCCATCCTTTTAAAAAATAAGGGGCTTTTACCCACCCCAAAGCCCCTAAGACTCTAACTTTTCTTCTTGCTATGCTCCTAGATCTTGATAGTCTTTCTCAACATCTTTCCTCGAGGGGTCCTCTGCCCAACATTCCCCCAAAAGAAAATTATGACTCGTCCCAAGTCAATCTGTTGGTGCGCCCTCAATCTTTTCTTTGATGCCGCTTAAGGCATCCTTCATAGGTGGACCTGCTTTGGCACACTTTTGTTCTACTTCTCAGACATCGATCAACAACGTCTCTATAGATGGCCCTGCAAGATTGAATGCAATATCCTTCTATGTCTGGCACAAGCCCTTCAACTTCTTCTTGAAAGTCTGTAATAAAAAACTGGCTTCAACTTCCCATGGCTGCATTCTGGCTATGATAAGTTTCTCCTTTCTGCACAACTCATCGATCTTTCCCTACAAAAATTTACATTCTTGGAGACAGGTATACTGCTAGATGGGTGCTAAGGTCTTTTTTGTGACATTAATCTAGTAAATGGCTTCTAAATTATTGTGGATTTCCTTATTGATTATTTTCACATGGGGGTCCTCCTACAGTGAGGCCCAGACATCCGTAACTTCTTCAAATTTTTTTAAGGAATTCCTCTACTGTGGAGTCAATATTATCATGGGCAGCCTTGATCTCAATTTATCACTACCAGCAAACCCCAGGTGGAGTGGAGGTCTGCAATTCCATTTGTAGCTTGACTATATTCATCTACATCTCTAGGCGCACTTGGTCAACCTTGGCTTTATAATCTTTGAATTTTGTCATGAGTTGTGCCACTTTTTCTTCTGGGGTAGCTACAACTTGAATCTTGAGCTGAGGTAGGTCACTACAAGCCTTTGAGATGACTTCCTCCAACTTTAGTCTTTTTGCAGTCACTGCATCGCACTCCTATATGTCCAGATGTTTTTCCTTGGCTATCCTATGTCTTTCCTGCCTAGCATCGTGTATAAAAAAGAGGGTGGGATTCTCTCTGTTCTTCAATTATTCAGTCAAACCTTGATGGAGCTCGTGCAATGTCTGCAGAAGCAATGCAGCCAGATTAAGCTGCGTATTTTGCCAATGCACCACCTGCTTCATTTGCTTTTCATTATCAAAACATAGTGTGCTTACAGGGATTGACACCGTGTAGGTATCAGTCGTAATTTTCATTTCTTGTGTTTTTGTGCTTGCACCTGTTAGTGCCTCGCTTAATTGAGTCATGCTTGCTTGTAGCCTGCTCGCTTGGATCATGCTCACTTGTACTATGCTCATCTACACCCGCAAATATTTTAGGTCCTTTTGGACCCCCGCCAGTAAATTCTTGTACTGGTCCTCAATTTTTCCCCATAGATGTTCAATGACGCTCTTAACGGTATATCCTATCTCATCAATGTCCCCCTCAGTGAGGACCATTCCTTCTGGGCCAGTTGAATGACTCAACTTCAATTTGTTTCGCACACCTCCACTTTGTGGTCATCGCCTCTTAGCAATAAAAGGGGAAGGGGGTCTGATGGATCCATTGTTGTATCATCAACATGAGTATCGTCCCCTCCTGTATCTGGAACCTCTGTCTCTGTGATAATATTCACTTCGGTATCGTTACCTGTCACAAATGTGACTTTCTTGTGTGGAGTCCCAGTGTCCTTCTTTCCCTTCATTGCAGTGGACATCGTGCCACTCGTCCTTAACTACCCTGCCTTCATGCCTTCAATGGGCGAAGTTAGCCAATCACCCATCCATTCACTGACTATGTCTGCAACATCTTCCTCTTATACTAGTTATGGTAGCTCGTACCATAGCCCAGCAAGCTCCTTCTTCGTCTGTATACGAACATGGTGGAAGTTTTCTTTAAAGTCCATGACCTATTGATATTGATTCAAAATACTTGGTGATAGCTGGGGATTTTGGTTAATCACCGTGTGAAGACTGATTTCGAATACAATCCAAAATATTTTGTTCACTATTACCCTGGTGGACTCCTTTGAATGCCACGACAAGTCATATTGCACAGCTTCGCAGAGATTAGGGTTTGCAGAGAAGAAATACAACTCCTCGGGCTCCCTCCAAGCCATCAATGTTATTAAGAGAAAGAGCCACGCATAGTGGAACTACTTGCCCTCCTCTTGAGCTTCACAATGATCAGCTAAGAATTCATTACATAAGTATCCTTCCCAATTATAGACAACCCCCGTGGTGCACTCTACTGCCAAAGACACAACCTACGCAAAAACCTCCTCTGCATGGCACTTTCGCATGATATTTCCAATGAAATTGTGTGTGAAAAAGCACATAGACCTATATGTGATGCAGATAATTGAGTATCCCCTAGTTCCCTTTGTTAGACCGTAATATTGATTCATCTGGTCTACCAACTACTTGTCCTAATACTTGCCCACAACCATGTCTGTGGATTTCAAATCGCGACAAGGAAGTGTCGTGATCTTCCGTATAAGAATCACATTAATAGGAATCCACTTTCCCAACCATAATTAGTCATCGTGCACCAGGGCTAGTAGTTTTCACAAAAAAATTGTGTTGACGATACTTCACCCAAAGTGTGGAACATATAGCATGCTCAATATCCCCGCATCATGGATACTAGTCACCCACTTCATTGGTTCCAATATTGTTGCACCGGTAGCTTCGTAATAGGAGGAGAGAATATATCAGCACGACTCAAACTGTGGGTAATTTCTACGCTCGTTAAAGTCTCAGTCCTCCATCCGCAACTCAGGTACTTTTCCCAAAATATCTACCTCAACAGGTACTTCATCCCGTAGTAATTATGTAAATATATTATATTTTACTGTGTCTGAATCCTTTGTAGGAATCGCAGCGTCCGAATGCTGAGGAATATAAGGGGGCAACCTAGAGATATGTTCTACCTCCTCTGCAACAATATATTCTGGTGCAATTTCTTCATTGTCTGAATCTTCTACCTCGAAAACCTACTGTTAGTGTCAGTATTTTCATACTTCCACCAGGGATCAAAACACATTTGCATGTGCATATTAGGTGTCCCATTCTGAATAATTTTTTCATCATTCCATTAGGTCATGACATAAAATTGTTCCACTGGTGGTTGTCTTTGTCAAATAAGCTTCTTTCTCCCTCAGAAGATCATATTGGCTGATTCCTTGAGCATGATAGCACCTATGGAGATGCTCTCTTCACTTGGAAATCTTTAAAGTCAAAATCTCATTCAAAGGTTAGGTCAAAAAGTAGTCCCATTAGGTAATTAGGGTTTTGCATTTCTCAAGGTCACTCCTTCATTCAGATATGGTGAACACATGTATGAGAGGGACTACATAAGATC
Organism: Pinus albicaulis; assembly: GCA_034641835.2. Classification (NCBI taxonomy): domain Eukaryota; kingdom Viridiplantae; phylum Streptophyta; class Pinopsida; order Pinales; family Pinaceae; genus Pinus; species Pinus albicaulis. Next base: position 57,732,175 of record CM076579.1, on the reverse strand, counting down.
ATCATGATGTATTTATTACACTTTCAAAGTTGTATTTTTATTTTAATGACTTTTATATCAAAATTTCATTTTGATAGAGAGTCATGGCTTGATAGATCCAACTTGCATCTGGAGGGCTTACTAGAGAAATCCAAGAAAGATAATGATATTCAGAGGAAAATGGCCAAGCATTATGCCATGAGAAACAGAATGATGCAGGAGCATCCAAGACAAATTTTCATTATTTAATTATGTAATAAGGGGGGTGAGATATTTTAATTATTTTATTAATTAAATTGTTTATTTTTAATAAATTAGGAGAAAAATGTAAAGGTGAGGATTATTGTATATATATTCTTTAATAATTAAAGGATATGAGTGGAATGGAATTAGGTAGATAATCTAGGGAGTAGGAATTCCATATACGCGATTTTGTTGAGTCCAAAACTAGAATAAATCTAAATTAGTTTTAAGTTGAGATTTGTGTGGAGGAATTTATGGAGTGAAATAAATTCATTATTTATGTATATATAGGAGGGTTTTGTGAGGATGAAAGACAACTGAAATTAGTAAGGAGTACAGTGAGAGAGAGATGGTTTGAAGGGCTGAGAGCCAAGAGGCTGCCAAATGTAATATTTGGCCAAAGAGTTTTTTATGTTTTTAGATCATTATTTCATTTGAATGGCTCTCCTTCCTTCATATGTGTTTTTTAGCTGAATATTTTTATGGCTTTAATGAAGAATTATTGAGAGTTTTCATGCTGAGTGAAGGAGTGTGTGTTTTATATGCTCATATCTGTTTTACAGCAGAATCCCTGCATCATTTGGTATCAGAGCAAGGAGATGAGTTGGAAGATGAACCTCTCCTACGTTTGATTGATTGGAATCCTGGGTTGAGTCTGAAATTCATATATGTATATGATGTATGTATGTGGATGTAGGAATGATATGTATCCAAGGAAAGCATAATAGCAATGCCAGATATTCCTCTCTGTGTTGGCCGTGGAGGTGACAAATTGTGTTTTCACTCAAGGACAAGGCAGTTTAATCGAAATTGAAAAGAGCACACTCAGCAGATAAAGGAGTTTGTGCATGGTTGGGAGGCTGTGATTCCCAAAAAAATGAAACCTGCATAGTTCGATGACACCGTGGGTTTGGTCAGTGATCCACACTTTACAGAGTTTGTGAGCCTTTGAATGGATATCAAGCCACGACAGTCGACACAAGCCAACACAAGGAGTTAGAGTTGTAATATTTCAACAGGTAGCAAAGTTTGTGAATGACCATGGGCGGTCGACTAACAGAGTGAGCTGATAATAAAATAAAATCGTAAAGTTAATACCCATGCATATTAGTAGATCTAACACAGAGTTCAACTCTACTTATTCCGGAAAATGCATTGGAACTTGCGTTGAATGGTGGCATGCTTGGTTTGAGCATCGTATGCAGCCAACATAGGAACGATCACACCATTTTTGCGGAGTAGTTTATTTAACATGTGAGAAATCACGAATTTCATTTCACTCTGTGTCGAATTGCAAAGAAATCAATTCAGAATTGTAGCATCGATTTTCCAATCAATGACTCGTTTCAAACACTTTAGACATCAACGTTAATGCTGGGGTGACTCCTATGCGTTCAACTTGAAATTTACAGCTGGTAAGTTGTGATAAACGGTGGGAAGAATCTGATGACCTGAGAATTATAAAAAAAAAAAAAATTCTTGATTATTAAACCATATTGTAATGTGCATTCAAGTAGTCTTGAGGGACTCGAATGTTTTGGAAACCCAAAAAATTAATATTTGTATCGATAATCTAATCATGTTCTTGTGAATAGCATATGGTTTTATAAACTGGTTAAGAAAGTATAGAGAGTATTGCAAATTAAAATTGTGGTTTTAAGAAAGGAAAGGTCCTCAGGTTACTTTCCTACATAATTTTGGTATCAGAAGTGAGAAAGAGATTGCGTGAAGAGAGGTGCAGCTCCATCGGAACATTCAAAGTATGGATCCAGTATTTCCTTGATACCATCTTCCAGCATAAGGAAAATTCACTGAGATTGATCGAGGTAAAGTTTTTGAAAATTCATGTAAGCTTTGGGAAAAATGTAATCTTGAAAGGATATTCAGTTACATTAAGATTTCATGTTTTCAAAGCAAGGAATTGAAATTGAAGAGATTAAGATAAGGGAACTTGGCTTAAACTAAAGAGGAGATTGTGCGTACTTTGAAGGCTTCTAACATTAGTTGCTGGGAAAGAATTTTATTGTTGAAATTTGGTACCGGAGGACAGGTGGTTCCCTAAGGCTTTGATCTTTGGCCTAGGGAAAAGTGTCCAAAAGAATTTAATTTTTCTCCTAAAGTAACTTTATAAATTTTTATAAAGTTAAATCTAATTTAAAAGTGACTTAAGTGATAAGGTTACTAAAGTGACTTTATAAAGTTATAAAGTCAAATCTAATTTTAAAGTGACTTTAAGTGATAAAGTTACTAAAGTTAAAGTGACTTTAAATAAAGTCAATATAAAATTAGAAAGGAAAAAGTGACTTTGGAAATAAAAGACTAAGTAGGTCTTTATTAAAGTGGGGTGAATTAAAAAAATGAAAAGTGAGATTTAAATGAGCATTTAATCTCAGCCCTAGATCTCAATCTATCTCAGCCATTGGATTTAGGGATTCCCCAAAAGTCACTTAGGGTTAGGTTAAAGGAGGAAAAGGAGGAAAAGGTCATTCATTCTTTCATGAGCAGATTGGGAGAAGGAGAGCAAGGGAGCAAGGGAGATTTCTGAGCAGTGAGGAGAAGGAGGCAGCAGCTTGGCACACATTCCAAGGCCATATTTCAGCAAGACCGTACAACAGAGTTTGCACACAGTTCAAGGCAGATTTGGCACGATTTCCAAGGCAGAATCCGTACAGCAGCTTGTGGCACGTTTTCCAAGGCAGTCGTACCATTTTCTGGGCATAGATTTCGAGGGAGAAGCTGCTGTTTTTGCTGCACGCTTTTCTAGACAGGCCGTACAGCCTGTAGCTGATTGCTGGCACAAAAATCGAGGCAGCTTTCCGTACAGCAGCATTTAATACAGCTGCACGCATTCCAAGGAGGTCGTACATCAGCATTTATTGCTGTTCTGTACGCAAAAAGAGGAGGTCGTACAGCAGAAATTAATGCTGTAATTTCTGGGCACGTTTTTCAAGGAAATACACACAGCATTTATTGCTGGTTCAGTTTTACTGTCTGCACGTTTTCCGAGGCGGTGGTTAAGCACGGAAAGAGATAAGTTGTAAAAGTTTACTTGCTGATTTTTCTGAATATTTCTCTCACTGTAAAAAGCATTTTTCATAAATAAGAAGGAGCTCTCAAACTGGTTTTCCCCAAGAGTTGTAGGGGGTTTTTCCAGGGTCACCTTGACCAAAAATACTGAGTTATGATGTGTTGAATGACTGTTTGTTACTGCTGTTATTTTATTTCTGCATTTACAGCATTCTGAAAAAATTTCCAGAATTTGTGTTTTCAACAAAATTTATTTTCCAGTTATTAAATGTATGGATATGGGAAAGGGCATTTAATTATTTTGGAGTAATAAGGTGAAAACTGAAAACCGGGGTGGGAAATAGAATTTTCTACATGGTATCAGAGGTTGAGTGCTGAAGGGCAGTTTGGGACAGCAAGGAAGAAAATTACAGCTCGCTGATTTTTCACTCAGAAAATTCCAGCAAGCTGATTTTTCACAACAGCAGATTTTTACCTTTACTACAGCAGTGTTATTTTTCAGTTTTAGGACAGCAGGATGTCATTGGGACTGAGGGTGGAGGATAGGTTGGATGGGCATTCCAACTACAGCATTTGGAAGGAGAGAATGCAGAGTATCTTTGAGGAGGCAGAAGTCTGGGACATTATGGTACATACCACACAGAACCCTGTGAATGTGCCTACCGATGCTACTCAGTTGGCAGCATATAATAAAAAGAACAACAAGGGTAAGAGGCTGATTCTAGACGGAATCAAAGACCATTGCATTCCTCATGTGAGAGGAAAGAGAAATGTTCATGAGATGTGGACAGCATTGTCCAATCTCTACCAGAGTACCAATGAGAACAGGAAAATGGTCCTGAAGGAGAAGATGAAGACCATTAAGATGGGCAATGATAGTGCAGCTGGATATCTCACAAAGATTACTAATGTGAGAGATGAGTTGGCAGCGATCGGAGAGGCCATTCCACCCACTGAGTTGGTGCGGATTGCAGTGAATGGCCTCCCCCGTTCATGGATGAACTTTGCTGATGGAGTTTGTGCACGTGAGACCCTTCCCATATGGGAGAGGTTTTGGGATGATTGCATTCAGACAGAGATCAGGAAAGGTCAGCTTGGGGCAGCCAAGCCAGTTGAGCAGGATGAGGATGTAGCACTGTTGGCAGGACGCAAGAAAGGCAAAGGGAAGAAGCAAGCTTCCACAAGCAATGGTGGGGGCAAAGGCAAAGGTAAAGGTAAACAGGATAACTCACAGAAGGACTATTCCAAAGTGAAGTGTTGGAATTGTCAGAAGATGGGACACTATGCAGTTGTGTGTCCTGAGAAGAAGAAGAAGAAGGGGAAGAACCAGAGCATGGCAGCTTCAGCAGAGGTTGAGGACTTTGCAGATCGCTTTGACCGAGAGTTTGGGTTCATTGCGTGTGAGTCTTCTAGTGCAGGAGTACCTGCCACACAGGTTCAGAGGGAGCAGGCATTTCCCTCGATTAGCGGAGCATCTTCGGGTATCTGGTATGTGGACAGTGGGGCTTCACGTCACATGACAGGAGTCCGTGAGTACTTCTCAGAGCTTTCAGAGAGTGGCACCGATGTAGAGGTAGTACTCGGTGATGACAGAGTTGTTAGAGCAGTCGGTGTGGGAACATTGACATTTCAGAGGGAGTCCAAACCTCCCTTGAAGGTGTCAGATGTTCTTTATGTGCCAGGGATGAGGAAGAACCTCATATCCGTCTCAGCTTTGGAGGACAGAGGATATGAGATACTATTCAAGGGAGGACAGGTGTTGATGTATCCCAGGGGCACTCCAGCTGATTCAGCTAAAGTGATAGGTGTACGCCATGCAAAGGTGTACAAGTTTGCATTTCAGTCCCTTTTGGCATTGAGCAGTAGCACCGACAGCAGAGCTAGCAGTTCCGAGTTGTGTGAGATTTGGCACCGCAGGATGGGGCACATGTATCATGGAGCCTTGAGGACTTTGCGGGAGATCACTACAGGTGTGCCAGATTTCAGTACTGATCACTTTGATACTTGCAGAGGATGTGCGATGGGCAAGTTTGCCAAATCCCTTTTCCCAGCAGTGACAGCAGAGCGACTGGGATACTTGATTTGATTCATTCCGATGTGAGCGGTCGGATGTCTCATGTTTCCTTGAGTGGATATGAGCACTATGTGTTATTCATTGATGATCACTCCAGGAGGACCTGGATTTATTTCTTGAAGACCAAGAGTGAGGTCTTCAAGCGGTTTCAGGAGTTCAGAGCTCTTGTGGAGACACAGACAGGTCGGAAGATCAAGTCCCTGAGGTCGGACAATGGAGGAGAGTACACTCTTGGAGAGTTTGTTGACTATTGTGCGGAGGCAGGCATTAGGAGGGAGCTCACTGTTCCTTACAACCCCCAGCAGAACGGGGTTGCTGAGAGGAAGAACAGATCCATCGGAGGGGCTGCCAAAGCCATGTTGCATGATCAGGGGTTGCCATTGTTTTTGTGGGCAGAGGCCTGCAACACAGCTGTTTACTTGCAGAACAGGAGTCCGCATCGTGCCTTGGGGCACATGACTCCGGAGGAGGCTTTTTCTGGGAAGAAGCCTGATATGGGTCATCTTTGTATCTTTGGGTGCATGACATACTCCTACATACCCAAGGAGAAGAGGACCAAACTAGAGCCCACCGCAGAGAAGGGTATCTTTGTGGGCTACAGTGAGACCTCCAAGGCCTTTCTGATTTACATTCCTGCGCAGAGGAAAGTTGTTGTCAGGCGGGATGTAAAGTTCGAGGAGGACAGGGCCTTTAGGAGGTCACGGAGTTAGAGTATCTGGACGGTGGGCCGCACCTCAAACAGCCAGCTGAGTCGGCCGCAGATCCAAGTGTGGATCGTAGGAGGATCCGAGGGTACATCTATGACGATGTCGTGTCCGTCTTCGTTGGGAGTGGCTCGCGTGTGCCGAGGGGTGGCGCGTGGGCAGCACGCAGAAGGGGCCCACAGAAACCAAGCCCACCTGGGAGTCCACCGATGGACTGGGCCATTACCTGCATTCTCAAGATCTGGCTGTGTCTGTGTGCAGGCAGAGAGGAGCAAAGAGACAGACAAATGCAGAGTTCAGGCTCCCGATGTTGAGGAGGAGGAGTTTTATTCTCCAGCGGGAGAAGTGTGCTCAGGGAAGAGGAAGCCCAAGTGGCTTCAGGACACCTTGAGAGATGCCACATCTGTTGCTGAGCCTAAGAGGCCGGTCAGAGAGAGCAGACCACCTGAGAGGTTTTGTAGCTATATGGAAATGGCTACCAACATCCTTGACTCTGAGCCTTCTAGCTATGAGGAGGCAGCTAGCCAGCAGGTCTGGAGAGAGGCCATGCAGGAGGAGTATTCTTCTATCATGAAGAATGATGTTTGGGAGGTGGTGCCGAGGCCCGAGGGCAAATCCGTGGTTACTTCCAGATGGCTTTACAAGGTAAAGCATGCTGCAGATGGCAGCATTGAGAAATTCAAAGCGAGGTTTGTGGCTAGAGGGTTCTCCCATGTAGAGGGAGTTGATTATGAGGAGACCTTCGCTCCCGTGGCTCGATATACTTCGATCCGCTCCATTATATCGATAGCAGCAGAGATGGGTTGGAAGATCCACCAGATGGATGTGAAGACCGCATTTCTCAATGGCTTCATACAAGAGGAGGTGTACATTGAGCAACCACAGGGCTTTGAGGTGCATGGGAAGGAGTCCCATGTGTGCAGACTGAAGAAGGCCCTTTATGGCCTGAAGCAAGCTCCCAGAGCTTGGTACTCCAGGATAGATACTTACTTGCAGAAGATGGGTTCCACAAAGAGTGAGGCAGATCCGAACCTTTACTATATTGTGATAGGTGAGGAGCCTCTCATTCTGGTGCTGTATGTGGATGACTTAGTCATTACAGGTGCAGAGAGACTCATAGAGCACTGCAAGAGAGATCTTGCAGCGGAGTTTGAGATGAAGGACATCGGCTTGATGCATTACTTTTTGGGTTTGGAGGTGTGGCAGGAGGAGGGGCATTTCTTCCTGGGACAGGGGAAGTATATTGTGGACATCCTTGGCAGATTCCACATGAAGGATTGTAGACCCATGTCGACACCGATGATCACCAACTGGAAGAAGCTTCATGCTTCGGATTCTGAGTTGGGGGATCCCACATTGTACAGGCAGCTGATTGGTTCCTTGATGTATTTGGTCAACACTAGACCAGATATCTGTTTTGCAGTCAACACGATGAGTCAGTTTATGTGTGAGCCTAGGAAGGTTCACTGGGTGGCTGCAAAACACATTTTGCGATACTTGCAGGGGACAGTGGATTATGGTCTTGACTACAGGCAGGGGGATGGAGTGAGATTGGCAGGTTACACTGATTCTGATTGGGCAGGTTGTGCTTCTGATAGGAAGAGCACTTCAAGGTGCTGTTTTGGGTTGGGTTCGGCAGTTGTGTCATGGTTCAGCCGAAAGCAGCAGTCAGTAGCATTGAGTTCAGCGGAAGCAGAGTATATGGCAGCCAGTCTAGCTAGTTGTGAGGCCATCTGGCTTCGCAAGATGTTATTTGGCTTATTTGGTCAGCCGTTGAGACCTTCAGTGATTTACTGTGATAATCAGAGTTGCATTAAACTCACGGAGAATCCAGTATTTCATGACAGGTCAAAGCATATCGGGATCAAATATCATTTCATCAGAGACTATGTTCAGAAAGGAGCTGTGAAGCTTGAGTATATTCCCACCGATGAGCAGGTTGCAGATATTCTTACCAAAGCCTTACCACGGGGCAAGCATGTCTACTTCAAAGACAAGATGGGTGTGGTGAGGAACACCTTCCTCGGTAAGAGGGAGTGTTGAAATTTGGTTACCGGAGGACAGGTGGTTCCCTAAGGCTTTGATCTTTGGCCTAGGAAAAAGTGTCCAAAAGAATTTAATTTTTCTCCTAAAGTAACTTTATAATTTTTTATAAAGTTAAATCTAATTTAAAAGTGACTTAAGTGATAAAGTTACTAAAGTGACTTTATAAAGTTATAAAGTCAAATCTAATTTTAAAGTGACTTTAAGTGATAAAGTTACTAAAGTTAAAGTGACTTGAAATAAAGTCAATATAAAATTAGAAAGGGAAAAGTGACTTTGGAAATAAAAGACTAAGTGGGTCTTTATTAAAGTGGGGTGAATTAAAAAATGAAAAGTGAGATTTAAATGAGCATTTAATCTCAGCCCTAGATCTCAATCTATCTCAGCCATTGGATTTATGAATTCCCCAAAAGTCACTTAGGGTTAGGTTAAAGGAGGAAAAGGAGGAAAAGGTCATTTCATTCTTTCATGAGCAGATTGGGAGAAGGAGAGCAAGAGAGCAAGGGAGATTTCTGAGCAGTGAGGAGAAGGAGGCAGCAGCTTGGCACACATTCCAAGGCCATATTTCAGCAAGACCGTACAGCAGTGTTTGCACACAGTTCAAGGAAGATTTGGCATGATTTCCAAGGCAGAATTCGTACAGCAGCTTGTGGCACGTTTTCCAAGGTAGCCGTACCATTTTCTGGGCACAGATTTCGAGGGAGAAGCTGCTGTTTTTGCTGCACGCTTTTCTAGACAGGCCGTACAGCCTGTAGATGATTGATGGCACAAAAATCGAGGCAGATTTCCGTACAACAGCATTTAATATAGCTGCACGCATTCCAAGGAGGCCGTACAACAGCATTTATTGTTGTTCTGCACGCAAAAAGAGGAGGCCGTACAGCAGAAATTAATGCTGTAATTTCTGGGCACGTTTTTCAAGGAAATACGCACAGCATTTATTGCTGGTTCAGTTTTACTGTCTGCACGTTTTCCGAGGTGGTGGTTAAGCACGGAAAGAGATAAGTTGTAAAAGTTTACTTGCTGATTTTTCTGAATATTTCTCTCACTGTAAAAAGCATTTTTCAGAAATAAGAAGGAGCTCTCAAACTGGTTTTCCCCAAGAGTTGTAGGGGGTTTTTCCAGGGTCACCTTGACCAAAAAAACTGAGTTATGATGTGTTGAATGACTGTTTGTTACTGCTGTTATTTTATTTCTGCATTTACATCCTTCTGAAAAAATTTCCAGAATTTGTGTTTTCAGCAAAATTTATTTTCCAGTTATTAAATGTATGGATATGGGAAAGGGCATTTAATTATTTTGGAGTAATAAGGTGAAAACTGAAAACCGGGGTGGGAAATAGAATTTTCTACATTTATTTGTTGGGGAGAAAACAGACTTCACACATTCAAAGTAAATCTATGGAGGCTTGAATGTATTCCTCAAAGAATACACGAGAGAAGGGTTGGATCATTTCAACCACGATGAGATTCAAGGTAAGTGCTCATTGAATGAATCAATATTCATTGAGTAGAGGTATTTTAAAAATCTGGATGATTAAATTTCATTTCCATACTTGAGAAGATAATATTTTGTAAATGTTATGAAAGGGTGGAAATGTTGCAAATGCGGAAGTATAAATGAATGGGAAATGAAGGGGAAAATGTACTAATCCTGGGTGATATGACGGAAAACATGCATGTTTATATGAGGAGGTTTATTATGCATAGTGTGATGATTTATTATGCATAATGTGGATTCTTCACAGTTTTGGTTAAGTCATTTTGGACCAAAGCTTGTAGTTGGGAAAAGAAGAATTCTTTTGATAGGTGATTGAAAATATAATTTCTTGATGTTGTAAACCTTTTTTTTTACCATCATGTGATGGCATTTAAGGAGGTGATATTCAGGATGAACACAATGTACGAGTTGTACATTACTCATCGTCGAGGTTAAAACATGTTCTTTGTACACAGGTGAGGAGATGTGAATTAATGTTGTATGGTGCATAGAAGTGCAGGGAAATGGTTGCATTAAGATGATGAGCTTGTGAGCATGCAAGTATTGACAGTGAAAAATATGGCACAGAAGAGGGGAAATCAGAGAATTGAAACTGCAAAGAGAAAGGTTTACCAATAACCTTAACAGGAGCATGAGGTATGATAATTCAGGAAGGTATTTTTGAACATTGAAGATTGAATGGTTTATTTATTTTCACCTTAAAATAAATCTTGAAAAACCTGAATTGCATTTCGATTAAAGACTTCAACATCATGTGAAATGATAATGGGAAACTGATGATCTTTCATAAAAAATGAAGTATGAAAGAAAGTGAAGATTTTACATTGTAAAAATGTATTAGGGGTGTATGTTCATTGGAGGATTGTATAAACTTAAAATATCCAATGCCATAATTATTGGGTCGAATTCTGAAGTGAAAATAGATGTTAGAGTCAAATGAAAGTTTGGATAGTTTGAGTCGAGATTGAGTATTTTCATGAAGAATGGGTGTAATTTTGAAGTCAACGAGTCATAAGATAAGTTCAGAGTCTGAATGTAATTGGGTGCATGATCGGTAGAGCTCGAAACCCAAAGAATTGGTCATTGTAACACATGAATTACTAAAGTGTTGTTTGTAGCAAAGTGAAACAAGAGGGTTGCCAGAGATTAGTTCCATTACAGAGAATGAAGAGAAGCCATGCGTAAGAGGAGAACTTGCATTTTGATGAATGGCAAGTGTGAAGGATTGCTGAGAATTGGATTAAATGAAATCCACACGTGAACAGATGAATTTCACAAAGGAGGGGAAGATGACTGTTGATATTTATTTCCGAAGATCTGATGAAGACCACAGTAGAAGGAAGAAGAAGGAAAATGGTAAGGTAAGTGGCATATGTGAGCAGTTGACAGATGAAGAGTACAAGTGGGAGAAGGCTGAGATAACAATTCACCTTGAATTGTTAATGGAGTTGTTGTAGGAAAATGTGAAAGACCAAACACATGGTTGGACCATGAGAAAGAAGGTAAAGTGGAAGAATCTAAACGCAAAAAGGGAAAAGCAGGTAAACATACAGTTGACAGAGGATTTTAGGAAGCTCGAACAGATGTTGAGTTGTGAATAACTCAAAGAGGCTGAGTTAAAAATGGATGTTTCCATTTGTGACCCAGAACAGGGTGAAATTATGGGTGAAGAGATCAATGAGGAAGATCTCATGAACTATTGGGATAGTTCAAAAGCATCTGAAGATGTGTTGGTGAGAGAAGCAGATGAGGCTATGAAGCCTTGCAATTTTTCTCACAATTTATGTATGTTTGCAGGATGTGTGAAAGACATAGAGCAGTTTGATGGAACTGTCACAAAGGAGAATGAAACTCTTGAGGTGGAGTCTGATGAAGAATTCCTTTCAGAGGAGAAAGGTATTGATTTGTTTTTTTTTGTTTTTTTCTAAGTTAGTTTAAATCTATTAACAAGAAAAATATATTACAGTGTGGCTGAAGCCGAGTCTTTGCTCAAACGAGTGGCATAATTGAAAATATTACCAAAAAAAAGACTGCCCGCAAGGGGAAACCAGTCTTGATCAGTCCTCAATCTATTGTGCTACCCACGCAGGGGTGACAACCATGGATTCCTTTAAAGGTTACATCTATTATGAACTGTGAAACAAAAATTATATACTGACATATCTAAAGAGTCAAAAAAAATCCCAGTAGGATGGGACCCATAGCACAAAAACCAGACAGATATAGAATGATTAACCATCAAGAGGGAGAGGTTCCTTAATTATGTGGCACCTGTATGCCGCCATGTCCTTGTCCTCCTTAGACTGGTCCATAGTGGAAGCAGCTCCTTGCATGGATGGCCTTGGACCACATTGAGCCAACTCCTCCTCACGACCACGACTGACCCGAACATTCTCACTTGGAGCCTTTCCCTATTCCTTGTTCAACAACCTGGGCTAACTATCCAATTCCTGAGAAATCTCAGAGCTTGGCCCTTCCTGACGCATGATGGGCTCACCCTCCTGTGCATATTCCTTGAAAACAACCGAAATGGAGGCAATTATGCGGGGTTGGTTCAAGGAGCAATTGAAGAAGAATTGTGCATTTTGGGTCGCGTTAGTGGCTTGAGCAAAGGGGTTCTCAGGTGCGAAAGAACCAAAACCATGGCCATTTTCCTGGATTCTTCCCCTCCCACTTCTAGTATTCGGGTAACGACTAGAGAAATAATCAATGGAGTGAGAAGATGACTTAGAGGTGGAGGTAGAGGGGGGGGGGCGTAGGGGATGGCTTTTTGTGCTTCCCCTGTGGCAACGCATACGTTGACGCGGCTGAGGCATGGTGTATGAAACTGCGGAGGGAGAGAGAGGTGACAGAGAAACAGGGATGGAAGGGAGCGAGGTAGTGAAGAGTTCCAGACTGACATAGGTTAACAAACAAAGGCCAGAACGAGAGCTGTGCAGACCTTCTCCAAAGTGTATGCATCAATTCAAATGGCTTCTCCTCCCTGTATCCATGCGATAACTAGGGAGCCTAGCATTTGGAGAGTACTGATTGTTCTACAGAGGAGGATCACCCGAATAGCCAAAGCCCCTCTCCATCTTTAAAACCAGAATAGAGACACCTTGAGGCTCACCGTGCATTGAAATCACATTAATGAGAGCCGAAGGCTAATGCAATAAGGTCCATACGTAGTGTTAGCCCCTTATGAATTCCTTGACAAGCAAGCAAGGGGCTAGATTTTTCTTATGAGCCTTCAAGGAATGCATTTCCCTTGAAAACACATCATCCTTGAAGTCTTGTTAAAATTCCCTGCTTTTGACTGCTTCCCTCTGTTGATCTATTGTCCATGAGCCTTGCTGAATAATGAAATTTTTCTCAAAAAGGCCTTTTGTCTCCCCTTGCAGCCCTGCAAAATCCCCCCATCTTATTCTTTTTTCCCTTTTCCCAAAGCCCCCTTTTCCCCCCCTATTTCCCCCCTTTACCTCCTAAATTTTCCCAAAATCCTCATGAAATCCCACCCTTACCTTTTTTTTTCCCATTTTCCCCCTCTACCCCCCCCTATCGTTACCCTCATTTGGTGTAAAAACGCACTAAAATGGGTTAAAAAACCCACTTTCCGACTTTATTATAAGGGCTTAGCCCCTTTTCCACGAGCCCCAACCACTTCCCCACACATGCCCGTGCGCTAAGACCGAGCACTCAAGTCTTGAGTGCTAATCGCATCGGAAGATCGGGTCGGAGCATTAAAATCCTTTGTAACGCAGAAAAGTTCCGATGCGATTGGCTTGTAACGTTAAGTCTCGCGATGTGATCAAAGTCGTTGATCTACCCTGAAGATCCAATGGCCAGAGCGCTAATCGCACTCCACGCCTGAATCGCAATCGGAAATATGTTTGTGTCACCTCTGCTTCCCCCCCGATTGCGATTGCCCGATCACATCTCCATCGTTGTTTCCCGCATAAATCAGACGGTCCACGCTAATCACAAGATCTTCAATCGCAGCCCTTATGTTCTCCCCTCCGATTGGTCCATCGCAAATTCTTGTGATGTGATTGATCATAGCCTCGACATCCAATCGCAATCGCAAGTCCTGTCTCCCGACCCCCGATCGCGCCATCCCCCGATTTCATTCCGACCGTCCATCTAGCCCGCGATCCGACGGTCATCGCATGCCCCAATCGCAACCCTTTCCCAATCGCAATCAGAAGTATGTTAATGTGTCACCCTTGCCCCTCCCGATTGCGATGCTCCGAAGTAGATCTGACCATCCGTTGGATTTGAGATTTAATGGCTCAGATCCGATCGCCCTCCACCTCCGTCGGGGCCCACCATGTACGATCTTTTCCATGCATTTTCATAACAATTTCACCCATTTCTTTATATTTTATATTTTAAACAAAGTCCCATATTTGCATTAAGGTCTCACATTCCACATATATTTCGTTTGTTTTTATATATGACTCCGCTACTCGATCTCTGCCGTTGATCTTTGTTCCCGGACCGCGATCTGGCAGCTTGTGCTGCATTCTACCACCAAACCCTATTATTCATAAGTTTTCACCATTTCATGCATTTTGTCACCGCTATTTGGTAAAAAGCCACCATTCCACCACCGTCGCGCTACCATTTCATCCACCCTCTCATTGCATTGTGTTTCTTAGTCTAGTTGTGTGTTCCGCAAGGTACAAGAGTTGAAACGCCACCATAATGGCATAGTGTTGATACAGCAGTAAGTTTTTCACTGACAGAGGCGAGGGAATTAATGTATGATAGGTTTCCCCATCAGCAGAATGTTTTCCTCCGAAGAAGGACAGATTTCCCATACTGTTTTGATCATATGCCCTGCTCTAGAGGAGATTTCCGCCCAAAACACAATCCAAAGCTCTTAGAGCATTAGTTATGCAGCATGGCAGACCTCAAATATGTTTGTTTATTCACCCACAGTACCACAGAGTACCGCTGCAACCAGAGTACATCAGGGCCATACCAGAAGTAAATGGAAACTGAAGAGGATCAACCCTTCATTCCAAAGGGTACCAGGGATAAATGCAGAGATTTAAAATAGAATGGGTTTCGGCCCTCTCCTTATTTTCTGTGATTTAATGTTTCATTTAGTGCTTCACCTACCCCCTCAGCTCTTCTTCTGCTATAAAACTCAAGAAGAAATGATGCAGGAGCATCTAGACCCAGCCAGCAATGTGGAGATTTGTCCACATGTTGTGGTTAAATTCAGTGAAATTTATTTACTGTCGGTCAAAATTAGATTTACTGAGGAGATTGGATTCCTCAAATAGTTTGTTATTGTAATAAATAGGAGATTATCTTATTTAAATGTAGAGATAATAGTGGTTATTCTAGGTGTGCTTGAAAGCAAGGAAATAGAAGATTTCTGTTTGTTTTGATAAGAGATTACATTATCTATTGTTAGAGGAATTAATGGATAAAATATAGTGAAAATTGTAATAAGGAGGAGACTCTTCGTAGAGGTTAGGTGAGACAGAGTTTTTTTGTGAAGTTTTTACAGAGCGAGAGCTCAGATAAATAAAGGAAATGATTTTTGTGCATAACACTATTCTGTTATGACAAAGAAATCGATTCCTAACTGTGGATTTTATCTGACTGTGATATGTATATTTTAGTTTGAATCTGTGTCGATTTGTGTGTAGCATTCTGTTTGGTTGTGTGAGTGGATTTGAGTGTGACTTCGCCGAGGAGATTACAATTGAGGAAAATAGTTTACAGATGTTGGGTTCATTCATCGTATTTCATTTATCTGCTCTATATGGACCAGCAATTGTATTTGATGGCACTGTCTTTTTATATGAAATTGTATTTGTAGCAGGTCGTTGATGTTGCGGAGAAATGAGTCAATTATATCGGTCATCGAGGTCGCATTCCAGATTCAATTTTCATTCCAGATTCATTGTTCATTGTTCATTTCATTTGCAGCGCTGTGGAGTCCAATTGAAACAGAGAAAGCCGAGTTAAACTGTTGAAGCATCAGACGGAATGTTAAGGTTATCATCAGTTGACTTGTTGAATCCAATTTAGGATCGGAACACCGGAAATTTGCAATACGAATCCCTGAAATCGCGCCTTAGAGCTTGATATGGAGTGTCGGTTGTAGAAATTAAAGGGTCATCGCACTAAAGTACTCCGACAGTTAATACGATGGAGGATAAATGCCAGATTTTAGTTTCCGGTCAAAATTGCATGAAATCTGGAAAAGAAAACGTTATGTATATGTGTTAAACTATAACGTGGCCACCGATAATAAGAAAACAGATACGTTGTAATATATATCGGTCCACATGTATACATAAGTGACAACGTGTAGTTAGTCAACAGTGAAGACATTGTATCAGATTTGGATCGATCTGATAAGGGTCGATGTTTGCTATTTGCAACAGATTGCAATACAGTTAGGCGCCAAAAAATGAATGAGTGTTGTTTTTGAAACAGAGGGTAGTTGTATCTATTATGCGTTGGGAAAAGAATCAGATGGGCTGCGCCCTGTATGGAGAGAGAAAAGAGTTCATTTTTCTGTGTTTTAATTTGAACCACGTTTTTTTTATTCAGCATTCCAGTATTATGAAAAGAGAACAAGTTTTCTCTGTTTGTATTGTTTTATGCTATTGATTGCAATCGACCTGGATTGAGAACAGGAATTTTGGTGCATTAAAACTTAGTGAGCGTGATCACCAAGTTTTGGAAAGGCGCACTTGAGTTTGCATATGCGTTCTTGGGTAAGCATATTTGTAATTACTATAGCCAGATCTATTAAACTGTTGAATGAAATGAAAAATTCAGGGATTGTCTTAGTATAATCGACATGGGAAAGCATTCAACAGACTTGAATAAGATTAAAGAAAGTGTATTTCAATTTGGAAATCAGAATTTGCAATCGACTTAAAAATCTTTGAGGGCGCAGAGAAATTTGGGTCGCAATAATTATTGATATGAGAATGTAGTTCATAGATGCTTCTTAATGTCCAGATTGAAGCAAGAATGTTTTTGGGAGGTGTGTTTTGATTATTTATCGAAGAAATATGGGGGAAGGTATTTGGGAAAAGTACGATTCACTCATGGTTTTATTACCATGTTTATGACCGACAGAGAATTCAAGCTTCCGTATGTTGAAAAGGTTGGTACGTAATTGAGATTCCGTATATTGAGTTTTATTTGGGTAATAGATGAAATGTATGTTTATATGCACTTAATATGTGAGTGATTCTGCCTATGTGATTCCCCCCGCGTCATTTTGCACGAGCTTGGCTCTGTTGAAATTGAATATGTTTATTTTCTGAATGAAGTTTAGTAACAGATTATAGCTGTGTGGAAATCCATTCAAAGCACAGGTGACAGTATCAGAAAGAGTGAAGACTGCAGCAATATAAATCAAGAGAAGCCGTGAGAGAAGAACCAGATGCGTTCTTAAAAGCAAAATAAGGAAAGTCCTTAGAAGTGGCAGTGAACCTGTAGAATCCAACAAGAGATTGGACAGAGAGGACAATTGAAGTGTCTTCGAAAGAGAGAGTGAGAGATTGCAGAAGCCTAGAGAGAGCAAAGGTGTTGCTCAGGAGAAGATTCCAGATAGTAGATCGTGCTTACCAAAAGACTGAGTGAGGAGAGCTTAGTGAGGTAAGATTGCAGTAAGGAGGACTTACTATTGCATAGGCTTGATGCAGAGGTGCGAAGAGCTCATGGAAAGAGAGGAGCAGGAAATGACTACAGATAGTCATAGCAGAAGTTCACAAGGAAGCCACAACAGAAAGGAAGATGCCAAAGTAAATGGCATGACGATGAGTCAAGAAGAATTTGACCGAGAGAAAGTTGAGATAGATTTCCAGATTGGAATATTGATGAAGATGCTGCAGAAAAGTGTTTGGACCATGAGGAAAAGAGTAAAGTGGCCAAGGCTACGAGAAAGGAGAAATCAGCAAGTGAAGTTAGAGATAGTAGAAGAATTGAGAAAGATTGAGCAGATATTGAGTGCTCAAGAGGAATCAGAGAAACTCAGAGAAGCAGAGGTAGAATTGGAAGTTTCCATTTGCAGACCAGAACAAGGTGAAATGTTAGGGGAAGAGGATAATGAGAGGTCAGCTGAAGATCTCATGGACTATCGGCAGAGTTCAGAACAATTCAAAGATATGTTGACAAAGGAAGCAGATGAGGCAATGAAGCCTTGTGATTTTGATTCTTACAGTTTGTGTATGTTTGCAGGATATGCAGAGGATGATGGACAGTCGATTGAAATTGTCACAACCAAGAATGAAGCTCTTGAGGTAAAGTATGATGGTGAATCCCTTTTAGAGGAAGAAGGCGTTGATCTATTGAAACAGAAGGAGTTCATAGATGAAATCCTGTTTGGTGTGAAACAGTCAGATGAGGTTGATATAGACCAGCAGTTTGAAGACAATTCCATAGTGGGGATACAAAAAGGTAAACCAATGAATTTGTTTAATGGAATTGATGAAAGATGTTTGCAATATGATAATGTGGAAAACAGGTCAACTCAGGAGGATTGCCAAGAAAAGAATGTAGCTGAGAAGGAAAATTGTGATGATCTGTTGGAGAGATTTCACAAGGAGTTAGAATTCTTGGAGGGATTACTCGAGAAATCTAAAGGAGAAACGAAGCTTACAGAACCTGATGGAGGAAAAGGTGCGGAAGATAGCATTAATAAATATGATGTTGAAATCAGAGAAATTGAGCAGCGATTATATGAAGGTGAGATGAAAGATCAGCTACAGGAGAATGAATTTGAGGAAAGCATTAAATTGCAGGAGTATAGAAGCTGGCAGCAGAATGAAGAACCAGGAATTGGTCCGACAGTACAAAGAAAGATAAGTGAAGACCACAGATACAGATGGAGACTGAAGAAAAGGGTGAAATGGAAGCTATTGCAACAGAGGTTGAATGGCAAGCTGATGAACGAGTTTAGGAAACTAGAACAAATTCATATTGATTTGAAGTCACCGCAAGAAGGATCCGCTGAAATCCAAAAGATCTATGGTGGAGGATTGGTGCTTGAAGCATCAAAAGAAAATGGAAGGTATTGTATTTTGAAAACTGAAGGTTGTTGTGTGTTTGCAGGTTACATTGACTTGAGGAAAGACAAACAGTTATTGAAGACTGTTGAAGAAATGACTACTCATAGTCATATGCAGAATAAGGAGGATGGCAAAAGAATTTTTGAATTCAAAGGATACACTGAGTCATTGAAGATCATTGATCTTGAAGCAAGCCAGAGTGCAGGAGGACTAAAGACAGCTATTGCGGACAATGCAGTCAGTAAAGATGGTGCAGAACTTTTGAGAGAACTTCCAGATGAGATGGTAGATTTGCATAAGTCGAATCTTTTGATGAGGAAGCCAGCAAGGAATGATGAAGTCATGAATGAGAAACCAGAAGAAGAACCTGGGAAAAGACATTTGTACATTTCAGAAATGTATATGGAAGATTATTGGCACAAAAATTATGATGTTCTAATTCAAGAACAAAATCAGTTGCAGCAGAAAAGTATTCAACACACGAGGAGCGAAGTGGACAATGAATTGGATGAGTTGTGGAAACTCATACTACAGCACTCCAGTAAAACAAATACAGGACAGAAGAAGAAAGGAAGATTGGCTGGAAGAAATGGTACAGGTGAAGGGAATGGAAAATTGCAAATTAAAGTGAGCAAAGTAGCAGCAAAATATGTGAAAATGACAGCAGCAGATAGCGAGGAATTGCAGCACAAAGGCGGAAAACTTGAGGGACAAACAACAACAGCAGTAACTAAGGACAGGTTATCAAACCAAGTATGGGATCCAGGAGGACACAGGGATGAAGTGCATGATCGGGAGATCATGGTTAATTTAAACTTTGGGAGTCTGATGCAGGAGCATCTAGACCCAGCCAGCAATGTGGAGATTTGTCCACATGTTGTGGTTAAATTCAGTGAAATTTATTTACTGTCGGTCAAAATTAGATTTACTGAGGAGATTGGATTCCTCAAATAGTTTGTTATTGTAATAAATAGGAGATTATCTTATTTAAATGTAGAGATAATAGTGGTTAGTCTAGGTGTGCTTGAAAGCAAGGAAATAGAAGATTTCTGTTTGTTTTGATAAGAGATTACATTATCTATTGTTAGAGGAATTAATGGATAAAATATAGTGAAAATTGTAATAAGGAGGAGACTCTTCGTAGAGGTTAGGGGAGAGACAGAGTTTTTTTGTGAAGTTTTTACAGAGCGAGAGCTCAGATAAATAAAGGAAATGATTTTTGTGCATAACACTGTTCTGTTATGACAAAGAAATCGATTCCTAACTGTGGATTTTATCTGACTGTGATATGTATATTTTAGTTTGAATCTGTGTCGATTTGTGTGTAGCATTCTGTTTGGTTGTGTGAGTGGATTTGAGTGTGACTTCGCCGAGGAGATTACAATTGAGGAAAATAGTTTACAGATGTTGGGTTCATTCATCGTATTTCATTTATCTGCTCTATATGGACCAGCAATTGTATTTGATGGCACTGTCTTTTTATATGAAATTGTATTTGTAGCAGGTCGTTGATGTTGCGGAGAAATGAGTCAATTATATCGGTCATCGAGGTCGCATTCCAGATTCAATTTTCATTCCATATCTAATGTTCATTGTTCATTTCATTTAGTAAACAATGTGAGTCCAATGAAACAGAAAATGAGTTAAACTGCTTGCTAATTTAATGTTAAGGTTATCATCAATGACTTTGTTGAATCCAATTTAGACTTTAACACCGGAAATTTGCATAATAACAATGAATCGCGCCTTAGAGCTGATTCAAAGTACGGTTGTAGAAATTAAAGGCATTTACCACCAAAGTACTCCGACAAGCATACGGATGAGGATAAATGCCGCATTTATGAATTTTTGGCCAAAATTAATAGAAATCGAAAAGAACGTTATATATGTGTGTACCATAACGCTACCGATAATAATAAAAACAGATACGTTGTAATATATATCGGTTTCCACATGTATACATAAGTGACAATGTAGTTAGATGTACAGAAGATACTAGACTTCCATTTGGATCGATCCGATAAGGGTCGATAGCCATGCTATTTTATAAATGCATTGCAATGTCACGCTTAGGGCGCCAAAAAATGAATTATGGGTTGTTTTCAAACAGAATGTGGTTGTATCTATTATGCGTTAGAAAAGGAATTAGATGGGCTGCGCCCTATATGAAGAGTGAAAAGAATTCATTTTCTATGTTTTAATTTGAACCACGTTTTTTTTTATTCAGCATTCCAGTATTATGAAAAGAGAACAAGTTTTCTCTGTTTGTATTGTTTTATGCTATTGATTGCAATCGACCTGGATTGAGAACAGGAATTTTGGTGCATTAAAACTTAGTGAGCGTGATCACCAAGTTTTGGAAAGGCGCACTTGAGTTTGCATATGCGTTCTTGGGTAAGCATATTTGTAATTACTATAGCCAGATCTATTAAACTGTTGAATGAAATGAAAAATTCAGGGATTGTCTTAGTATAATCGACATGGGAAAGCATTCAACAGACTTGAATAAGATTAAAGGAAAGTGCATTTCAATTTGGAACAAAGATTTTGCAATCGACTTAAACTCTTGAGGGCGCAGAGAGAAATTGGGTCAAAAGGCTTAATTATTGATATGAGAATGTGTCTATAGATGCTTCTTAATGTCCAGATTGAAGCAAAAGAATGTTTTTGGAGTATGCAAAGTTCGATTATTTATCGAAGAGTCATAGGAAGGTATTTGGGAAAAAGTGCTGAGTATTCGACTATGGTTTTATTACCATGTTTATGAATTTGGTTGTGAGAATTTCAAGCTTCCGCATGTTGAAAAGGTTGGCACAGAATTGAGATCTCCAGATATTGAGTTTTATTTGGGCAATAGATGAAATGTATGTTTATATGCATCAGTAATAGTGTGTGATTCTGGGCTTGCAGGGATTCCCCTGCGTCAAGAAATTATCGAAAAGGTTGTTTATTGGATATCAGTAGAATGCAAGCTATTCTCCTGAGACAAGTTCTCCGTATAAGACTGTAGGATAGGCTGAGGAAGGTTTTCAGATAAAATATCAAGCTTTTGGCTATGTTGTACCTAACTGGTTTTGTTCTTAATATAGCAAGCACATTTCTTTGGATCCTGATCTAAAGCTGAGGTGATGTTTTCCTGTCTATGTGTTTATTTCCATTTCATTTCATTTCTTCTGGCTTGCATCAGAAATCTGGCATGAGATTTTCCCTTGTTAGGTAAATTCCCCATGTTTCAGCTCTCGCCTTAATGTTTTCATGGTCGTGTTGTCTAAGAATAGATTTCATGTTGGCTTTCAACCGTGTAGTGGATGATACGTGCCTACTATCCATGTATGACCATCAATCTATTTCTTAGATGTTTCCGTTTATTTTCTGGATCTGAATGAATCTAGAATCCTGATGCTGGAGTTTCCTGGAATCACTTTTTATCAGATCCTTTTACCAATTATGCCTTCTAAGTTCCCTCAAGTTGCTTTCAACCACCCTTGAGAGTTGCCTATGAGTATGTCCAAGCAGATCTGGAGTTAAATGACCTCTGACCTGATCTATAGACAGAAAATTGGTGTTTCTCTCCCTTTTCACCTTTTCACCTTGCTCATCTTATTGTTCCATTCAACCAAATCCTTTTAGGATCCAATGCTTTAGATGACCAGCCCAACTGAAATTTTGCATGTTGATAGCAAGTAAACCCTTTCTTGACTCCATTTCCCAATGGCCTTGATGTTATATGATTTGTCTCTCCTTTGCCTAGAATCTATCTTGTTCATCCTTGTTCTATATTGAACCCTTCCTTCCTGATTCCCAACAACCAAACCAACAATCAAACAAACAAACCCTGTGCCTATAACTAGCCTAATATCTTAAACCTCGAGCTTCAAAGACATATACCTTGGACATATTATAGAGAGATCCCTCTCTAGACCCAGGAGGGCTAGATCCTGAGGTCTGAAAGTGGTTTGATGTTGTTTCATATTTTGGTCTTGCCAACCTGGCCAAAACATGGGAACCCCAACATAATGGCGACTCCGCTGGGCAATTTCTGAGTCTTTCCTCACCTTACTATATCATAAGCCTCGAAAAGCCTACAATATCTGGTTAGGTTGGTAGTTAAACACTCCTATTCTCACATAAACCTCTATACCATTTTTTGTGTTTCTCCCATACTCTTGGACAGAGTCTAGAAAGGGCCAGGTAGCCTCTAAATCTCACACTCTTTCAGAGGTGACATATTTGGTAAACGCCCTCCCAGTCAATCTCTGGTTAGATTTTTTTATGTTTGGAAGATATCCCTGAAAGGGGACATCTCATAAGCACTGTGGTGGACAGTGCACCCTCCAAAAACATCCCAAAACCTTCCACCTAGAGACTCCATATTCCCTAAATGATTTAAAGACTCCACTGGTGATCAGTAGGCCTGCCGATTATCTTGGTTCACATTAGACTCCACTGGAAGACCAACCTCCATCACAACATCAACCACAATAGTAGCAACAAGTAGGGTTAAGTTGCTTGGTCAGAAAACAACATTCTGGCTTCTAGAACCATTCATACAAGAGCTTACCCTAACCCAGTCCCACCTGAAATAGTTGATAACCCTGAGAGCATCCTCAAAGGAGCTCCTACACGTAAAAGACCAACTATTTCCAGCCACATCCATAGAGATAACTCTACACCAGAAGATCTTACAACTCTATCACATTTTCACCTTGACCTAGACCTACCTAATAGATTACCTAGAACTAGGTCATTCAATATCTTAGACCAGCAGGACCTTGAGCTTCCTGGTTCACCACCTCAAAGTGGTAAACACATTAGGGACAGTGAAACCCCTCCATCTACACCTCCTGATATACACTTCATTCAAAACTTGGGGCTCAGTCACCCTAGATCTTCCCATCTATCTTCTGCTGGTTGTAATATCCCTAACATCCATATACCAGCTGCCCAAGTCAACCCTTTACCTCATCAAAACATCATCATGGCAGCATGGTATGCACCTTTGGTTTTACCTCAACCTCTAGTACCCTTACCAAATTATTATCAATCAAAGATCCCACACTTCACTGCAAAAGATTCCATCACAGCCCAGCAACATGTAGATAAAATGGAAGTTGACTACATGGAAATAGATGATGATACAGTCAAAATGAGAATCTTCGCCCAAAGCTTAGGGGGTGATGTGACGAAATGGTTTAAGGGCCTACCTCCAGGTAGCATCAATGATCTTCCAGCTTTATATCAGACTTTCATAAACAAATGGGAAACTAAGGCTAACCCTCACCAACTCTTAGCAGAATACATGAGCCTTAAAAGAAACGTAGTAGAGAGTGTCCACGATTACACAATAAGATTTAACAGCATTTACAATGCCCTCCCTCCACATATGAAACCTCCACAAGGCATGGCTCTAGCGAAATACCCTGAAGGCTTTGATGCTGACATGGCCTATGAGCTTAGGGATAAAGATTACAACACATTGGAGGACATGAAGAAAGGAGCAGTGAATATAGAGGCAAATCTGATTGAGAAAAGAGCAAGACTGAGATGTGAGAAGAGGGTAACATACAAATATGACAATGTAGCTTCCACATCTGACCCCAATTATGACCATCTATCGAAAAACGTGGAAGAACTACAACAAATGGTGAAGAAAATGGTTGTCATAGTTAGTAACCAAAACATAAATCAACATCATAACCAGAACCAAAACTTTAGAAGGAACAATAACACTCCCAACAGACAAAGAGAATTAGACCAACAAGTTATTCCCCCCTTTCAAGAGAATTTTCTTGATGAGGACGAAGGAATCATAGAAGAGTCGGAAGGGAATACAATAAACATGTTTGAAGTAGAAAACTCAATCCACAACTATCCCACAGAGGAAGATCAACTTTCTCCCTTAGGTTGGGATGAGGAATGGTTTGAATCTGAGGATTACAGGTTAGGGTTTAAGAATGCTATGATGCAGGTCAGAGAAAAGTATGAACTCAGAAGAAAGAAGATTCAATACAATTCCAAAACAAAGGATTCTGAGGTGACCATCAAGAAGAGACCTGAGAAGGCTTCTAAAGTGACTGCTGAAAGTAAAAAATCAGTAGCTGAGAGTTCTGGGGAGAACAGAGAAAAGGACAACCAAAACACTGACACACAGGGTAAACCAACTAGTAGCACTGACACTCCAGTTAGTGCTCCTGATAAAATAGTTTCAAACATTGTACATAGCAAGGATCAACCTACAGATTCAGCCACTAAGGCAGTGGCAAACAAAACAGAGTTGAACTTTCCTAAGAGTCAGTCCACTTTCAACTTGGAAAGTGAGATTGCAAAGATTAAGATCTCTGTACCACTCTTCGAGTTGGCCACTCAGGATGTATATAAAGGTTAGATTTTGAAATTTTTGAATGACACTATAAATCTGAATGATGATCAGCCTGCTCTCCTGTTTGGACCTAAGATAGAGGAGAAGTTTCAGGAAAGGATAGTTCCACATTTCTATATCAGTATCAACATTCATGACAAGATCCTGCATAATGCAATGCATGATTCTGGAGCATCTCACAACCTAATGCCTAAGGTGGTCATGGAGAGGTTAGGCCTAGAGATAACTCATCCCTACAAATATTTATACTCTTTTGACTCTAGCAGAGTAAAATTCCTAGGCCTGATCAAGGACTTATGTGTGAGCTTAACTCAAATCCCAGCTAAATGTATGGTCATGGATGTTGTGGTGGCAGATGTACCGCCCAAGTATGGCATGTTATTATGGAGATCTTGGGGAGCCAAGCTGTAGGGTACAATGCAAATGGATGGCTCTTATGCCACAATTCGTATCTTTGGCCAGCCTAGAAAACTATATAGGGAGGCACAGATGAAATTCCTAGTCAGTAGCCCCAAAAAACTAGAAAATTCACCTGTTTATTCTGTACACACAGACCTTGACTCCTTCATCTTTTGTAATGATGAATCCTTAGAAGGGTTAGAGTCCCAAAATAGAGATACAAATGGAGAGGCAGAGGCTATTGACTTTAACATAATGGCTGCTCTGGATTCAGAGGAAAACGAAGAGGAAAAAAACAACGAAATCTGTAGACAGTGCAACAGAGACCTACCTCTGAGTGAACAAGAAACATAAGGAAAACAACTAACCCGTCCTCCCCCACAAACTCCTTCACCACATGAAGAACTAAATAGCTCACAGCCTAACGCAGACTCGGTAACACAACACAATAGAGAACCCAACCATAGGGAAATAAATGATAGTGAGACCAAGAATGAAACCCTGTGGGTAATGAACTTTGATGGGTCTTGCACCAAGAGAAACGCTGGAGCTGGGGTGTGGCTGCATAACACAGAGAATGATTACGCGGAAAGCCATGCTTGTAATCTGCATTCAAATGTATGAATAATGTTACATAATACGAGGCTCTAATCCTGGGTCTAAATCTGTTGAAGAAGTTAGGGGCCCGGAAGATAGTTGTGCAGGGAAACTCAGAGTTGGTCATAAAACAGGTAAACGGTGAATATACAGCCAGGCACCCCAGGTTGAGGGTGTATAGGAATGATGCCGTAGACATACTGAAAACATTTGTTGAATACGAATTGGTGTTCGTCCCTAGGATTCAAAACATTATCGCAAACGGCTTGGCTTGCCTGGCTGGTTCCTACCCTAAGACTCAAAATGACCAACAGATCATCATAGAGACCAAATTCAGACCTGCAATGCTAGACAACGAAAAATATTGGCAGGCTTTCGAGGGGGATAAACAAATTGAATATTTCCTGACTAGCAGGAACGAGTTCGAGTTTTTGGACTCTGACTCTATGCCTAGTGACGGCTCCCTGAGTGAGGAACCCCCAGACGAGGAAGGACCACCTCTAAACATAGAAATAAATGCTTTGAACGAAGAAACTGGAACTACAAATGGGAATTGTGAAAACTCAGAAAACGAAGAAGTCGAGGTGCTGTGGGCCAGGGATGAGAACATACCTCGCGGTCTGGCTCTGCTAGAAGACCTGTTTGACTTCGACGATGTAGCTAAAAATCCCAGCATAGAGCATGTAGACTCTAACGTAGAAGAATGCAATATAGGCACAGCAGATAAGCCAAAAATGATTAAATTGGAAAAGTCCTTACCCACAGAAATGAAAAAGAAATATATAGACCTTTTTAAGGAATTTATTGACGTATTTTCTTGGAGTTACGAAGACCTCAAGGCTTATGACACCGACATTATACAACACAAAATACCTTTAAAAGAGAATCAGAAACCCTTTAGGCAGAAACTTCATAGGATAAATCTAAAACAGTTGCCTGCAGTGGAAAAAGAGATTAAAAAGATGTATGAGGCGGGCATAATTGTTCCCGTAAGGTTCTCCAATTGGGTTTCAAATTTAGTGGCTGTGAGAAAGAAAACTGGGGAGATCAAATTGTGTATTGATTTCAGGAATCTTAATAGAGCCTCACTCAAAGATAACTACCCTCTGCCAAAAATGGAACATATTCTTCAGAAAGTAGTAGGCTCCAAAAGAATCTCCCTGCTAGATGGTTTCTCAGGCTACAACCAAGTCCTAGTTCTCCTAGAAGATCAACTCAAAATAGCCTTTACCACTCCATGGGGCACTTTTATGTATGTGAAGATGCCTTTTGGGTTGATGAACGCTGGTGCAACCTTCCAAAGAGTGATGGATATAGATTTTTCAGATGAGATAGGGCACTTTATTGTGATTTACTTGGATGACAAAACAGTCTTTTCCAAAACTGAAGAAGAACATCTTAAACATCTGAGGAAAGTGTGTGAAAAATGTAGAAGGTTTGATCTATCCCTGAATCCAAAAAAGACTGTATTTGGGCTGCAAGAAGGAAAGCTTCTCAGCCCCATTATATCTGAAAAGGGGATTAGGATAGACCCACAGAGGGTTGAGGGGATACTACAAATCACACACCTGAGAAACATAAAAGAATTACAGTCCTTCATTGGGAAAATAAACTTCCTTAGGAGATTTATTCCCAACCTAGCTGAAAACCTTAAGAATATGACTAACATGCTGAAGAAAGGTGAAGGAGTTAAATGGACTGTTGGAGCTAAACAATCTTTTGAATCAGTAAAACTCACACTCACCCAAGCTCTTGTCCTAATTAGCCCAAATTTCTCCAAAGATTTTCTGATTTTTTCATTCGCGTCTAAGCATATAGTGGTTGTAGTCTTACTGCAGAGAAATCTAGAGGGTATGGAACAGACGATAACCTTTTTCATCAAAGCACTGAGGGACGCTCCCTTGAAATACAACATAATGGAAAAACAGGCTTATGCTCTTGTTAAGGCTTTAAAGGACTTTAGTGTGTACATATTACATTCCCACACCATAGCTTATGTGCCTAACATTATAGTCAAAGATATTCTGTCCCAAGACCTAGATGGGAAGAGGGGCAAATGGATTGCTGTGATTTTAGAGTATGATCTTGAGATAAAACCCACCAAGCTGATCAAAGGTCAAGGCTTAGCCAAATTAATGGCTGAATCAAATATGTAGGCTCTTGACATTAACATGGTAGCTGCCTTAGATGAGCAAGAAGGATTTCCTGATCCCACTGTTGAAGTGAAATTTCAGAACTCCCCTTGGTACTCTGAAATCCTTTATGTGCTCACCAACCTTAATGCTCCACCTGGACTGTCAAAGACCAAGGCTAGATTCATAAAACTTAAAGCCAGAAACTACTGCATTTTGAATGAAAACTTATACTGGAAAAATCGAAATGGCATATTGCTTAAATGTTTTCTCGAAACAGAAGCATAAAGGATTAAACAAGAATTCCATGCAGGAGAGTGTGGAGGCCACCTGAACTGAAAGGCCACTGCAAACAAAATTATTAGGGTTGGCTACTACTGGCCCACACTCTCCAATGACATCCATAAGATGGTAATTGCCTGCCAAAAATGCTAGATTTTTTACGGCAAGAGAAAACTCCTTCCCCTCCCTTTAGAACCCATCACTGTTGAAGGTCCTTTCATGCAATGGGGCCTATATTTTATTGGGGAAATCCACCCTGATTCTTCTGCACAACACAAATGGATCTTAACAGCCACAGACTACTTCACTAAGTGGATAGAGGCCATACCAACTAGGAATGCCACAGATTCAGTCATCATTAGGTTCCTAGAAGGTCATATCCTCTCTCGGTTTGGTTGTCCAAGGAAAATAGTCACCGATAACGCCGCTGCTTTTGGATCCAAGAAAATGGTTGATTTTTGTCACAGGTATCAAATAGCACTTGGTCATTCAACTTCCTATTACCCACAAGGTAATGGCCTGGCTAAATCATCAAATAAGAGCCTCATGGCCATCATCAAAAAGTTGTTAGAAGAGAACAAAAAGTCATGGCATAACAAGTTGGTGCATGCCTTGTGGGCTGATAGGCTTACAACAAATAAATCCATTGGCATGTCACCATTTCAGCTTGTCTATGGTGTTGAAGCAGTATTTCCTACCAGCCTTGGGGTACCAGTAATCAAGCTGGTTTAGGAGATTCAAACAGAAGAAGACAGTATGGTGAGAAGAATAAACCAAACAATTCATCTCCAGCAAACAAGAGAAGAGGTTTATAACAGAGCTATCAAAGTTCAAGAAAACATAAAGAGTTTGTTTGACAAGAGAACCAAAGCTGTTGATTTCAAAATTGGGGATAAAGTTCTGAAGTGGGACTCAAGAAGAGGGGACAAAGGAAAACACAACAAGTTTGACAACTTGTGGCAAGGTCCATACATCATTCAAGCTACTGTGGGTCCAAATGCATTCTTCTTACATGAATTAGATGGCACTGAGCTGTTTGGGGGTCCTGTCAATGGCAGGATTCTCAAACACTACTTTTGCTTATTTTCGATTCCGGTTTCATCCCCATTGTACATACCATTGCAGAGTTTTGTTTTCAAGAAAAGAGAAAATGTTCCAAAAAATACAGAGAGGAAAAAGAGGTTCAGACATGCTAAAAACATGAACCTATGAGGTATAAGAGATTGGCTCTAATATGCTCAAAACTTGAGCCAAACAAAGCAAAGCAACTGGTCCTAACATGCTCAAAATTTGGACCACCAAAGAAGAAAGAAGAATCAGCTCTAACATGCCCAAAACCAGAGCTGATATGAAGAAAAGAAGTGGCTCTAATATGCTCAAAACTTGAGTCATAAGAAGAAAGAAGGATACTTCAAGTTTTAGATTTCAAGCCTTCAAAATTTTTGTTCAGTTTTCTGCAAAGTTTTCTGTCCATGTGCAACTGTCTTTATGCCTTGGATCTACAACAAACTGGACTGTTTAATCCTAGCTTGACTGCTTTTAAATTTCCTGTTGTAGAATGTAGAGAAGAGATCTGTTGGACAGTTTAATCATAGCAGATATTAGATTAGGTAGAGAAGCATGTGAGACCAATAGTCTAACTTGGTCTCATGGAGTAATAAGGGTAGATTTAGAATAGGTTTATTTTATGTTATAAAAATAAATGATGTAAAGGGTCTGCTAGTTCAAATGCACCCTAGAAGAAAAATTCTAGGATTGTAGAATGGGTAGGTAGATTGTTGGGATGTTTTGCTGATCTAACATATTGGTGGCAGCTGAAAATCAAAGAAGAAAGAAGGCTTAAGCAGCAGGCACCTGGCCTACACCAAAGATCAATTTTTGAATTCTTGACTCCTTCAAGAAGAAGCCATCCCCATGTGGAGCCACTATTAGCCCCTTATGAATTCCTTGACAAGCAACAAAGGGGCTAGATTTTTCTTATGAGCCTTCAAGGAATGCATTTCCCTTGAAAAAACATCATCCTTGAAGTCTTGTTAAAGTTACCTGCTTTTGACTGCTTCCCTCTATTGATCTGTTGTCCATGAGCCTTGTTGAATAATGAAATTTTGCTCAAAAAGGCCTTTTGTCTCCCCTTGTAGCCCTGCAAAATTCCCCCATCTTATTTTTTTTTCCCTTTTCCCAAAGCCCCTTTGTTCCCCCCTATTTCCCCCCTTTACCTCCTAAATTTTCCCAAAATCCTCATGAAATCCCACCCTTACCTTTTTTTTTCCCATTTTCCCCCTCTACCCCCCCTATCGTTACCCTCATTTGGTGTAAAAACGCACTAAAATGGGTTAAAAAACCCACTTTCTGACTTTATTATAAGGGCTTATCCCCTTTGCTGCCAGCCCCAACCACTTCCCCACACATGCCCGTGTGCTAAGACCGAGCACTCAAGTCTTGAGCGCTAATCGCATCGGAAGATCGGGTCAGAGCGTTAAAATCCTTTGTAACACAGAAAAATTTCGATGCGATTGGCTTGTAACGTTAAGTCCCGCGATGTGATCAAAGTCGTTGATCTACCCTGAAGATCCAATGGACAGAGCGCTAATCACACTCCCCGTCCGAATCGCAATCGGAAATATGTTTGTGTCACCTCTGCTTCCCCCCTGATTGCAATTGCCCGATCACATCTCCACCGTTGTTTCCCGCATAAATCGGATGGCCCACGCTAATTGAAATATCTTCAATCATAGCCCTTATGTTCTTCCCTCCGATCGGTCCATCACAAATGCTTGCAATGCGATTGATCGCAGCCCCGACCTCTGATCGCAATTGCAAGTCCTATCTCCCGACCCCCGATCACGTCGTCTCCCGATTTCATCCCGACCGTCCATCTAGCCCGCGATCCAATGGTCATCGCACACCCCAATCGCAACCCTTTCCCAATCACAATCGGAAGTATGTTAATGTGTCACCCTTTCCCCTCCCGATTGCGATGCTCTGAAGTAGATCTGACCATCCGTTGGATCTGATATTTGACGGCTCAGATCTGATCGCCCTCCACCTCCATCGGGGCCCACCATGTACGATCTTTTCCGCGCATTTTCGTAACAATTTCGCCCATTTCTTTATATTTTACATTTTAAAAAAAGTCCCATATTTGCATTAAGGTCTCACATTCCACATATATTTCGTTTTTTTTTATATATGTCTCCGCTGCTCGATCTCTGCTGTTGATCTTTGTTCCCGAACCACAATCTGGTAGTCTGCGCTACATTCTACCACCAAACCCTATTATTCATAAGTTTTCACCATTTCATTGCATTTTTTCACCTCTATTTGGTACAAAGCCACCATTCCGCTGCCGTCGCGCTACCATTTCATCCACCCTCTCATTGCATTGTGTTTTTGAGTCCAGTTGCGTGTTCCGCAAGGTACAAGAGTTGAAACGCCACCATAATGGCACAGTGTTGATACAACAGTAATTTTTTCACTGACAGAGGCGAGGGAATTAATGTATGACAGGTTTCCCCATCAACATAATGTTTTCCTTCGAAGAAGGATGGATTTCCCATACTGTTTTGATCATATGCCGTGCTCCAGAGGAGATTTCCGCCCAGAACACAATCCAAAGCTCTTAGAGCATTAGTTATGCAGCATGGCAGACCTCAAATATGTTTGTTTATTCACCCACAGTACCACAGAGTACCGCTGCAACCAGAGTACATCAGGGCCATACCAGAAGTAAATGGAAACTGAAGAGGATCAACCCTTCATTCCAAAGGGTACCAGGGATAAATGCAGAGATTTAAAATAGAATGGGTTTCGGCCCTCTCCTTCTTTTCTGTGATTTAATGTTTCATTTAGTGCTTCACCTACCCCCTCAGCTCTTCTTCTGCTATAAAACTCAAGAAGAAATTATCGAAAAGGTTGTTTATTGGATATCAGTAGAATGCAAGCTATTCTCCTGAGACAAGTTCTCCGTATAAGACTGTAGGATAGGCTGAGGAAGGTTTTCAGATAAAATATCAAGCTTTTGGCTATGTTGTACCTAACTGGTTTTGTTCTTAATATAGCAAGCACATTTCTTTGGATCCTGATCTAAAGCTGAGGTGATGTTTTCCTATCTATGTGTTTATTTCCATTTCATTTCATTTCTTCTGGCTTGCATCAAAAATCTGGCATGAGATTTTCCCTTGTTAGGCACCTCATGTTTCTGCTCTCCTTGCCTTAATGTTTTCTGCTTAATGTGTTGTCTAAGAATAGATTTCACATGGCTTAACCAGTGTAGTGGATGATATTGCCTACTAGCTGATGTATGAATTACTGAATCTATTTCTTAGATGTTCTTGCTATTTTTTAATTGAATGAATCGGTGATGCTAGGAGTTTGGAACTCAATCTCTTTCTCTCTAGGATCCTTTCAGTCACTTAAACCTTTCTAAGTTCCCTCAAGTTGCTTTCAACCACCCTTGAGAGTTGCCTATGAGTATGTCCAAGCAGATCTGGAGTTAAATGACCTCTGACCTGATCTATAGACATAAAATTGGTGTTTCTCTCCCTTTTCACCTTTTCACCTTGCTCATCTTATTGTTCCATTCAACCAAATCCTTTTAGGATCCAATGCTTTAGATGACCAGCCCAACTGAAAGTTTGCATGTTGATAGAAAGTAAACCCTTTCTTGATTCCATTTCCCAATGGCCTTGATGTTATATGATTTGTCTCTCCTTTGCCTAGAATCTATCTTGTTCATCCTTGTTCTATATTGAACCCTTCCTTCCTGATTCCCAACAACCAAACCAACAATCAAACAAACAAACCCTGTGCCTATAACTAGCCTAATATCTTAAACCTCGAGCTTCAAAGACATATACCTTTGACATATTATAGAGAGATCCCTCTCTAGACCTAGGAGGGCTATATCCTAAGGTCTAAAAGTGGTTTGATGTTCTCTCATCTTTTGGTCTTGCCAACCTGGCCAAAACATGGGAACCCTAACACGGAGGCGCGATCGAGAATTAAGGTCGGATCTTGACCTTCGCAGAGATTAAATGCGCTTGAAACGAATGCATATCGATTCCAGTGATCCCTTCTGGCATCAAATTGGGTGGGAAAGTGTCTCCTCCACTTTCCGAACCTCGGTCCCATTACAATTCTAGCCCTCTAGTACACCTGCATCTGGGAGATCAACATCATTCTGGACTAGAGTGTTGCATTCCTATTTTTTATCATGATCATGTATAATGTCTAGAGGTCCTGTGAGAAGAGTTTGCTCACTATCCACTCCCAATTTGGCTAGTAGATCAATGACCTTGTTTCCTTCCCTTTTGGCGTGCTTGAACAGAAGGGCTCGATTGCTGTTGAGCCAATGTTCAATTAGTTCCAGTCTAGCCTCTAGCCTCCAGCTATTGGCTAGTTTTTTAGCATGGGCCCCATGGATAAGTTGATTAGCCATGTTTATGAGAATTTTTGAGTCCCCTTCAATTTCCAGAGGATGAAATCCATGAAGATGGGATAGAATCAAACCCTGCCATAAGGCTTCCAACTCAGTAGAGTTGTTTGTGTCCCATCCTATGTTGCCCAGGAAGAATAAGAGTAGTTTACCTTCGTGATCCCTGAAAATACCTCCATAACCTGCTTTGCCAGGGTTACCCTTTGAAGCACCGTCAAAGTTGAGTTTGAAGGTGCCCTGTGGAGGGGGTATCCATATGTTTTTCCTTGTTGTGTGAATGCCATAAGATCCATGATTTTTCTTACCTTGTGGGAGTTGAATGTTCTAGTTTTCCCATATGGCCTTCTCATGAGAAAGAGTTGGAAAATATTTAGCATGCCATGATTGGAGCGCCAAGGTTTCCTGAAGATTAAGACAAAGGTTGCTCCAGATGATGTCTAGAGGAGTGCATTGGTCTTTGAAGATGCGCTTGTTTCTTTCTTTCCAGATTGTCCATAGAAGAAGGCATGGAATTATTTTCCACAATTGGTTAAGTAGCTAGCTTTTATAAGTATTTGCTACCAATTGCGAATGGTGTTGATTATATCCTTTGAAACTTTGCATCTTTTTTGACATCGAAAGCTAGCTTTCTCCCATAATTGGTTGGCAAGAGGATAAGAATCTAGGAGATGTTGTATATTTTCCTCCTGTTGATTGCAGTTGGGACATTTGGAAGGTCCATGAAAATTTCTTTTCCTAAGATTGTCCCATGTGAGGGTTCGTTGGTGTCCAAATAGCCAAAGGAACATGGATAACTTAGGCCATATAACAGGCATCCAGATTCTGCTCCATAGAATATCAAGGGGTGTTGGATCATTGCACATTATTTTATACGCTTCCTTGGTAGTGAAGGAACCTTTTGGGGTGTATCCCCATCTTAGAATATCCCTTTTGTCAGAGAATATGATTCTCCGATTTTGTAGTTCAGAGTTTATGGCTTCCTGGATATGCTCGTCTGCATTCCTGATCAGCTGAGTGGCCTTCTACCATTGTCTGTAGCCCTGAGCTATGTTGGGTGTCCATTGTTGCTGGACTGTTTACATTTGTTTCCCGTCCCATTCTTGACTAGGAGGAGGTCTGTATATGTTGCAAAGCCTCAGTAGTTGTTGCCAAGAGTCCGTTTAGAACCGTGCTATGTTTCCATTCCTGACTTCCCAAAAAATGTGTTGTTGGATCAAAAGAAAGTGTTGTCTAGCAGCATTCCAAATTAATGAGCCCTTTTCTGCAGGAGTGAATCTGATTAGTTCTTCCGGTGGTCTATGGTTTGCGTATTTGGCTGTCCATATAACAACCCAAGGCTTGTTGGGAGCAGAGAGCCATTGCCACCATATTTTTTCACCCATGATAGCATTACTGTGATAAGGGTCTCTTAAGCCTATACCTCCTTTTTCTTTGGGCTTGCAGACAGTCGACCATTTTACTAAAGCCCATTTGCGATTTTGTCCTATTGCACCCCAGAGAAAGTTGCGTTGCAGAGATTTGATTTTCTTGAGAACCCATTTTGGTGCAGCCAAGATAGAGAAAAGACAAAGTGGCATTG
This sequence comes from Pinus albicaulis, assembly GCA_034641835.2. NCBI lineage: Eukaryota > Viridiplantae > Streptophyta > Pinopsida > Pinales > Pinaceae > Pinus > Pinus albicaulis. The sequence continues at coordinate 57,696,771 of CM076579.1, read as the reverse complement.
CCTATAACACAGCTTTGATTAGCACCAATCTACTAGATATATTGAGAGCTCGATACGTCCAGGAAGAAAGATGGGCTTTGAGTTTCTCTAGGGGTAATTTCCAGGAAGCATGTTTGATAGCTAAATCAATTAAGGGAGCACCTAGATATTTGGAGGGTAGGGATGCAATGGAGAAGCCAAGAATGCGGGCAATAGCATTTTGAGTCATGGGAGGAGTGTGAAAGAAGAATATATGGGACTTAGCTGTGTTTATGCTAGCCCTCGAAGCTTTAGAGAAATCATCAAGGAGGGATTTGTATTTAGAGGCTTCTTGCACTGAGGGATGCCCAAATATCATGTTGTCATCTACAAATTGTTGGTGGGTAATGGTTGGAGAGTTGTGGATGGAGATGCCTCTGAGCTACTGGGAAAAAAGTGCTTGCTTGATATGAAAACCTAAATGTTTTGCCATTAACAAAAAAAGGAAGGGTGAAAGGGGATCCCCTTGTCTGATACCTCGAGAGGGATTGAAAGGTCGGGAGGGAATACCATTTATGAGGATGGAGAAAAAGGTTGAAGAAACCAGACTCATTACCCAACGGACCCAATTTGGGGAGAAGCCAAAGGCTGCTAGCATATTCTGAATATAGGTCCAACTTAACTTATCAAACGCTTTGGAAAGATCTATTTTGAGAATCATACCTGCCTTTTCGGAGTGCTTAAGGGAGTGTATGATCTCATGGGTGAGAATGATACCATCCATAATTTTCCTTCCTTCCACATATCCTGATTGTTCTTGCGAGATGAGAAGGGGTAGAAGTGGTTTCAGCCTAGTAGCTATGAATTTGGATATGACCTTGTATATGAAATTACACAAGGCAATTGGGAGGAATTTATCCATCGTGCTTCTGTTCTCTTCCTTCGGAATAAGGGCAATAAAGGTCGAATTTAAAGAGGGAAGAAGCCAGTGAAGAGTTCGTGATTCTTCCACCACCATCCAGACTTCCTCTTTAATTAGATCCCAGAACTTGTGGAAGAAGGTGGTAGTAAAATCGTCTGGCTAGGAGCTTTGCCATCCTTGAGATGTTTCATGGCCAAGTCTACTTCCTGAGGCATGACTGGCCTCAGTAGTATTTAGTTATGTTCCTCTATTATGATTCTCAGAATATTTTGAGTGATTATTTCTATATCTGGCTGTCTATCGAATTGGGGCTCTTGGTGAACCATCTGGAAATGATTGATGAACTCCTCCTCAATCTCTGCATGCTTTTCCACTCTTTCCCGTTGTTGATTTTGGATGTGAGAGATGGTATTATGCATTCTCCCTTGTATAGTAGTTCTGTGAAAGAATTTAGTATTTATTTCACCGTCTTTCAGCCATCTGATTCTGGATTTTTTCTTCCAGAGAATTTCTTCCTACTTTCTTCTGTCCTCCAGTTGATTTTGAATCTACCTCTCTTGCACCATTATCTCCTCCGTATGGCCTTCATTGATGATATTTTGCTGGAGAGCCATCATTTCTCTATTTAGATCCTGTTGAGCCTGAAAGATATTTCCAAAAGTGGATTGATTCCATCTCTTGATATGTGATTTAAGGAATTTGAGTTTCTATTGAAACTGAAACATTTTTTATCCTTCTAGTGGTGAGAAATTCTTCCAAATTGTGTTGATCAAGTCATTGAAAGAGGGGTGGGTGAGCCAGAAAGCTTCGAAACAGAAATGTCGCCATGTGGAATTGCCCGGTCTTTTCCATTGAAGAGAGATAGGCCAATGATCCGATCCGAAAAGGGGTAAAATTGAGGCAGAGATATCCCCTCCAAGATATATTGCATTATCAGAGATTAGGAATCGGTCTAATTTGGAAGCTATTTGCTGCTGCCCTGCTCTGCGATTGCTCCAAGTGTAAATTCCATTACAGAACTACATATCTATTAGAAAATTGTTTTGTATGAAGTCTTTGAAGTATCCACTTTCGTATTCCAGTTTGGCTCCTCCCCCCTTCTTTTCCTCAAGTATGTTTATCATATTGAAGTCACCTTTGATGATCCAAAGAGGATGGAGTCTTTTGGAGTTGAGAACTGCTATTGTGTCTAACAGAACAGTCTTACTGCCAGCTTCATAAGGTAAATAGAAATTTGTAAGATGACCATGAATATTGGTTCCTATTATGTGAAAAGTAGCTTGAATAATATGATGGGAGGCATGGAAGTCCAAGAGCATGATGGCCTGCGTATTCCATGCTATAGCTAGCCCGCTAGAGGCTGCAGAAGCATCCATGGCTACCGAGTGACATCCTAGACAGACTCTTGAGAGTATTTTTCCAAGAGTGGTGCTATTACATTTTGTTTCTTGCATGAAAAATATTTGGGGTTGCTCTTGCTTTATCATGTTTTTGATCATTCTGAGCTTTTCGGGGCTGTTGATCCCTCTTAAGTTCCATGAAGTGAGCTTCATGTTTCACTATTTGGGAGAGGCTTGTAGTAATTTGTCAGCTTGGAGTATCTGCCTGACTCTACCAGGATTTTTCCAATAGTGATAGTTCTCTGCAGATCTGTCTTTCTCCCTCATTTCTTGGAGTCTTTAGGAGATTGGGTGCCATCCCATTGACTACTTAGTTGGATTCCCATTTGGCACTGCTAAAAGGCCCTGGAGATGATGACTTCCAGATTATCTAACTGGATATCTTGAATTTTTTTGAATTCCTTCCGCCTATAGGCTTGTTCAAGATTGAAAATGTCAAGTCCTCCCAAGTCAATGCTTTCCAGTTCTTCATCCATATTTTTAACTTGGCTGCTTTCCGCTGAGGTGTCGTTTGAGAGCAGGGTTTGGCTAGGGATGCAATCAATGTTCATTCCATTTGGTATCCAGTCAGGATCTTTAAGAGAGGCATCTAGAGTGCTGAGGTTCCCCCCCATGGGTGAGGGAGTGGGGGTAGAGCCTAGAGGAGGGGGTATTGGGGTCTACTTGGTAGAGTATGGACCTTGCTGGCTAGCCTTGGGGGTACCCTCATTGTCATTAGCAAGAACCTCAAAGCTATTACTAGTGGAAGGAATGGAGGAGGTGTCTTGAAGGGGTTTTTTTGCAGAGGCGAGTTTTTTATGAGTCTTTTTTATGTTTGTGACCTAAATTAGTTATACCAAAAGGTGGCTAAATAATTTTTGGAGCCTTCAAGGAACAGATTTTATTGCAAAAAGTGTTGGCTCTTGAAGTCTCATGAAGACATCTGGTCATTAATCTTAAACTTTACTATTGTTTCCATTTCATACTCTGAAAATTCTGCTATTTTCATAAGTCAAAACACTGCTGCAAAGACCCTTTTCCTCCTTCCACCACAAAACTAAACTTCACTTTTTACCTCTTTCTTCCATAAAATTCCTCTATTTTTTCATGAGTTTCCTTCTTCCATTCAGGAAAATCCACTTTGTAAGGTTTAAAACCCACTTTTTAGCCTTACTGAAACCCTCGAATCCCTTTAAAAAACATTGAAAAATCATAAACATTTGATGTTCTTTATTACAGGCTTTAGCCCCTTTGGCTAAACCCCCTAACCACTTCCCCACATGTGCCCTTGCCATAAAAACCAGGTGCTAGTCTCATCAGTGCTTATCGCATCGGAAATAAATCAACGAGCGCAAGTCTTTTGCCATGTTCCGAAACTCTGATGCAATTAGCCTTCGTATTTATAAACCCCCGATCTCATTATCTTTTCATATAACCCATGGGCCCGCCTTTGGCGCTTAAAACCTTGTAATATTTTTTCCTTGATGTTCTTTTTTTTTTCTAAAAACCCAAAAATCCATTTTTTTCAAAGTTTTGATCTACAAAGCCAAGTCACGTGTTAAATATCAATGGGCAGATTAAAAAGACCGATCGCGCAATCGCATTGGGAAATTACAATGGGTAGATTGAAAAGGCTGCATCAAAATTTTTCGATGTGATTAGGGCCCATATATATTAACTCCCCCCGCCATTTTATTTTCATATGTCTTTTCCCTGGGACCAAGTGTTGAAGTCCCGAGGCGCTGAATCGCATCGCAATTTTTCAAATGGGTTGATTGAAAAGCCGAGGCCCGAAGGCCCGACCTCGATTAGCCCCTATATACATAAGCCCAGGGCCTATCGGAGGTATATATAAAACCAAGCCCCAAAACCGGGTGCCAAATCGCATCAGAACGTTTCCTTTGGTGCGGTTTAAGTGTTTAGCACCGCCGATTGCGATGGCCCAATCGCGCAATCGCATCGGCCTTTTCTCCGATTGCGCAATCACATCGCTTCACTTTTGACTTCCGATTGTGATCCCCCAATGTTTCACTTGCCGTCGATCTGATCTGCAGATCGACGGTCTGCAATTAATCACATCGCAACTTTCGATTGGTGCAGTTTCTCGCCACCCCCGATTGCGATCCTACGATTGGATCTGGACCGTCCACATGTCCAGATCGGACAGTCCAAAATCACTGCGTCTTATTCTTCTCCCCGCTCTCCTTTTTGCCTCTTCTACACAAATCTTCAATGTTGGATGAAGCCATCCAACGATCACGCTCTCTCCCGACGCCCTCTGAAGCAATTTACCAAATAAATGCAAGATTTTGTAATTTTTGCGTGTTTTTTGCAGGATCTAATGGATTTCGAATGTTTTAAAGGGAAAATCAAAGCCAAAGGGTGACAATATTTCAGGATTTGTTTATTAAAGGGATCCATTTAAAAGGTTTCGATACCACGATCCATCGGCGCATCATGAAGCGCTGATACCATAAGAAACCTTCGCAGATCTGCACATCAACAAGACACCGTGAAGAGAAAGATAATTAAAGAGTATCAGACCGACAACATAGAATCAAAGTAGAAAATTGTTTAAATACTTTTAACACATTTTGGAGGTTTAAGACATTAATTCGATTGAATCAAATATCTGATTCACGATTAAAGGAAGTTTGAAGACCAGAAGATAGAGATTAGGCTTAATTAAAGACTAAAACACAGAATTCAAATATACTACAGGTGTTTTAGGTTAAAATAAAATATCAGTTAGTTCAAAAAGCCTACACTACCACATCAAGGGCAAATTGAATCCCCTAGCTACCACAAAGCCACCTACAGCCTCAAAGCAATCAAAAGGAGGCTGAGTTATTGCCGGACCAAGAGCAGGGAAAATTTTAAGAACCCCCCTAAATTTAGATATATAATAAATAGGCGAATCCCCGTGATACATAGGAAAAATGGAAGGCGATTTTATTAATAATATAATATGTATATATAATTTTTTGGCGAATCTCTCACGAGATTATATTATCTTGTAAAATCATGGCGAATCACCAGTACAAAATGGTGAATCATTGTCTAGTGGAGTTCGGGGTGTTGGTTCCAATGAAGATATGGTAGTTGAACCAGGAGTAGAAGGAAGAGAACCACCGAGACCAAGCATGGCACATGGTGACTCGTGAGGGAAGTAGTTCTCGTGTAGTTTGGAAAACACATTCTTCTAGTTTTTCTAAGCGTAGTGTTGTTGCTCATGCTACTACTAGCACTGATATTGAGGTTGGAGAGGAGTTTGATGAAGCATGGAAGGTAGCAGTGGTGGAGAATTACAAAGAGTACTGCATGATGGGCTCCATTTTTCCCTTTGGTATTTGTGCCTGCAAGATCTTCTGTCCATTGAACCAATAATTAACTGTTCAACCAAAAATCAACTTGACCGAGTTGATTAGGTACGAGTCAACTTAGACTGATCTTCAAAACTATGCTTTGCACTATCCCATATTTATCACACTAATGCTGCACAACATTGTGCATTTGCATCCAACTCTCATGCATGCACACAAAATTTTCATTAACATTTATAACCCTAACCAAGTGAGAATTTATCAACAATTTGCACCAAAGTTTGTTAGTGTTGAAAGTTCATAAGAAATTTAGATCCATGGTACCTTAAATAAATTTTGAAATAACCTCCACAAATTTGACCACAATAGAGAAAACTTGTGATAAATTTTAAACCTACAAAAATTAGGATTCATGTTCCTAGGAATGATCATAAGAATTAGTTGGCATATAGGTCGAGTTTTGACCCTTGACACATTGATAATGTAATGGCTTAGGTCAAAACTTACACATTGAAAAGTCATCAATGAAGACAAGACAAGATCATTATGAAACACATACTCCAAACTTCCTACCAAATTCTACTTAGTTGTCCGCAACTCAGCTATACATAATCTTATAGTAAATAAAAATTCTACAAAGCCTTCTTCACATAGCTAATAAATGGGCATTGGAAGAGCACCCCTTCTATAATAGTAATAGTAGCAATCAATAGATTATTTCATATTGAACTTCATAGCCATAGCGCTCCTATGTATTGTATGACGTATTCAACTTGCATTATCAAATATAGATAAAATCATACTTTTGATTGATCCATTTAAAACATACTTGTGCACAATGTTGAATGCAATGCCAATCAAGGAGTAAAGTCGGTTTAACGTGTAATAATCTATAAAATAATGGAACCTAGATGGAACATAGACTGATTTCATTTAGATATAGGTAACCCTCTAAATGTAGACCATTCCTTGAAGAACATTTTTATTGATGAGGAATTTAATACAATATTCAATTTTCGAACTAAAAATATTATTTCTATAGATTTGTGTATGGGGTAAACAATAAATAAAAAATTTAACTATCCTTGGGGTGGTCAATATTTATAAATTTTATTTATACTTGCTTTACCATGTATATCATATACCTATCAATCACAAACATGAAAAGTTGTGGAATTCACTGTGATGATCTGCTCTGGAAACACAACCAACCTTTATTATTGCCAATATTAACTTTTATATAGTAGCACATAGATAAAATTTCCAACTTCCAAAGAGACAAACTTGCTTCTCCAACATGATGGCACATTCTTAACTACTAACATTTCTGATTGTTGAATGTAAGAAAGCTTTCTAAGTACATATAATATACTGCGAGGGTCAAACTCCTCGACTATGTTCTTTTTTACCATGTATCTATAGGCTGTAGCCTTCTTCTTGTTTGAAGAGGAGTTTTCTATTATTAGAACTACCTTCCCTGCCTCTGATGCCTTGAAGGAATTGCAAATTGACTCATCAGATGAAGACAACTTCTTGTTCTTGTCAATTAGAGTTGAATAGCTTCCCTGTGCACTCAACACAAACTCTGACCGATATGAAACATCCCACCCACCAACTATGAGGTCCCACAAAATTTTTGCTCTCGCCTGAAAAACAGACAACTTGAATGTGAGAATTCAAAAACAAAGAAAAATCCCAATCGCATATATCTTGAGGATGAACTCGATCTCAAATCCAAAACCCATAAAATTTATATCCAAAACTAAAACTCATCAAATTTGGAAGTATATTGGAAACAAAACCGAGGCAAAAGAGCTAAATTTGAATGCAAGAACTAACACAAAATCTGCAAACTTGAGAAATTTTTGACGTACATTATTTTGTTTGAAAAAATAGATCAGGGAAGAAAGGCCTCAGGGAAGATCACACTAGACTAGGGGTAAGTAAAAACCACCAAGGTGAAGCATGGGAACAATAATACAACCAAAAATGATCTATAATTTTATTCAATCAGTGATCCATCCATAGGACAAAATGTTTCTCCTAGGGGTTACCCACTTGGGTGTGTAACAAAGCCCATCAAACAGTTTATGAAGCTATTGACCCTTCTCCTTTAAGAGTGAAAATAAAATAACATAGGAGCGATAGAGGAAAGAGAGATATTTGGTGTAGAGGATTTTGGACACCCTTAATCTTCTCATTAACCTGAAGAATACCAGAAGTTAGAGATCTGTTTTCAAAGAAACAATAAATTTAAAGTGGCCAGTCGAGGATATGATAGCTACTTAGGTGAAAGAAAAATTGGAAAGGATCAAGAAGATAGTAAAGATATGCATTTTTAGCACAGATTCTACCATAGATGCTCAACAAGAATAATGGACACTAGTAGGGATTGAAGAGGAACTCCTAGCATCAGGGAAGAAGCCACAAGCAGTTATCATTAAAAGAGAAATCATCCTAACTACTTCCCTCTAAATTTCTCAACATTTTCTACCTGTCTGATGTTTGGTCAGACTGAAAGCCTGTGGCTTGCCAGTTGTGGTTCTATTATTTTATTGAGCAACAACTTTGTACATTTAAGACAATAATAAAAAGAATATTTCAATTATAAAAAAGAACAGACTCTTGATTTTTTAATGCTCCGTGTCTTTCTTATTCTTTAACTTGAATACAGTGTGACTATTGTCAGAATAATCTGCTAAATATGAACATAGGATGCATCACTGATAAAAATGTTTGGCTAAGGTGAATAACAGCCTTTCATCTTTGACTTTTGAATTGTTTGGACTCTTGAGGGGAAAGATTGGAGAGGCAGGGGCCAATCTTGGTTCAAGAGAGACAACTGGGAATTGGATTGCATATTTACTCTGTGATATTATAATTTATAGATGAGACTAGACAGAGAGACATCCTCGAAGGTTTACTGTTGCTCTATAGACTTTCAAAAGGCTTTTGGCACTACACTGTTCCCAGGAATTTACCCATCAAGCAACTTCGTGTCCTTGGACTACTTGAGGACATTGTTTCTGGTGTGATGCAGCTTTATGATAGAATGATTGGCAATTTTTGCGATTACTACAGATTTTCTTAAGGTATCACGAGTATTGGGGGTGTCAAGTGGGTGTGTGTTCTCTCTCCCAGACTAGTTGGGATCTACATTGATTACCAGCAATTCATCAGGGAATTTACTCAATCTCAGGATAGTTGCCTACTTCATTAGATCCTGGTTTCATTCCTTTTATTTGTAGATGTTGTTGTATAATTGGCCTCCACTCCAGAGGGGTCATAGAGTCAACTCGATGCATTGGATAGATTTTTCAATAATTGATAACAGACAATTAACCTTGGGAAATTATGATCTCTAATACCACCAAAGAGGCCCTCTCCAAGTATATCATTTTCCCTTTCTGTGGAAGTTAATGGAGATTACCACATTTTATGCTTAGGGGTCGAAAACCATTATTTTTCAAATACTGAGAATGAATTAAAATGGATGTTATATTTTACATAGTGATCATCAAAATAATGGATGTTATATTTTGCATAGTGATCATCAAAATAATGGATGTTATATTTTGGACAGTGATAGTCAAAATCAATCTTGTGTTTCATGCTTGTATTGAAAATGAATGTTGTATTTGAGGAAATAATGATAAGTAGTTCTACCAAGGAAGCCATCTCAATCTCATCCTTTTATTATGTATTCCTCTGCAGCTGTACTTATGTAATTACAATAGGTGACCCATCAAATTGCAAACCTATATGAAATGAATACTGATCAGTCCCATACAGAAGAGTTTAATAAATATAAAGTTTTATGAAGCCTTCAATATAGCAGTCTTTCCAGATTTCAAAAACTAGGCTCATATTCTGTCAACTTAAAATGTTACCTACATTAACAAAATAGAAGGATAGCTGTTGTAGAAAGCAGAAACTGCTTGCAGAATACTCTACCAACCATGTGGTGGCCAATGTCGACCTTTATGTAACAAGGATAAGTGTTGAAAGATCAGTAGAACAGACACAATTTTGTGGATTACAGGCTAATGAGATTGCCTAATACATCAACACTTAACTCTGACCTCAGGTGTTTCAATATTAAAAATGATTTCTAACATAGACAATTCAATTGATTTTATTGTTGATATATTATTGTTATTTAACTGACATTGTAGTAGGAGTCAATTATGGCATCTGCAAGATACTCGTATTTGGATAAAGGCAGCCCAGCCAAGGAGATATGCCCATCCTTTGTCAGGTAGACATGCCACTTCTTTGTCATGTTCTCACTCTGTTTGAACTGAAAAGATGTATTCCTTCTCATGAATCATCTGTAGATGAAAGACATCCAATGGAACCTTTTTCGAATGAAAGCCTTGCACATACTTCTATGGAATATTCTTCAGTAGCTTCCATAATTTCATGAAAAACATTATGGAACAATGACTGAACTGTCCACAATTACAGACATGATGAGAATTATATTTCACGTCCTTGGTAAAATACATGAAAATTAGATCAACGTGATAATACTTGCAGTGTTTATAAAATCATAAAGCCTGGGTGAATCCATGTGCAAAATGTGTGGATCGTTAAGAAAATGCATCAAAAGCCTTTTGATTTGAATGTTCTAATATATTTATATTTTACAGCTTTATATAAATTCCTATTATGTTAATAGTGAACACCACTCCACTGAGACAACAACCATAGTACACCTCTTTTAGAATGATAGGCTTTTACTGTACATAGAATGCCATGGAGATTCATCCAGCAAGCACCAACAGTGTTTGAACTTTGAACTATGGAGGCAATTTGAAGAAATCCTCAGGTCACCAAGACCGATCCAAGATCACATGTAGCACCATGTCAAATGGTGCATACCTCATGATACCTCATGAAAATAGATGTGATCGTCTGATAAGTGGAGATATGTATTTGAGCCCTTGGTGTCACCAATGCCAAAACAAATCAAAAAATGCTAATTAAACTCCTGGTGATTTCTTTATCTTGGCACAACTTTATCAAATGGTTAGTTGTTTAAAAGTAAAAGTTGAGATCACGCTATCCCTGTGTCCATTCCAAACAGTGTTTTCATTTTATTTGTTATTTTCCAGCTGTAGCTACATCAACTATATATGAAATATTAACTGCACAAAAACAGACTTAGAGACATGACAACTAGTCGGAATTGCAATTAAGAGTTACAATTTCAGCAAGCCTGCAAAGTTCCCTAGGAATTGTATATACACCTTTCCCTTGAGCAAGATCATCCCACACAGTGCCTTCATATCTGGCCAAAATCAAAGAAAAGGTATGAGAACAATAAATCCTGAATAAGTTTCTATGCAATTCTTAATTTTATGCAAAGAGAGGCCAAAAAATTGTAAATTTTGAATTCAAAATATTGCCTTCTTAACTATTGAAAAGGATAATTCCAAGTGCAAAGACAACCTTAACAATGCCAGTCAAATAAATAACATCCATAAAATGTTAATTGTTTTAGTGCTTCTCTGCTGGTTAATGTTGAGAATTTGGAGGGCTTGAGATTAATTCAAATTCTCTTTTTGATAATTACTTGTGAATTTACTTGAGTTACTTATGTCTTCTCTTGCTTAGCTTAGTTAGTCTTTCATCAAGTCAATTACCAAAATACAAAAGACACAAATTTAGGCTCTTTGAGCCAAGGAAAAACCTCTCCCTCTTGGAGAGGAAAACCCACAAGAAATTCTTCTTATAGATCTTCAAATGACAAGTACCATGACCAAGACTCAGACCCTTGACCTATGAATGCCTCCAAGACCTTGACACTGCTTCTAAGACTTCCTCCAATACTGATCCTTCCTTTCTTCACCAATGTGCACTGACCTGCATCAACATTAGAGAACTCAGTCTCTAAGTTTATCTTGAGATCTTCCTTCTCATCCTTTGCATGCACATCAGCTTTATCCACTGTTTCAGAATGTAAAACTTATGTTCTTATCCGAATTTATATCACAGATGTATCCGCATAAAAGTATCACTGATCCTGAACTTGTCTGAATTCCTTACTTCTGTTCTTACTAAAATCTGAACTTCTCTAACCTTGAAATCAGCACCCTTTTAACCTTTGTGATCCGCACTTGTTCACTTCTGAAATCCACATTTCATCACTGTTGAAATCCGCACTTTATCATTGTTGACATTTCAGAGAAATCCACATCCTTTTCTTCCTTAAGTACGCATTGTTGTCTTCTTGTAAACCCACGCTATTTACCACTGTAATCCGCACTTTCCTATTGTTACTTCTTTAGAGAGGTCCGCATATTCTTCTCCCCTCAAATGAGCTGCAGGTCATGCTATATATACAGTGTTTTGTTATGCTTTTAGGCCGACCCTACACCAAGGTTGTAGGCCGACTTCTTCACTGCAAATAGGCCGACTTACTCACTGTAGAATTAGGCTTATCTTCAACGTTAATTGAGGGCAGCCTTGAGGGCTATTATGAGCCATTCTTGGCTTATCTTCAACGTTAATTGAGGGCAGCCTTGAGGGCTATTATGAGCCATTCTTCCACAAGGTCTTGGAGGACATTCTTCAGACTAGACACTTTATTTTCACTACTCTTAATTACATTTATAAACCAAAGAAAATCCATAATAGACATTAAGAAGAAGTCTATTGACCTATAAGAAGATTCTAAAAGGTAACAAATCCTGACCATAATAAGAAATTGGGATGTGAAAACCTTCACCCTAATCCTAATGGTTATAAAGATATGTTAAATATCAGGTTGCAAGGGAATAAAGGGGTTACATTATCATTGTATTGATTTAGTGTTCCATAGCCAAACAGAGGAAAGGAGGGTTGTATCCAGGCAGAGCATAGGAAGGAGGAGAATATGTAGCATCTTATTCATGAATCATGCCACAACATCCATCCACTCCATCATAAATATTTATTTTTCTTTGTAATTTTCACTGTAAATCTGCACAGCTGTCGACAAATCCACCTACCAATTGCAAGTAAAATTTATGGAAGGATTCAAGAAACTACAGACTAACAAAAGATTCAAAATAGATCCATAGCCATCAATCCTACATGTTAGATTGCCAACAAAAGAATAGAGAAAACAAAGGGAAACAGGCATATGCACACCATCATTCTGTTAAAAGTAAATATCCAAGTAATTAACTTTGTTCAACAATTCTTTACTTACACATGCGAAAATAACCAGAGCATGTTGAATACAGAAGAGCAGAGAACCCTGGCAAAGCAAAGACAGGTAGTACTCGTAAGGCTCGCATTTGTCAAGTTAAATCTGGAGTTTTTGTTGACATTATAGAAATCACTATAGCAACAACCTGTAAAAACAAACCACAGCCTTTAGTTCAATAGGTCAATTCGGTCTTTTTAAAAAGCAAATACAAATTATACAAATAATTCTTTGACAAAAACAATACACAGCTTCCAAAAATGTTTAAACATGGGGGTTAAATCAATTTTCTATTAGACTTACTCTGCAGAGCTTTGGCAATGCATTAGGTAAAATCCATCACTTTAATATAGTCAATGATTATCTGTAAATGTCTTATTAAATATGCATAAAAAGTCATTACATGCTATTTTGGTTTTGACGCTAGCAATTTTCTATTCCCATTCACTAGAACTGTGAAAAAGGGTTCTACATCTTGAACTTGAATTTCTTCAACCTTCAGAATCCATGCTCAAGCTAGAAATGTGCATCCATCTTTACATGAAAAAGGGTCAAATGGCAAAATATGGGATATGAATTATGAAAAAGTTTATGACAGATCAATCGTAAGATGGGAGGACTGAAGAGAACATGTACAAAAGTCTGCTGTTTCTATTGTTTCAGGAATCTTCTTAAGAGAGGCACTTGCATCAGAGAAATATGCTTCCTGTATGTGCTCTCCCACATGTGACCTCGATAGGCGCAAATCATTCCAAGAAATATTTCTGAAAACAATTTCTAAATGCATCTCATGTCTTCAATGCCATTTTGTTAGGCTCATGCAATTACATGTTTATCAGGCACTGCAATTATAAAAATGGACAAAAAACATAATTTTCCTTTAGGCTTCTATCTCCAATACCATGTAAATATGCTAACAGTAGCCTACCAAATAAAGAGCCAAAAACATGTGGAACAAAGTGAGAAGCATATTCATCCAATTTTCATTAGAAATCTTTGGTTAAAACTTAACACACATGCACAGCAAGTATCTACGTTACCCAAAATGGGAAATGGTAAGGATAAGAAAGGACCAAGAAACGGGATTAGATGGTTTCAGGAGATGAGAAAAGTGAATCCCATCCCCCTGGTGTATATTTATTATTCTGCAAATGAAATTGTTCAGAATTGTAGTAATGTAGTGTCAAGATAGAGGAACATGAACCAGAACAGAGTAAGAAACGAGTCTCCTGACCATGTTTCTGGTAACATAGGCTAGTACTACTCTGTGAGAAAAAAGATTCCCCATGAAAAATAGATCTCAAGTATTGACTTAAACTAATAGAGTTATCATATCGTATCCTCATATTGATCTGACATAAAATGCAGAACTTTTTCCAGTTAACCCTACTGTAGAACTGAATAAAATGATGAAATGAACAGCAGAGGCATAAGGAAGCTGATTGGGAGGAAATTTTTGGTAATGGGGGAGTTGGTACTCTAGGGTCATGTGATGAAAAATAGACTGGGATTTTGGTAACCGGATTAGAGCAGATGGTAAGAATTTAGAGTTATGCTTATGTAAATGTCTAAAACTGCAGGACTGTTGACCTGCCTTTTGCAATAGCTAGATTTTTTTGTATAGACAGTTTCTTTCGTTCCTAGAAAAAACTATATTATATGTGATATATATTCTTCCAAAAGAGGAATTGTCACATATAAAGATAAAAATAGGCAGTTGGAATTAGTCTTCAAATAAAAATTAGGAACATGTTTGCAAGTAAGAAAATGTCAGTACATGTAATATTATCTAGTCTACAGATTTTTCAAAATATTGGCACACCTCACAGATGACAGGGTAAATTATAAGAGCTCGAGCAAGCTTGCGCCAAGTTTCAGATCGCCTCTTTGACCTAGCATGAGAAGAAGCTTCTTCTTTGGAAAGGTGTTGCAATCTCTTCTCAAAATCCTCATTGCTACTCCTAAAAATTCCATTCCAGATGCGAGAGAGAATGCTCTTTCGAGGGTGTGATTTTAAAGCGTTTGTAGCAGGCACTGGCTGTGTGCTGTTGGTAACAGCATTCTCTACCTTAGATTGCGCCATAAATCTGCAAAATTCCACAGCCTTCAATAGTGTAACATGTTTTATTTAAGACATTAAAATTATGAGGAATATATTCATCTATTTGACTATCTATAAATATTATACATCCATCTAGTACACACTACCTACTGTATTATCGAGATTGAGGTCATATACCATACTTTGTCCTAAATAATTGCAAAAACTTCAAGATTTAAACAAGTTACATAGATAAGCCATTAAATCTGTAGAACATGAACCTAAATTTTTCTTCAAATTGAAATAAACACTGGCAGATTAGTTCCATTCCAACCAGATATTATACTTACATTGTGATGCAAAAAATAGTAATAATGGATATCCATAATTCATAATAGTTAAGTTGTAAATAGCATCCAATCCAACCAAGTTAATGAAATCAATTTTGATCTGCAATGCATTCAATGCAAGGAATGCTGCAGACAATGGACCATTGTTAAAGTAGCTTACAAAGACAGATGAATATTATTTTGCAAGTTAATATACTTGGATTAGTGGCATTTCAGAGACAACATAACAATGCCATTTTCAGAAAACTGAGAGGATGTATGTGGCATGATAACAAAAGGAAATATAAACTGGACAAGGATGATATAACCTGTATAGGGTGTAGGAGTGGGGAGATAAGGAAGGCATTATGCATGTCTCTTCATGCTACAGGTGGCATACCTTTCAAATGACGATGGCACGTGCAATTAGGGTGGGAAGGACAAGGGAGGTTACCTCAACCTACCCCCTCAGTCCTTGAAGTGGAATTCCATTTACTCCAGTCCCTACAAGCATTAGCATTCTATGTGGGAAAATAATACATGACACCAAGCAATCCATTACCGACATTATCACCGAGGGAGCTTATGCAAAGGCTTTGCAAGAAAGGTATGTTTCTTGTTTCCATGGCTTGTATTCCATGGTTGTTTTTCTAGCTACTTTAGGCAGTGCCTTGATATCCTCTGGTTTAGGCGGGAGTGGTGACTAGAATTTTCAAAAGTCCCTCCCAGTGCAATCTTCTTATCTGGTCAATGCATTGCAAGAGAAGTAAAATAGGGGGCTGGTTCAAAGTGACAGCATTTACAGTGAAACAGACAAACAAAGATGACAAGGTTTACACTGTACAGTGAACAGGGGAAGGTGGTTGTTTTTTCTATGGAAGAAAGCTGACCTTTTTTAGTTCAGGTTGAAGAATTCAATCCTGAGATACATTCTGAAGGAATCAAGAAGGGGATTCAAGGTTCACTCCAGTCCTTTGTCCATGATCTTAGAAGGGAAAAAAATCATTTTCCAAGCATAAATGGCCATCTTGATGAAGGGAAATCAACAATGGCAAGTAGAAAAACATTGACAGCTACTGCTGTTAAGGTTCCAACAGTGTCTGTGAGTATCTAAAATTTGAATGTAATGTGGCTGTACAGGCTTTGATCTACTGATTACTTTTAGAAGCAGGGATAAAAGGGGTGATAGCTCTGATGTTTAAATGCATGCCAAAGAGACATCTACATCATACAGAACATTGTAACCTTGGTCACTTGGGGATGAAACTCTCAGTGGTTACCTTCTTTCTTATAGAATTCATAATATAACTGTTACTAGCACTGGAACTGACAGGTCACATCTAGCTATTCTGATTGAATAGTCAGTTGAAAAGCATAATTTACTTTGAAGGAGCAAGAAAACAAAATACCCACCCTATTATTCTGTAAGCTTTATTTTCCATAAAATATTCCTTTTCCATATATCTCATATGCATTCAAATACAACAGGGAAAATTTTTCCAGTATATAGTATGAGCATCTGCATTTGCAAATACTGCCAAATAAGATTATGTATAATTTTTTAGACTTTTTCAATCAAAGACATATCTTAAACATCAAGAAACCAAATTGATGATTATTATATCTGCATTTCCACACTTTGTGAGTGTATGTCTATTTTGAAAATACACAATCCTTTAGATTAGATTTATCATAGAGAAGATGGTCGATGGAGTTATCATAATTGAATATGAGATTAGTTGTATGATGAAAGAAGCTTTAGCATGTAATATGTAATTAGATTACAATGCACTTGCATGTCAATCTTTAACGATAGGAAGGCCATTATTGTTATCGTAAAAATGTATATGTATTTCGAAATATAAAATGAAAAAACCTTATTACATTCAGCACTACAATAATGTGTGGTTTATTGTGCTCAGTGATTATCCACTCCATTTCTCTAAAGTTCCCATTTTCTTCGCATTGTATCAGAGCTAGTTAGGATTAGAAAGAGAATGTCTTGCACTGCAGATTTGAAAATTTTTAAACTCTTTCAACAAAGAATTTTCTTGAAGATTAATTCAGTTTCCTAAAAGAGCTGCGATTGCTGCAGAGTAAAGAATGGTCAAGAAATTGACAGATAATGGCACACAGGAAAAAACCTGGAATTGGAGATGCATCGGTGAAATGGGAGCAAAAAGATAGAAAAAAGATGGAGGTTCTTTCAACTAAAGACATCCAAAGGTTTGTCAATTTGTCAGTGGATTCCCATATCAGCGACTCCAAATAATTGCTAAATGAATTATCTGTAATTGAGTGTAAGGTTCCAGAAGAAGACAACACAATCACTCTTCCAGGGAGTCCTCTAGATTTCAAAGAAAGCTCGGTAGTCTGTTTAGGAGCTTGAGTTGGACTCGCACTTCAAAAATTTATCAATTCACAGTTGTAGAAGGTGAGAAGAAGAGACAAAGGAAATGAGATTGAATCTGTGCATAAAA
The DNA here is from genome assembly GCA_034641835.2 of Pinus albicaulis. NCBI lineage: Eukaryota > Viridiplantae > Streptophyta > Pinopsida > Pinales > Pinaceae > Pinus > Pinus albicaulis. The sequence goes on along the minus strand of CM076579.1, from coordinate 57,679,144 downwards.
CAGAGTTGTTCCTACAGCAATGAATAAAAAATCAAACATCTCTGCATCGGTAAATTATTTCTTTTTGTTTTTGCTTTCTAATGCAAGTTTTCGAAGGGCCAACTCGACCTGATCTTCCTCCTCTTCCTCCTCGCTACTTGATGATGATGATTCTTCTTCTTCCTCCTCCTCGATGTCCGAGTAGTTTTCCGCATTTTCATAATCGTCATCATTGGTGTCTTGGGCTCCCTTGTTCTTCTTCAGTTCTTCCTCGCCCGTGGCTAAATTTTTATCTACTGCTTCCATTGTTGAAATGCAGGTGCTACCAATTGTGCAAACTACTCAAAGTGCCCACCAACCAAACCAAACGTAAGTGAAAAACCCAAAACTCTCACCAGACCATAGACTCGCTCTTCATCTGCTGGCACACTGGTAAGGATTTATTGCATACAAGAAGAAATTGTAGGTGGTGTCTTCCCATGAACAAAGAGGGAACTCTTTCGAAGATAAGAGGATATTGAAAGGCGCCGCTCCTCCACGAAACAGGAAGTTGCTGTTATTATTTGTGGACATATTAGCAGGTCATGGATCAGGGATTTTTAGTTGATTTAGGAAGTAACCAAGGGCCATTTCCCAATAATGGAGGATTTGATGTTCTCAGTAAGCCATTACCCTCGCTCAACCAGCAAGAAGATTGGCGAGCCTATTCACATCCAAGGACTAACATTCAACTTCTATGCCCTTGCAAGGCCCAACCACCCCAGCGAACCAGTGAAAAAATGGGGCGAATCACTCCAGCCCCTGCCTTCAACCCTGTAACTCTAGGCGAATGCCATTGAAATCTACTCCAACAAAGAAAATCGAGGGCGAATATGATTGTTTCAGTTTTAAGCGCATTTTTTTTGGTGGGCTAACATATAATAATTAATTATTTTTAAAATAATTATTGGGCTAATTTTATAAAACTATAGAAAATGGGTTTTATATAAAAAATTCGCCCTATTAAAATTCAAAATCCCTCAAAATTCGCCTTTGGGCTAAAATTCGCCCCTAAAATTTTCCCTGACCAAGAGAATTTGCATCAATGCGGCCAAACAGTTATTTCCACCAAAGGAATTTATTATAAACTGTCAACAGAAGTTATGTTAAGGATAACGCAGAGCCTTAAAGTCAACAATTTCTTTCCAAGCAAGCTCAAATAGTTAATATAACCAATTAATATAGAAATACCGTACGTTCTCCACACTCACACCAACAGAGACGTTAAACCCATTAATTTATCCCATTCTTACCCTCCTCATTCTTCTGCAATACTCGTAGAAGATGAGAAGTTGTTGGGTCATGTTTGATTACTAGTTGTACGTATTGAAAACTCTTTGAAATCAAATACATAGTCTCGTTAAAGTTGAAAGAAGAATCAAGTTCAAGCTTTGATGATAAGCGTTGCATGTTTGTTTTGGGAAGGTTTCATCATTGATCCGTTGAGCTTCGCCGTTGGTGGAAGTATTCTGAATCATAATGTTTTTCCTCATTTTCATTATGTTCTATAACTCTCTACTATTAGGTTGGAAAGCCAGCTAAGAAATGACTCTTGGAAGCACCTTAGACCTGTTCATCCTTCATTGTTTCATGTTTTCTTCTGCTGAAGTATTTTAGATTCTTTAATCTCTCTCTTTAATCTTCATGCTTGTTTATTTCCTTAATAGTTAGAACAGTTGGTTTCAGCATGATTTATGGTTCTCCCTTCTTGTCTGCTGCCACTTAAAAACTGTTATTGAAGTCTCCCTTTGAAATTATTTGCTTACAGTGAATCAAAGAGGTCTGTTTTGATCTTGCCCTTTGTCCTTACTTAAAAATTTGGCTTAAAGGTCGTTATAATTATGATCATAGATGTTTTTAGGTGTTCCCTCTTCTATGACTGTAATTATCAATAAATATTTTATGTTTCTAAGTCCTTTAAAATAAATCTTTGAGGAAATAGGGTGTTCCCCGAATCTTAGATTTCATTTTAAAAGTTGTTTTGAAATCATTATTTGCTTAAAGGTGTGATTTGTAGAATTTATGGTTAGCCCTGTCTACCAAATAACTCTTTATTGTTCAAGTTATGCTTTCAAATTGCCTTTGTTTGAGAATTAAACTTCTCTTTCCAAATCATTGATGTCCATCTCATTCCAAAACCAAAGGATCCTGTGGCCAAGTTAGATTTTCCCTCTGATATCCCATATCCATTGATAAGCATGTTATGACCTTTTCTTGACTCCATTGCACAATGAACCAGATATTTCTCTGTCCTATATATCTTTCCTAGGCCTTTCATGTTCTTCTGTATCATTCCAACCAAACAAACAAACAAATAAACACCTACACTTAATAACTAGTCTAAAACCAATACTCAAAGCACACAAGATAAACCTTTGCAAAAAAACTTTTGAGAGATCCCTCTCTGAGAACAGGAGGACTAGATCCTGTAACTCTAAAGATTGGTTCTGATGTTGCCTTGTCTTTTGATTTGCCAAACTATCAAAACATGGGACACCAACATAATGGCGATCACGGTGGGACACTGAGTAAAATCTTCAAAACAAAACACTCACTGTCTAAGTATAACATAGGTAACCTCCCTCAAGCACTACCTAACAAATGGTAATCACGATAGGACTTAATTGAATCAGTGACAAACTAAGTAACCCTTAGGATTATCGTAAAGCCTTATCAAACCTTGAAGGATTCAGTTACCAAGCCATAAGAGTGAACTCTGTATGTTTTGACACCCTAGCTAAGTGTTAAGTCAGATTTAGGACACTCTCATAACCTATAAGATCAAGAAACTCAGAAAAACCCAAAAAAAATTCAGTTTGGCATCATAATAAGCATGGTGGTGGAACCATCCAATATCTTACCTTCATAAAAAATAATAAAAAAAATAAAAACTAAAAGTTTCCACCTGGCGACTCCACTAGCCCTAGTAGGCCTATTACTCATCTAGGTTCCCAAATCTCTTTAATACTGTGTTAACCAACCTTGAAGAAAATTTAGAAGCCTAGTCCCATTTTAGACAAAACATCCTGAGAGGTGAAGCTTCCAAAAACAGTCCCTAAAACCCCCACCTCTCTCATTTTTGAAAAGCAGTTCGGCTTCACATAGGATCAATACTAGATCCCATCCAGACCCAAATCCTCCTTTAATCGTTGACAATCCTGAGAGAATTTTGTGGCAGACTTCTAACTCTCAAAATTCAACTGCTAATAGGAGCCTCTTAAGAACAAATTTTGTCCCTAAAAACCTTGTGGTCTTAGAGGATTCACACTTTGATTTACATCATACAAAGAACATCTTTAGAACTAGATCTCAAGGTGACTTAAACCAAACTGACCTTGATATTGTATATTTGCAACAAAGCTTCAGTAGAGAAGCCTCATCTTCCACTCCTCCTGATTCTCAGCTTCTTTATCACTTTAGCCTTTTTCATAACAATTTTGCTCAAAATCAGTTTGCTGGCCCAAGTTTTTCTTCCACTCCAATTCATACTACCACTGTGCAAAACACTCATGTTCAGCCCACTTTCAGTACTGTAAATCCACCCTTATTTCCAGCCATGGCAACATGGTATGCCCCATTAGTGTTACCACAACCTCTACTTCCCTTACCAAATGATTACCAATCTAAAATCCCTCACTTCACTAGAAAAGAGTCTACAACAGCTCAACATCATGTAGATAGAATGGAAGATGCATTTGATTACATGGAGATAGAAGAAGAAACTGTGAAGATGAGGATCTTTTCCCAGAGTTTAGGAGGAGATGTAAAGAAATGGTTCGAAAACTTACCTCCTAACAGCATAAATGATCTCCCTTCCTTGCACCAAACATTTATCAACAAATGGGAACTCAAAAAGAATCCTCTCCAAATACTAGCAGAATATAGCAGCCTCAAGAGAAATCAAGGAGAGAGTATTCCTGACTACTCCACTAGGTTTAATAACATTTACAATGCTCTTCCACCTCACATGAAACCTCCTCAAGGCATGGCCTTAGTAAGATATCCCGAAGGCCTTGATGTGGACATGATGTATTAGTTAAGGGAGAGGGATTACTTAACCTTAGAAGACATGCAAAAAGGAGTTGTGAGCATAGAAGCAAACATAATTGAGAAAAGAAATAGGTTGAGATCAGAGAAGAGGGTAACTTATAAAGATGACACTACACCCTCCACATCTAGCTCAAAAACAGAAAAGATGTTGGAAGAGATCATGAAAAGGATGAACATACTTGAGAGAACACAACCTCAAAACATTCAAAACAGAAATAGAAATCATAATTATAGAAGAGACAACAATCAAGATAAGCAAAAAGAAAGTGACCAAAAGATTAGACCTCCTTTTCAACAGAACTATGTAGATCAATATGAGGAAGATAGGGAGTTGGAAAGGTTGGAAGAATTTCATATAAACTTGATTGGATCAGACAGTGGGGATGATGTTTTCCTCACTGAGGAAGAACAAGATTTCTTCTCTTATGATCAAAATGCAAATACCTATGAAGATTCTGATGACTATAGATTGGGTTTTGAAAATGCAATCATGGAGGTACACAAACAGTATGATCTTAGGAGCAAGGGAATCATAGATAATTCAAAAGATAAGAACACTAGCACTGCTTTCAAGAAAAACGCAGAAAACCAACCCAAAAAGACAACAGGGAAAACCAACATTTTGGCCAAGAAACCAGACCTAAACAAAGACAAAAGTGTCCAGCCAATTGTTGAACAGAGCACCCCTAGCACTTCAGCTAGTGGTCCTAATAAAACTCTCCCAATTACCATTCCAAACAAGGTTCAGCAAATCAAAGTTGCTGAAAAGAATTCAATTGAAAAGGCTGATGTAAATATCAACAAGTCTATTATTCCTTTCAGCCTTGAGGGAGAGATTGCTAGGATAAAAATTACCATCCCCCTAGCTGAACTAGTAACCCAAGAGGTGTACAAAAACCAAGTTTTGAAAGCTTTGAACCTAGGAAGTGTAGATGATCAGAAAAGCACTTTCGGTTATGTTTTTCACATGGGTTCAAGAGCCATTTCATGGGCTTCTAAGAAACATTCCATTGTAGCATTGTCTACAGCAGAAGCAGAATATGTGGCAGCTACAGCAGTAGCGTGTCAAGCAGTTTGGATGAGAAAAATGTTGAGAAGTTTATGTCAAGAATATGTAAAAGGGACAATGATCTTTTGTGACAATAGCTCAGCTATTGCATTGTCTAAAAATTTTGTTTTTCATAAGAGGACTAAACAAATTGACACCAAATTTCACTTCATACTTGAATTGGTTAACAATGGTGAAATAGTTTTGCATCATTGCAGAACAGAGGATCAATTTGCAGATATCCTCACAAAGCCACTTGCGCAGAAAAGCTTTGAACAATTCAGAAAATGTCTGGGTATGCAGGAAAACCCAGCATTTGAAATTAAGGGGGAGTGTTGGAATGTAATTTCCAACTGCCAGTGGGAATTAAAAGGCGCAGAGTTAAAGCGACAAGAGGTTGGATGCGCGATCACGGTTGGCTCTGAGATCGACGGCTAGCGGGAGGTCAATCAGCGTGAAGGTTAACGAGCAGCGAACCCCCGCAGTTGACCAGTCAAGGGCACGTTGACAAAAAATCAACGGCCAACATTAACTGCTGGGCTTCACCCCAATTGCTGTGTACGAGCGGAAGGCAGCCCCCGCAACCACCAGGGATGGTGGCTCCGCCCACGTGCCACCAACGCACCACCAAACCACCACCACCGCGGAAAATTCACCACTTCTGCCACCAGGCAAATTCACCATAAATGAATTTTTAAGCGGTGCCGGCATAGTAATGAGGCCATTAATGAAATTTTTAAGCGGTTATTTTTTTTCAACGAATGACATTAAATGAATTTGAGATATTTTATATATATATATAGAACATCGTTGTAATTTTTTTTTAATACACACAGAACAAATTATATATGTTTTTTTTGCACAACAGTGCTTTTGATTAAAAAGACAGAGAGTGATATTAAAAAAAGCACAGAAACATAATTGTGTTTTATGCACAACAGTGCAATTGTTTTTTTTTTTTTTTTAAAGACAGAGAGAGACAGAGTGTTATATATTTTGAAAAACAGTGAAGATTTATGTGCACTGTGACAACAGCAGTCACTATTGTAAATCCCTCTGAGTGAGGAAGAACTTGTAACAAATTTTTATGGAATAAATATTTGTTTTATTAAGTTGAAATTTTGTTTTCTGAGAGTGATATTTACTTCTCTGTGTTGAAGAGGGAGAGTTTAATTTCTCCATTATCAATTGTTGAATTTTTCAAAATTCCAACAGCGTTGGGCTTCATATACAACCTGAACTTATTACAATGTTGTTGCAAATCAAAACACCCTTCGCACATTCTGCCCAATGGTTCTCCAATCATGATGCTCTATCTCCTTCGGTGATGGTGCACATTTCGGGGTGATGGTGCACACTACGGACTCATGCGACTAATGTAGGGATTAACGGCTGGAAAGGGATATTGGCCTTGATCAAGGAGTTGTCACGATAGTGTTCAAAGTAGACGACGCAAGTATAAGGGTACTGTGGTGCGATCTCTGGTCCTCACTGAAAAATAATTGACCTCTGGACAGAATGTTGCAATCGACATCCTAAGGCACAAAATGTTGCTACAGAGACAAATCTGTGACTGCTGTTACAGTGATTTCCAAAGAAATTACCCTCAAGCATGATCTCCGTCCATATGAATATGGTGACCAGATCAATCTCTGTGATCTATGCCCAGGATCTCGTCGATCATCCTCACGTAGCACTTGGTCCTCCTCCCACGAATCAGACGCTCTTACGATTATGCCCGGTCATAGCGGATTTCTCAACATATTCACTAGCGAGAACTATTCATTGCAACGATCTTGTTCCCTTTGTCAATCAATTATAGCGAAACCTGTAGAGAAATTTCGAGACCCAAAACCCTCAAAAGATGCACGAAACCTTCCTCTCAAATTAGAAATAAAATAAGTTGAACCGACTAGGGTGCTTAGAGAAACCACAGTAGTTGGGGTTGCCCACTAGTGTGATATCAAATCCCACCAAAGAAAGGTCGACGATCTCACCTCAAAATTCTCAATTGAAAACTTGCTTGAGCTCTCAAAATTCCCAAAAAAAGATCAAAATTCTATGTCTCGCCCTCGATCCTCCTTTTCCTTTTATAGTTAGCCGCTCTGTAGAAACTGTAGGTGATTACCAGTGGCCAAAAATAAAAACCATGGGCTAATGCCGCTTATGGATTTATTTATTATTTTATTATTATTTGGTCAAATCAAGTCAACCAGTTGGGGATATTACAGCTTGTAGATGTAGAAGTCTGAAATGTAAAAAACCCTCGTGAGAGTGTGTAGATTTTAATCCTTATGCTCTCTCCCAGTGTTATGGCCATTGTAAGTTATGTAATTTCAAAACCCTAATTTATAGAATATCTAGATGAATGACCTTTTTCATTATATACATCTAAAATTTGAACACTTATAAATATGGAATTTCAACCTTTAGTATTTTGATATGTTTTTTTTGCAATTCCATACATCCAACCAAAGTTTGATATGTCAAGTGAAAGTTAAGGTAACGTTCCCAATAAAATAATATTTTTTGGCCTCTTACCAAGAGTGAAATTGTATAGTGTGCTCCATGTCCAATTTTTCAAATATTATTATAAGATATTTACTTGAGATATGTCAATATGTCTCCTCCAATACCTAAAATTTGCATAGATTGAAATTTCTTTGGGAGAAAGTTACAACAAAAATTCTTAGATTATTCATCTGGTATTGATTTCAAGACTATTACAGAACCATAACTCTCACAAGGCATATCTCCAAGACTACAACATTGAACTAGAATATAACGTTTTTACCAACTATACCCAAATATGTCTGGTTAGTCTCTTGAAAATATCATTATTTGAAGTGTCTTAGAGAATGAGTTATAGTGAACTTCCAAGATCATCTATTTGAAATTGATTTCATGATCATTCACAAACCTAACTTCGATAGGGTATATCTCCAGAATAATACTAAACCATGTAATATAAAATTTTCATTTGGATCTCCCCTAATCCTTTTCAAAATTTCATGGTTTGAATCTTCCTTGAAAAATATAGAAAACAATCCACAATAACTTATTTGAAGTAATAAAAACATAGGTTTTTATGCTCTGATACCAAATATTATGAACCATGTACTTTAAAAGTGATGAGAATTCAATGAATATAATCCAATTCAAGGTAGAACATCATTTTATAACGAATACAATAGAAGACAAGATATGATGACACTAAGAGTAGGTTTCCTTGGCACACACACACACACACACACACACACACACATATATAATGAATGACGTAGCTATAATGAAAGGAAACAATGAAAGTTTTTGACGGACATAAAAATATAACAACCAAAATTTAATAACTAAAAATATAGGGTTTTAACAAGGGGTTTTAGGGTTAATATTGATCTTTTTTAGGGATTAATAGTTCAAGGATACTGAAGTGTCACAACTACGTGAGGTGCATTGAGGGTCATTATGAGAAGTGTGTCATGAGAAATGGTGTGAGGCATATTTCAATCATTTGGTCATCTCAAGAGTCAACATTATAAGCAGTAGTGTGAGAATTCATGACTACATACTAGTATTTGTCCTTTTCTCATATTGATGTTTTCTAGGTATGCTTGTTCATTCATTTTTGTTATTTGGTTTCTTATAATATTACAAATTTTGTGGTGCATTTTCTTAAATCTAATGTGTATTTTACTATTTGATTTCTTATGAGGTCTATTAAAGCCTAATGCTACTAGTTTATGACATGACATATTTGAAAAAAATAAAATAAGTTTTAGTTATAAAAGTAGTGGTTTGAATTTTTTTTTTTTTCACAAAGGAAAAATTCGTAACTTTTCATCAATAGATAAGTTACATGTTACATTTGCTAGTAGAAAACTACCAAAAACTATCTGTCAAAGTATAAACTGTATATAGCCAAGCTCTGGCTATCAAAATACATACAATAATGCTGTTGGTACAAACATAGATGTCTGCATATAACATCACCCATAAGTTCGGTGCATAACTTACCGGAGGTTTGAATTTTATTACTCATAACTCGCTGAAAAATTAAATATAATAATATAGTAAAAATACAACTCAATATAATAATGTAGTAAAATATAGTATAATATACTATAGTATATAACAATTCCAATGGCTAGGAGAAAGTAGAACTGTACTAGATTATAATCCAACTATCACAAGGTAGACACCATGTATTTACTTGAGGATAAGACCTTGGTATGAAAAATAAAATATAATTTTGGTAAACAAGGGATAGTATAATGTTGGTTGTGCTCTCTTTATGAGGTCCAAGTTATCATAAATAAGAGAGAGTGAATAACATGTACTGCATGTGAGGTGAGATTGAATTGCGTTCAATATTTTACTAATGATATTTGATTGAAATAAAATTAAAAACTATTGGAGAATAAAATGGAGATAATGGAGATTATATTATAGGTAATAAAAAAACAAAGTCAAGATACAAACCAACCATCTCAACAAGGAGATGCTAATACTTTAGAAAGTCTTAAAATGAACGACATGATTAAAGAACTAGAAGCAAAAGTTAATAACAATCTCACCCTAAATAGTGTGGCAGGTAAATTAGATATCAAACCCATTAAAGAAGAAATGAAAAAATTGATAGAATTAGACCATGAGCGTAACAAAAGGGCCTTGAACCTTATAATATTCAATTTGAAAGATGAGGTAGACGAGGATACTTTAGCCATAGCCCAGAAAGAATTACATAATAGATTACAAATTGAAACAACGTGCCTCACAGAAGCAACAAGGTTGGGGAAATTAACTGAGAATAAAGGAATTTTGATCCGGATAAAGGTGAGCTCTACTGACCATAAGTATGAGATACTTAGTAAAACCTCAAGTCTAAAAGGAACATGAATATTTATAAATGAATATATCATTCCAGAAGATCAAACAAAATTAAGAAAGGAGGTTCAAAAGGTAGAAGAAGCTAGGAAGGAAGGAAAATTGACAATAATCAAAAATAGAAAAGTCGTTATTCGAGATAGAAACCAAAAAGATAGTAATAAATACCAATTGAACATGCTTTGGATTCTTTCTTGGAACTGTCGGGGATTTCCATGGAACAAAGGCCCCAAGCTAAGTTGGATCTCGAATGAAGTTGATATTATATTGCTAGTTGAAACTTGGGAGTACGAAGGATTTAAGGGCCCTAACATAGATGGATTTGTACTATGGTCAATCTGGAACAAGCGATCCTACCATAGAGGCATTGGGGGTATAGCTTGTTACATTAGGAAGAACATCTCCCCCAATGCTAGGCTTTATAAAAAAGATCCTTACAACCAATATATTTGGATAGAGATTACTAACATTAATGATAAAAAAAGCTACATAGCAATCTGTTATTTTTCCCCTATCAATTCTAACTTCTATAAGAAAAAAAATTAGATAAAAATGGTCCTTACAATGGTTTAGAGAATGATATTTCTAGCCTAAGTAATGAAGGTAATATCCTCTTAATGGATGACTTTAATGCTTGAACTTCAAGAAACCAATCTATTCTTCTAAGCAATTATTCCAACCCTAATCCTCTTTGCTTAAACGAAGACCTTACTCTACCTAGCTAGTACAAAAGAAGCTTTGAAGATCTAGGGGAAAATTTGTTTGGGTATGAGCTAGTCAAGCTCTGCAGTTCTCAAGATCTCATAATTTGCAACGGTCTAAAGAAGTAGCTCAATTCTAGCTAGATGACCTATATCCATGGGCTTGGTAGCGGTGTGGTAGACTATGTTATTTTTGATATCCCTTTATACAACAAAATAATAAATTTTGACATCTTAAACGTCCACGCGTCTGACTCAGATCATAGACCTTTAATTGTAACTCTCAATTTTTTCATGCATAGAGATCCCATAGAAGATAATCCTTGTAACCAAAATAACTTAATCTTTGATAGAAATAAAAATGGTCTTTTTCTAAATGAATTAAAAATTAATTTTCTTCCTTTATCTACTATAGACAACATTGAAGACCTCTATCATAATTTTAATACAACCCTCTCATATTATATTAACAAGTTCTCAATTGAAGTTTCAAGTAATAAAAGAAATAGCGAAACCAACCCTTGGTATGATAAAGATTGTAAAAGTGCGAGGAGAGAAATTAAGGAATTTGTTGATGAGTCTCTTAAAATTGGAAATATAAAAATATACAAATCCCTAACTAAAAGGAAAAAAATGCATTATATTCATAAAAGACAAGAAAATCTCTTACACCTCTCTAAGATCGTTCCCAAGAAATTCATTCTGGAGGCATATTATAACTAGAAAAACTAAAGATAATAATAGAATTGCTTTACAGGAACAGAATTCATATCTTAAAATGCTTTATGAATCTACAAATGTCATAGATAACTTTGAAACCCTCCTCACAATGGAAGAATTTTTCTCATTAGAAGTAGGGAAAATTTAAGGGGCTAATATTCGTAGGTGGGCTAAAATTATACGTTTTTTCCAAAAAAAAGATTCGCCAATTTCAATTTTTATAAAAATTAATTTGCCCCAATTTTATAGTATAAAATTATTTTACCTTAAAAATCACCAATATTATATATTTCTAATATAAAACAATTATAAATCTAAACAATTTTACAAAATTATCATCAAAAAATTTAAAATTTGGATATTAGGGACTAGTAAGATTCGCCAAGGTTTCTAAACTTTAAGATAAAATTCCATCCTTAAAATTTTCCCTGATTAGAAGACATAGATTTTGGGGTTAAGCGTCCCGAAAATGGAAAGCTAAGGACAATGAAGTTTACAAGGCATAAATCTTAAAAATTGGAGGTCCTGTCCTCATCCCTCACATCCACAAGCTTTTCAATCGAGCAGTCAAGCAAGGGTTCCCTAAACCATGGACTGAGAGCCTCATTATTCCTATTTTTAAAAGTGGGGATACAAATAACCCCTCTAGTTATTGGACAATTATGATTAGCCCTCTCTTAGCCAAGTTATATGGTATTATTTTGGAAAAGAAGATGGGCATATGGCTTGAAAGTGAAGGTAAGAAGGCTAAAGGCCAAGCGGGTTTTAGAATGAAACACTTAAAAACATACCACCTCGTTACGCTTAGGATCATTGTGGAGGCATGTCGTAATGATAAATCCAATCTCTTTTATTGGTTTGTGGACTTTATAAAGGCTTTTGATACGGTACCTAGAAATAACCTATAGAATATATTAAAAGAGCTAAAGGTTCCTTTCGAGTTGAGAGCTGTCATTATAAGGTTATACGAGAACGTAATTGCCAAGTTTAAGAGCAATGAGGGGTGGTCGAAAGATATTAAGTGTAATATCGGAGTTAAACAAGGTTGCCCCCTCTCCCCTACCCTATTTGGCCTTTACATCGACAAGCTAGAAGTTTGTTTAGAGGAAGAAGGTTGTGCTGGCACGTTCTTAGCTGGAATATTCATCATCATTTTTCTCTATGCTGATGATATTGTTCTTCTCACAAGGTGACCATCTGATATTGATAAGAAAATAAGACTTCTTTAGGATTTCTGCTCTACCATGGGTATGACTGTTAACACTGACAAAGCAATATTTATGATTATCAAATCCAAGGACACTTATGCTAATTTTGTGTATGACAATAGAAACTTGGAGGAAGTGTCTTCTTACAAGTACCTAGTAATTGATATTCATCACAAGCTCAACTGGAACTATAGCATTGAGAAAAGGATTAATGGAGGGTGGGAAGCTTATTTTGGTCTTGAAAATAATTGTAAAGCAGCAAACCTTGTGATGTGGGATAAAAAGAAGGTCCTCTTTGAAACTTTAGTCACTCATGTTATCTTGTATGGATGTGAGGTTTTGGGTTGCAACATCTCTAGAGAATCTTGGAGAAATATTGAGCAAATCCAGAAGCGTTTTATAACATATAACCTCAAAATTAAAAGCAATACACCCTATCCTATTCTCCTTATAGAATTGGGTCTTTCCCCTATCGAGAACCTAGCTATGACTAGGCCCCTCTTGTACAAGCACAAAATCAATAACATGGGAGACCATAGACTTCCTAAGCTATATTTAAATTCCAGCCAAAACCACCTAAGGCTCAAACAAGGTTGGTATAAAGATAGCAGGGGTTGGTTAAACCATTGGGAGATCAACGAAAATATTGCATTGCAAAATATTAATAACATTAAAAATATTGTTACTTCTAAGTTTAAAGAGAAATGTGGTGTGAGAAAAATTTAGAGGCTAAAATAAAATTAAGATATTATGAGGTCATCAACCCTACTCTAGAAGATCAAAAGTATCTCTATTTTTTAACTAGCTCAAAGAAAAAAATTAATATAGCCAAGATAAGAACGAACTCTCATGAGTTCCACAATGAAATCGGTCGTTGGGCAGTTCCTAAACACTATGGGTGGAAAGGATCTGCCATCTTTGTGACAATATGCACATTAAGGATGAAAATGACTTCCTCTTAGAGTGCCTTGCGTACAACCACATTAGATCTAAGTTTCATAATATTTGTTGCAATACCCACCTTCCTAGCCTTTTAACATGTCAAAATTATAGTCTTTGAGCATAGGAGTACAATTTTAAAACAAACTAAATAATTCGTTTCTTTAGGTCCGATAGACCAAAATTTGGTCTAACCGTCATCATCATCATCATATCAATTTTAAATTATATTCCATTATCATCCATTTTATTTATTTTTTCTTTTTTTTCTTCTCTCTTATTTTATTTATTTTGGCATTGGCTATTATGGTCATGTCCAAATACAAAAAAAAAATATCAATATTAGATTTAATTTCATCATTATTAATTTTAAATTATATCTAATCATTATTAAAATTAAAATACATTTTCATAACATAATTGATTAACCACAATTATATCAATTTTAAATTATATTTTGCCATTATTAAAATTTGATTCCTTTAAATATTTAATACAAATAAATTTAAAATCACATCAATGTGAACCACCATAAAGATTGAAATCAATTAAGATTTTTATTTTACAAAATATTTTTCAACATATATAAATAAAAATATTACTCTTTTTAACCTTTATGATTCTAATAAAGGATATTTAGAGTAACAAAAGTTCAAAGACTAGGCTTCCTTATCCATGGAGTCTATACTCTTTGCTAAATTATAAATTTATGATACATCAAGCCACCTTCTTGTTGGAAAAGGAAGAGAAGAAGGGGCAGGGGATGTCTCCGCTGAACGCAGTGCCCAGCTGTCCGATCGGGGCATAACCCAACCCATCCATCCGGTATCCACCGGGATAACTCTCCGGCTTGTACTCTGAGTATCTCAATTTATGCACCTTTTTCCGTTCCTTCTCCTCTTCCTGTTCCTCAACCTCCATTGAAATCCTCTCTGTTGACCACGTCAGCGGTCTCGGAGGGAGAAACCATCCCACAAAAGCCCCTAGGCAGAGGTGAAGGGTGCCAGTAACCATGGAGATCAACGAGTAGGGCTGACGTGGATATCCCATAGCATCAACTAGCCTCTCCTCGAGCACGCAATATACGAATACTCTGGCTGTGGGACGGAGGTAGGCGGGCACGATGGACAGCAAAAGATCCAGCGTGGCATCCGCGACTGTTCTGTTGGAATGGGCGTACACCATGTTATCAGCTTCGTACTGGAGGCTGAATCGCTCCATTTCCTCCACCGTTTCGGGGATGTCTTTAATGCCCATTCGGATGCCGATGCTGCGCCACATCACGAAGTTCGCCGTCGTCTCATTTTGCGTCCAATTCCGGTAACCAAACCTACAAAGGTTTTATCAGATTAAATTATTGAGGATATCATGTCAAATGATATGTATAGAAGGGTATGGGAAAGAAGATGCATGTACCTGGCGGCAAACCGTTTGGGCTCCAAGATGAAAGTGGAGAGCGTGTAGAGGTAATCGTCGTTGGAGATGTTGTAGTGGCTGTGAATGAAGTTGAGGCGGCGGAGAGCGAGGGAGCCACGTAGGCTGTCGACGTGGCTGCTGAGGAGCTCTTCCACAATAATGTGGGTGTCGTCGTAGCGCTTGATCACGTTAGCCGGCGAGAACTGGCGAGTGGCAGCCAACACCTTTGAGATGGTGGGTATGGCGAAGGTCTTGAAAAGAGCGAATTCCAGCGCCTTTTTGCTCAGAAAAGGGAACTCCACGAAATAAGTCATCCTGCACACCGCCAATGCATCTCTCACGGGATCCAGAGATGATATCAATTGCAGCCGTTTGCGGCGGAGGTGGTGGCACATGCCCACCCACATCAACACCATCACCGCCACAGGGAATACATAGAGGACCGACATACTGCTCCCTCTGCCTCTCCCTCTCCCTCTCCGATAATATGGATTGCGCTGCTTTTCTTCACACACCGCCCTTCCCTACGCTATTTATAGCCCTCCCAGAGTTGGTGACACCGCCGCCTTGGTCTACGAGACGTTACGTATAATTTGTTATTTTCTTTGTCGGATTCCTTCTGTTTGTTTCAAGCACACGCGTCTTGACTTTCATTGGCGGTTTCGTTTTCACCTTAACTGTCAAAGTACAGCAGCCTCCATGTTTGACCACTCTTTACTGAATTTCAAATTCCATCCACCTATCAAACGAAAATTCAAATCTCAACGAAATTTAACTAAAACATAATTTAAATTTAAATTTATGGAGTTGTATAAGCACAAGCTCAATAGCATAAGAGACCATGGACTTCTTAAGATAGATTTAAATTCTAGCCAAAACCACCTAAGGTTTAAACGAGGTTGGTATAAAGACACCAGAGCTTGGTTAAACCACTAGGAAATCGACCAGAATGTTGCATTGCAAAACATTAATAACGTTAAAAAATTTCTTACTTCTAAGTTCAAAGAAAAAATGTGGTGTGAGAAAGATCTAGTAGCTAAAGAAAATTAAGATATTATAAGGAGGTCATCAACCCCACCTTAGAAGATCAAATCAACCCAAGTTTGTGAATAAAAAAAATTTGAATGACAACTAAAGTTTTTTATTGACAAAGAAAATTAAAGTATTATAAGGAGGTCATCAACCCCACCTTAGAAGATCAAATGTATCTCAAAGAAGAAAATTAATATAACCAAGATTAGAACGAACTCTCATGAACTCCATAGTGAAGCAAGTCGTTGGAAAGTTCCTAAAACACCATGGATGAAAAGGATCTACCATCTCTGTGAGAATATGAACATCGAGGATGAAAATCACTTCCTCTTAGAGTGCCCCGCGTACAACCACATTAGAGCTCAATTTCATAATCTTTGTTGCAATACTGACCTTCCTAGCCTTTTAAGATGTCAAAATTATAGTGAGCTGGGGAGGTTTCTCTCCAAGCTTTTTGAGCATAGGAATGAAATCTTAAATCAAATTAAACAACTCTTTTCTTTAGGTCCGATAGAATAAAGATTGGTCTCAGTGGATGTTAACCACCACCACCACCACCATCATCATAATAGAATTCATATATATATATATATGAACATTGACATAAGGGAACATATAAATGACTCAAAATCTAAAGCAATTGAGTAGAAGTGAAGTCCTACTCCTTGCAACCTCTAAATTTTCCTTAAATATATATAAATGAAAAATCAACCCAAGTTTGTAAATAAAAAAAAATTGAATGACAACTAAAAATTTTTGATTGACAAAGAAAATTAAGGTATTATAAGAAGGTCATCAACCCCACCTTAGAAGATCAAAAGTATCTCTCTGTTTTAACTAGCTCAAAGAAGAAAATTAATATAGCCAAGATTAGAACGAACTCTTATGAGCTCCATAGTGAAACAGGTCGTTGGATAGTTCCTAAAACACCATGGATGGAAAGGATTTGCCATCTCTGTGAGAATATGAAAAAATAGAGATCCAATACGCTTGGGATTGGACATTGTTACCAACAATAAAGCTGAATTTTTAGCTCTCTGGAAAGGATTAGAATTAGCAATTGAAAATTAAAATTCAAAACTCGTGATTTTTTTGTGATTCAGTAACTGTAATCCACCAAGTATAGGAAGCGAAAAGATCTCATAACAAAAGTCTCCTCCTATATTGCATAGGATTGTGATCCAACTTTAGAAATTTGAAAAGATCAAATTCGTTCTATGTCCTTAGGCACCTAAATCCTTCAAGAGAGGCATTGGACAATAAAGGGACAAATATGGAATTTTAGAGTTACATAATTGAACTTTATCTAATACCCCATTGCAAGGACCCCAAAGGCCATCTAAGCGTATTGATATATGAGGAAATAGGAGTTTGGGAGAAATTGAATTCAGCATGTCTTCCGATGAAGGTTTTCATTATTCAATGACAAACATTTACTATCCATCCCTCATGGCACCCCTTTAGTACTCTTTCTCAAACTGCTTTCATAGATGGAAGATGATCTCAGCTCAACAAGTGCACAAGTGTCGAGATATCCTCTTGAACAACATCAGTGTATGGATTTTTGAAGGACCGAGATCATCAGATCTACGACTTCATTCATTTCGCCTTAGTCTTCATTAATTTTCCCCTCTCTCTGTATCTATTTGCAGATATCTATTTGAACTCTCTGCAAGCATTTCGAAGCAATTTGCACTACTACATGTGGGGTGTTTTAAGACATTTTTTTAAGACAAAAGAAATCTTTTGTCTTAAAAGGTCACTTTTTTATTTTAGTTATTTTATATTAAAATTTAATATCAATTGAATTGTCTTAAAGATAAAATTTAAGACAAAAATAGTGTAAGACAAAAATAGTTTGGGACAAAACTTTATATTTAAGACAAAAAC
Source organism: Pinus albicaulis (assembly GCA_034641835.2). NCBI lineage: Eukaryota > Viridiplantae > Streptophyta > Pinopsida > Pinales > Pinaceae > Pinus > Pinus albicaulis. The sequence continues at coordinate 57,661,238 of CM076579.1, read as the reverse complement.
GATTTGAGACAAAAATATTTAAGACAAAAACAATTTGAGACAAAAAAAAATTAAGACAAAAACATTTAAGACAAAATTATTTTAAGACAAAACTTTATATTTAAGACAAAAACAGTTTGAGACAAAAAAAATTTAAGACAAAACTTTATATTTAAGACAAAAACACTTTGAGACAAAAAAAAATTAAGACAAAGACAATTTGAGACAAAAATATTTTAAGACAAATTTTTTTATTTAAGACAAAAGAACTTTAAGACAAAAATATTTAAGAAAAAACTTTATATTTAAGACAATGGCGACTTAAGACAATGACAATTAAGACGAAACCCATTTAAGATAGTTAGCAATTAAGACAAAATCATTAACATTCGGAAGTTTGCATTGAAATATCCATGAGTGAATAGTGGACAATTATATTTTTTATTTAAAAATGGATATTCAAACCACATGAAATTTGATCATGTCATAATATTTATTTCTTTTATATTATATTTTTCTTTTTTCATTAAAACCACATTCTAAAAATATAATAAATAAATATATAAAAAATATTATTTTTTGGTTGGCCACTTAAGGGGATTTGAACTTTGAATCTCATGTTATAACATAATATAACTTCATAACAAGGTGATTGTCAATTGAGTTACATTCCATGAACTAAAATTGTTTATTTTTTAAATATCTGCAAAAATTTAAACTAAAAATTGCACCAGATGTTGCAAAGGAAACACTGTAAGGCATGAAATAGAGAAGAATATCGACATATGAGAAATCATTGAATGATAAAAATTAGTAACAAAACACCATTCAAAAAAATATTCAATGAAGAAGGCTCATTAGGTACAAGGGATGAAAATTTGGTTTTCAAATAGTAAATTGGCATTTGACATTCACCTATGAAACATCAGATTATTCGAAAAATGTTATGGTCACAATAAAATAAATAGATTGTTGGGGGTATAGAAATGATGCAGTTAAGTGAGTTGTTGAGGAAGTATTGCCTGATGAAGGAGAAGAAAATGGTCCTTGAGGGAGACAAGTTGTCAGCTTCATGAGTAGGGGTTGTTGTTAGCTTAAATTTTGCGAGTTGCCTTTTTTTTGGGTGTGCCACAACCTTGATCTTGCAGATAATTCATCAGTTGGCTACTAATTGAATGCCTCCTCGGAGAGCTTATCTGCTAGTTTATTGAGCTCATGATAAATGTGGGTGAAGGATGACCATTCTAGCTCCTGAATGCGCGGCCAAATTTGAGACATCAAGGATTGAAGCCGCACATTTTACATATAAAACTTGCATTAGCCCGGTCAACAACTATTTGAGATTCTTGTCCCTTGCAAACTCTTCAAATTACCACAAGCACTTTCCAAATAAATAAAAACAAACAATGATGATAACTCGACCTTTAAATTGGAACCAGGAGCCAAAGTATATCTGATATGAATGAATTGAAATGAATTTATATACAAAACACAGTGAAGAGCAAGAATAATCAACATATAAGGAGAAACATATTTTTTAATGAGATCACCTGGAGATTCTCTGATAATTTGAGTGGGATTTCCTTCAAAATTCCTGCAAGGTATGTTTCCGGTTAGATGTATGAAAAAACACGAGACGTTATAGCTACGTAACTTGATCTTGTAGGAAAAATGAATTACTTCACCCTGAAAAATTTATTATGAATACCATTTTCGTGTGATCTCAAGATGTGGGTAAAAGTGCATTATATAAGAAAATAAAAAATTTCATGAAATTCCCATGAAAGTGAGTGCATTGACTGATTTTAAGTTTGTTGTTCCATGTTGATATCTCTATTATAGAGTTGTGGGATAGTTGTATCATGTGACTAAACTATATTCAATAAATAATCTTGCACTTACCCTGATATTTGAGGAGTAGTGAATTTTTATGTGCAACTGTATGGTCTGCAATCTCCTAATTGTGAACTATGTATAACATATCTAATTAGATGTTAGCCAAAGTTTTCCATAGGTATAACATACCCAATTTTCACCCTCTGAGGGTTGTCTTGCCCATGATCACAGACAACTTCTGATGACAACTATAATCAGGCCACTTGCAATGCTTCTTCTAGAGTTTAAAGGAAACACCTCCTTGAAGAAAAAATAAATAAATAAAACAAGAATAAATGTTTTAACAATTTAGTTAGAAAACAACTAACAACCCTCTTGAGGTGGAAAATTCTAGCCCAATTGAAAGAAGCGAGAAAACTCAAGGTATTACAGAGATAAATCAGGACATTTGTGAAAAATTTTCAAGGATGCAACAAGAACCTTTTCTGTACATAATAAGAAAATATTTGCAAACGAGAAGATACCGTAGTGGGAATGCACAAGAAGAAGAACCAAAGAAATAAATTTCAATAAAGGAAGTACAACCACCACTCCAAACTCGCTTCTCTAAAACACATACAACCGCAATAAATCCCACTGAAGCTTACAAATTTATCAAGCCCTATTTAACTTACTAACAAATTCAACAAGCCAACATGCTACAATTTGTTGAGTCACCCCCAAATCAATTAGTAACTATTGCATGAATGTACATTTGTTTGTAATTTTATTTAAAAGGTTGAAATTCTCTCAAGAGCGTATAGAATATATCCAAGAGTTAAAAAATGGAAACTTTGCCTACCTCCACAAGGTATTGTCACACCCGGATAGGTGACAACATACAAGTCTAAATCTTCTACCTCTAAGTCTCAATGGCACTTCAACATGTCAATAACATACTTGCAACAATGCTTAATGATTTTTTTCTATTGGCTAAAGAGATGTACATCGATCCATCCAAAAATAAACATCTCAATCAATCCAACACCATAAATTGTGCTAAACAGTTCATCATGTTATTTCAAATATTACAATATGGTATTATATTAGCTCACATATTCCTTGAATATTTGAAAGCCAAACTGCCTTAGCATAGTACACCAAAAATATTTGTACTCTAAAAGACAAAAAAAGACAACAAACTAGAACTTTAACTCTAATCCAGACACTTCATTCTTAGCAACATGATATCTAAAGAAGATGATACGTGGAAAAAAAGGCTTCATATATTGTCTATCACATGTAAAACTGAGTGAACAAACACATGCATATCACACATTAGAAATAGGGTTCATAGATCGACTTGTATTATATGGTTTCAAACCCTTTTTGTCTCCTTCAAGGGGGTTTCTTGAGGTCTTCAAAAAGACTCCCTTTTGCTAACCAAATGGATTGTTTCTTTCACACATGTATGGAAACGTACTTTCCAAATCATATTGTAATAGATTCATAAGGTGATATTATTGGTATTAACTACACCTTATTTGAAGACATCATTTTTATTGTAGGGGTTGGTACCTTTCAATTGGATGTGGTTGGTGATGTGAAGACTACTCAACCTCTAGTAAATATTCATACTAACTCTAACAAGCTTATGGATGCTTGTTTACAAAGGGAGACACCTCTAAACTTAACTCACTGGATTCTTTGTTTGTTCATGCTAATTATTGTTCTCAACTTTCCTTCTCCAAGGGGTTGAGACTCCTTACATAATTCTCTCTTAGATCCCCTTAACCCATTGCAATGATTGTCTTTGATGCCTACCTAGTTGCAAGCACATTTGGAAGCAATTTAGCATATTCATGGTTGAGGATTTCAATAAGTATGTGATTTTGTTGATATATTGTGACTGTCCTGTATGTGAATATATAAAATCATTTTTTTTGTACCAGTTTAAGGATTGATACCATCAGGTGTGTGCGCTAACATGGATGGAACACTAACTACATGTTGTATATATTGTAATGTAAATCAATAATCTCTTTTGGAAAAGGCTCCACTCATGATGCCATTTCGAAAATGCTTTCACTCACCAATTGTGATTAGATTTTAAGATACCATGTTCTCGTAAGGGTAAACCTACCTATCCATCTCTTTAAATGCACACAACACACATGTTGGCTTGATCTTGTGCTTGTTTTGGGGAAAAAGTTTTTGCATTGGATTGACCCTGATTTGACAAGTAGATTTATAAAGGTTCTGCACAGTACGTATATAAAAAATATGTCGGGCTATCTATAAATTTCCTGAGAGAAACTCCCCAACACAAAAAGTAGAATACTTTTTGCAGCCAAAGAGATTAATTGTTTCTAGTTCTTTTTCAGAACTAGTACAAACTATAGACAATCCAAAATGCCTTGTTTTTGGGCTATCAATATAGTATCCATTTAAATAGACACAAGCATAGGTTAATAACAGATACCTAACACAATCTCAATGAAATATTGTGAGTAGAGAGAGCCACGGTTATATATCTGGTTTAGTTGAAAATGGATTGATATCTTCCTTAATGTGGACTGCCAGCTTGTTTTCCACTTCTTCAATCAAGGCATGGTTGTCTTGGATGCCCTTGTGACAGTCTGAAACTACCAACTCCAATGCCATCAAATTTATCCCAGTGACCTCCATTTCTTTGTTCAGTTCTTTCACTTCTTGTTTATGATTTCTCTCTTCCAATTTATAAACACATACAAAAAAGCATTGACATACCTATTTCTTTAATGCAATGGATACAACGTAAATAATTCTCCATGGAAAAAAATTCTCGGGGTCCTGCAATGGCTACAACGTAAATAATTCTCCAATGGCTACAACATAAATGCTCCTTTGTGTTTCCCTGATAGTCCCTAACACTTCCTAGCACATGTTGGCACACCCTGGCACCAGGCACATCTTGGATGCATGTCGCCCTGACACTATAACATGACTTAGCACTGCCTATCATACCATGGACCTCCCTCCATGAGACACCTAGAAATCGCTAACACTCCCTATCACACACTCTTATTCATTCATTTATGAATTTTGACCTAGTGCTCTGTTATGTTTTCCTGGCACTCCCTAGCACTCCTTAGCACACATTGGCACACCTTGGCACTTGGAACATCTCTGTATGCTTCCCTAGCACTCTAACATGCCTTGTCACTTCCTAGAATACCATGTTACTCCCTTCTTAGCACACTGGGAACTGGATGATACTTCATTTCCATGCATTTGAAATTATTGCTCCCTTGTGTTTCCCTAACACTTGGCCCTCACACTCCCTAGCATGTGTTCATGGCACACCCTGGCACCTGACACATCTTGGAATGCCTATCATGCCTTGGAACTGCCTAGCATGTGTTAGTACTTCTAGGCATTCCCTGCCACACCTTGGTATTCCTTAGCTTTCGTGTTGTCATAGATAGCCTTACTTTTTTTGCAACTTGGGAACCCAACCAAGTCATTGGAAAATCAATGTTGTGCCCAACCCAAAGTTTCCCTTTGTTTGAAACTAATTTTTCCAACCCTTTATGTAACTTTAGGCTTACCTCCTACAAGTCTTATTTTTTCCTTCTCCTAACACACTTTATCCTTGAGACACTTGGAATTTGTTGACACTACTTGGCACACACACTTATTCGTTCATTTCCATGCATTTTGACCTAGTTCTCCCTTGCAATGTCCTGGCACTCCCTAATACTCCTCAACATCCATTGACACTTTCTAGCATGTGTTAGCATGCCTTTTCAATCATTGGCACACACCTACACTCCTTAGTTATCATGCCCTCAAAATTACCCTTACTTTTTTTGGGACTTGGGAACCCAACCAAGTCTTGCCTTGACTATAACAACTTGACCAAGTTACAGTTACTACAACTAGATTGTGCCTTGTTCACCTAAGAAATGACTATAATCCCTAACCCAATTAACCCCCTAATCCCCTAAACCCCTAACCCATTTAACCCCCTAAACCATTAACCCCTAACCCCTTAAACCCTAAGTCCCAACCCCTAACCCATTTAACCCCCTAAACCCCTAAAACCCTAACCCATTTAACCCCAAAACCCTAACCCCTAAAATCCTTAACTGCTAAATCCCCTAACCCCCTAAACCTCTAAACGCCTAACCCATTTAACCCCTTAAACCTCTAACCCCTTAACCCCTTAACCCCTAACCCATAAAATCCTTAACTGCTAAATCCCCCAACCCCCTAAACCTCTAAAACCCTAAACCTATTTAACCCATAAATCCTAAACCTATAACCCTTAACCCCTAACCCCTTAAACCCTAATTCCCAACCCCTAACCCATTTAACCCCCTAAAATCCTAAAACCCTAAACCTCTAAACCCCTAAATCACTAAACCACTAACACTTAAACCCATAACCCCTTAACCCATAAACCCCTAAACCGTTAATGCTTAACCCATAACCCATTAATCCCTCACCCCTAACACCTAAAATCCTTAACGGCTAAATCCTCTAAGCCCTAAGCCCTTGGAGAGGGTGTGCTCAAGGAGGATCATTCTAGGAAATGTTTGTATTTCATCCATACAAACAACAACCTAAACCGTGGCAGATGATCACTTCATAATAAATCCATACTTGTTCGACATATTGGGCTGAGAAGTTTACTCATTGCCTCTCAATCAACTAGTTAAGTTATGTATGCTTGTAATTGTAAATGGATCTTCCAACTAGCATAAGCTTTACTTGTAATTTATTAAATCCATTATAGGCAAACACCTTATCATGGAAGCATATTTGGTTTAAATCTCTACCCCTCTTAACACCCCTTCAACCCACCAACAATATGTTGGTGACACTCTTCTTATGGGCTCTCCCTTGGTCAAAGAAGCCTTTTCCTTCTAGAATATTCTTGTTGATTTTGCCCAGGCCTTTGGCACTTCCATCAATAAAGCCAAATCAAAACTCTTTTTCCTCAATACCTCCTAGACCTTTCAACTCAACATAGCTCGCATTATAGGCTTTCAGCCCAACTCCTTCCCTTCCAAGTACCTTAGAGTTCCCTTGAGTGATAAACCCCTGGCCAAAGCCAACTGGGAATCTCTGGTCACCAAATTGAAAACAAAAAAGATTTCCAATTGGACTTTCAGGTCCTTAAATCTTTCGGGAAGATTAGTCTTGGTCCGCTCAATCCTGCAAGCCATTCCTCAATAACAGTACTCGATCATTGCTGCTCCCAAATATATTTCAAACCAAATCAAAACCATTCAAAGAGACTTCTTATGGAAAGACAAAGAGAACATGGGAAAATGGGCCCTAGTAGCTTGGGGAAAAATCTGAAGACCTAAAAAAGATGGGGGGCTTGGTCTTAGAGACCCAGACTCGTTGCGAAAAGTTCTGGCTGCCAAAACCTGGTGGAGATGGATCACCAGCCCCAACACCTCTTGGGTAGCACTCTGGAAGGAAAAATATGCCCCATCTCACAAATCGAAGTCTCTAATCAGGCTCTCTGGCAACCTCAAAGGTTCCTCGGTCTGGAACCAAGCTTGGGAGAAAAAAGGAATGGTCCAAAACCACTGCTTTTAGGAAGTTTGAAATGGCAGGACAACACTGTTTTGGGATGATGCATGGGAGCAACCCCCTCATCTCAATCAAGACCAATTCCAACAAATCCGAACTCATATGGATAGCCACAACAAAAGGCTTGTTAAAGATTTATGGAAAAACAAAGAAAACACTGAATGGAGGGAATGACTGGAGGCCCCAAAATGGATCCAACAAAATTACTCTCAGGATTGGACTAACCTAGCTGATGAGCCAAGGAAAAGACAGATTCAAAGGGATGATGAGCCGGACAAGCTAAGATAGGGCTATAATGCAGCTGGCCACTTCAACATAAAATAAGCCTATGGCCTCTTATCTAACTTCACTCACATCCCCACAAACAACAAATGGAACACTCTTTGGAAGTGTAATCATTGGCCCAAATCTCACTCTTTCTTTGGTCTATCATGCACAAAATCCCCGCATATTCTTCTCTCCAAGTTATTTCCAACTATTAAATCCCCCTATTTGAACAAATGTTTGGTATTCTCTTGACAACTTTGAAACCTTTTGAACTCTTTTACTTGTGTCTCTATGTTTTCATCACAAAGTAGAGATCCCACAAGTAAATAAACAATGATGTTCGCCTCAAGATCCGCTTCTGTATTATTTTTCTGAAGGACATGAAAGAACTGAAGTTTGTCAAAGGACGCAGTGAGCTTATTAATACGATCGAAAAGCCGTTGCAAGTGGATATCTTTGGGGACCGATTTTGTCACAATCAGGCCAATGAGGTTTTGTGAGTCTCCAATAGTGCGGGCCTCCTTGATTCCATGTTTTTGCAGTTGTTTCAAGCCTTGGAGAAGAGCCATGGCTTCCACTTGATTGTTCGAGGTGAGCCCCAAACCCTAGGCAAAGTGGGGAATGATTTGGTCTGAAGGGCAGGGGATAATTCCTCCGCCTTCGACCTTCCCTGGATTCCCCTTTCCTGCGTCGTCAAAAAACATAGTGTGAATATCTGTGCTACTTCTCCATTTTTTGAAGTCCTCATCCTCCAACTTGATTTGCCATTCTTCTCTGTCTTTCTCAGGTCCTTATCCTCCTTGGTGTTGGATTCGAACAGAAAAAACCCTCGCCCCAGGAAGTATGAGGTAATGCTGTTTGTAATAAGGGGCTTCTAGTTTCGAGTGATCCAGGCCTTTGTAGTTTTTGGTGAGGGCCATAAGCCCATGAGCTATCCGACCAGATTGGGGTCCGCAAGGGTAAGGGCCACTTTCATTGGACCCTCAGGCGAGAGAGTCACCGAGGGAATCTCATCTAGTCGCTCGACAAATTTAGAGGCGAGCTGATTCTTCTTCTTAGGTTGGGAAGTGATCAGAAGCTTGAACGCCTCAACCTCAGGAGGAGGAGGAGGAGGACGAGGAGGCAGAGGAGGGTCCTGAGATTCTGCCATTGGGCTGAGCCCTAGCTAGGCAAGCACCCCACACAGAACCAGAAACCCTATGCGCGGTGAAGGGTAGAGAGCGATTGATTGATTATTTAAATAATTTCTTATTATCATTTATTATGCTTCTACATACACTCATGGATTTGAGACACCGAGATTGTTCTTCCTTTTGAGTTGTGAGGAAAAAATGATTCATTTCCAAGCCTTGTATTGCCATGAAGAATGGTATTTTTTATTTTTCATTCTATCCATATATCTCCACTAACATATTTTGCCCTCTTTATTATTGGAGCCACAAAATTTTCTTAGAGTAACTCTTTAAAGTAAGGTTTACATGTTCCAATATTTGTTTCTAAACAAAAAAAGAGTGAGCCAACTACTTCTGTAATTTCAAATATGATCAAGTTCTCTAGCCTCTTTGAGAACTAGAAAGAATTACATCTGAAGTGGAGTGGGGTCATAGGTTTCAATTTAGCTTTAAGATTAGGTCAATGGGTTTGTAATCCAAAAGAGAAGAAGAGATAGTATAAAAAAATATTTTTCCATTATTCATGAACGAGAGTTAGACAAAAAAAAACGATCCAACTATTCTACTTTAAAATCTCATTTTTCTCTAACATTTACATATCTTAGTTGATTCCTAATAAAAACCGAACTTCCAAAAAAAATTTTCACTCCAAAAATTCGTTACACACTATGGGGCGAACACACTTGCTACAACCTTCTAATTTTTTTCACTACAAAAATTTCATTTATACACTATGGCGCCAACGCACTTGCTGCAATTGAAATTAAATGGCTTACGAATGGGAAACTAATGATTTAGATATTGAATTGAATTCCATAATCTTCAGCTTTCGGCTTTTAGAATTGATGGGACGATATTCGAATGAAACCCTTCTGTTCATAGAGCTTTGTCAAGTACCCAACATGGGCATGTGTTATTACTGGCTCTGTCAAGTATGCAACATGGGATAGTCCAATACTTCACATGGTACGCCAAAACAATTACAGACACATCCATCTCCAGCTCTCGCGATGAATCCCCCTGTATAGGTAAATTGTTGTCCCCTCATTTAGACTCTGGCTAGTATAGGTTTGGGCACAGTGCTTTTTCCTTTTTTTGGTTCATGTGACTCCCCGAGGGGTGGGGCATCGTTTGGTTCTTATGTATGGCTCCCAATTTTGAGTTTCAAGAATGGTGGAACAAGGAGAGGGAGATCCACCAGGGAACTTCCATGGTAGTGAAAATGGAGAATCCAAATTGGTCCATGGTGGAATTGCAAAGCCCTGAAGACGATTTCCAGCAGTCAGATAAGCAGGGCCGGGGAAAAAATGCCAGACAGCTTACCTGGGTATGGTTGCTGAAAGCCCATCGCGCTGCAGGCTGTGTCGCCTGGCTGGCGCAGGGGCTATGGAGTCTTCTCTCCGCCGTAAAAAGAAGAGTCAGTTTGGGCAAAAATCAAAATCATGTGACAGATGAGGACAAGCCAGGGAAAAGTAAATTGTACAGTCATTAGAGGGTTTCTCTTATTTGCCATCTTGATGCTAGGGTTTGAGATTGTGGCTTATATGAAAGGTTGGAACTTTAGCCGCCCTCATTTCGACTTTTCTCCGGCGCTGGACTTGCAGGGCGTTTTGCATTCCATTTATTCTGAATGGGTATTTGTCGGGGCCACTTATCTCGTCCCTCCTCTTCAGGCATTGGCCAACATCTGCATTGTGTTGTTTCTTATCCAGTCGGTAGATAGACTGGTGTTGGCGATGGGATGCCTGTGGATCCACATCAAGAAGATTAAACCGGTGCCCTAATTCGAATTCCCAAGTTCAGCAGCGGATTTGGAGAAAGGTGCATCGGCAGAGTATCCGATGGTTTTGGTTCAGATTCCCATGTGTAACGAGATGGAGGTAAGTGTAATATCCTATAACTTATAAGTGATGTAATTAGGCACCATGCCATGATCTACCATGTCTTAAAGAGCTTTACTGGCATCCTGTAGTCTTCTTTCGAGTGAAATATTGTTGACAAACTCATTATAAATGTGCTTATTAGGAAACAATCATTTGTAGATCATATCTTTATAGAAATCTGAAGCTTCTTTTGTCCTACCTTTATCATACAACCCTTGAATGATGTAGTTAAAGGTATATGGATTTGAGCTGCATACTTACAAACCCATTTTGCAAAAAAGACTTAACAACTTCTTTGATTTCTAAAGCTATGGAGTAGATTTGATAGGTAAATTCAATGTGATAATATTGGGAAAAACAGTAGCAACTTTCATATGCTTGCACAAAGACCAAACACTACTCTCCAAGAAGTTGAGGAATCACTATTCCAGGACTTCCATGGCATCTTGAAATTATAGCACAATCAAAGGAGACTGTTTGGGGGTCCCTGTAGGAATGGTGATCTAGTCTTGAAAATTTTCCTCATGAATAGTAGTTATGGCTTTCTGGTATGGATAATAGATGAAAGTAGAGAGGTAGCCACCTGATTCTTGGTAATGCATTAAAAGTTCTAGTTCTCAGAAATAGGACATCTACATAGGATATTCTCCTTTGAACTTGTGTTTTCCAAGTGTTATAGTTGGAAAGTCCCATCAAGGCATCGAATTTGGTGATTGGTTTCAACCCAAATTGAGTGAGAGCCTACTCAAAAATTTCCAAAAGGGATCTTGAAGGTCTACAACAAGTTTCTCCATGTATATTTAGGTTTTACATTCATCTCTTTTAGTTGCATGAAGTGCTCAAATAGAAATCCATCTTGGGTATAAGACACTCAGGGGATGTGATTCAACTGACCTGGATGTATTTCCTGTAGATCTTGTCCAATCACCTTGTTCATATCATACTTATATAGTAGGAATTGATTTGGAGCATCTAACAAGTACTTGAAAGGGGGGATGACTGAGGAGAAGCCCACCCACTAAAGAGTATGGAAGTATAGTTACTAGGATTGTGAGTCAAACTTGTGAGTTATTGAGTTTGACTATGATAAGATCCTAAATGATTTTTTCATCATATTCTTGAGTCAAACTCTGTTTGACCAAGTTTGATCAAGTTAGACTTACTCCATTTGACCTCTGCTGGGCATGTGTCAAATTATATTTATAACTCTGTATTTTGTAATTGTGAGTATTTCCCAAGTTTTTGTCGAATCCATTTGGCAAAGATGTTTAAGTCCATGGTCACCTAGTGAACTTGAGCCTCTGTTTGTGAACACAAATTATACATGACAACCATTTCATCAGCCCAAGAAAAAATTTGGTAAATATCTCAACTCCTCATTTTGCAGATATAAATTATACATGATTTCCTCGTTATCAGCTGAAGAAAAATTTGATCAATATCTCAACTCTTGAATTTAATATTGTTACAATATTTCCAGTGACTAAAATAATTGTCCACACTTAATAGTGCATATTATTTTATTTCCCAACAGTGTGGCCTTCCAAGTAAGTGGACCTAGTGAAAAGTGACCATAGAGATCCATGGCTCAATTCCAAGCCACTTTTTAGCTTTTTCCTTCCTAGAAAATAAAAAAAGATATTAGTTACAACCTGGCCATAGAAAGCACACGTGCAAAGACTATTATTAGATATCACATGTGTTGGGCAAGAGAAAGGCTACCATGCAACAAAGACCATACAAAAATGACCTTTGGCTCTAGAGGGGCATTCCAGATTTTGTTCAAGGCTTGTAACAGCAAGTATAAATTCTATAAAGTCCCAAAACTTCATTTATTATTGTATTTTTACGTCTAAAGTTGGTTTTTGATTGAACCTTTTTGTACCCATCAATTCCTGACAAAGGATTCTTTTACTATTTCACACCCTATACTTATACCAATTATGTAGAGGGTTGATACTGATCTTGGAAGAGACAGTATTGGGAATAAGATTTTTGTCATTTTTCAAAAGTAAACTTAACTGAATGTTTTAGGTGAAAGTTTTCCTTAAGTTGTGGCCTTTTAATTTAATTTTTTCTCTCAGGGGATGACTGTCCTTTAGCATTCTATTTATCCTTTTGAGAAAAACGTAGGCTGATGAACTGCAAGTTCTTTTCCAGTGGTTTGTTGTCATATTGCAATTTTTAATAGTCTGGGTTAAAAATGAGCTTTCTATTTTAAATGGGGCTGGGATAAGCCCCCCATCTAGCGAGGGATGATTATGGTCCTTAAGGGTGAGCCCATCTTGATCATTAGTTGGTTTAGGATTTGGAATGACTAGTCCATAGGCCATAAAAATCATTTCCTTGCTTAGATTCTTCTGAAGGTTTCTTTGTCTAGATATTTCAAAAGGAAGATGTGGATATTTATCACTCTGGCATGGTGGAGGCCTGTTGTACAAACACTATTTTCATTCTTGTATAGCCTGTTTGGGATGAGTTGAAGTTTTGGAGAGTTGACAAGCAACTCTCTGCTCATGGTGCAAGAGGAAGTCCATAAATCTTGCAAGGGGCCATAAATGGTGCAAGGGGCCATAGATCTTTTGCTAGAGAATTTTTGGGTGCCAAAAAACTTCATGATGCATCTGCTAATTACTATGAAATAAATCCTGACCTTGTTAAAGATGGAGTACAGCTCTTTAAAAATAGGCTAATTTTCTATTCTTGTTCCATGTTGTATAGTTGGCCATTACCCAAATGTTATGTAGCAATACATCACGGTAACAATGGAACAACTGCAACAGCATTACATGCTGGAGTACCCCAGAGTGACAGTGGAACAACTGCAGCATCATCACATGCTGGCGTACCCCAGATCATTTTTTTTTTCATACTAGACCAATTTTATTGGGTTGAATGTATGAACTGGATAGGGGTTGCACCACCACCATTAAAGAAGCAACATCTTATCCCAGATAAAAGTGAAGATAGTACTATGGAATCTGCAAATCCCCTTTTGACTCAATCTATATGGCTATGGCTGCTGAAATGAAAGATCGTGTAGTCGATATTGCAAAAATAATTTGTTTTGAGGATGGTGTTGAAAATGCTATAAATATTCTTTTAAATAAGGACTACATTTAAGGAAATAGGATGTTTTGAAAATTCAAGGTTAGGAATTAAAGTCATACCAAATATGTTGGCCATATTTGGTCCTAGTATGATACTCTAAAGATTTGTTAGGATCTCAGCGTCATGCAAGGTCATGATTTTGCCTTATGGAGCCACTTTTTCATGTGAACACTTTCTAAGCATGGTTGTTTGTAGCTCTGCAATGCATTGTGCTTTTGGAGTCGGGATTTGGTAGCTATATGCATGGGAGTCTTTGGAAGATGAGTCTAGAAGGATTGATGATTGTTAAATTTTTACTATCCTAATATATCTTGGTTTGGTTAGGCTTGGGGGAAAGTCAGAGTATCTTTGTTTGGCTGGACTTAGGGGTAAGTGAGAGCGCCATGAAAGAATCAAGTTGGTTACTAGAAAGTGTTTACCTTCTCAATAAACTTGAAGACAAGTGATATTATCATGGAATTGTTGTACTTGGGAGCCAAGTGAGAGTTGTCATGAAAGGATCAAGTTTGTTATTGGTGTTTACCTTCTCAGCTAAGGTAAAGACCAATAAGAAATTTGAGCTCATTTGGTGTTTACTTTCTCAACTTGTATGCTTGGGCCAAAAAATTGTATCTAAATTACCGCCTCAGTTTCATATCAACTGATACTTCTTATGTCCCTTCTGATAAGAATATATTTTCTGAAAATTTAGTTAGTGTTATAAATTACAATCGGTGAACAGGGTTTCATAGCTAAAAACTATGATTTTGAAACGTTAAGTAATTGGGGACTATTTAAATGTATTAATAAAATATGACACTTGGTGCAAAACACAACCCAAAATTAAAAAACCTTCAGATTTCCTTTCCCATCCACGAGTAGAATTTGAGGCTGCTCACCAAACTGAAGCCAATTTTACACCAAATTTCATCTTAGCATAAAACATTAACTAAACTCTTCGAAGGTCATATGGAGTCCATATATAAAGATTAATTGTCATAAATTGGATTGTTTCCATCCTTGAGAGTTTTAACCATATAATACACTTGTATATTAATCTTTGATCTATTTGTGTTAGTGATTATTTAAATTGTTTGACTTCTGTAAAAATGCTTTGTTTTGTAGAATACCAATAAATCAACAATCCTAGCAATTTTTGGACATAACCTTTACATATATGATATATGCAATAGCCCTTAGAGAAGAAGATTCATTCTAATCTTAGAAACCTCGACCATATAAGCATTATATTTAATGTCCACTACATGATCTGTCATTGATCCACCTAGTGCATGTAATCTGTCACTGTTTTACCTACTCAAAACCAAGGACTGCATCTATTAGTTTCTAGGGCCAACTTCCTTAGCTGTGGTTTTGTATTTCTGCATCTCCAATTGGTTTCATATTTTCCAAAATAGGTGTTATAATTTGGATATCATCTCTATTCATTCGGTGCCACTGTGTCCTTCATTTTCATATGTGCAAAGATTATTTTAAATAGTCGATGATTTCCAAACTTAGACAACCAAGTTGCATGGCTCACTAGAGAGAGATTCTATGAAGATTGAATATTTGCTTAAGAATTTGTGATAATTTTATATCCAATTTTGTAAAACCCCAAGCGTGAACATTTATGGATAGCCTTTTTATATATGAAATGCTTAATGCAAAAACAACCTAACAAGTTTAGGTTTGGAACTAGTGCTAATGGTGGGGAACAAGAAGTTTCACACCATTTCAAGGAGGTAAGTATTATGCTGATTCTCAGAAATGTACAATTGAGATGGTAACTTGCATTAAAAAGGGCTTGAATCATATCCATACTCACATTGAGGTCAAATGGGTACCTAGTTGATGTGATGCAGTAGTCTATGCATAAACTTTTCATGCTAACAACTTGCAAGGGATGTGTAGTGTATTGTGTTTTTTCTGTTGTTAATGTTGATCCTATTATCCATGGACAAGTTTAAATTGTTTAGCTTCCCCTGTCTTATGGAAAACTGATATGATATCTATTGTATGAGTATGTTATTGATGCAAGTATTACACACTGGAGGTAAGGCCTCTATCACATTCCATTATTGGAAATGTGAGATCGAGGAAGAACAGTGAATACGGTACATAAAAAACACCCAAGAGAACGATCCAATGTGTCAAGGGAGCCCAATATTTAGACAATTACCCTATATGTGTCCTCCTTGCTACATGATCTAGCACAGGTTTAGTTTTACCCATCTACTTCCATAAGTCCAGGAAGCTTACTATTTTATACTTAATGACACTAGTGATTCAGAATCTCAATATTAGTAGATGTAGAAAATCAATAGAAAATTTATAGGTGCATTATTTTTGCTTATATTGTATTGCAAATTTCTTATCTGCTGATAAGGGGCATACTAATAACTTAAAAACAAATTGAATGGTATTTTAAGTTAGGTCAAGTAATCTCCAATCTTTAAGTTTTTTAAGTCGGTCCCCTTGAGGGGGAGAGCTGCAGGCAGTGTTTATTGTGGTAGCTTGGTTTCCATTTCTTGCGGTGATGATGTGGTTATTAGGGAATTTCAAAATCCCAGAGGATTTTGACTGAGGCAGTAAATATGAGTTTCAGCATTGGGATAAGCTTCTCTCATCTTTGCTTGAAGACTGGTTCATTTTTGGTAGCTATTCATACTCTGCAATGGGTAACTCTCCCTGACATGGCCTTTCCTTGCATTTATAAGATTGTCACCAATTCTTTTGGCTCTACTCTGGAATATCAAGAAGTCAAACCTTTGGGTATTGACAAGGCAGCATATGTTGTTGGAGGAATTTTGGGTGCTATATTCGGAACCATTGGATATTTTACAATCAAGGTAGAGCACCCTCCACAGACATTTTAATAGTGAACTTCATAGGTTATTTTATCATTTCTAATATTAAATAATGTTGATTTTGACAACAATATCGAATTGTCCAATGCCTTTCAAGTTAATAGGCAAGGCCTGGATTGTTGGTTTCTCATGGGACTTAATAGTGAACGTAATAGGATACTTTATTGTTTCTAATATTGAGTTGTTTTGGTTTTGATAGAAATATTGAATTGCCATGGCCTGTCAATGATAGGCAAGGCATAACTTGGAAGATAGTTAGTTTTCGTTAAACTTGACAGTGAATGGAATATGATACTTTATCCTTTGGACATGATAACGAATGGAATATGATACTTTATCCTTCTTCAAATTGGTTAGTTTTGTTTTTGACAACAATGTGGAATTGCCCAAGGTCTTTCAATTTGATAGGGAAGAATATGATACTTTATCCTCCTTCAAATTGGTTAGTTTTGTTTTTTATAACAATGTGGAATTGCCCAAGGTCTTTCAATTTGATAGGGAAGGCATAATTTATGAGATTGTTCTCTCATATGTTTTATTTGAATTAGTGTTTGGATGGTTGAATTCTTTTTATTTTTTATTTTTCTAAACTAGCTTCATTTTATTGTGACGATACCAATGGGTCCAGATCTAGTATGACTGTGAGTCACTACCACCATTAATTTCGGTCTTCATTGGTAGAGGAGGTGCCAGTGGGGTATCCTCAAGGGCGAGCATAAGCACTAGCAAGCCCCTTGGTAGGATTGGAACCTTCATGGGCAATAAATTATAATAGCTACTCACTTTCAATGACCCAACAAGCCACAATTGACCAAGCTTTGATTTTTACAGTGTTTATTCCTTAAATTGTAGCACTGAAAAGTGATTTTTGACAAGAAGGTAGTATAGTGGAAACTGGAATCACTTTTGTAATTTATGCAGGATGTTGTCTTTTCTATTGTTTTTCTGTCTTATGTTTGATTAGAAAAACATCTGGTTCATTGAAAATTTTGAATTTTACAGAGAGCATATTTGAAACATATTTTGGTGAATGTTTTCCTTCTATTTATTTTTGGTGCACATAAAGCTCTAGAAGGAACAAAAGAGCCCTTTCAATGTTTCAAGTTATATGTTTGCATGCAAAATTTTTGTCTGTTAGCAGATTTGGGGACACAGTTCTTAATCATAAGTAATTTGCAGACTATATTTTTATTTGAAACATAGTTGTAAATGTTTTCCTTTCATTTATTTCAGGTATCTCGAAAATCCTAGGAGAATTGAAAGAGCCTTTTAAAGTTGCAAGGTAGATTTTTGTTTGTTAATAGATTTGGGGACACTGTTCTTAATTTTAAGTAATTTGCAGAGACTATTGTTATTTTCGATATAGTTAGTAAATGTTTTCTTCCAATTTATTTCTGGTGTACATAAAAATCCGAGTAGGAGTGCAAAAGCCCTTTCAATGCCGCAATGTATATGTTTGTTTGCATGCAAAAAAATTTTATTAGTAGATTTGGGGACACTGTTCCTAACCTTTAAGTAATTTGCAGAGGGATGAATTATTTAGAATTTTGATGGTCTCGGACAGGGATGCATGGTTATTGACATTCTTGACTTCTTGATTTGGGTAGGAAACATCCTCAGCAAAGTACATAGTGCAACAATACATGGTTTCCACTTGCAGCCTCAAGTTTCAGAATTCGATAAAGAGCTCATACATAGAGGGTTCAGTCAAAATGGTATCCTCAAAAGCTGAAATGGCTACAAAAATCTTGTCAAAATTATTCACTAAAGGCTAGCGAAACTGGATGCTTTCTACTGTGGCAAATGATGCCTGATACATGGTCAGTGGAGTTAGTTTTGGGTGGGAGCAAAGTGCATGCTTGGAGCAATGGGGAGATTACCTAGCGGCACACATCCTGGCTTGGTTCAAATGCTGCCAAAGGTCCTCCTTGGCCTTTACGCCGGGCTCTTCAGGTTTGTCTATTCCGATGGCACAAGAATGAGGATCTTTTGGTTGCAGAATGTGTTTAAAAATAAGCTTTTGATTCAGTGAAAACCATATTTTTTTTATTATGAAAGCATGTAGACTAGGCCTAGGATGAAGAGCAAATTTTGGGTCTAGTAATTAAATGTGCTAATATGACTGCATTTTATTGGCTTCTGTAGCTGGTCATAATTCAATAAATTCTTCTGTTTTTTTATGCCTGCATGCAAATTAGGTTACATAAAGGTCTATTTTAGTGAAGGATGATTGTCTTGGTATGGTATGGTTGTTTGAATGACACCTTTTTGGCTAGGGTTTTGAGGCTAATACATGCAGGGTAGGCCTAGAATGAGGATCAGATTGAGAACATAATGAAGTTTTACAACTATGTTCGTAATGGGCTTCACCTGCTGCCCAGAATTCAATAAAATTCGTGGGTTCATAATGGGCTTCACCAATTTTTTAGAATTCAATAAAATTCATGGGTTTTCTATGTTTGCATGCAGAGAAGGTTTAACACAAAGGTTGATTTTAGTAAATGATGATTTTATTGGTTATGGTGGTTTGAATGACACAATTTTGACAAGGATTTGTGAGTCTCTATGATCAAGCAGAGTTTCAGTAAGATAATTTATGCCCTTTCTGTGTTGATATTGGTATGCCACCACAGTAAACCTGCCATTACAGAAATGGTAAGCACTTGTGTAAATATTATCCAGCTTAGGTACTCATGGCACCTCTCTTTCAATCCCCTGATTAGGAGGACAAAGAATTTTTCCCATATACTCTTGGAGCATAGATAATTGTACAGAAGCAGAAGTCCTGTCTGTTATGAATTCTTTGCTAGTTTGCTACACGACCTATGTCATCAGCAAGGTAGGTCCTATAGCAAACTAGCATAGAATTCATAACAGACAGGACTTCTGCTTCTGTTCAATTATCTATGCTCCAAGAGTATATGGCTCCTGCAATCCATTCAGGATGGAAGGATTGTTTCATTGAATCACTTCTGTCAGGAGCTGGAACCCATTCAGTTGTCTTATTGACTTGAATTTCTTATTCATCATCTGAGAACTGTATGAGATTAGGAAACTCTTGTTGGATATTATAGAGAGCTTTATCTTCTGGAGAAAAATTCTGTACACATCTTTCAAGTTCTTCTAATGACGGTTCTCCAAATTTATTTACAGTGTTGTCTTCTTCTGAGGATTCATCCTCAGTTTTCTTCATCCATTCTGAAAGAGTAGATTTTGAACTAGAAGAACTAGTTTCAGGTTTAAGATGTCCAAAAAAGCTTGGAGATGCAAATGGAACATAACTGAAAGTAGTTTCTGGTTTTGGAAAAACTATATCTGAAGGCTGCTTGATAGAAAATGCTGTGGAAGTCTGGCCTGCTGAAGTTACAAAGTAGGGTAGTGTTGTTGTAGGATCATAATGAAGTGTTGAAGATTTATAATCTTGTGATGGCTTATTCTTCATTTTATCCAAATAATTTGAGACTGTCCATACCTGTTTCTTTACTACTTCTAAGGAAGTAGACATTTTTTTCAATTCTTTCCCCTGATTGATAGAAGTGTTTCTGATTTCTTGTGCAATCTTTGAATTGCTTACTTTCAACTCATCTATCCCTTTAGCAATCTGTGTGTCGTTATGAGTTAAAGTCTTTATATGTTCATTCAGACAGATGAAAGCGTAATCCTGTTTTTGGTTTAGTCTTGTTATCTGTGTCTGAATTAAATTTTCCATTTCTACTACTGATCTTATATGTTTCCTTAGAAATTTTTCTAAACTGGCCAAAGCACAGTGTCCAGTTTGTGGCAGCAACAGATTCTTTATTAGACAGATTTGACTCATCTTTCTGGAGTGAAAGAAGTTTGAATATTTTCCCATCTTGTTTGATGACAATATTTTTCCATGGAGGAAAATCTTCTTCTGTTTCTAGAGTTGAGCCATCCAGTAGTTCCCACTTATATTTGGATGTGCTAGACTGATTCATCATATTTACTCTGACTCTAGAACAAATATCTTTGACTAATTCTTCTCCTTTTGTCCTAACAACTTGTAACTTGAGTGGGATGTTAGGCTTGCTAAGCATACTAATGACCTTTGGAGAAAAATTAGGAATGCTTAGTGGAGAAGGAAATATAGCTAGTTCAGTATATTCTGACTGATTACTGATTTGATCTTGAGATTTGAATTTTTTTACCAATTCTCTTTCAATTTCTTTGACTGATGGATAATAAAACTCATAAAAAGAAATCCATTGATTATGAGCTGTCATCCATTTTTTCCAGGTAGAGATGTTTGACTCATTGTATGGACGTTTCTGTTCTTTAGAAAGAGATTTTAATTCCTGGAGATATCTGTTTTCTTGTTCATTGTTATAAAGATCCCAATTGAACATTTTCTTTTTCCATTCTTCTTCAGGATTGTATGGTCCAATACCTTTATAGATCTTTAGGAAATATGATATTTCCTCATCTGTTGGTATCTCTATATGTTTGGGAATGGGATTGACTGGGTTTTTTCTGTAAGCAGGAATATTTGTTTCATATCCCAGTCCTCTATGATTCTGTTTTTGCAAAGTCTGGACCAATATTTCTTCATGAATTGAGACAGGAATGATTTTTGAATTATTATGTCTCATTTTCTGATTTAGAAGAAACAAAATTAAACATGTTCAATCTGAATCTATATTGATCAGTTTTTTTGCTGGATAAATTAGATTGAAATTAACAGAATTCCTTAGAACAATGTGGATGATCACATACTGATGCAATTGGAAACTGAACAGAGGAAGTTTCTGTTTTAAATCCTTCTTGGGGTTTCACTTGGACGTTAGATATTTGAAACTGAGTCATTTGTTTCAACATCTTTTCTTGAGCTTCTTGTAGAAACTTTTGCATGTCTTTCTGTTGTTGAGAAAGAAGCTGAGAGATGATTTTCTCATGAACTTTAAAAGGAATAGAGCTTGAGCTTGCAGGTTCAAAATTTGGGTTTGCGGGTTTTGGTGTAAAGGATCCACTGAGGAAAGTGGGTTATGACCTGGCCATCTAATTCAGTAATTTTCAAAGAAGAATTAATTGGCTGTTGATTTAAACATCGAATGGAATCCCACTAGGTGACCCATTGATCTGGAGGAGTAAGATCTGTAAGAGCAAGATATATAGGGACAATTTGGTCAAGTACCTCATCTGTATGCATGAGAGTAACTATTCCTGATTCTTTTGTTGGGACTTCTAGAGTAGCAGGAATATTTGTTCTGTAGAACATTACACAATAAGTATAATGAATGGAAAGATTTTGACTATCTGAGTCAAATCTTTCATAACCTTTGGTTTGAAGACCAAGGGTGAGAACTTTATTCAGGTTTAGATCTGCAAGACATACTGGAAAATCGGGAATGATTTCAAATGTTCACGGGCCATAGGCCAGAAATCCCTGACAACCTCCAATGAGGGCAGATGGGAAATCAGACCATCTTTTGTCAAGTAAACAACCAAAGAAGAAAACAAGAATTCCACGCCTGTGCATTGGAACTATTCCAATGATAACTTTACTAATGTGAACATAATCATGTCCATTTTTCAATTCTTTCTGAATTCTTTTCTGAGATAGAAGAGGAAAGTTGAACATCTTATTACAGTTTAAAGATGTTTCTATTGCATGTTCTTTAATCATAATGGCAGAAGTACCCAATTGGTGAAATATGGATAAATAATTATATACTTTCTTGGGATCTATTTTTGGTAAATGCCATTTTTTTCCAGGGTTAACTTCTGGAAGGATGATTTCAACAGATCTACCGGAACTAGATGCTGAACGACGTGAATTAAGAATTTCATTAGATCCAAAGGAATCTAAGGAAGTTCCTATAGTAGGAATTTCAGATAACTTTTTAGATCCAAAACTAATTTGATCAATATCTAAAGCCATAATGAAATATAGATCAGTCTTTTTAAAATAGGTATTTTGCAGCGAATGATATAAGAATAAATACCAGAAAGCTTTAGAAGCGTATTAAGTTTCTTTCCAGCCGAGACTGGCACTCTGGCCCAACAGTCAATATCTCCAACGCCTTCCTTGGCAACACGAGAATTATAGACCTCAACAAGGCTCATACAAGTATGAGAGAAACAAATGAACAAATTCAACAAGGCTCTGATACCATTTTTACAACAGGATCAACAGATGCTTTTATTAAAACAAAGACTGTCTTTTACATTCCTCAGAACTTGCCCCCCATTGTCTCCTATCTTCATATTGCTTTACTTTTTTCTGAGCTCATTGGGATCAAATTTTTTTACCTTGACCATGCTTCGCCTTATAGATTTGTAGCACATTTGTCATGTGCTGCTAACTCCAGCACACAAATCAATAACCAGAAAAAGTAAAGGAAAAATAAGGAAAGACATGAAATTATATAGATCTATATACCTGCTTAATGTCTTTGGTCTTAACTGTATCTAACTGCAATTCTGGAGGCAGATAGATCTCTTATGTATTCCCGTTGCAAAGGTCTAGGAGAAAATCTGCAGGATTCATGGCTATGTGCGAATTGAAGCCTAGACATGAGAAGTGGTCCAAAGCAGCTGTTGCCTTTCCATAGTTAATTAGATGGCCTTCTGAGAGAAGAATCGGCATATCAAAATTGCGAAACACTCTGCTTGATGGCTGGTGGATGGTTGTAACAACTGTCCGTCCTTCCTGTGAATGAAAATTGCTAATTAATCAATACCAGTCTCTTAAAAGATTGATAATACTATTCAAATTTAAGGTGTGAATGCATAGATTCTAATGGGCACATATCAAAATAGTATCTTTATGTTTGATGCAATCGTCGGCATCTAAAATATTGGGAAACTTTACTAGTCAGATTTATAATTTTTGGTAATGCTGTGAATGCTCAATGGTCTTTACGGGACGTTAGATTTATGGAAGAGAGACAGGATGTCTAGATGAACTAGAGCCATGTTTTTTAACAATTGTACTGTGCGGAATGCTGTTGTAGAATCAAGTCCAGATGTGGGTTCATCTAGGAGAATCAAATATGGGCCATTAAAAACTCATGCCCTATGCACACCCTTTTTCTTTCACCCCCAGAGATACCTCGAAGGAATGGACCTCCAATCCTGGTATTTCTACACCTGAATTCATTTCATTTTAAAAAAAGAGAATATTTCACTCTATATTTACATAGCATAGATCCCCTTAGATCAACATTTTAACCTACCTGAATATATTAAATATCAACATGGATAAAAGAGTCTGCAAAACTTGATGTCTTATATTGGAATATTTATCTTGCAAATTTTAAGAATATTTTTTAAATTCAACAGATCCCAGATAAAAATGAAGATAGTACTATGTTCAGATTTGATATTCTTTTCAGGACTGGGTTATCACATGTGGACTCGTGAGATGCAGAAACTTATCTGTTTTCTTTCATTTATCGAAACTCTACATTTTCTTCATGTTATTTGCTTATATGTGACATCTCAAAGACTTGATTTGTCCCCAGCCTAGGAATTGAGCACGAATTAAATATAATGTTACCAGGTTTTCAAACGGAAACTTGTGAATCTTCTTGTCTAGTTGCGTTACTACAAATTGCATACGTTGTTGACTTAAATAATTCATTTTCTTGTTTCTAGAGCAATGAGGTTTTGGAAGATCTATTTCAAGATTAGATGGCACCAATATCGGTATAGGCCTCATAAAATGTTGAGATATTCTACATGTTTCTTGACCACTATCACTCATATGCATCCCCGTGCTCCCTCGGCCTTTCCTCCAGTCTTCCACGTGCATTTTCTGCGTTACCCAGATTCAGAGCACTCCTATATAAACCTCTTATGCCCTCCACTGATCCATATGCCCTTTACTTTCTGCTAATACCAGATCATTCTCACGCCCTTATCTTTGGATCAAACCAAGAGTACTCAATAAAGATTTCCATATTTTTCCTGTTGCGTTATCTGCTAATTCCACAGCCATGACTGGGCCCTCATCAGAACAATATTCCTTGGTGCATGTCCTACCAATGAAGGTAACTTGTAGTTTAATTTTAGTTTGATTCTTTGACATGCTTTCTCTGATATTATTATTCTCTACACCCATTTGCATATTTGCATATGAGATTCTGAATGGACACTGTTAAATTGTATGTAGGACATTAGGGGTAATGATGTGGATCTGGGCATCTATCTACAAAGGAAAGGTTCAATGTTGCCTCTCAATGGTAATTCTACCTCTTGCTTCAGTTTAGGATCAATGATTTCGTAAAGGATTTTACATTTTTCTTTAGTTTGGGATCAATGATTTTAGAATGGATTTAATTTATATTATTAGAAGGAAAGAAGAAAGAACTTCTAGAGTTGGGTTTCTGTAAATTTTCAAATCAGGTTTTTTATAAGAGTGTTGTCTACTGACACAACAGAATAGTCTCTGGACTGTTAGACTACATTTGTGATCCAATATATGGTATAAATATAGTAGAAATAACTTGAATTGTTCAAGGTTTTAGACTCCTTGAAACCATGACAATGAATGCAAGTGAGATTGAAATGGAGGGAGGATATGGTGTCCCATGGGAACGTATTCAGCTAAAATGCTAAATTCTCTTCAAGATTGAAAACAACTAATAACTCCATGGTCTACTGTTTGAGGTGAAAGTTTAGGCTGCCATATTTGGCATTTTTGCACCTATATGAATATAGATAGAGAATATGCTTTGGATGTTAATGCAACACTGTAAATAATTGTCAGAGGTTTACAATTTGACGATCCCAAGAGTTGGTCAGTGCAAGGAATTTGTAACTCTTAGCTTGACTTGGGTGAACAAGATAGAAAATTCATAAAATGATTGACTTGTGAGGTTGCTGTCAATTGCCAATTTTACACTGAGTGCATTGATCAAGCAAACAATTAGAAAGTTTTTGAAACCATCAGCATGCAATAGTTTTTATTGACTTGCATGGAGAATATAAGCAGTGCATTTATTAAATGTGATGAGCAATGCATAGATGATGAATTGAAACAGTGGAAATGGGCTTTGGTGACAGTAATGTTTTTTCAAACTATTTTTGTTCCATACAAACTCTTGGGAAGTGCTACATTTCAAATGAATAGTAATTTTGTCTTATAATAAATGTTTATTGTCATCTCATAGGAAATTAATGACTTCCTGCACACTTAGGCTGCTAATGGTATTGCAATCATTTTTTATATATACTTTAGCACTGTGTTTTGTCATACCTTGTGCTTTAATACAGACATTTATTGAAGCTTTGTTTAACCACAATCAAATTGATATTTCCACCTAGAATCGAACTATTACAAAAGCTTGCTACAAAATGTTAATTCACTAATACCATTTTGCTTAGTATGTTACTTCTGTAGCCAGGGTTTTTTGCAAATCTGTAGTAAGGAATGCAAATGCACCATTGCTAAAATGCATTAAGGAGTTGCATTGTTCAGAAAAACTAAAACGTACATGGTTTTTCTTTCTATTGTAAAATTTTGATTTCATCTCACAGCTTCAATTTTATAGATTATAATAGGATGTTATAATTTAAGTACTATACCTTGTGGTGTCCAACAGCTGGGGTGATACCTTGCTCTAATTGCTAAGTTATCAACATCTGGGGTGATACACAATGATAATAGTTGGGCTGATACACAACAGTGTTCTAATTCGAATAAGATGGCATGGAATTTGTTCTAATTTCTACTTTATCAGTAACTGGGGTGATACATAACAGTCATCTGGTATGTATAAGTGGGCAAGGTGTTTTCCATGTGTGTTAATGGAGATTCTAGTTTTGTACGTTCAAAAGCTTACATTGAAGAAGTGGTCAAAGAAATTAGTAACGGTGAATGAGGAGTGTGCCCAATCTGTCTTGAATGAGTTGACGATGCAGTCATGGCTTGTTGTGTACATCATATGTGTCATCAGTGCCTACTAGCAAGTTGGTGTAGCTCTTTGGGTAGTGGCTGTATTGCGTGTGCTAATTCTAGTTAATTTTCTTTGTATGGTTAAATTAATTTGTTTGTAGATTATTGTTTATTATTAGCGTTTTGTGCAAGTCAAGCTACAAGGATGTCACACTGAGCTAACTCCATTGAGGTATTTTTTTTATTAAGTTAAAAATAAGGGCTTGCATGATTATATATTTTACAAGGATTATGCCATTATGTGTTGAACGTTTTTTAAAAATCAATGCCTATCATACAATTTCATGGACTGCCATAACTCTTCACATAATTCTTTAAAGAGTGTTAGCTCAATGGAAGAGCACCTGCCATGCAGGAGGTTGGTGGTTCGATTCCACTGTACTCTAATATGAATTATTCAATGATATTGTAGATTTTTAAAATTAAATAATTCTATATTGATTTATTTTAATGGTGAGATATTTTTCTGGATTCATTGTTTTATATTGTCTCTAGAGAGACAATAGATAGGATTAAAGACATTGTCTCCATAAAGACAATATGTCTTTAATTCCAACTATTGTCTTTATAGAGACAAATTTTAAGACAATAATTTGAGACAATTTACCCAAAAATTGTCTTAAAATCCCCCTTTGTGTTGTAGTGCTACTATTGTCTTTAGAGAGACAAAAAGGAAACTGTCTTTGGAGAGACAAAAATGCTTGTGTTATGTATTGTCTTTATAGAGACAATATTTTAAGACAATTTAATTTTAAGACGATTTAATTTGAGACACCCGCTTAAAGACAATATTTAAGACAATACACAAGTTTTCTTTTGTCTCAAGTTAAGACGATTTACCCAAAAATTGTCTTAAATATTGTCTTAAAAGCCCCCTTTATGTAGTAGTGTTGGGAAAGAGCGATCTAGTCGAACAATTAATAGCTACAAGGAGAATGTACATCGGTTGAGGAAATGATAGGCTTGGATCAAGGCTCCCCAAGGCCTATATAATGGTAAGGAAATAATATTCAGCGATGCCGAGGATAACGAGCAAGGGAGGGTGTCATGCAAGAATAGAATTGGCAATTAGAGCCAATTTATGTGCTCTAAGAAGAACACCTCAATTTCAGAGTCAAGTTTTATCGAGTTGCAGTCTCCTCATGGAGAATATAATTTCTTCTTCCCATGATAATGAGCTAGTTGACATGAATCTTCTGTTGGATATGATACTAGAATTTATGGAAGACCATACGGGTGCTTTCAACCAACAGAATGAGGCGGAGGAGAAGACACAAAAAATATATCATGCATGTATTAACACCAAACTAGAATTGATGCAAAGTAAAACAAAGTAGCTTCAAAATGAAATTTGAACTGAGCTGGTTGTCATGAATTGAAAATTGGTCGAGATGGAAGAGAATTATAGGATATAAGCATGTGGATGTATATCATGAAGACATCTTATGAATTTACTATTCTCACTTACAATTTTGGTGATTGATTGCTTTTTGTTTTCTTGTTTTTATAGATATAAGAGTTTCAAGAGACACAACAACACCATTGTTTTGTGTAAATGATTTGGATGGATGTTAAATCTAGCAAGTCCTCATATTATTGAAGAATTAAAATTCTATCATAACAATGCCTTAAATTCATTGAGCTCACTGTTATCTTTTTTTCATTTATTATAAATGTAATTTTTTTTGCGTATCTAGCATCCTACATAAAGTTTTAGGTCTTCAAATTTGAAGATTGTATTTCAGGCTCCAGAATTTGAAATATTTTATCAACCATTACTTCAATATTTAAACACATGATAACAATATTTATTTAAATTTAAATAAATTTTAAAAATTTTAATTTTTAATTAATATAATTTAGAAGTATACAAAAATATATAAACAATTAACATTAATCTAAAACTAAAATTAACATTATTTATAAAAATAATAAATTTTATTTAAAAATGAAATAATAACAGAACAACTTGTATAATTCATAATGAATTACTCAAATACATCCATGTGAGAATTTAACAGTTTTAAATAAAATGCCTATACTGCATTCTACCACTAAGATGGGTGCATGAGAAAAGATAAGTTATAAACAGTGGCCAAGTGTTAAATACTTTAACTCTATTATTGAAAGGAGTCTCAAGGTGCTTTTCAATTGAAAAAATAGAGCTTAAATAAGTGAAACATATTAAATCTCAGAATACAGCTAGATGAGTTTTGAAAACTGCTCAGATTTAGATTACACAAACGGAAATGACAATTTCGGCATCGTAATGATAAATAAATAATAAATATTTTATATACGCAGAAGTCATGTAATAAATAATAATAATAAATAGCTTTCCATACGCAAAAGTCATGTTCTTTTCCTGAGTTTTTGGGATTTTCCATAACAGCGGACAAAGGGGGCACCTCATTCAAATAATTCGCGCAGCGCGCTCTATTGATTGAAATGAATTTAGCGTGCAAAGGGGACTTGATTGATGAAGACTAGGGCACATTGAAATGGTATTGGTCCACAAAAGGAGACGGATTGGAGTCTATAAAGTACAATGGTTACAGCTTGACTTTATTAATTATGTCGTCTACAAATGAGATTTGACTAATAAGCCTCCAAACGAGACTCGACTTAGATCTTCACAGGTTACCTGGGCGCATCTATGCTCACGCTCAGGAGAACGCATTCATTAAAATTTTCAAATGTCATTGGAGTCGACAAAGGCGGCGCTTGGTTGTACTTGTGGCACACATGAAGAAGCCCTTTATATAGGGAACATCAGTAACAGGGTTGTACCACACCAACACACTAGTCATTTTATCTTACCCAGCAGAAATCTTGGCCCTCTTCCTTTCTATCTCATCAGCTGTACCCATGGCCTCCATCGACCAAGCCCAGCTGTGCAGGAACTGTGTGAGCATGAGTTCATCTGGTGATGATGATGCGGGTGTACAAAGACGCACCGGCGATTATCATTCCAATCTCTGGGACGACGATTTCATCCAGTCCCTCTCAACGCCTTATGGGGTGGGTTATAATTACCTACACCTTCCATTCTATTTATTTTTCTGCAGCTTCGATTCAATTACTAAAATAAATTTCTTCTGATCCAATTTATTTCAGGCACCTGCTTACCGAGAACGTGCTGATAGACTTGTTCGGGAAGTAATGGAGATGTTCAATTCACTTACACTCACACTCACTCCCCTCAATGATCTCCTTCAACACCTTTGGATGGTCGATAGCGTTGAACGTTTGGGAATCGATAGGCATTTCAGAAATGAAATAAAATCAGCGTTGGATTATGTTTACAGGTCGGTAACCGTTGCCTTATCATCATTCTTTAATGTTGTGCTTTATATGTTGAATACATGCAATTATAGCGATAAATTATGTTGGCCGTCTGCAGCTATTGGAGCGAAAAAGGCATTGGATGTGGTAGAGAGAGTGTTGTTACTGATCTCAACTCAACTGCCTTGGGCTTTCGAACTCTTCGACTACATGGATACCCGGTGTCCTCAGGTAGATATACCCACATTTGATTACTAAATCGCTGTTTGAGGAAAAGTTGAATTCTAATATATGTGATTTTTCGGCCTCTCTCATGGATCTCCTCCTTTAATAAATGTTTTCAACTTATATCATGATCTCAGATGTTTTGAAAGTTTTCAAAGATGAAACTGGGCAGTTTGCGTGCTCTGCGAATGCTCAGACAGAGACAGAGGCAGAGATCAGAGGCATTCTCAATTTATTTAGGGCCTCCCTTCTTGCCTTCCCGGGAGAGAAAGACATGGAAGAGGCTGAAAGATTCTGTACATCATATCTAAAAACGGTTCCGATTTCCAATGGCGGTCTTTCAGGAGAGGTGAGGCAGCGGGACCAATTTATGGAAATTCACAAAACAGCGTATTTTATTGTATGCTTTTTAGATTTTTTAATAGAAACATTACTATTGTGGCTGGCAGGTAGAATACGTTATGGAATATGGTTGGCTTACAAATTTTCCGAGATTGGAAGCAAGGAATTATATCGACGTATTTGAAAAGCACACTAGTCCCTGCGTTAAGTAAGTACAGTATATTTATATATTGTAGTAGGCCCATTATATTATTTTTCTCAAACCCATCTAAATTTACAGGAATTTAATGTTAAATCCACTTTGCTGCATTTACCTTTCCAGGACGAGGACGAAAACAGAGAAGCTTTTAGAACTTGCAAAATTGGAGTTCAATATCTTTCACTCCTTACAACAAGAAGAGTTAAAACAACTCTCCAGGTGATGAGCCGTCTCCAGTATTATAGTCATGTCTTTTTTTACAGACAAACTCGGATTCAAGTTGTTTGATATTCAAATTATTTTGTGTGCAGATGGTGGAAAGATTCAGGTTTTTCTCAACTGACATTCACTCGACATCGTCACGTGGAATTCTACACTTTGGCCTCCTGCATTGCCACTGAGCCCAAGCATTCTGCTTTCAGATTGGGCTTTGCCAAAACGTGTTATCTTGGAATAGTTCTGGATGACATCTATGACACCTTCGGAACGATGGACGAGCTCGAACTCTTCACAGCCGCAATTAAGAGGTGCTCATGATCATTAATATTGATCGTTTAATCCAATAAAAATAATGATGAAGGCAGCAACTAACTGTAACTGTGTGTGCATATAATGATCAGATGGGATCCGTCAGCCAAAGAGTGCCTTCCAGAATATATGAAAGGTGTATACATGGTGTTTTACAATTGTGTTAATCAAATGGCTCGAGAGGCGGAGAAGAGTCAAGGCCGAGACACCCTCAGCTATGCTCGAAACACCGTATGGAATATGTTAACTCATACTTTCTTTTGCAGCCAAAAACATATATATATCCTTTCAGATAATGTTGGTTTTGCAAAATATTAATGGAGTATGCATATAAGCTGAGGCTCACTTAATTCGCTTTGCCTGTGGTGTGCAGTGGGAAGCCGTATTTGATGCGTTTCTGGAAGAAGCAAAGTGGATCTCCAGCGGTTATATACCGACGTTTGAGGAGTATTTGGAGAACGGGAAGGTGAGTTTTGGGTATCGAGCAGCCACACTGCAACCCATTCTCACATTAGATATTCCCCTTCCCCTTCACATCCTCAAGGAGATTGATTTTCCATCGAGGTTGAATGACCTGGCATCTTCCATCCTTCGACTAAGAGGTGACATGTGCGGCTACCAGGTAATTAATTGCCATTAATGCTTCTATGCTAATTCGATATCAAATCAAACCCAAACTACTGCATTTAATTTATTACAAAACTGGTTTTGGTTTTGGTTTTGGATTTGGAATTGAAATGCAATATTTGAATGCAGGCTGAGCGGAGCCGTGGTGAAGAAGCTTCGTCTATATCGTGCTATATGAAGGACAACCCTGGAGCAACAGAGGAAGATGCTCTCAATCACATAAAGAGCATGATAGAGGAAAAGATGAAAGAAATAAACTGGGAGTTTCTCAAACCAGAGAGCAATGTTCCCATCTCTTCCAAGAAACATGCTTTCGACATTCTGAGAGCCTTCTACCACCTCTACAAATACCGAGAGATAGCTTCAGTATTGCCAACAATGAAACAAAAAATTTGGTCATGCGAACACTCCTCGAACCTCTGTCTCTCTAATCCTCCCAAATACAATTACAATTTCGAACGCAAGTCATTTGTGAATGCTATGAAGGTTGAGGTGACATTCTTAGGCACATCGGTATGTGTTAATCGTAGGCCATTTGTGTAAACTCCAGGGCACGTTAACCATATTTTTTTCATGGTTGATTAAATAGTAACATAATTCTATGATTTTACATTATCTTTATATCCATGGGGTTTACCATTTCATTTAATTAATTTAAAATTTTCGAAATAATTTAAGAATCTTTTAGTAATTAAAATGAAAGACCTTATTGCGTACAAAGTAAAGGTTTTTTTTGCATTCCGTTACAATTAAAATAAGAATATTTGCCCAAAAACTCGAGGGCACATTACCCATATTTATTTCCATCATGTTGATTTAATAGTAAGGTAATTTTATGATTTAGTTAAGTTAGGAGTATCCCCTCTATATGTATGGCGTTACTTGTTAATTTAAGAATAGTTTAGAAAATAAAATGAAAAATTTTATTGTGTATAAATGTTTTTTCTTTTCTTTCTATTATTATTTTTTTAGGCTTGGCATTTTTTTATTTATATTTTCAAAAATAGTTAAATATTACATAAACATTATTTATGATCATATGGCTTCAACCTTTTCATTGGTCTTTTGTCTATTTGACAACATTATAGGCCACCCAAAATCTGAAAAGTCTAAGAATGTTTAGAAAGGCTATATAAACCTCACTATCTTTGAGTCTCAGTATTTACTATACGTCTATAACATAAAGACAAAAGTTGCATACTATTCATTTATACATAGAAAAAATTAAGTATCCAAACAATTCCAAGGAAACTCCTAATCATTAGAAGTTTCTTTTTGTGCCAATTC
Source organism: Pinus albicaulis (assembly GCA_034641835.2). NCBI lineage: Eukaryota > Viridiplantae > Streptophyta > Pinopsida > Pinales > Pinaceae > Pinus > Pinus albicaulis. The sequence goes on along the minus strand of CM076579.1, from coordinate 57,628,161 downwards.
TTTAGCACTTTGAGTCACGCATTCACTTTGTGGAACGCGAGGGAATATGCTTCTCAATGTGACTTAAACGAGACATTTTTTTGTTGAATCTTGCTTTGAATGAGCTCGAATTCCCCTGTGGATTTCTTGTATTTCTATTGCTGACTTCAGAAATTCCTACGAGGTGGTCGCCAAAGATTTTTCCAAGATATTTTTCACTATCCATAAAAGATAGAGGGTCTCGCTAGAACTAGGTGTATTGGCCTTTGGTATGACCGAGTCTCGGATGAGATCATGCCATTCATCTAACTCCAATTCATTGTCCTTTGCCTCCTACTTCGATTCATTCTCCCACCGAAATAATCGGTCGGCTTGTGGATGAGCATTAGTCGATAGGACCGAGTTGCTTCCAACATTAAATCATTTTTATTTATACAACCCTAATTTACGGGTGGGTCGAGGTTGAGATTGACTTCTTCCACGACCATAAACTACAGCCCTCGCTACTGGTCGCAACAATCCCTTGCATCTATCCCTCGGTTCGAGCCGATACAACCATCTATTGATGTTGTGAGCCAAGAAGGATGGGGTTGAAAATATTCTTAGACACCAGAAAGCTCCACCACTAGAGACATTGTCCGTGCCGAGGCCAACTAGTTGGAAGACAACCTAGTGGGAGGTGCCAGGCGACTAGGTCAAGACACGAGTCCTATAGGTGATAGAGAGACACATGCAATAGAAAAATAAATATTAGACCAATGAAAATGAGATTTCCCACCGTAATGACATGGTTTCAATCATCTAATCCTTTTTCGCAACGATCCAAAAAAACACTACAATTCCATAAATGGGAGACAATATTAAAACCTAGGAATACCCTCGCAAACCCTCCCCCAAATCAAACCCGATCAGATGGTTCTTCCGAGAAACGTCGTGAAGGAACAATTATCCTCATAAAATAGATTAACATCGTGATTAAAAAAAATCCATGGTTGCAAGCGCACCAAGGGTGACATGTTACTAAAATAGACAAAAATATTTCTATGTAAGGGCAACAAAATCCGAGACAAGCCAACAAAAGGGTCAACCCCTAAAACCCATATTTCATAGGAGGGTTCTATTCTAAACCAAAATAGCGCACCAAGAACATACATAAACAAATTTTTAAGATACCAAAAACACACAAGGAGCGAGGCATTCATAAAAATTACAGTTTGAACATACCCACAACTACAACGACGGTGAGGATGGATTATGCGAGCTTCAAGCTAGGGATCTAGGCACTGGATTGTATCCTCCGCTACCACCCGGATGATGAGGCCTTGTCTGAAAATATCCTATGCAGCCTATGTCGAGTTCGACAAAGCCGTTCTAGGCCACCCACATTGAAACCATAATTCTTGCACATGTATGTTTTCAAATGTCGATACTTAATAGCATTAAACAACCTCGACACCTTTCGCATGGGGAGGTATGTGTGAGGGTATCTATCCAACCACCTCTGTTCCATCTCATTATTATCCTGACCATTGCACATATCCCATGATGCCCCCTTGCTCGGCTCTCACCCCAATCGAGGGCTTTCTATTACTATTAAATAATAAAGTGGAACAACGAGAGGAAGATGATCTCAATCACATATGAAAGAAAATATTATTATATGAAAGACAATCGAGAACAACAAAGGATGATTCTCTCAATCTCATAGAGAGCATGATAGAGGAAAAAGATGTAAAAGAAATAAATTGAATTTTTTCTCAAACCATACATCAATGCTCCCATCTCCTCCCTCAAGAAAACGTGATTTCGACATTACTGACGACCTTCTACCACCTCTACAAATACCGAGATGGCTTCAACATTGCTAGACAATGAAACAAAGAATTTGATCATGCGAACATACTTGAACACTGTATGTCTCTCTAACCCTCCCAAATACAAATACAAATAAGACATTGTATGTCATTTGTGAAGGGTATGAAGGGGTATGAAGGTTAAGATGGCATTCATAGGAACACCCATATGTGTAAATGGTAGGCCATTTGTGTAAACTCAAGGGCACATTTAGCCATATTTTTTTCCATCGTTGATTAAATAAAACATAATTTTATGCATTTGAATTTTTATAGTCTCGAGGATTTACATTATATTTGTATCTATCAGATAACCAATTCCTTTAATTAATTTAAAATTTTGAAATAATTTGAGAATAATTTAGTAATTTAAAGGTTTATTTCATTCTATTACAATGAAAATAAGAATATGTGACCAAAACTCGAGGGCTCACGACCCATATTTATTTCCATTATGTTGATTTAATAGTAACGTAATTTTATAATTTTGACTATTTTTTTTAAGTCAAGAGGATTGACTCTATATGTATGGAGTTACCTATTAATTTAAGAACTATTTAGAAAATGAAATGAAAGAATTTTTTTTGAGTATAAATGTGTTTATTATTGTTTTTTTTTTAATGGATGAATATTTTTTTTCATATAACCTTGTAGTATCAATATTATGGTAAGAAATGTTGTTTTATAAAGATGAAGTATCAATATTATGGTACGGAATATTGTTTTACAAAGATAATATATTTTTTAAGAAACCATATATTGATTTTATTGATATTACATTATAAATAAATTTGAGGGCGTATTGCTTAGAAATACATACAAAATAATATTCTTTAATGTATATATTTTCACTCAATTACCACACATTTATATAGTTGGTTTGAGATCCAACTCAATTCCAAACATAGATATGGAGGTTGAGATATTCTCTCAACAAAATCCCAAACCAACTCTAAACTCAAAACGAAACATTATCTCCATGTCCCTCCCTTAATGCTTACGTGTCACAAATTACAATACTAGTCTCTTTTATCTAGCTGATATTCATCAACACTTAAACCCACTTTGGAATCTCATAGACACCAATCTTTCTTCACCACCAAAACTTAGAGCTATCACTTGACCCATTTAAATAATAACCACTTCTAACCATCAATGAAGTACTTGTATAATTGATGCTTCTTGACTTCTCGAAAGAGAATTTTTGATCTATGGAATTACTTCCATATCTGTCAAAATGAGACGAACTACAATTTTGAAAATTATATAGGTAAGTAGTCTAGATACTAAGCATATTCAACAATCAATTATACAATTTACTTTTCTTCACACACACACTTACATACACATAAAATATAACATGTAACTATTTCTCTTGAAGCACAGAAGAACAACAATACCCATCAACCTATAACAGACTCACATAATCAAATTACTGATATATTCTTGTGGCCCCAAAGAAAATTAATAACCACCAATTTAAATTATGCCAATATATTCATTAATTAGTTTTTCGTATATTTCATCAACCAATTTTACAAAGAAACCGATAAAACCATAACAAAAAATTTCATGACAACATTAACTCAATGTTTGTTCTACTGTTGTGCACGTGTTTTACACCCATTAATGAGAAAAATCGGGCTACAACAATGACATCTCGATGGCTATGACGTATAGAAGTAAATAACTTGAAGTTGTGGACCATTGAGTGATATCCTATCTGGATTCCAAATTAGCTTATGTTGTTGCCCTCTTTTATATATGAAATGAAGTCCTTGATCTTCAAAGAGGTTGAAAATAGTTGTAGAACAAAACCTTTAAAGCTAGGATCCCAAAGACAAGCGTTCAACAAATTTATGAGAGAATATTTATATACATGACCCAAATGTCTACATCGGGTTCTAAAAACCAACCACTAGGTATCCCGTGAAAAAATAAACTCATTATTCTTTAACTCATTGGCCAAACAGATCATAGGAATATGAACTGCCGCGAGATATTTGCCATCTTTTTATGGAAATAATATATGATTCTTTGGATCATAATTATGTTGAGAAAGCTTCCCTCCGAGAAACATGCATTGTTGGATGCGGGAAGGTTTTCAAAGCACTCGTATTCATACATAAGAACCTACGCAGAAGACATCCGGAAAAGGTCGAAGAGATGCAAGAAATGCAAGTGACGAAGTTTATTTTCTAAATTATGTGACCAATCCAAATGCACCTTATCCTAAACAAAAAAGGAAACCTACCCAATCCTCCCTCGGTGGTGGTTCCTATACCAGGGACCTAGACTAATGGGTCAATTTCTGCATGCTCCCAAGGAAATCTCTCTTGATTTGATGACACCATTAGATAAAAAAATGATACAATGATTTTTTCAACTAATTTCTTGATAGATTCAATTTTCATTTATAGCAAAATATTCTCTGTGAATGAACTTACGGTCTCAATTTGACTGAGATCTATCATAGCCACATAATGCACCGCAAAGAAACAACATTCATAAGTTGTTGCGATAACAATTTGATAAATGCTCCATGGAAGCTTGATAGAAAAAGCAACATCCACATGATCTCTTTGCTAGTGGTTCTTGTTGAGGTCCTAAATCTGTCCTCTTTTTAGACATCCCCTTTTAGCACCTCCATTTTTTTTCATATATAATTTTGCTACATCTCCAAGCTATAAAGTCATTTATGACATGTCCACGCATAGTAAAATTTATCATTCATTTATAGCTTATAATCTATACTTTCTTTTGTGAAATTTAATCAAAAAAATATATATGGCTTTCAAAATGTACAAATTATGTAGCTAATCAGTGTTTTTTCCAACTCAACCCATGGTTAGACAAGTTCTAAGAGCTTGAAGGAGAACAAAAATATATGGATGGATTCCAAATGTCAAGCACATGTGTACCTATCAAACCTACCCGAGAAAATCATAGAGCTCAAGAATTTTGATGGTCGAAAACAAAAGTTAACTTTGGTTATAACAATCTATCCTTTCGCGAAATTTGAAGGTAGGCAATTTCATCGTCAATAGAGCGTGGAATTGAACAAGAAAATCTTGGCTTTAAGGATTATGATGTGTCGTTATGAAATATTCTCATGAGTTTCTCTTCTCGTAGAAAATCATGAGAAACATATTTCCTATGTTGATTAGATAATTTATTTGTCAATTGAAAACAAGTTTCTCGGCTTATAATTCTTCGAAGTTGTTAGTCTAGAACTACTATAAATTTCTTTGAAGAAAATACAAGGGATACAATTATGGATTGTAATTGTTGTTACCAAAGAATTGTTTTTCATGAATACAATTACTGCGTTCCTATTATAATTCTATGTGATGGTGATTAATTTCGTTGTTCTAAGTTCTTTAATTCTTATGCTAAACAGGAGATCCCCCATGAAGAGTCGTAAGCTAGCATAATCATGTAAATTTCATTTGTTTCTTGGAACTTGTTTCAAATTTGTTGCAAATACCTAGACATTTTATGATTCATAGACGCTCTATTTTCACATTAAGTTTACTCATTACTATTTTGATTGTCACATGATTGAGCACTCAAATAAGATAAAAAATGACAAAAAAACATTTCTTTCATTAATTACTTGTTTCAATTCCTTCATAGATTTGTCTCATATTTATTTCATGCTTGGATAAACTCTCATTAAGATTGCACACACCAATAATTTTTTAAAGATTAGTCATTCACTATTTTTTTTTCAAGTTGATATTGTTTTATGTTAATTCCATTGCTTTGGTAGGATAGCGAGTTAAATTATTAAAATAAATTCCTTGGCTTATTCAATAGCATAAAATTTCAGTTTTGCAAAAGTGACTTAAACTTCCAATCTTTCAAAATAGCTTAGACTTTTGATTCTTCAAGGTAGCATAGAATTTTTAAAAATAGCACGGAATTTTAATTTTTGTACATGAGTATAGCATTTCCATTCTTCTCAATTAGAATAAAACTGTTATTTTCATTTTGTAAAAATACTCATTCCAATTCCTATATTAATGTGCTTTAATTTTAGTTTAGTTGGTGGATCTTACGAAAAGAACACTTGCGTGACTTGACAAAGAGTTAGTATTGAGTAGTTGAACTTTAAATGTTACCTTTGAATTTGAAATCCTTAATAAAAAAATAAACCTCGTAGCATATATAGTGCACATACACTTCACACATACACAATCCTTGGTTTGACAGTTTAATGAAGTAATTTAACTAACAATTACATTAGCCAACATTTTTGATGCCATTTTGAAGGAAGTGTATATAATACATTATTTTTATTTTGATTTTCATATCATACTAGATGCATTAATTTTATTGATACATAGTTAAAATGATATTAAAATAATTTAGGATGCATGTATAGAGAATGATATTATAAAGGTAGCTTTATAAGTCGAGGCAGAGGACATAGTTCAATACCAACATCACCAACCAACCACACTAGACCACCCAGTGCCACACCATCCACCAACACTCGCATTCCATCCATAGAAGGAATAGGTATGAAATTCAACCTAAGGATTCACCAACCTCATCTACAAAAGTTGTAGTTGAAGAACTGCATCCCCTACGGGAAGGAGTCATATTTCTCTCCTCAACATGTGAATAACTCTTAGGACATGAGTTAGAAGTACCTAGTGAAGAAGAAGAGGAAAAATGAGGTTGTTACACCCACCATTGATATTGAATGCGGGAGGAATTACGGGTCCCACCACGCGGATGGGGTTAGAAAATTTTGTTGATTTTTGAATTGCATAAATGGAAACGGGGAGAAATATCCCTTCGAGGGGAGGGATGATCTCTACCGAAAAGACATTAGAAGGAAATAAGTTCCTTACGGGGAGAAATGGATGAAGGAAGAATTAAAGAAGGATTGGGAAGAATGGAAGCAAAAGGAAGTTGTAAATAAGTAGAAAGAACAATTATTGTTGTTACGGTAGAAGGTTCGGGGATCTGACTATGGAAAAGCGAAAGCTCTATGAGCTTGCCCTCACTTTGTTGGGATGCATGTGACCTTCTCCATATTACTCCATTTTCCTATGTGAATACTATTACCTGTTTCAGTTAAAAGCCATTATGAAAGGTAGGCCCTATATGGGTTCTTTAACCTTCACCTTTTTAGATGTTTTTCGTGCCTATGATTTTTGATGAACGGAACTTTGTTGTGTGAGCTATTTTTTTCACAACATCATTTGTGAACACACTAGTATGGAAATGATGAAAGCGCAAGCTCGGGGAAAATTTTAAGGATGAGAAATTATCTTGAAGTTTAAAAAAGTAAGTGAATCACTAGTCCCTAATATGCAAACTATAAATTTGTTATGGATGTATTTGTAAATTTATTCAAAATTTATAATGATATTATATATATTTTCTATATAATGTTGGTGATTTTTAACGTAAAATAATTTTATATTGTCGAATTTGGGGCGAATCATTTTATAAAAAAATGGAAATTGGCGAATACTTTTTTTTGGAAGAACCATGGAAAATTAGCCCTTGCGAATATTAGCCCCTAAAATTTTCCATCTTTGTATTCTCCTATGTAGAATTTGCATCTTTGAGCCAGCATCATTTATGAGGAATTAGATTGAGTGGCGTACGGCCACAAAATCTATGGATGCTAATGAAGAAAAGGAATCATTATGAATTTGAGCGAACGGATGGGCCATTGAATTAAGAGAGCGGGAATTTAGAAGACTGCGAGCACTCCTGGGATATTAAGGGAACCTACGCACCTACGGAAGAAGGATTGTGGATTTTTGCCTTAATCGGTTGCAAATGAAGACGAGCACTGCGATTAAGGGATTTTTGCCTTAATCGATGCTCTCTTGAGCACACTTTCCATGCGACTCACTCTGCGAAGATCTCGAGAGCAACCGAGTGCTCTATGTACCTCCTCCTCAATGAATCCATTGAGCAACGATCTTCACATCCATCGATATGAATGTGCCACCCCATCGCGGTAATAATTGTACGTATGGAAGAATACCTTGCGACGAGGTAGAAAGGTCTCCTCATAATCGATCCCCTCAATCGTGAAAAGCCTCCAAGAAACAAATATTTCCTTATACTTCTCCACACTCTAGTTGTTGCACAGCTACTTTGCCTTAGATCATCTCGAACCCACTGCCCAGTTTCCCTTAGGCCTCGGGACAATCTCCCATGCAACGTTTCGATAATCAAATCATACTCACCCACCATGGCATCTACCCATGCGGGGTCCTCCACAACTACGAAGAGGATGGCTGCGTACGATACACTTTCTCATAAGAGCCATGTATCCGGTATATCGGTCGGTGTTGTCTCTATACGCGAAGTGTAGGTGCTCTCTACAACCTTCTGCATCTTGAACGGTCGCTCAGCTTAAATACTTGCTTGCCTCTAATGGTTGGTGCTACTTAAGTGGTCTCTTCCACTCCATGAACCTCATCTTATGGGTGACCCACATCCTGAGACTCATCCTTGAAGAGGAACTAATAGCTCCTCATACGCATGCAGTGTGGCTACCTCTCAGCGAACACTTCTGGCTTTCTCCTCATGAAATTTGATATCCGTCGCGCACCAACGATCTTACGGCCCCATGCGGAAAATACACATGATAGTTGTGGGGGCGTATCGGTGTACCCCAAAAATATCCCAACCTGCACGGTTAGCTCCGACTATTTCTGGCATCCTTTGTCACATGAATGTAAATAGGTGAACAAAAATCCTCAAATGGAAACATCCTGGAGCTTCTTACTGAGAAAAATGCCTCCTCGGTTGTACTCATGCCAAGTATCTTGTGAGGACAACGGTTAACATATCTTGCGGTATTGCATGCCTCCGCCCAAAAGTGAATGGGTAGGCCTAATCATGCAACATCGCAATCGGCACCCACGATCGTTCTGTTCTTCCGTGCACTCGGCAACCCCTTTACATTGTGGGTTATGGTCGCTATGAGCTCTCTTCGAATTCATCACGCCTTTTGCAAAAGTCCTTGAATTTGCCGGAGATGAATTCTGACATTGTCGCTCTAAGAGCCTTCACCTTCCCCCGATTCTTTCTCAACCCGGTACCTTGAACACACGAAACTTTGAGTATGTCTCGCTCTTCTTATGCATGAAAGATCCGCATAGAAAAATCATCAAAAATATCACATAATACCTATGCTTTCTTGTCGAAGCTGCGATGAGGTCCACACACATACGTGAATTCTCTAAGGATCGTTGTGGCGCGGCTATCCTTCTCGTGAAAAAGTGGCTTTCACAAATTTTCCCCAGAGTACACCCCTTGCACTAATGCGGCTTGTGCAAGAGTACCTTTAGGAAGCCAGTAGAAATGCATATAGTATGTTCAAAGCTCCATGGTGAAGGTGGCCCAATCTTCGGTGCCACAGCCGACAAACGTAGCGCCATCATCCTATCTCACCACTCCTTAACGCACCACTACCATTCTTTGCGCAGCCATCTACACGGTGATAAAGGTTCTTAACTCGAACTATCCTCGGGTCTCACCGGTGCCTTGCGGCAGGGGAAAGCCTTTCCTTCGCTAAAGATAACATCATATCCCTTGTCTTCTAATATTGCCACAAAGATAAGATTCTTCTTCAATCCTGGAACATGCATCACTTCTTCAATATGAAGGAGTTTACCGGACTACATCTCAAAGGAAATGGTACCGATATCCTTTTCTGCCTTCATCTACCATCATCGCCCATCTGCGATGTGCACTCCAAGATCTTTCGGTCCGGATCGATGAAGCAAATCTCGATCTCTTGTCATGTGAAAAGACGCACCAGCATCGAAGCCACCTTTGAACATCACCTTGGGGCAAAGCATGCAATCGGCCCGAAAAATCCAACTCAGTGCCCGAGGCTAAGGCCTCTCCGGCTATAGTCCCGGCCTTCACTTATTTTCTTCTTGTGGACAATTTGTGGCGTAATGTCGTGTTGGTGACGGTGAAAGCACTTCACCTTGGACATGTCACTGCTTCTTGCCTTTCGCATCGGATTGAGAAGCTTTATTGCTCTTCCCCTTCTTTTCTTTGACGACCAAAGCGAAATTCTCTTCATCGAAGTCCTTTGATGAAGATCCGTCCACAGTACTTCACCTTATCTCCTCTTGCACAAGATCTAACCAAATTCGCTCATCTTTACCTTTGGCAATTTCTCCCGACCATTGGCGAGTCCTAACAAAGTTCCAACTTTTCGGAAGCCCAAGGAAGGCAAGCTCACCAAGTCCTCATCATCAACGATCATCCCCACACTTCCCATCTCATCCACCGTGGGTGAACACGTGAGAAGTACTTGGGCATCTTGTTGCCTTTCTCCTTTTTTATGTTCCACGAGTTTGTCCTTGAGCGCCAACTTCCTCTAGTCGCTCTTGCTTTGAAATAAATTTGTCAAAGCTTTCCACATCAAGAATGGAGAAGCCTTACCATGAAGGAGCTAGACACTATGTGATCCTTCACCTTCAGCCAGAATCCTTTGACACTTTGCTATCTTCTTTTGCCATGCATCAAGTACGGCATAAATACTAGAAGTAGGATTTGGGTGCATCCATAGACCTTCAACCCATTGTCATCCCGGCCGCCTCCATCACTGTCCTTCCATGCAATGTAATTGAGCTACCCTCAAGGGCATGCTCAATCGCAATCCGTTGAAAGACATCTCAGCCGACACCGAGAAAACACTCTTGGGGTCAATTCACCGACTCAAGCTACTGCTTCAATGTTTGTGCAATTGCTCAATGATCCAATATCACTCTAATACCATGTGAAATTTGAATAAGCTGATATTATTCATGAATTCTCCGATCACACTAGCACAGCTTCATGCATAATACAAAATCTCTGCTTCACAAGTGATCATTAATTAACGGAAATAAAATCAATTACATGCACACATTAAAACCACAAACAATCACACATATGAACACAATATTTAATGGAAAGCTTAAGATGAAAACCCCAACAATACGCCTTATTATATTTCATAGAGATCATGTAACAATCATTGTACAAAGCTTCTCCACAAGCTCTCGGCCTGACCTCGAATTGCTACACACTATCGAAGCTAGATCCTAGCAAAACACATGCTCAATATTTTGCCACTTGATAGCCGGCCTCTATTGTGTAATCAATGTTATGGGATGGCTCATTAAATAACATAAACCACCTACCTTGTATTGCGCAATCCTCATGGGCTTCTCCCGATCACGTATTTGCAAATAGCAACAATATAATCCTGAGCGATAGTTAACTTTGCTCTTTCACCTATTTACTTGCTGGTCTCCCGAACTTTCCATGCCGAAGTTAAGCGTGCATTCTTTGAGTTGATTAATGAGTTTATAATTAGTGAATTAATTAATAATTAAATCACACCACTGTCACTAATTGTATAAATTAGTTAAAGCTGAATACAAATAGCTCAACTATGTTGGAATTAGTTAATACGACCACAACTCCATTAACTTCCTCAATGAACTCCCATAAACTACTGTCACATGAGTTATAAACTGAAGTATCCGGCACAATAGCTCCACATAACCCTTAGGAATAGCGTAATTCCTTAAATACGGCTCTGTGCCACATTTGTGCACTTAAGCTGAAGTGCTCCAAGATAATAAGATAATGTTTAGAGTCTAAATATTATTAAGAGATAATAATATTTGACATATCTATTTTAGGCGGCAATCTAAGAAATAGATTCCGCCAGTATGTCTAAAAATAGAAGTCCATCTATTTTTTCGACTTCCTACCAACCATCCACAAATAGCATCCTACAACTCATAAGAACATGATCCATATGTCTAAAAATAGACATAGTCTAAAAATAAATTTGTGCCAAAATGACACACGGGCCCACTTAGTGAAGGCGACTCTTTCCACTAAGCTCATCATCTTGTTGCAATCTCAGCAATGATGTAATTTTTGTGTGTCAGCACGCAGTGCAATAATTGCTCGTCATGATTACATTCTGTAGATTTTTTTTATTCCCGCACAATTAAGTTTAAAAAATGATTCCTCTTTATTTTGATTTGCTTTTGGTTTGATGTATCAACACAACTGATTGCAACTATCATTGAAAAAGACGTCCCTAGATTGATAATTTATATTGCTAGTCTTAGTCATTTAACAATGATTAATGAAATCCAGCAAAAGGTTTGGTTTACCTTTTTGAAGATGAAAAGGAACATATGTAAGTCTGTGATGAACACTAGAAGTCAAAATTGATTCTTGATGCATATATAATTCCTTACTATTAGAAATTCAATGCTAAATAACTAGTATTCATTCATGTTTGAGTAATCATTAGTGTTATAAAATTGCAATTACTCCACATGAAAGAGTTGGATAAATTTGGAGGATCGGTTAATTATATATATATATATATATATATATATATATATATATATATATATATATATATCTCTCGCGCGCGCGCGCGCGCGCGCTCCTCATAAATGCAAGCGTTTTTCTGCTATCTGCCCTCATCATGGCTACCACCCCGCCTCTCTCTCGCCCTCTCTCTGGTGTGTGTGTGTGTACACACCCTCTCTCTCTCTCTCTCTCTCTCTCTCTCTCTCCCTCACCCCCCCCGCCCTCTCTCTCCCTCACCATGCCCTCCCCTCCCCGCCCTCCGCGCCCCTCTCTCTCCCCCCCCCCCCTCTCTCTCTCTCTCTCTCTCTGCCCTCTCTCTCTCTCTCTCTCATCTTGCCCTCTCTCTCTCCCTCTCGTAGCGTATGCATCTCTCTCTCTCTCTCTCCCTCCCTCCCTCTCTCTCTCTCTCTCTCTCTCTCTCTCTCTCCCTCCCCCCCTCTCCCCGTGGTACACTCTGGGGGGGGGGGGGGGGGGACACACACACACACACACACACACACACACACACACACACACACACACACACACACACACACACACACACACACACACACACACACACACACACAGTGAGTTCAGTTAATTCATATTTGGGAAAATTCGAATTTAGAGTGTATGTGCATGAAAAGTTATTTTGGCGAGGTCACTAGATGAAAAATTTTAACTACCCACTCACACCTAGTTTATTGTAATCATCAAGTTTGTGTGATCAATAAATGAGCCACAACTTTGTTATTGTGTTAATCATTTTGTAAATTTTGTGTCTTTCTTCTCTTGTCTTTCAAACAAATTGGTATTAGTGCGAGTTTGAGGAAGAGTGATAATACGCAACCGTAACTTATAGAACCACATTGTGTGAATGTTAATTCATAGTGAGAGTTGAAAGTTTTTTTTTGCCATTATGCGGTGAAGATGTAGCTGCATTAGTTTTTCTGAGCAGTGGGGACAACAACCCTAAATGGAACATGAATTCATTTGACCATGAATGCAATTCAAAGTCATGTGACTAGTTTAAAGGGTTTTAGGAAACATATATAGAACCTCATAAAGTTGAGGAGTAGCTGCAACTCCCATTGTCATGAACAAACTTTGCCACGTCGTCGAATAAGTTATCATGGCCACAGAGATAAGAGTGAAGTCAAGGATATTCGAAAGTTCTTTTAAAATCAATTCAAAAGGTTTTGTTTGTGGTTTGGTGAGTTATGGATATCAATGATTTAAAAATTTATGAAAGGCATATCAAAGGTTTATTAAAGGTTTAAGGTTTTTTTTTTGAAGAGGTTCAAGAATTTTAAAGGTTGAAGGTTTGTTTAAGAGAGTTGGATATTTTTAAAGATTTTTTTTTAAGTATATTAAAAAAGAGCGCTCAAATTTTTAAAGGATAGTTTTTATAAGTAATTTTTTATTATTTTTTATTAAAAGTGAATTAAAGAAATAGTTTTTTATTGGAAAGTGAGATTGAAACTTTGTAAAAGTCCATTTATTGGAAAAAAAAATTTTGCGTGTTTTTGTCAAGCATGATATTGCTTTGAGGTGAAAATTGTGCTTTAAAGGGCACATAATAAACATCATATTTTCGAGGGCAATATGGAAGATAGCCTCATGTAATATAGAAAGAAACTATAAGACAATGGAAAGAAAATAGTCATGCATCACACAACACGACTAAAGGATATTAAGAAAAGGAATTAAAAACAATAGGAAAATATCATTACCAAATATAGAGAGGTTCAAGGTACGGTAGAAAGTAGAAGTCTAGCGAGTGCAAGGGTATTCAAGGGTAATTGGTGTGGAACTACTGTATGTGTTACCACCTCACTATATTTGCGGCAGAATGTTTTCATCATTGTGTTATCAAGATTCAAAATTTCCTTCGAGCTAAAGACTTAATTGCGTACTTTATAATAACCCATATAATGAAGCATGCGATGCTTTACCATTGAATTTTACTAGAGTCCTCAAGAAGCCTAATTTGGAGCATGGTGGAATGTAGGTTGGAGCCTGATTGATTTGAAGATTGGAGTCGTCATCTAGGGTTGGAGCCTTAAGTATAATTACTTGATCTATTATTATTAATGAAATTATTATTTTATTGTGTACATTTCTTTTATGTTACTCCCATTGTGCTCCTTAGAGTCTGAGCTAAGAGAAAGGAGACCGAAGGAGGTAACCTCAAACCAAATTTGGACTTGTTAGCTATCCCTGCAAATCGAGAGAGGGCTCTCTGCGCAATATCATAGCCATTGAAGTGACTCGAGGGAAAAATAGATATTAGGCTAGATATTGAGTTCACTAGGGTTTTATTTTAGGGTTTGTTGGATCAGTCTCAAAGGTGGGGACTAGGTCAAGGTTTCAAATGATCAGTTGCAAGGATAAGATGGGGAAAGGTAGGTATGATCAGTGAAATATTTGAGTTTTTCCATTGTGGTATAGGGTTTAATTAGGAGAGGGATCAAAATGAGCATAATACTATGAATTCATTTATCGGAGAAGAAATGAGACATAAACATGAAAATCTCATCAAACAGAAGCACTATATAAACTATGAAATCATTTAAAAACTCATGAGATATTCATGAAATCATGTTAATGGTAATAAGGAGAAAAAAATATTCAATATGATGATAAAAAATAGGAAAAACACTATCACTAAAGCATACCACAAGAATCCCAAGGTAATAGGCACGCAAATCCTCTATATTTCTAAAAATATGGTGTACACTAGCTCAAATCCATAAACTGACTGTCCAACCTTTGATTTGACTTCAACGAGAATTTTACATATAGATAAAAAATTACACCCCCCCTCTTAGGGGGTCAAATGCATCATGAAAGTAAGACACACATCAATTCGTCTAACCAAACCAAAAACTAGGGAGTTTGGAACTAACCTGTTGGCTATAATGACACACAAGCATTGATGACCATGAATTCTATAAATATAACCTTTAATAGCACTATTACATTTAATTACATGTTTTAAAATCACAAAAGACAAATTGATTAGCGAGAGATGACTTTGTTGAAAACTCGAAAATTTGACTTTTTGACTAAAGCATAGTGTGAGTCCCGATAGAAGTGCAACGTGGTCTTTGAGGACTTTTGGGTGGCTTAACCTAATATTGAGCATAGGACAGAAGGTTGATGAAGATGAAATAGGATGTATACTAGGCCTCTAAACCTTTAAACCTGCAAAATTTGACCCACTCAATAGACACTTTTATAAATATAATCTCCAAAGGCTGCAGCGAAGTGTGGGGTCCAAGAGGCATGAGAAACATGAAAAAATGACTTGTTTATTTAAGTTTTCTCAGCGCGGTGACGTGGAAAATAAAGTGCATATCTATGATGTGGGGGTCAAGGAGCTATCCATCCATGTAATCCACTTGTTATTTTTATGCCACGATAAAAAGAGCGGGATAGCCCTTCTATATATGCAACTAAATTGCCAAAATTAACTAAAAATAAAAAAAAATTGACCAAACCTTCTCAAAATTTGTTGAAACTTCTGTTCTTAGCATGTCTTAGTGATGGCCTAGAAAACAAATGATTCATCAGCAAGAAAATCAAGTATCTCTCTTTTTACGCTTGATTTATTGTTTTCTTAAGCTTCTTTTTCATATTCCTAACCTAACTTTGTAAATCAGTGCGGGTAGCAATGATGTCGATCATGTAAATACTCTAAAGGTTTGTAGCTCTCTTTTCCTTCTTTAGAAGCTTCTCTAGGTGTTCATTTATTACAGAAGTAAACTGCTGTCTTCTTCAATCTACCTTGGTGTCATCTGAATTTTGGTAAACTTGAGGAGGAGATGGTTTCATTTCCTACCTTTCCTATCTTGTTGTTGCTCTTGTCTTTGGCCTTATTGGCTTGATCTAAACCTCCTTGTACCTAGCCGCTCCACATCTTATCACTTCCCCTTTACCCTTATCTTTCTTTGCCTCAGCTTGCATTAGGTTTTCTTAGGAGAAGTGATGGTTTACCTTTAGTTTCTTGTTCTCTTCTTAAACATGATATTGTGAATTTTCTTTTGAGGGTATCCTTAAATATAGAATTTACCTCTTTTTCTTTGATTATTTTCTCAACTTCTATATTGTTCAGCCATCTCTGTCTCAAAGATTTTGATCTTCCTCATGCGAGGTGAATCATCTTTTCCTCTTGATGTTTCTTCTCTGATGTGTTGGGTTGGGTTACTTTCCACAATCTGGAGAGCTTTTAAAATCTTTTACCTATGCTATAAGTTTTTTAGTAACCTCTTCCATAGGTATTTTTGTGGCTTGCGATGGTTTAATAAAAGGCCCACCTCCTCGGCCTTGATGATTCTCTGGATTTCTTTGATTGGTTGGTTGACTAGTAGTAGGAGTAAAGGACAGCGATTGCATAGATGTCTCTCGTGGTATATTAACCTATGCAATGTGATGAAGAATAATTACTTTTGCAAAACCATGATGAAACAAAATTGCTTGTTGATCTTTCCTTTTGCTTTGTATGTATTCACATTGACTAAACAGTGGTAACGAGGCAAGTTAGGTGGTTTGATGGCGGTGAAATACATCGGAAACCTTATATATGATGCGATACAACCTTGAAAACCTGCCTTCACATGTAAAGTACTTCATGATCATCTTAAAAAATGGATAATATCTATCCAAAAGCATCTTAAGAAATATATGAGTAGGAGCATCTTTATGTGGTTTTAAAAGGAATATATTGTAGTTTTCAATGTCCAAATCCATCCCTTTAGGCAAGCTATATCCTTGGTTAGGGATACATGTTGTTATGCAATACTCTAATATGATGAAGTCATTCCTTTGCTATTGTGGTCTTATCCCCTCATAACGTTAATGGAAAAAGAGGTAGGTCAACTTGAAAAAGAGACCACCTCTTGTATTCTTTCACAAAGCCCTAGGCATCAACACATTCAAATGATTTCTTGATGAATGATGAAGCAGTTGCTTGCTTTCTGTGAAGATGGCTCAAATCTAGATACGGAGGACCCCCTTATTGTACTTCTTCTTCTCTTGTCCATGGTGCATTTTGTTTGCATGAGAGAAACGTAGCTTGATAGGAATGAGAAGGGTGGAATTAGGAAAATGAGGAAAATGGGGTAGCAAGTTTAGGGAAGGGAATGGAGGGGATAGGGATTAGGGAAAATTCTAGGAAAATTACAGGGGGTAGGATGGGTTGGGACACTTGGGAGGTGGATTCTCTTGGAAAGAGTGAGGGGAAGATGGAAAAAGCTGAAAAACGCGGTCTTAACCCAAAAAAATTTCAAAAACGCGGTGTGACTAGGGTTTGTGGGGAAAATGGAGAAGATGAAGGGAATGATTACATGAGCGGCAGGAGGTACCAGGGTGTGTGTGAGGTGATATAGAATTAAAACTAGGGATTTTATGATTGAGATGAAACAAAAAATTAGAGAAACCAAAAGCGCAACGAAGCCCTAGGAGAGGGATTTGTAATGAATTTTTAGAGAAATGTTTATGAGAGAGGTAGTAAAGTTGGATTACTTCATGTGAAATCCTTGGAACATGTTGGAAGCTAAATGAAGCCCTTTGGATTCTTATATTTGCCTCTTATTCCAAAAACACGGCGAAGGCACCCGAAGTGCGGCGAGCTAGGTAGGAAAGGTTAAAAATGAAGAAATTCAATGCCCTGGTGGTGAGATGAAGCTTGTTGATAGATGTGTGCTTCTCTCTTAAACCATTATGAAATGAAGAAATTAAGTGCTTGGATGGTCTTCTTATAGCTCAAAGAAGTGATTCAGCACTGTATTTTGGTCTTGATGACATCAAATGTCTTTGCAAAATGAAATGATAGGATAGTGTACTTTAGTTTTATCACTTTATTAGGCAATGGTACATTTTTATTGAGAGTAAGTGTACAATCAAAATTCACTTTATGAGAACCAATCACATTTTTATGGGATGACATCATCCCTAATGGTTGGGGAAGTGGCATTGTTTGAGTTAAAAGGTACTTACTTGTCGAGATTCTCAATGGTGGATAAAAAATCATGGTTAGACATGGTAGTGCTCTGTATGCTTTAAAAAGTCATAAAGTAAAGTACTCATAATAAATGTATACATACACACTTTTTGAATGAAATATTATTATTGTCATTTCATATTTTTAGAAAGAAACAATGCATATCTTACAATCTTCATGTATTTACGCACTCTTCAATAAATATTATGTTTGTATATTTTCATATATTTATATAGTACTATTAATTACATGTTATTATATAATTTTAATTAATAATATATTTATAATTAAGAATTTATGAATTTATATTTATATTTTATTTTTAAGTTATTTAAGTGAAAGAGCAAATGCATTAGTTGTGCAAAAGTGAATTGAAAATTAATAAATATTATTTTATTGATTTATCTATGTTTTGTGTTTAAAAATTCCCCTAATAAAATTATAAAATTGATGAAAAGTGGAATGTCCTCCCGCGTAGCATATACCACTTAGAAATATAATATGTAAATAAATTTCGAGTTTGGAATTTCTAAGTTATCTATATCAAATAAATTAATTAAAATAAAGTTAATCCTTTAAATTGAGATAAAGAGAACACCTTTCATTTCAATTTGATACTTACACGGAAGTCAATTGAATTCATTCGATTTTAGGTATTTGAAGTCAATAGAGTTATGAAACACATTAGAGTTTACAAAACAGCGTGTGGGCCACGAGTCTTATAAGGAGGCTAATCATGTGGGCCACTTCATCAAAAACAATAAAGACTTATGGAGCGAAACAAGTGCGTCAATTCGTTAAAATAATTTTGAGTGTGCAAAGGAGACTTGACTTATGAATGATATTGGCACATTGGAGTGATATTGGTCGGCAAAGGAGAATTGATATGAAGGATGGGAGGCTACAAAGTACAATGGTTACTTGAGTTTATTAATTAATAATAATAATATTGGGTACAAATGAGATTTAACATAGCCTCAAAAGTGACTTGTACCACACTAGAATTTGTTGATACTTTTAAAAGTGTCATTGGATTAGGGCCGCCTAGACATCACGATTCAACGGTGTCCATAAAGGCGGCACACTTAGTCAATGTGGGCAAAATTCTCCTCCTCCAACAACCATTGAGGTAATGGAGTTGAAATCGTGCATGTGAAATCACCTCTCTCTCTTTCTATGTATATAGAGAAACGAGGGTTGTACCTCTACACAATCACAACATAACACAACAACAACTATTTTATATTTAGCGCGAATAACAAACGTGTGCGTGGAGGATTCTTCTTTCCCATAAAAGCTTTCTGAGCTGCTGCGGCTTGAGCCTGGGCGTACCAGAACAGTGATAATGATGCGGTGTACACAGGAACACTTCCTGACGATTATCATTCCAATCTACGGGGCAGCAGTCATGCAGTCCTACTCTGTCACCTTTTATAAGGTAGGTGCAGTATTTCTCTTCCATTTGATTCTTCTATTTTTAGCGGCTCCTCATTCTTTATTATCAGTTGTCGGTATGATTTGAAATTTTGTGATTTTCTATTGCCTTTAATAATATGATAAACTTATTGAAATGGAGGATATTTAATTACTTACTCATCCCCTCAATGATCTCGTTCTTTTCTAATTAATTGCAATTAAACGTTGAATTGATAGTATTTATTATTAATGATGGATCTATATTGCTGGGGGGGGGTTAATCACTATATATCATCATTCTTTAATATTACATTTAGATGATCTTGCTAGTATAACATCTGTAATCATTATTTTGGCACAATCTGTATACTAGGTATTAAACTAAACGAGGTGGATGTGGTATGGGAGAAGTCATTATTAATTATAAACTCCATTTGTAGCCTTGGGGCTTTACACAGAACTCTTTTAGCTGGATACATTCTTAACGGTAATCTTGTTTTATTTACTAAATTTATTTCTTGAAAGGATTGAATTTTTAATATATATTATTTTTCAGCCTCTCTCATGGATCTCCTCCTTTAATAAATGTTTTCAACATATCATGATCTCAAATGTTTTGAAAGTTTTCAAATGTGAAGAAAATGGGTAGTTTATATACGCCAATGTTGGGATAAACTGTTGTCTGCTTTCAATGGCCTCATGCATGACAATACACCTCCATTTATTTTCTCTTGAGTTTTTATGCTGGGAGGAAACCGCTTATAGTGATGAAGAATATCAAAGGCAGGCTCTATGCCTCCTTTTTCGGTGGGAAGAATCGTGGTAGCCGCGCTCTATAAGATAGTGGCTCAGTCTGGTGATTTACAGTTGTCTGTTACGGAGAGTCATATGTTGAAGCAAGCGTTTTCAATAAACAGAACTTTCAAAAATAAGCGCTGGCGAGCAGTTCTTGCTAACAACGTAGCGTTTCTGTTTTCATAACGTGAATGACATACAATGGAGCTAATTAGTGCTGCTATAAGAGGTGTCAATATGACCGATGTGTGGGATCAAATGGGTTCATCGCAATCAGAACATTCATATATACTATTGTGCTATTTTGTTTTGATGGTAGTATGCTGGAAATCTTGATCTATCGCATCTGATGTTTGTTATATGTGCTGGTCGCTTTTCGGTATGATCCAGATACATTGTGTCATTTAAGCCGGTCTTAAATTGTTGTATAAGCTGGATTCATAAATGGCGAAATCGAATTACCACTCAAATACTTTTATTTGCAATGTACCGGCGGACAATCAGCACTATTGCTGAAATGGATATCAGTTCGTGTGTATTTCTTTCCTTTCCGATACGGTGACCTACATGGTATTAATAAGTTCTCGGTTTGATCCATATTCTATCAGTAACGCTTACCGTAACAATATCAACAACAAATTTTTTAATAAATTAAAGATCCCTCTGATCAATTGAATCCATTTGATACAAAATCAAGAACATGTATTTGAGTTAAAGTTTAAGTTGTAATGATATTTAATATTTATTATGAAAGCGAAGAGAGAGAGTTTACAAAAAATCTTGATATAAAATAATGTATTAAATATTTAACATATGTATTTTAGGTGGGCCGAAAGGGCGTATTGTTTTTAGTTTTATTGTTAATGTAATGTCAATATGTCTTTAACATATAAAAGGCCCGAGCCTTTGTAATAGGTGTAATATTATGTTTGACCCCTTAAGCACAACAATGCATTACAATAGACAGAGAGTTTTTACACAACGATGTGTATTGTTTTGTTTCAACACAAAACGAGTCTTTTTAAGAGAGACGGAGAGTTTGTTTCATACTTTTAGAACGGTCTTGTTTCTTAATCTCTTGTTGAGAAAGAGTACGTAATAGTTTTTTTTTTAAATTAATGAAATATTTTTTCAAGTGCAGAAAGCTACTGTCTCTAGTGAAGAAATTTTTTTATTCTTTGTGTTAAATAGGAGAGTATTATTCTCTCTTAGTTTGTTCAAATTTTCTAGGAATTCCAACATGGTATCGGAGCTATTCCAAGCTCTTTGAAGTTGTCGAAAGAAGCTAAAGGAAGGGAGTTCTTTATTCTGCATTTCTCCGGCGAGTACAGAGAACTTGGTCAAGAAGAATCCAAGGTATTTCTCCAGTGTTTTGTGTTGCGGCAGAGGCAGGTTGGTTGTTTTAAAAACACGATCAAGTATTTGGAAGTATAGTTAAGAGTGCAAGAATGGGCAGGAGCCGACACTAGCATGGGTATTAGTAGAGCTAGAAGCTCCCTTGTTTAATGGGAAAAACTATGACTCTTGGGCAATAACCATGACGATACTGTTTGCTTCCCAATACTTACGGGAACTTGTTGAGGATGGCTGAAGAGCCAATAGTTGAAAATGAGTTTGATGATTTAACTCGGACGAGAGAAGGAAGCATTGAAGAGCAATAAGAAGAAGGATTCTAGAGCCCTCTACTTTTTGTATCAAGCAATGCATCGAGAGAGTGTTTCCAAGGATAAACGGCAACCAATAGATCCAAAGAAGCATGGAAAACTCTCGAAGACAACCTATCAAGGCATGGAGAAAGTGAAGACGAGAAAAACTACAATTCTTTGAGGGAGAGACTTTGGGACTCTGCGCATGAAGGAGTCGAGATAATATTGACTCATTCTTCACATGTGATTGGAATGGTCACCTGAGATAAGGTCTCATGGAGAGACTCTTGAAGAAAGGAGGATTGTGGAGAAACTCTTGAGGAGCCTACCCTCGAGGTTTTGATGTGATTGTCACCACCATAGAAGAGACCAAGGATCTCACACAAACTTTTCGGTTGATGAGCTACATGCATCAACGATGACACATGAAAGCGGTGGGTAGAAATGAAAACACATCTCTAGAACGCTAAGACACGGATGTCACTTTGGAAGAGGAAGAGGGCAAGGCGAGGAGAGTACCAAGAGAGGAAGAGCGGAGAAGCCAAAAACGAGGAGGTGGAAGAAATAGTCTAGAAAATGCTCAAGGAAGGCGACAATCCAAGTCGGCATCAAGGCCAAGGAAACGGCCCATTGGTGGGTGAGAACATGCTCAAGGAAAAATGTGATAAATCCAATGTCCAATGTCCATATTGTAAAAAATATGGACATTATGCAAAGTGAATGTAGAAAGAAGCGGCATGTTATGGGGAATAGAACAAATGAAAATTTTACTAGAGAAGATATCAGCCAAGATAAATTGTTTTGGCAGCAATATGGGCGAGGAAAAGTGAATATTTATGGTTTCTGAACTCACGTTGGCAGCTAACATATGACGAAACATAACTATGTTTTCTATGTTAGATGAGAATGTGAAATCACAAGTCACATTAGGAACATATAGTTAAGTTTAAATTGTAGAGGAAAAGAGGAGATGTAATGTCTTAACAAGAAAAGGAGAAAAGAAATCCATAGCATATGTGTATTATGTTCTGGAATGACATGTAACCTCTTAAGTATTGGACAACTTATTCAAAAGTGGTACAATGTTTTCTTTCGAGATGATGTTTGCACCATCATGGATAAACCACCCAACAAACAATGTATTTACGAAGTGAAGATGACAAGGAATAGGATGTTCCCTCTTAGGATAAAAAGAGAGTAGATTTGAAAAATGAAGAAGAGATAGTAAACGGTGACACAAGAGGCTTTCCAATGCAGACAAAAGATGACAATTGGTTGTGGCACTTGAGATTTGGACATCTCAACTTTGGAGGTCTTAACTTGTTAAACAAAAAAATGAATGGTAAGAGGTTTTCCATTGATTTAGAAACCGGATAGCCTTTGTGAAGGTTGTATCTTGGGGAAAAAACACGAGAGAAAGTTTTCCTTACGGGAAAAGAATAAGGGAAAAAGCACCCTTAGAGATTGTCCACTCGAGATTTAAGTTGTTAGTCTAGAACTACTATAAATTTCTTTGAAGAAAATACAAGGGATACAATTATGGATTGTAATTGTTGTTACCAAAGAATTGTTTTTCATGAATACAATTACTGCTGTTCCTATTATAATTCTATGTGATGGTGATTAATTCGTTGTTCTAAGTTCTTTAATTCTTATGCTAAACAGGAGATCCCCATGAAGAGTCGTAAGCTAGCATAATCATGTAAATTTCATTTGTTTCTTGGAACTTGTTTCAAATTTGTTGCAAATACCTAGACAATTTTATGATTCATAGACGCTCTATTTTCACATTAAGTTACTCATTACTATTTTGATTGTCACATGATTGAGCACTCAAATAAGATAAAAAATGACAAAAAACATTTCTTTCATTAATTACTTGTTTCAATTCCTTCATAGATTTGTCTCATATTTATTTCATGCTTGGATAACCTCTCATTAAGATTGCACACACCAATAATTTTTAAAGATTAGTCATTCACTATTTTTTTTCAAGTTGATATTGTTTTATGTTAATTCCATCTGCTGGTAGGATAGCGAGTTAAATTATTAAAATAAATTCCTTAGGCTTATTCAATAGCATAAAATTTCAGTTTTGCAAAAAGTGAGCTTAAACTTCCGATCTTTCAAAATATCTTAGACTTTTGATTCTTCAAGGTAGCATAGAATTTTTAAAAATAGCACGAGAATTTTAATTTTTGTACATGAGTATAGCATTTCCATTCTTCTCAATTAGAATAAAATATGTTATTTTCATTTTGTAAAAATACTCATTCCAATTCCTATATTAATGTGCTTTAATTTTAGTTTAGTTGGTGGATCTTACGAAAAAGAACACTTGCGTGACTTGACAAAGAGTTAGTATTGAGTAGTTGAACTTTAAATGTTACCTTTGAATTTGAAATCCTTAATAAAAAATAAACCTCGTAGCATATATAGTGCACATACACTTCACACATACACAATCCTTGGTTTGACAGTTTAATGAAGTAATTTAACTAACAATTACATTAGCCAACATTTTTGATGCCATTTTGAAGGAAGTGTATATAATACATTATTTTTATTTTGATTTTCATATCATACTAGATGCATTAATTTTATTGATGCATAGTTAAAATGATATTAAAAATAATTTAGGATGCATGTATAGAGAATGATATTATAAAGGTAGCTTTATAAGTCGAGGCAGAGGACATAGTTCAATACCAACATCACCAACCAACCACACTAGACCACCCAGTGCCACACCATCCACCAACACTCGCATTCCATCCATAGAAGGAATAGGTATGAAATTCAACCTAAAGGATTCACCAACCTCATCTACAAAAGTTGTAGTTGAAGAACTGCATCCCCTACGGGAAGGAGTCATATTTCTCTCCTCAACATGTGAATAACTCTTAGGACATGAGTTAGAAGTACCTAGTGAAGAAGAAGAGGAAAATAGGTTGTTACACCCACCATTGATATTGAATGCGGAGGAATTTCGGGTCCCACTCTGCGGGATGGGGTTGAGAAAATTTTGTTGATTTTTTTGAATTGCATAAATGGAAACAGGGGAGAAATATCCCTTCGAGGGGAGGGATGATCACCCCTGAAAAGGACATTAGAAGGAAATAAGTTCCTTACGGGGAGAAATGGATGAAGGAAGAATTAAAGAAGGATTGGGAAGAATGGAAGCAAAAAAGGAAGTTGTAAATAAGTAGAAAGAACAATTATTGTTGTTACGGTAGAAGGTTCGAGGGATTTCGACTATGGAAAAGCGAAAGCTCTATGAGCTTGCCCTCACTTTGTTGGGATGCATGTGACCTTCTCCATATTACTCCATTTTCCTATGTGAATACTATTACATGTTTCAGATTAAAAGCCATTATGAAAGGTAGGCCCTATATGGGTTCTTTAACCTTCACCTTTTTTAGATGTTTTTCGTGCCTATGATTTTGATGAACAGAACTCTGTTGTGTGAGCTATTTTTTTCACAACATCATTTGTGAACACACTAGTATGGAAATGTATAAACTGTATTCTCCTATATGGGGAATTTGCATCTTTGAGCCTTTGCATCATTTATGAGAATCGAGATTGAGTGGCATCTATCCACAAAATCTATGGATGCTAATGAAGAAAAGGCATCATTATGGATGCTGAGCGAGAACCAGGGACGGGCCATTGAATTAAAGGCGAGGGAATTTAGAAAGGCTACGAGCACTCCTCGGGATAAGGGAACCTACTGCCACCTACGAGAAGAAGGATTTGTGGATTTTTTGCCTTAATCAGTTTTCACAAATGAGGAGCGGAAGCACTAACGAGGGATGTACAAAGAAACACGAAAAGCGATTAATGTTGGGTTGTTGGAAAGAGATCCATTTTACATTTTAGAATTTTTGTATTTTTACGTATGCATGCATGGACTAAGATTTAAACTCTCTTTGATATGGCTACCAATAGATGAATACGGGATCATTATGAACTAACTAAGTATGAAGAAAGAGTCTTGGACACAACAGGTTGATGTCTACTCAAGGGTATAGGTTTCCGGATGAAGACACAACCGATAGCTTATGACTTCAGCGACCGCGCACGAGGAGATGTTATCAAGGAAGTTGAGATTTTTGCATGAGGACATACAAGTGCTTCAGCTAGGGTGAGATGTTGGGTGCCATTTTTGTACTTATTTCCTACATTTGTTTCCCTCATTTTTTACCTTGTGACCTCAAACCTTGGGACCAACTTTGCCTCTTTCCCTTCTTTTCTATCTTAAACAATGTCATTTCACCATATTTAATTATCTTTTTTGTTTCGTTAATTATTATCGATGTATTGTTTCCTTTTTGTGGCTAACTCGGATGAATGTTGGAGAAAGTTCTTTGGTATTTTTCTATCTTTCCGGATGTTATTATTAGCTACAAGAGAACATGAGGAGTGCGGAAACGATTGAAAGTGTGTTGTTACGGTAAGCTATTACACTACGATAATGTTACATCACGGTGCTTTGTTACGACCACATTATTACAAAAATGTTGTTACATTCGTATTGTTGATTAGATATCATCAACACGGATGCCGACTGTCCTAGATTGTTGTTACGCTACAAGCTGTCACTTTCCATGAAAAATTTCGTAGGATTCATTACATGTTATATTAGAATGAGAGCTTTTAGGCGAGTTTTGATTGTAATAAATATTCTTCCGGTCGAACTTTTTTATTAAGGAATTGGTTGTAACTATATGTATCTTATCTTTATCGGCATGAGAGTCGTAATATTCTCATGACTAATTCATTCCTCATTTTTATAAACATATAACCATTATATAACTCTCAACCCTTGAGGTCAAGCGGTTGGAAGAGAATTGTATCGCCTTTTGGCTATGTAATTTTGGTCACCATAATATAAATATATCATGTAGTTGTTGTTACATGTGTTTTTTGGTTTAATTTCCATTTTGTTTCTATCTCTTCCCTGCACTCTTTGCTAAGGAAAGGAAGGGCCCTCCTCTTTAGCAGGGACTGCAGTGGTAAAGTAGTTGTACTATATTTCTTATTTTCTTAGCATATTGGTGGAGTGTTGTTTTTTCTATTTTGGATATAAGTAGATCTGCTTCAGTTTCGATACTATTATGTTGTTACACAAATGTGATTAGAAATAACAGCTTGTAGAAATTTGAATAACTGATATATTATTCACCAAGATTCTCCTGATCACACACTATTTTAGCTTCATGCATAATACATAATCTCTTCTTCCATTGATCATTAATTGCGGAAATAAAATCAATTGCATGCACACATTAAACCCACAAACAATCACACATATGAACAAAGTATTTAATGGGAAAGCTTAAAGATGAAAATCCCAACTATCTGTATATTATATGTCATAGAGATTATGTAACAATCATTGTACAAAGCTCCTCACAAGCTCTCAGCACAACCTCGAATTGCTACACACTATCAAGCTAGATCTAGCAAAACACATGCTCCAATCTTTTGCCACTTGATAGCCAGCCTCTATTGCGTAATCAATGCTATGGGATGACTCATTAAATAACATAAACCACCTGGCTTGTACTGCGCAATCCTCATGGGCTTCTCCAATCACTGTGTGTTGCAAATAGAAACAGTATAGTCACAATTTATAGTTAACCTGCTCTTTCACCTATTTCTGCACTGGTCTCCACTGAAACTGTCCATGCATTGAAGTTAACTGATGCATTATTTAGTTGATTAATGAGTTTATAATTAGTGAATTAATTAATAATTAATTCACACCACTCTCACTAATTGTATCAATTAGTTAAACTGAATACAAATAGCTCAACTATGTTTAGATTAGTTAAACTGAACACAACTCCATTAACTTCCTCAATCAACTCCACCAAACTCACTCACATGAGTTCTAACTGAAGTATCCATGCAATAGCTCCACTTAACCCTCAGGAATAGCGTAATTCCTTCTGTCAGCTCCTGTGCCACATCTGTGCACTTAACTGAAGTGTTCCAAGAGAATAAGATAATGTTTAGAGTCCAAATATTATTAAGAGCTAATAATATTCGACATATCTATTTTTAGACTGGCAATCTAAAAATAGATTCCGCCCAGTATGTCTAAAAATAGAAGTCCATATATTTTTTTCGACTTGACCAACCATCCACAAATAGCATCCTGCAACTCATAGAACATGATCCATATGTCTAAAAATAGACATAGTCTAAAAATAAACTTTGCACCAAAAATAGCCTACGGGCCCACTTAGTGAAGGCGACTCCTTTCCACTAAGCTCATCATCTTGTTGCAATCTCAACACTCCCTCTCAACAATATAAGGATTATCTTCCACCCCTATCCTGCCTCTGTGGTATTCGAATTTTCTCCTGGCCTTCGATAAGATATCAGCATCCTGATCCTTCATGGGAATGTATGAAAGTAACATGATCTTCTGCTGCACACAATCTCTGATATGATGGTACCGGTCCGTGAAGCCATGCCGCCTCAACTAATCCTCCTGTCTGTACCATGATCCATATCCCGATGTGCCTCTGAGATATCTCAATACATGCTTTCCTGCCTTCCAGAAGAGCTTGGTAGGCTTAACCATAGCTTGTGAAAGCTGGTTAACAGCATAGCATATGTTGGGTCGTGTATTGACCAGATACATAAGCGACCCCACCAAATGTCGATAAACAGTTGCATCCACTACCTCCGCTGAAGTAGCATCCTCCTTCGTCCATCCACCAAGAAGAGGAGTATCAACATGCTTGCAGCCATGCATGTTGAACTTCTCCAGTATCTCCCGGACATACTTGCCTTGAGAAAAAAACAGTCCATCACTGCGCTGCCAAATTTCCAATCCCAGGAAATAATGAAGGAGGCCCAAGTCCTTCATCTCAAACTCTTTTGCAAGATCATCCTTGCATGAGTGTATCAACAGTTCATCACTTGTTAAAATCAAATCATCTACATAAAGTACAATGATCAACAACTTACCCTCCACCACAATCTGGTATAGGTTAGGATCTGCCTCACTCTTGTATAATCCAAGTCCGATGAAATAACTGTCTATGCGTGTGTACCAAGCACGAGGTGTTTGTTTCAACCCATACAATGCTCTCTTGAGCCTGCACACATGCGACTAACTGCTGAAGATCTCGAAACCTTCGGGCTGCTTTATGTACACCTCCTCCTCAATGAATCCATTGAGGAATGCAGTCTTCACATCCATCTGATGAATGTGCCACCCCATCTATGCTGAGAGAGAAATAATCATCCGTATGGAAGAATACCTTGCGACAGGTGAAAAGGTCTCCTCATAATCGATCCCCTCAATCTGTGAAAAGCCTCAAGCAACAAATCTTTCCTTATACTTCTCCACACTCCCGTCAGCTGCTTGCTTCACTTTGTAGATCCATCTCGAACCCACCACTGATTTCCCTTCCGGCCTTGGGATAATCTCCCATGCACTGTTTCTGATAATCAAATCATACTCTTCCATCATGGCATCTACCCATGCGGGGTCCTCCACAACTTCCTCGAAAGAGGATGGCTCTGTCACGATACAATTTCTCATAAGAGCCATGTATCCAGTATATCGGTCAGGTGACTGTCTCTATCTGCGCTGTGATGTAGGTGCTCCTACAACCTTCTCTGCATCTTGAGCCAGTCGCTCAGCTTCTGTAGTGCGCTTCCGCCCTCTGATGGTTGGCGCTACTTGAGTGGTCTCTTCCACTCCATGAACCTCATCTTATGGCTGATCCACATCCTGAGACTCATCCTTAGGAACTAATAGCTCCTCATCTGCATGCAAGTGTGGCTCTCTCTCAAGCGAACACTTCATGGCTTTCTCCTCATGAAATTTGATATCCCGTCGCACAACAGTCTTGCGACTGTCTGGAAAATACACACGATAGTTGTGGGGTGTATCAGTGTACCCCACAAATATCCCAACCTTTGCGGTCGGCTCCAGCTTCTTCCTGGCATCCTTCGTCACATGCATGTAGACAGGTGAACCAAAAATCCTCAAATGGGAAATATCAGGCCTCTTACCAGAAAACGCCTCCTCGAGTGTACTCATGCCAAGTATCTTGTGAGGACAACGGTTCTGCACATATACTGCAGTATTGCATGCCTCCGCCCACAAGTGAATGGGTAGGCCCTGATCATGCAACATCGCCCGTGTAGCACCCACGATCGTTCTGTTCTTCCACTCAGCAACCCCGTTCTGCTGTGGGTTATGAGGTGCTATGAGCTCTCTTCGAATTCCTTCTGCGCTACAAAAGTCCTTGAATTCGCCAGAGATGAATTCACCACCATTGTCGCTCCTAAGAGCCTTCACCTGCTTCCCCGATTCTTTCTCAACCAATGCCTTGAACTCACAGAACTTTGAGTATGTCTCGCTCTTCTTCTGCATGAAGAAGATCCACCACTTACGAGAAAAAATCATCAACAAATATCACATAATACCTGTGCTTTGCTGTCGAAGCTACTGAGAAAGGTCCACACACGTCCGTGTGAATTCTCTCAAGGATCTTCGTGGCGCGACTATCCTTCTAGTGAAAGGTGGATTTCACAAATTTTCCCAAGGTACACCCCTTGCACTAATCTGACTGCGCAAGAGTGCCTTTAGGAAGCCCAGTAGAAATCTGCTGCAGTATCTTCAAAGCTCCATGGTGAAGGTGGCCCAATCTCCGGTGCCACAACTCGCCATCATCCTGGCTCACCACTCCTTCTGCCTTGCCTGCCATTGCTGCACAACCATCTACCTGCAATTGATAAAGGTTCTTAACTCGAACCCCTATCCTCCGGGTCTCACCAGTTGCCTTACTGCGCAGGAAAGCCTTTCCTTCACTAAAGACAACATCATATCCCTTGTCTTCTAACATCGCCACAAAGATAAGATTCTTCTTCAATCCCGGAACATGCATCACTTCCTTCAATATGAAGGGTTTACCAGACTCTGTCTCAAAGGAAATGGTATCGATACCGATCGCACTGTATCTACCATCATCGCCCATCTCGATGTGCACTCCAAGATCTTTCTCATCCAGATCAGTAAACAAATCTTGATCTCTTGTCATGTGAAAAGACGCACCACTGTCAAGAAACCACACTGAACCTGTCACACTTGAGACCAAGCATGTAATCAGCGAAAAATCCAGCTCAAAATGCGAGGCTAAGGCCTCTCCAGCTGTAGTCCCAGCAGCCTGCTTATTTTTCTTCTTCTGTGGACAATTTGTGGCGTAATGTCCGTGTTGGTGACAGTGAAAGCACTTCACCTTGGACATGTCCTGCTTCTTGCATTTCACATCGCATTGAGAAGCTTTATTGCTCTTCCCATTCTTTTCTTTGGCAGCCAAAGTGAAATTCTCTTCATCAGAGTTCTTTGATGAAGATCCGTCCCTGGTACTTCGCCTTATCTCCTCTTGCACAAGATCTGACCAAATTCGCTCCCATCCTGGCAATTTCTCCCGACCATTGACAGAGTCCTGATAGGAGTTCCAACTTTTCGGAAGCCCAAGGAGAGCCAAGCTCACCAAGTCCTCATCATCAACAGTCACCCCCACACTTCCCAGCTCATCCCTGC
The DNA here is from genome assembly GCA_034641835.2 of Pinus albicaulis. Lineage (NCBI taxonomy): Eukaryota > Viridiplantae > Streptophyta > Pinopsida > Pinales > Pinaceae > Pinus > Pinus albicaulis. The sequence continues at coordinate 57,596,520 of CM076579.1, read as the reverse complement.
ATTGGACGAACTTCGTGAGGTACTTGGGCATACTGTTTCCTTTCTCCATTTTTATGTTCCTGAGTTTGTCCTTGAGCGCTAACTTCCTCTTGTTGCTCTTGCTTTGAAATAAATTTGTCAAAGCTTTCCACATCGAGAATGGAGAAGCCTTACCATGAAGGCTAGACACTATGTGATCCTTCACACCTTCCAATAGAATCCTTCGACACTTTGCTATCTTCTTTTGCCATGCGTTAAGTACGGCATCATCACTAGAAGTAGGATTTGGAATTTCTGCATCTATGAACTCCTTCAACCCATTTTCATCCAGCACCACCTCCATCCTGTCCTTCCATGCAATGTAATTCGAGCTACCCTCAAGGGCATACTCCAATCGCAATCCGTTGAAAGACATCTCAACTTTGACACCAAGAAAACACTACTGCAAATTCGAATTCCACCAGCTCAAAACTCAACCGCTTCAATGTTTTGTGCAATTGATCCAATGATCAATATCGCTCTAATACCATGTAGAAATTTGAATAACTGATATATTATTCACCGAGATTCTCCTGATCACACACTATTTTAGCTTCATGCATAATACAAAATCTCTTCTACCATTGATCATTAATTGTAGAAATAAAATCAATTGCATGCACACATTAAAACCACAAACAATCACACATATGAACACAATATTTAATGGGAAAGCTTAAAGATGAAAACCCCAACTATCTGTATATTATATTTCATAGAGATCATGTAACAATCATTGTACAAAGCTCCTCACAAGCTCTCAACACAACCTCAAATTGCTACACACTATCAAGCTAGATCTAGCAAAACACATGCTCCAATATTTTGCCACTTGATAGCCAGCCTCTATTGCATAATCAATGTTATGGGATGGCTCATTAAATAACATAAACCACCTGGATTTTATTTCACAATCCTCATGGGCTTCTCCAATAACTGTGTGTTGCAAATAGAAACAGTATAGTCACAACTGATAGTTAACCTGCTCTTTCACCTATTTCTGCACTGGTCTCCACTGAACTGTCCATGCACTGAAGTTAACTGATGCATTATTTAGTTGATTAATGAGTTTATAATTAGTGAATTAATTAATAATTAAATCACTTCACTCTCACTAATTGTATCAATTAGTTAAGCTGGATACAAATAGCTCAACTATGTTTAGATTAGTTAAACTGACCACAACTCCATTAACTTCCTCAATCAACCCCACCAAACTCTGTCACATGAGTTCTAACTGAAGTATCCATGCAATAGCTCCACATAACCCTCAGGAATAGCGTAATTCCTTCTGTCAGCTCCTGTGACACATCTGTGCACTTAACTGAAGTGCTCCAAGAGAATAAGATAATGTTTAGAGTCTAAATATTATTAAGAGATAATAATATTTGACATATCTATTTTTAGACTGGCAATCTAAAAATAGATTCCACCCAGCATGTCTAAAAATAGAAGTCCATCTATTTTTTCCGACTTGACCAACCATCCACAAATAACATCCTGCAACTCATAGAACATGATCCATATGTCTAAAAATAGACTTTGCGCCAAAAATAGCCTGCGGGCCCACTTAGTGAAGGCGACTCCTTTCCACTAAGCTCATCATCTTGTTGCAATCTCAACACAGCTGATGTAATTTTTGTGTGGCACGCCAGGTACCACTAATTGCTCGTCATGATTACATTCCTGTAGATTTTTTTTATTCCCGCACAAGCGTTAAGTTTAAAAAATGATTCCTCTTTATTTTGATTTTGATTTTGGTTTGATGTATCACTGTCTTAGTCATTTAACAATGAATAATACAATCCAGCAAAGGCCTGGTTTACCTTTTTGAAGATGAAAAGGGAACATATATGAAGACACAACAATAGATACTAGAAGTCAAAATTGATTCTTGATGCATATATAATTCCTTAATATTAGAAATTCAATGCTAAATAAGTAGTATTCATTCATGTTTGAGTAATCATTAGTGTTATAAATTGCAATTACTCCTGCATGAAAGAGTTGGATAAATTTGGAGAGTTAGTTAATCGAGACAAATCGAGTGAGTTTGAGTTAATTCATATTTTGGGAAAATTCGAATTTAGAGTGTGTTTGCATGAAAAGTTATTTTGGGAGGGTCACTAGATGAAAAATTTTAACTACCCCTCACCTAGTTCATTGTAATCATCAAGTTTGTGTGATCAATAAATGAGCCACAAATTTTGTTATTGTGTTAATCGTTCTGTAAATTTTGTGTCTTTCTTCCTCTGTCTTTCAAACAAATTGGTATTAGTGCGAGGTTTGAGGAAGAGTGATAATCTGCAACCGTAACTTATAGAACCACATTGTGTGAATGTTAATTCATGGTGAGAGTTGAAAGTTTGTTTTTGCCATTATGCAGTGAGAAGATGTAGCTTGTTGAATTTTTTTTTCTGAACAGAGTGAGGACAACAACCCTAAATGGAACATGAATTCATTTGACCATGAATGCAATTCAAAGTGATGTGACTAGTTTAAAGGGTTTTAAGAAACATATACAGAAGTCCTCATAAGATTGAGGAGTAGCCGTAACTCCCATTGTCATGAACAAACCTTGCCACGTCGTCAAATAAGTTATCATGGCCACAAGAAGTAGGTAAAGTCAAAAGGAGATATTCAAGTTCTTTTAAAATCAATTCAAAAGGTTTTAATTGTGGTTTGGTAAAGGTTATGGATATCAATGATTTAAAGATTTATGAAGGCATATCAAAGGTTTATTAAAGGTTTAAGGTTTGTTTGAAGAGGTTCAAGAATTTTAAAGGTTGAAGGTTTGTTTAAAGAGGTTGGATATTTTTAAAGATTTTTTATGTATATTAAAAAGAAGGCGCTCAAATTTTTAGGGATAGTTTTTAGTTTTTATAAAGTAATTTTTTATGCTTTTTATTAAAAGTGAATTAAAAAAGGGAAATGGTTTTTTATTGGAAAGTGAGATTAGAGCTTTGTAAAAGTCCATTAATTGGAAAATTTTTTTGTGTTTTGTCAAGCATGATATTGTTTTGGGTGAATATTGTGCTTTAAGGGGCACATATTAAACATCATATTTTCGGGGGTGATATGGAAGATAGCCTCATGTAATCTAGAAAGAAACTATAAGACAAAGGAAAGACAATAGTCATGCGTCACACAACACGACTAAAGGATATTAAGAAAAGGAATTAAAAACAATAGGAAAAGATCATTGCCAAATATAGAGAGGTTCAGGGTACAGCCGAGGAACTAAGAAGTCTAGCAGAATACAAAGAATTAATCAAGGGTAATTGATGTAGCTTCTATGTGTTACCACCTCCTATATTTGTTGGCAAATATTTTCATCATTGTGTTATCAAGATTCAAAATTTCCTTCGAGCTAAAGACTTAATTGCGTACTTTTATAATAACCCATATAATGAAGCATGCGATGCTTTACCATTGAATTTTACTAGAGTCCTCAAGAAGACTAATTTGGAGCACGGTGGAATGTAGGTTGGAGCCTAGTTGATTTGAAGATTGGAGTCATCATCTAGGGTTGGAGCCTTAAAGTATAATTATACTTGATCTATTATTATTAGTGAAATTATTATTTTATTGTACATTTTTTTTATGTTATCTGTTATTGCTCCTTAGAGTCCCAAGGCTAAGAAAGGAGACCGAAGGAGGTAACCTCAAACCAAATTTGGACTTGTTAGCTATTCCTACCAAATCAGAGAGGGCTCTCTCTGCAATATCATAGCCATTGAAGTGACTCAAGGGAAAAATAGATATTAGGCTAGATATTGAGTTCACTAGGGTTTTATTTTAGGGTTTGTTGGATCAGGCTCAAAGGTCTAGGGGACTAGGTCAAGGTTTCAAATGATCAATTGCAGGGATAAGATGGGGAAAGGTAGGTATGATCAGTGAAATATTTGAGTTGCCATTGTGGTATAGGGTTGAATTAGAGAGGGATCAAAATGAGCATAATACTATGAATTCATTTATCAGAAGAAAGGAGACATAAACATGAAAATCTCATCAAAACAGAGCATATAAACTATGAAGTCTGTTTAAAAACTCATGAGATATTCACACGAAATCATGTTAATGGTAATAAGGAGACAAAAATATTCAATATTATGATAAAACATAGGAAAAACACTATCACTAAAGCATACCACAAGAATCCCAAGGTAATAGCTGCAAATCCCTCTATATTTCCTACAAAAATATGGTGTACACTAGCTCAAATCCTTTGTATAACTAATGTCCAACCTTTGATTTGACTTCAATAGGGCTACATATAGATAAAAAATTACACCCCCCCCCCCCCCTCTTAGGGGTCAAATGCATCATGATAGGAACTTATTACATCAATCCCTCTAACCAAACCAAAAACTAGGGAGGTTAGGAACTAACTCTCTATTTAGCCTTGACTGACTTTACAAGCATTGATGACCATGAATTTACATAAATTTAACGTTTAATAGCACTATTAAATTTAATTACATGTTTTAAACTCCTAAAAAGACAGATTAGATCATGAGAGATTGACTTTGACTGAGAAAACTCAAAAATTTGACTTTCTGACTAAAGCATAGCGTGGTCCAATAGAAGTGCAACATGGTCTTTGAGGGACTTTTTGGGTGGCTTAACCTAATATTTGAGCATAAATGAAGGTTGATGAAGATAAACTAGGATGTCTACTAGGCCTCTAAACCTTTAAACCTGCAAAAATTGACCTCGATGGTGCCTATAAATATAATCTCCAAAGGCTACCCCAAAAGCGAAGTGTGGGGTCCAAAAAGGAGGCAGAAACATGAAAAATGACTTGTTTATTGGATTTTTCTCCAAAACTGTGAGCTCACATGGAAAATCAAGTGCATATCTATGATATGGGGGTCAAGGGCTATCCATCCATGTAAGCCACTTGTTATTTTTATGCCCTGATAAAAAGAGCAGGATGGCCACGCTACACTTATATGCAACTAAATTGCCAAAATTAACTAAAAATCAAAAAATTTACCAAACCTTCTCAAAATTTGTTGAAACTTCATTCTTAGCATGTCTTAGTGATGGCCTAGAAAACCAATGATTCATTAGCAAGAAAATCAATGTCATCTCTCTTTTTACGCTTGATTAGTGTTTTCTTAAGCTTCTTTTTCATATTCCTAACCCTAACTTTGTAAATACAATTCCTGGTGTAATCGTGTCGATCCATGTGTCTCTAAAGGTTTGTAGCTCTCTTTTCCTTCTTTAGAAGCTTCTCTAGGTGTTCATTTATTACCCCAAGCCAAAACTCTTTGTCTTCTTCAATCTATGCTACTATGGTGTCATCTAGATTTTGGTAAACTTGAGGAGGAGATGGTTCATTTTCCTACCTTTCCTATCTTGTTGTTGCTCTTGTCTTTGGCCTTATTGGCTTGATCTAAACCTCCTTGTACTCTAGCCGCTCCACATCTATCACTTCCTTACCCTTATATTTCTTTGCCTCAAAACCTGCATTAGGTTTTCTTAGGAGCTGTTGGTTTACCTTTAGTTTCTTGTTCTCTTGCTGCAAACATGATATCATGAATTTTTCTTTTGAGAGATTATCCTTAAGCTCTCTGAATTCTACCTCTTTTTCTTTGATTATTTTCTCAACTTCTATGTTATTTAAGCCATCTCAATATCAAAAGGTGCCTGATCTTCCTCATGCGAGGGTGAATCATCTTTTCCTCTTGATGTTTCTTCTTTGATAGTGTTGGGTTGAGTTCTTTCCACAATCTCAGGGGAAAACACTATTCTTTTACCTATGCTATAAGTTTTAGTAACCTCTGCCATAGGTGACTGTGCAACTGATGGTTTACTAAAGGAGCCCACCTCCTCTGGCCTTGATGATGCTTATGGATTTCTTTGATTGGTTGGTTGACTAGTAGTAGGAGTAAAGGCAACTGATTGCATGAATGTCTCTCGTGATATATTAACCTATGCAATGTGATGAAGAATAATGACTTTGACCAAACCATGATGAAACAAAATTTCTTGGTGATCTTTCCTTTTGCTTTGTACTTTCTTAGTCACCTTGACTAAGCTTCTGAGTAAGTAACGAGGCAAGTTCAGTGGTTTGATGGCAGTGAAATACATCGGAAACCTTATATGATACTGACACAACCTTGAAAACCTGCCTTCACATGTAAAGTACTTCATGATCATCTTAAAAAATGGAGAATATCTATCCAAAAACTGTCTTTAGGGAAATATATAAGTAGGAGCATCTTTATAGTGTGGTTTTAAGAATATATTGTAGTTTTCACTATCCAAATCCATCCCTTTAAACCAAATATATCCTTGGATAGGGATACCTGTGGTTGAGGATATGAAATCCTCTAATATGATGAAGTCATTCCCTGCTATTGCAGTCTTATCCCTCATAACGTTAATGGAAAAGAGGCAGGTCAACTTAGAAAAGAAGCCCACCTCTTGTATTCTTTCACAAAACCCTAGGCATCCAACACATTCAAATGATTTCTTGATGAATGATGAAGAATTTATTGCTTTCATATTAGATGGCTCAAATCTAGAGACAAGACCCCCCTTATTTTACTTCTTCTTCTCACTGTCCATGGTGTTTGTTTGCATGAGAGAAACGTAGCTTGATAGGAATGAAGGAAAGGGTGGAATTAGGGAAAATAGGGGAAAATGGGGTAACAAGTTTAGGGAAGGGAATGGAGGGGATAGGGATTAGGGAAAATTCTAGGAAAATTACAGGGGGTAGGGATAGGATTTAAGGACACTTGGGAGGTGGATTCTCTTGGAAAGAGTGAGGGGAAGATGGAAAAAACTCAAAAACACAGTCTTAACCCAAAAAATTTCAAAAACGCGGTGTGGGCTAGGGTTTGTGGGGAAAATGGAGAAGATGAAGGGAATGGGTCTAGGAAATGGTTTAGGGAGGTATATAAGGTGTGTGTGAGGCTGATATAGAATTAAAACTAGGGATTTTATGATTGAGATGAAGCAAAAAATTAGAGAAACCAAAAGCGCAACGAAGCCCTAGGAGAGGGATTTGTAATGAAATTTTAGAGAAATGAATGAATGAGAGAGGTAGTAAAGGTTGGATTACTTCATGTGGAATCCTTGGAACATGTTGAAATCTAAATGAAGCCCTTTGGATTCTTATATTTGCCTCTTATTCCAAAAACACAGCGAAGGCACCCGAAGTGCAGCGAGCTAGGTAGGAAAGGTTAAAAATGGAGAAATTCAATGCCCTGGTGGCTGCGATGAAGCTTGTTGATGGATATGTGCTCAATAAATATTAAATGAAGAATTAGAATGCTTGGATGGTCTTCTTATAGCTCAAAAGTCGGTTTTTTTCTTTGGTCATGAAGTGACATTAAATGTCTTTTTTGCAAAATGAAATGATAGGATAGTGTACTTTAGTTTTATCACTTTATTAGGCAATGGTAAATCTTTATTGAGAGGTAAGTGTACAATCAAAATTCACTTTATGAGAACCAATCACATTTTAGGGGATGACATCATCCCTAATGGTTGAGGTGGCATTGTTTGAGTTAAAGGTACTTACTTGTCAGATTCTCAATGGTGGATAAAAACTCATGGTTAGACATGGTAGTGCTCTATGTACTTTAAAAGTCATAAAGTAAAGTACTCATAATAAATGTCATTACACACTTTTTGAATGAAATATTATTATTGTCATTTCATATTTTTTGAAAGAAACAGTGCATATCCCTACACAATCTTCATGTATTTACGCACTCTTCAATAAATATTATATTTGTATATTTTCACATATTTATATAGTATATTAATTACATGTTATTATATAATTTTTAATTAATAATATATTTTATAATTAAGAATTTATGAATTTATATTTATATTTTATTTTGAGTTATTTAAGTGAAAAGAGAAAATGCATTAGTTGTGCAAAAAGTGAATTGAAAATTAATAAATATTATTTTATTGATTTAGCTATTATTTTATTATTCAAAATTCCCCTAATAAAATTATAAAATTGATGAAGAGTAGATGTCCTACGTAGCATATACCACTTGGAAATCTAATATGTAAATAAATTTCAGAGTTTGGAATTTCTAAAAGTTATCTATATCAAATAAATTAATTAAAATAAAGTTAATCCTTTAAATTGAGATAAAACCCTTTCATTTCAATTTGATACTTACACGGAAGTCAATTGATTTCATTCTAATTTGATCGTTACACGGAAGTCAATAGAGTTATGAAACGCATTAGAGTTTAAAGCGAGCGTGTGGGCCACAGGGTCTTATTGAACGAATCATGTGGGCCACTTCATCAAAGTAATAAAAGACTTCTGGAGCGAAACAAGTGCGTCAATTCGTTAAAATAATTTTAGTGTGCAAAGGAGACTTGACTTATGAATGATATTGGCACATTGGAGTGATATTGGTCAGCAAAGGAGAATTGATACGAAGGATGGGAGGCTACAAAGTACAATGGTTACTTGACTTTATTAATTAATAATAATAATAATAATATTGGGTACAAATGAGATTTAACATAGCCTCCAAAAGTGACTCGTACCACTGGAATTTGTTGATACTTTTAAAAGTGTCATTGGATTCAGGCCGCCCAGACATCACGATTCAATGGTGTCCATAAAGGTGGCACTTGGTGTGTAGGTAAATTCTCCTCCTCCAACAACCATTGAGGTAATGGAGTTGAAATCATGCATGTACAATCACATCTCTCTCTCTCTATGTATATAGAGAAACATGGCTGTACCTCTACACAATCACAACATAACACAACACCAACTATTTTATCTTTAAAACTATAGGCTCTCCTTTCTATCTCATCAGTTGTAACCATGGCCTCTGTACTCGACCAGGCCTAGCTGTGCAGCAAATCTGGTGATGATGATGCAGGTGTACAAAGACACACAGGCGATTATCAGTCCAATCTCTGGGACGACGATTTCATACAGTCCCTCTCAACGCCTTAAGGGGTGGGCTATAATTAACTACACCTTCCATTCAATTTATTTTTTTGTAGCTTCATTCTTCATATTCAATTAATAAAATAAATTTCAGGCACCTGCTTACCGCGAACATGTTGATAGACTTGTTGGGGAAGTAAAAGAGATGTTCAATTTACTTACACTCACTCCCCTTAATGATCTCATTCAACGCCTTTGGATGGTTGATAGCATTGAAAGTTTGGGAATCGATAGGCATTTTAGAAATGAAATAAAACCAGTGTTGGATTATGTTTACATGTCGGTCACTACTACCTTATCATCATTCTTTAATGTTATGCTTTAGATGTTGAATATTACATGCAATTATAGCGATAAATTATGTTGGCCGTCTACAGGTATTGGAGCAAAAAAGGAATTGGATGTGGTAGAGAGAGTGTTGTTACTGATCTCAACTCAACTGCCTTGGGCTTTCGAACTCTTCGACTACATGGATACCCGATGTCCTTAGGTAGATATACCCACATTTTATTACTAAATTGTTGTTTGAGGAAAAGTTGAATTTTAATATATATGATTTTTCAGCCTCTCTCATGGATCTCCTCCTTTAATAAATGTTTTCAAATTATATCATGATCTTAGATGTTTTGAAAGTTTTCAAATATAAAAATGGGCAGTTTGCATGCTCTGCCAATGTTGGGACAGAGGCATGTCGAAAATATTACTTTCAACTGCCCTCTGTACAACAAGCCGCTTTCCATTTTCTTTCTCCAGGTTTTTATACTCAGAGCCACTTGCTATAATTGTTTGAAAAGCTCTGGCACAGAGCCACCTTCTAAATTTTGTTTGAAGAGTCCCTGTACGCTGGCCACTCTCTAAAATGGTGAACAGTCAATTTCAGTTTTTGATTATCGGCACCAGTCCTTTGTATTTGAAAACAAAGCAATTTTAAATGAAGCAGAGCTTTCAAAAACATACATAGGAACAGAGGATTTATTTTTATAAACAGAGTGTTTTTATTTTTCTACACGTAGACATATTTTTATTAAACAATGGTCCCCACAAAGTGTCTTGTTGATTTGGCGAGTTCCGATGCGTTCATCGCAATTGGAACGTTTCATATAAACCACAACCCTTTTATTTGTTTTGATGGTATGCTCCGATGCGATCATCGCATTGGAAGTGTTTTTGTTATATGGCCCAATTGCACAGTATGAAGTCCGGACCTGATGTGTGTTTTAGGCCGGTGTTAAATTTTTTCATCACTTTCGTTCCTCAATCGAAATCGGAAGTTTTTCAAATGGCCCGTTTGCAAGGTTATAAACCGGACCCGATCCTTTTTATTTGGCAGAATGGATAAAACATTTTCGCGTTACATTTGTTTCTCACGTCAGCACGCCCTTGGCGGACGTGATATGGATTTATAGGGCCGATTCTATAATCCATCGCGTGCACATAAATTGACGTCAGCAACCCAAGGTTTGTAATGCGAAATGTGTTCATACAATTTGGTTGAATCGATTTTGAAATCCGAAAGGTTTATCGCGCGACGGAGGTTGAAGTTTTACAAAGGTTTTGTAATGTTTTGTTTTAATATGTTTTATATGCACGACAGAGTTTTTATAACGTCTTTTGTTATAAAAGGTAATGTTATAACATTTCAATTTTTAACATATGTGCCTTTATTTTGGGTGGGCCCGAAAGGGCGTATTGTTTTAGTTTTATTGTTAATGTAACGTCAATATGTGTTGCAACATATAAAAGGCCCGAGAGCCTTTGTTATAGGTGTAATGTTATTTTTTTATTTGTAAGCACAACAATGCGTATTACAATAGACAAAGAGTTTTTACACAACAGTGTGTATTGTTTTGTTTCAACACAGAACAGTCTTTTTTAAGAGAGACAAAGAGTTTTTTTTCTGCACTACGTTTGAAGCAGTCTTATTTTGTAATCCCTCTGTTGAGGAAGAGTCTGTAATAGTTTTTTTTTTTAAATTAATGAAATAGTTTTTCAAGTGCAAAGCTCTGTCTCCAGTGAAGAAATGTTTTTATTCTTTGTGTTAAAGAGGAGAGTATTATTCTCTCTAGTTTGTTCTAGAATTTTTATAAATTCCAACATGGTATCGAAGCTAGTCCAAGCTCTTTGAAGGTGTCAAAGAAGCTAAAGGAAGTAGTTCTTTGTTGCAGCAACTTCTCCAGCAGAGTGAAGACCTAGTCAAGAAGAATCCAAATTATTTCTCATGTCATTTTTTTTGTGTTACTGTTGAAGACAGTTAGTTGTTTTAAAAACATAGTCAAGTATTTTGAAGCATAGTTAAGAGTGCAAGAATGGCTGGAGCCAGCACTAGCATGGGTATTGGTAAAACTCAGCTCCCACAATTTAATGGGAAAAACTATGACTACTGGGCAGTAACCATGACAGCCCTGTTTGCTTCCCAATACTTACGGGAACTTGTTGAGGATGGCTTTGAAGAGCCAATAGATGAAAATGAGTTTGATGATTTAACTCAGGCAGAGAAGGAACTGCTGAAGAGCAATGAGAAGAAGGATTCTAGAGCCCTCTACTTTTTGTATCAAGCAATGCATGAGAGTGTGTTTCCAAGGATAGCAGCAACCAATAGATCCAAAGAAGCATGGAAAAATCTCAAGACAACCTATCAAGGCATGGAGAAAGTGAAGACAGAAAAACTACAGTTGCTGAGGAGAGACTTTGAGACTCTCTGCATGAAGGAGTCAGATAATATTGACTCATTCTTCACACATGTGATTGGAATGGTCACACAGATAAGGTCTCATGGAGAGACTCTTGAAGAAAGGAGGATTGTGGAGAAACTCTTGAGGAGCCTACCCTCAAGGTTTGATGTGATTGTCACCACCATAGAAGAGACCAAGGATCTCACAAACTTTTCAGTTGATGAGCTACATGCATTGCTGATGACACATGAGCAGAGATTGGGTAGAAATGAAAACTCATCTCTAGAGCATTCCTTTAAGACCCAGATGTCCTTTGGAAGAGGAAGAGGGCAAGGCAGAGGTACCAAGAGAGGAAGAGGCAGAAGCCAAAACAGAGGTGCAAGAAATAGTCTAGAAAATGCTCAAGGAAGGGGTAGCAATCCAAATCAGCATCAAGGCCAAGGCAACAGCCAGCAGAGTGGTCAGCAACATGATCAAGGACAAATATATGATAAATCCAATGTCCAATGTCACTATTGTAAAAAATATGGACATTATGCAAATGAATGTAGAAAGAAGCAGCATGTTATGGGTAATAGAACAAATGAAAATTTTACTAGAGAAGATATCAGCCAAGATAAATTGTTTTTAGCTTGTAATATGGCTGAGGAAAAGAGTGAAGATTTATGGTTTCTAGACTCCGGTTGTAGTAACCATATGACAGGAAACATAGCTATGTTTTCTATGTTAGATGAGAATGTGAAATCACAAGTCACATTAGGAACAGATAGTAAAGTTTCTGTTATGGGAAAAGGAGATGTAAATGTCTTAACAAGAAAAGGAGAAAAGAAATCCATAGCATATGTGTATTATGTTCCTGGAATGAAATGTAACCTCTTAAGTATTGGACAACTTATTCAAAAGCGGTACAATGTTTTCTTTGAGGATGATGTTTGCACCATCATGGATAAACCACCCAACAAACAATGTATTGCTAAAGTGAAGATGACAAGGAACAGGATGTTCCCTCTCAGGATGAGAGTATATTTGAAAAATGAAGAAGAGATAGTAGCAGTGACACAAGAGGCTTTCCAATGCGAACCAAAAGATGACAATTGGTTGTGGCACTTGAGATTTGGACATCTCAACTTTGGAGGTCTTAACTTGTTAAACAAAAAATGAATGGTAAGAGGTTTTCCATTGATTTAGAAATCGGATAGCCTTTGTGAAGGTTGTATCTTGGGGAAACAACACAGAGAAAGTTTTCCTTCTGGGAAAAGCATAAGGGCAAAAGCACCCTTAGAGATTGTCCACTCAGATTTATGTGGACCGATGAAAACTCCATCACTTGCTAGCAACCATTATAGGTTAACATTTATTGTTGATTTTACTAGAAAAACTTGGGTTTACTTTTTGAAAAACAAAAGTGAAGTGTTTGAAAGATTCTGCAATTTCAAAGCACTTGTTGAGAACCAAAGTGGGTTGCATATCAAATTCCTAAGGACTGATAGAGGAGGTGAGTATATCTCTAAATATTTTCTACGTTTTTGTAGAGAAAATGGAATTCATAAGCAGTTTACAACTAGATATACTCCACAACAAAATGCAGTTGCCGAAAGGAAGAATAGAACAATAATGGATATGGTAAGGAGTATGTTAAAGGAAAAGCATTTTCCTAATGATTATTGGGCTGAAGCTATACATTGTGCAGCATACATTTTGAATATATGCCCTACAAAAGCAGTTATGAACAAAGTGCCGGAAGAGGCATGGAGTGGCACAAAGCAAGGTGTCACACACATGAAATTTTTTGGATGTGTGGCTTATGCACACATTCTAGATCAGAAAAGGAAGAAGTTGGACAGTAAGGGGGAGAAATGTATTTTCATTGGATATAGTGAGGAATCCAAAGCTTATAGGTTGTACAACCCATCTACCAAGAATTTTATTGTGAGCAGAGATGTTCAGTTCATTGAGGAGGAATCTTGGGATGGAAGCATAGAGAAAAAAATGAATGTTAAACACTGTTTATCTCATGATGAAAATGATGAATATTTAGATGAAATGCATCCCCCAATAGCAGCACCAACACAAGAGCAGCAAGAGACACCCTTGAGGAGAAATGCAAGTGCTTCTCCAAGCACACCACAAGGAGGAAATTCAGGTGCTTATTCAAGAATTTTTACACCTAATGAAAGAGGTAAGAAGTTCAGAAATTTGAATGAAATTTATGAACAAGAGGCAGCAAATGAAGGTATGAACTCTTTGTTTGCTTTATATTGTCATGTTGATGACCCTATCCACTTTGAAAAAGCTATTAAAGATAGGAAATGGATAGAAGCAATGGATGAGGAGATTAATGCCATAGAAAGAAACAAGACATGGGATTTGGTTGAACTCCCAAAAGGTAAAGATTTCATTGGAGTTAAATGGATCTTCAAGACCAAGAGTAATGCTAAAGGAAAAATAGAAAGACACAAGGCAAGACTTGTTGTCAAAGGATATAAGCAGAAGCATGGGATAGACTATGAGGAAACTTTCGCACCGGTTGCTAGAATGGAAACCGTGAGAACAGTGTTGTCTATAGCAGAACAAAACAAGTGGAAAGTTTACCAAATGGATGTGAATTCAGCATTCCTAAATGGAGTGTTAATGGAAGAGGTTTACATTGAACAACCTTCTAGGCTACGAAAAGAAAAGGCCAAGAGCACAAAGTGTGTAAGTTGAAGAAAGCTCTTTTATGGGTTGAGGCAAGCACCAAGAGTGTGGTACAAGATGGGATAGATTCTATCTACCGGAAAATGGATTTGAAAAATGTGAGGGAGAAACCACCCTTTACATTAAAGAAAAATATGGGAAAAAATACTAATTGTCGTGTTATATGTTGATGATGTTATTTTTACACGTAATGATGATTTCCTTGTTGAGAGTTTTAAAAAAGGTCATGAAAGAAGAATTTGAAATGGCGATATGGGTTTGTGAAGTATTTCTTAGGAATAGAAGTAGAGAAAAATAAAATGGGATTTTTATCTCACAAGAAAATTATGTCAATGAAGTGTTGGAAAGATTCAACATGCAAGAGAGCAAAGCGACAATCACTCCCACAGTGATGGGATTAAAACTCGAGTAGAGAGGACAACAGCAAGGATTTTGATCCTAGTTTGTACAAGAGCATAGTTGGCGACCTCATGTATTTGACTTCAACTAGGCACGATATAATGCATGTTGTTAGTTTGATTTCTAGATTCATGGAGAGGCCAAAGGAAGCGCATTGGCAAGCGAGCGAAGAGGATTACCCGAGGTATGTTAAAGGTACTAAAATGTTTGGTATTTTATATACTTGCTTCAAAATGTTCATATTTAATAGGATACATTGACAGTGGTTGGGCTGGAAGTGTAGATGATCGGAAGAGCACTTCGGTTATGTTTTTCACATGGGTTCGAGGAGCCATTTCATGGGCTTCTAAAAAGTAGCCTATTGTAGCGTTGTCTACGAGCAGAAAGTAGAATATGTGGCAGCCACAAAGCAGACGGCGTGTCAAGCAATTTGGATGAGGAGGATGTTGAGAAGTTTGTGCCAAGAGCAAGCAAAAGGAACTGTGATTTATTGTGAAAATAGCGTAGCTATTGCATTATCCAATAATTCTGTGTTTCACAAGAGGACAAAACACATTGACATAAAATTTCACTACATCGAGGAATTGGTAAACAATGGCAAAAATTGTTTTAGAACAACTGTGAACTCGGGAGCAGTTTGTAGACATTCGACCAAGCCATTGGGGTAGAAGAGTTTTGATTTTTTTGAGGAAAATTTTTGGGTATGATCGATAACCTGACAGCTTGGAATTAAGGGAGAGTGTTGATAATATTACTTTCAATCGCCCTCTCGTACAACAAGACGCTTTCCATTTTCTTTCTCCAAGTTTTTTGTACTCGAGCCACTTGCTATAATTGTTTGAAAATCTCTCGGCATAGAGCCGCCTTCTAAATTTTGTTTGAAGAGTCCCCGTATGCTAGCCGCTCTCTAAAATGGTGAACAAATCAATTTCAATTTTTTTATTATTAGTGCCGGTCCTTTGTATTTGAAAATAGAGCGTTTTTAAATGAAGCGAGCTTTCAAAAACATACACGGGAATAGACGATTTCTTTTTATAAATAGAGTGTTTTGATTTTTTCTACACTCGAGCATTTTTTTTATTAAACAAAGTGGTCCCCACAAAGTGTCTTGTTGATGTGGCGAGTTCCAATGCATTCATCGCAATCGAACGTTTCATATAAACCACAACCCTTTTATTTGTTCCGATGGTATGCCCCGATGCGGTCAGCTACGCATCGGAAGTGATTTTGTTATATGGCCCGATTGCATAGTATGAAGTCCAGAACCGATGTGTGTTTTAGGGCTAGAGTTAAATTTGTTCATCGCGTCCGCTCCTCAATTGGAATTGGAAGTTTTTCAAATGGCCCATTTGCAATGTTATAAACCGGACTCGATCCCTTTTTATATGGCGGAATGGATAAACCATTTTTGCGTTACATTTGTCGCTCACGTCGGCGAGGTCCCTTGGAGGATGTGATATGGATTTATAGGGCCGATTCTATAATCCATCGCGTGCACATAATTTGACGTCAAACGAACCCTAGGTTTGTAACGCAAAATGCATTCATACAATTTGGTTGAATCAATTTTGAAATTTGGAAGGTTTATCGTGCGACAGAGTTTGAAGTTTTACAAAGGTTTTGTAATGTTTTGTTTTAATATGTTTTATATGTGCGATCGAGTTTTTATAAATTCTTTTGTTATAAAAGGTAATGTTATACCATTTCAATGTTTAACATATGCGCCTTTATTTTGGGTGGGCTCGAAAGGGCGTATTGTTTTAGTTTTATTGTTAATGTAATGTCAATATGTGTCGCGACATATAAAAGGCTCGAGAGCCTTTGTAATATGTGTAATGTTATGTTTTTTATTTGTAAGAACAACAATGCATATTACAATAGACGAGAGTTTTTACACAACGAGTGTGTATTGTTTTGTTTCAACACGTAACGATTTTTTTTAAGAGAGACGAGAGAGTTTGTTTTACGCACTACGTTTGAAGTAGTCTTATTTTGTAATCCCTCTCGTTGAGGAAGAGTCTCGTAATAGTATTTTTGTTGAAATTAATGAAATAGTTTTTCAAGTGCAAAGCTCTGTCTCCGGTGAAGAAATTTTTTTTATTCTCCGTAGTTAAAGAGGAGAGTATTATTCTCTCTAGTTTGTTACGGGAATTTTCATAAATTCCAACAAGGCAAAGATCAAAGGCATTCTCGGTTTATTTTAGGGATCCCTTCTTGCCTTTTCACGGGAGAGAAAGAGATGGAAGTGGCTGAAATATTCCGTACATCATATCTAAAAATGGTTCGATCTCCAATGGCGGTCTTTCAGGGAGAGGTGAGGCAGCGGCACCAATTTATGGAAATTCACAAAATAGTATATTTTATTGTATGATTTTTTAGATTTTTTTAATAGAAACATTAATATTGTGGTGCGCTAAGTAAGTGCGGTATATTTATATATTGGAGTAGGCCCATTAATTTGTTTTATCGGACTCATCTAAATTTATAGGAATTTAGTGTTAAATCCACTTTGCTCGCATTTACCTTTCCAAGAAGAGGACGAAAACCGAGAAGCTCTTAGAACTTACAAAATTGGAGTTCAATATATTTCACTCCTTACAACAAGAAGAGTTAAAACAACTCTCCAAGTGATGAGTCGTCTCCGAGTATTATAGTCATGTCTTTTTTTGCGAACATACTCACCTTCAAGTGGTCCGATATTCAAATTATTTTGTGTGCGGATGGTGGAAAGATTTAGGTTTTTCTCAACCGACATTCACTCGACATCGTCACATGGAATTCTACACTTTAGCCTCCCTGCATTGCCACCGAGCACAAGCATTTTTGCATTCAGATTGGGGTTTTCCAAAATGTGTTATCTTGGAATAGTTCGGATAACGTCTATGACACCTTCGAACGATGGACGAGCTCGAACTCTTCACGACCGCAATTAAGAGGTGCTCATGATCATTAATATTGATTGTTTAATCCAATAAAAAATAATGATGAAGGCAAAAACTAACGCAGAATCGTGTGTGAATATAATGATCGATGGGATTCGTCAACCAAAGAATTCCTTCCGTAATATATGAAAGGTGTATACATGGTTTTTTACAATTGTGTTAATCAAATGGCTCGAGAGGCGAAGAAGAGTCAAGGCCGATACACCCTCGGCTATGCTCGAAACACCGTATGGAATATTTTAACTCATACTTTCTTTTGAAGTGAAAAACATATATATATATCCTTCGGATAATGTTGGTTTTGCAAAATATTAATGGAGTATGCATAACTAAGGCTCACTTAATTCGCTTTGCTCGTGGTGTGTAGTGGGAAGCCGTATTTGATGCGTTTCTAGAAGAAACAAAGTGGATCTCCAACGGTTATATACCGACGTTTGAGGAGTATTTGGAGAACGGGAAGGTAAGTTTTGGATATCAAGCGATCACACTACAACCCATTCTCACATTAGATATTCCCCTTCCCCTTCACATCCTAAAGGAGATTGATTTTCCATCGAGGTTGAATGACCCGGCATCTTCCATCCTTCGACTAAGAGGTGACGAGTGCGGCTACCGGGGTAATTAATTGCCATTAATGCTTCAATGCTAATTCCATATCAAATCAAACCCAAACTACCGCATTTAATTTATTATAAAACTGGTTTTGGTTTTCATTTTGGATTTGGAATTGAAATGAAATATTGAATGAAGGTCGAGCGTGAGCCGTTGTGAAGAAGCTTCCTCTATATTGTGCTATATGAAGGACAACCCTGGAGCAACAGAGGAAAAGATGAAAGAAATAAATTGGGCGTTTCTAAAACCGAGAGCAATGTTCCCATATCTTCCAAGAAACATGCTTTCGACATTCAGAGAGCCTTCTACCACCTCTACGAATACCGAGATGGCTTCGAGCATAGCCAACAATGAAACAAAAAAATTTGGTCATGCAAACACTCCTCGAACCCTTGTCTCTCTAATACTCCATAATACTATTGCAAATCCGAAAGCATCTCATTTGTGAAGGCACATCTCCTAGCTATGAAGGTTGGCGTGGCACTTGTCGGTACACCTCTATTGTGTAAATGACTGGCCATTTGTATAAAGTCAAGGGCACATGAGCCATATATTTTTTCCATTATGTTGATTAAACAAAGTAACATCTACTCTATCTATATTTATATGTTGGAATTTCTAATAATTCCCGGAACAATATGGAGAGAATAATACTCCCGTTTTAACACGGAGAATAAATGACAGAGATTTGCGGGAATAAAATTTTTCTTTCTATTTCATTAACGAACTAAAAAACTATTACAAAATGTCTTCCTCGGTGGAGGGATACACAAAAATATGATCAAGACTCGCTACGGACGCGAGTGCTCTCAAAAAACTTCTCTCTCGTCTCTCAAAAACAAAAAAATGCACAAAAAAAATGCTCGTTGGTCTTATCGTGCTTTTTACTCGCTCGCGAGCTCACACGGGAGATACAACTCTACAATAAATCTTTTTCATTTCTGTAACGGGCTTTTTTTACTTTATATATGATGCGGCAGAAAAAATAAAACATAAAAAAAAATTACAAGGGAATACATTGTCAAACATAAAAAAAACTTAACATAAGTGCGACGTACGAGTGGGGGACCACTTTGCGATCGACAATCGGGGATCGACGAGATCGGTTTAACAAACAAAAAAACACGTAATGTGACGATTGCGATTTTCGATTGGCGACGTTGCGATTGGTGAGACAATCGCGATCGTAAATCGACGTAACAAAAGAAACTTGGAGGAATGGTTTAACAAGAAAGCGCGATGTTGCGATTGCGCGATTGCGATCGCATCGCAAACATCCGACGAAATATATCATATGGCGGAGAAACACATATGCGATATTGCGATTGCGACCGCATCGTGACTTTTCAATCGACGGATAATATATGTGACATGCGATTGCAATTGCGATTGTGGTGGGACCACATCGCATCGCATCGTGATACTCTTTTAACTGCGAAACATTGTGGTACTCGTTCCTTTGCGATTACGTCGATCGCATCGCATCGGAACAATCCATATCAACAAGACACCGCAAGTAGAACTTGCGATTACGATCAAGCGCCTATGGTGGGGACCACCATCACATGCCTTTTTCACAACTTAAAGAAAAAGAAACTTCACTCGTTTAAGTATATTTTCATCAATTTGGTTGTTGAGGGCTTAAAAGCCCGAAATGATCATTTTCTCCCTAAAAATGTTCTTTCGTGTTTGGAACCACGAAAGTCTTCATCCTTGTGCAAAAAAGTCTATGCCCATTCTAACATTAACTTCTCCTTTGCAAACTCGGTTGCGGCCATAAAACAAATTAAATTCTTCCTTACGATTTTCCCATTCTTCTTTAATACACGGTGCTCGTGCACTTAATCTCTCTAGCCGTCGCCTCCGTACTTTGTTTCTTCCTGCTCTCAAAGCATGCGGATGACTTTAATATTTCAACACTCCCCTCTTAAAGTCGATTTCTTGGGTTATCCGTCATACCCAAGCATTTTTCTTAAAAATTCAAAGGTCTTCCGCCCCAATGGTTTTGTTAAAATATCTACATATTGCTCCTTTGTTCTACAATGTTGTAAAACAATTTCTCCATTGGTCACTAATTCTGCGATGTAGTGATACTTGGAATCAATGTGTTTCGTTCTCTTGTGAAACACCGAATTCTTTTGACAATGCAATAGCCGAGCTATTGTCACAATAAATCACGAGTCCCTTTTACCTGTTCTTGACATAAAATTCTCAACATTCTTCTCATCCAAATTTCTTGACACACTGTTTTTGTAGCTGCCACATACTACTGCCTCTGCTCGTAGATAATGCTACAATCGGCCATTTCTTAGAAGCCCATGAAATGGCTCCTCGAACCCATATGAAAAGCATAACCGAAAGTGCTCTTCCGATCATCTACACTTCAGTCTCAATCATTGTCGAGTGTATCCAACTAATTCTGAATTTTCTCGAAGCGAGTATATAAAATACCAAATCTTTTGGTTCCTTTAACATACCTCGTAATTCTCTTTGCTACCCGCCAATGTGCTTCTTTTGGCTTCTCCATGAATCCGGGAAATCAAACTAACAACATGCATAATATCCGGCCTAGTTGCAGTCAAATACATGAGGTCGCCAACTATGCTTTTATACAAACTTGGATCAAAATCCTTGTTCGTTTGTCATTTTTACTTAATTTCAATCCCATTATCGTGGGAGTAATTGCAGACTTTGCACTCGCTGCATATTAAATCTTTCTAAAACTTGATTCACATACTTTGCTTGAGATATAAAGATACCTTTTTTCACTTTGCTCTACTTCTATTCCTAAGAAGTATCTCAACAAACCCATATCGGTCATTTCAAATTCCTCTTTCATGACTATTTTTAAAATTTTCACCGAGATAATCATCATTGCCGATGAATATTACATCATCAACATATAACACAACAACGAGAATTATACCATCCTTTTCTTTGATGTACAATGTGGGTTATCCATCACATTTCTCAAACCCATTTTCCGATGAGATAGGAGTCTATCCTACTATACCATGCTCTTGGTGCTTGTTTCGACCTCATAAAGAGCTTTCTTCAATCTGCGAGACTTTATGCTCTTGGCCTTTCTTCTCATAGTCCCGGAGGTTGTTCCACATATACCTCTTCCATTAAAACTCCATTTAAAAAATGTGGATTTTACATCCATCTGGTATACTTTCCATTTGTTTTGTCTTTGCTATGGACAACACTCGCTCTCATGGTTTCCATTCTTGCAAGCTGGTGCAAAAGTTTCCTCATAGTCTCTTCCATGCTCGTTGCTTATATCCATTGACAACAAGTCCTGGCCTTGTGTCTTTCTATATTTCCTTTAGCATTACTCTTGGTCTTATAGACCCACTTTACTCTAATGACTTCTTTACCTTTTGGGAGGTCAACCAACTCCCATGTTTTGTTCTTCTCTATGGCATTAATTTCATCATCCATAGCTTCTATCCATTTTCTATCTTTTATTGCATCTTCAAAATGAATAGGATTATCAACTTGACAATACAAAGCAAATAAGGAATTCATACCTACATTTTCCGCTTCCTTCTCATAAATTTCATTAATATTTCTGAAGTTTGTTCCTTTTTCATTTGGTGTAGTCGTGCTTGAAGAAGCACTTGAATCTACTCCATGTGGTGTGCTTGGCGATGCACTCCCACTTCTTATCAACGGTGTTCTCGCCGCTGCTTGAGGTGTCCCTTGTTGTCCTTGTGTTGGTGGAGTTTGTGCTACCGATGAGTTGTTAATTTCAATCACATCTTCCTCATCTTCATCATGAGATAAACATCTTTTAACATTAAACTGTTTTCTCAACGCTTCCATCCCATGCTTCCTCTTCAATGAACCGCACATCTCTCGCTTATCACAAACTTCTTTGTGGATGGGTTATACAATCTGTATCCTTTGGAATCTTCACGGTATCCAAGGAAGATACACCTCTCCCCCTTACTATCCAACTTCTTTCTCAACTTATCTGGAATGTGTGCATAAGCCACACATCCAAAAATTCTCATGTGGGTGACTCCCTGTTTTCTGCCACTCCACGCTTCCTCCGGAACTTTGTTCATCACAGATTTTGTAGGGCATCTATTTAAAATATACACATCACAGTTTGTCGCTTCGCCCGGTACTCATTCGACAAGTGTTTTGCCTTTAGCATACTTCTTACCATTTCCATTATGGTTCGATTCTTCCTTTCAAGTAACTCCATTCTATTGCGGTGTGTACCTTGTGGTGAATTGTTTGCGTATGCCGTTATCTCTGCAGAAACCCGAAATTCCTTTGAGATATATTATCCTCCTCTATCGATTCCGAGAATTTTAATATACTACCCACTCTGTTTCTCTACAAGAGCTTTAAAGTGGAAAATTTTCCGAAAGACTTCACTCTTATATTTTAAGAAATAAACCCACACTTTTCTTGTGAAATCATCTATGAAGGTCAACATGTAATTACTGCTCGAAATCGATGCTATTTGCATCGGCGCACATAAATACGAGTGAATGATCTCTATGGGTGCTTTTGACCTGATGCTTTTCCCTAACGGAAAATTTTCTCTGTGTTGCTTTCCCAAGATGCAACCTTCACATAAGTCAGTCAAGCTTCTCAATAAATGGTAAACCTCTTACCATTCCTTTTTTGTGCAACAAATTTAATTCTCCGAAATTGAGATGTCGAAATCTCAGGTGCCATAACCAGTTTTCATCTTTCTCTTCCTTCTGAAAAGCTTCTTGTGTTACAGCTGCTACACTCTTCCCTTTTCCTTTCAAGTTAGTATTGAGCTTGAGCAGAAACATTCTATTGCTGGTCATTTGTATTTCAGAAATAATTTTCTTGCGTGGAAGTATATCCGTTATTGTGCACACATAATCCTTGAAAATTACATTGTAACCTTTGTTTATGAGTTTTCCAATGCTCAAAAGATTCCACTTCAAACCAGGAACATAATACACATCTGGAACAAATTTTTGTTCACCATTTCTTGCTCGAATACTAACTCTTCCTTTTCCTTTTACAAAGATCTTGGTATCGGTCCTCGTGGTTACTTCGATTTAACCTCTTCATCTAGATTGGCAAACATTGCTTTCTGTTTCAGTCATGTGATTACTACATCCCGAATCTAAGAACTAGACATCATCTTCTCTATCTTGTGCTACATTACATGTTAACAGTACATTACTTGGGTTCTTTTTCTTCTTTTTGCTACATTAGCATTCTGCCTATTTTTCATGTCATTTTTTCTTCTTTCTACATTCATTGGAATAGTGCCCATATTTCTTGCAATAATGACATTAGACATTGGATTTGTCATACCTTTGTCCATGCGCATGTTGGTGTCCACTTTGCTTGGTCGTTGCAATGACCGTGGCTACGATTTTTGACTGTTGCTCCTTCCATGTGAATGTGAAGGGCTATCCCTTCCACCTCTTTTTGTATTCTCGCCTCTTCCTCTCGCCTTGACCTCTTCCTCTTCCTAAAGGCATCCGGGTCTTAAAGGCGTGCTCTAGAGATGGATTCACTATTCTTTCCAATCTCTCGTTCATGGGTCATCAATGAAGCATGAAGTTCATCCACTCGTGAACTTTGAGAGATCCTTGGTCTCTTCTATGGTGGTAACAATCACGTCAAACCTTGAGGGTAAGCTCCTCAAAAGTTTCTCCACAATCCTCTTGTCTTCAAGAGTTTCTCCATGGGACCTTATCGATTTACAATCCCAATCACATGTGTAAAAAATGAGTCTATACTATCGACTCTTTCATGCGAGAGAGTTTCAAAATCTCTCCTCAAAGAAGCTGTAGTTTTGCTTTCTTCACTTTCTCCATACCTTGGTATGCTATTTTGAGAGTATCCCATGCATCCTTGGATCTCTTAGCTAGCTGCTATCCTTGGAAACACACTCTCATTTAGTGCTTGATACAAATATTAGAGGGCTTTAGAGTCCTTCTTTCTATTTCTCTTCAATATGTCCTTCTTCGCTTGAGTTAAGGCATTAAAAAGCTTGCTCATCGACTGGTTCATCAAAACCACCTTCTACAAATTCCCATAAGTCTTGTGAGACAAACATGGCTCTCATGGTAATGGCCCAATAATCATAGTTTTTTTCCATTAAATTATGGAAGCTGAGCATTTCCAATACTCATACCGATGCTTGCTCTAGCCATTACTTTTAAATCGAACTTAGACAAACTGTATTTCCTTTTCTCGAAAGAACAAACTCTTTTAAACAAAAAAAAACAACAACTCTGTTTTCTTTGAGAAATACCCGAACTTTATCTTCTGCAGAGCTTTCACGCTGCTAGAGAAAAGCTACAACAAGTCTTCTTCTTCTTTCGACTTCTTTGACCTTCAAAGAGCTCGCACTTGCTACGATACCATGTTGGAATTTCTTATAATTCCAGAACAATATGGAGAGAATAATACTCCCCCTTCTAACACAAAGAATAAATGACAAAGATTTGCGAATAAAAATTTTCTTTCTATTTCATTAATAGAACTAAAAAACTATTACAAAATGTCTTCCTTGGTGGAGGATTCACAAAAATATGATCAAGATCTGCTACGTGACGCAAAGATGCTCTCAAAAAACTTCTCTCTATCTCTCAAAAAACAAAAAAATTCACAAAAAAAATGCTCCCTGTTGGTCTTACTTGTGTTTTTTACGCCTACGGGCTCACACAACGATACAACTCTACAATCATTCTTTTTCATTTTTGTTACGGGATTTTTTACTTTATATATGACGTGACGGAAAAAATAAAACATAAAACAAATTACAAGGGAGTACATTGCCGAACATAAAAAACTTAACATAAGTGCGACGTATGAGTGGGGACCACTTCAGCGATCGGCAATCGGCGATCGGCGGATCGGCATAACAAACAGAAAAACATGTAATGTGACAATTGCGATTTGCAATTGGCAACGTTGCGATTGGAGAGACAATCGCGATCGGAAATCGACGGAACAAAAGAAACTTGGATGAATGGTTTAACAAGCAAGTGCAATGTTGCGATTGCGATCGCATCGTAAACATCCGACGGAATATATCATATGGCGGAGAAACACATATGCGATATTGCGATTGCGATCGCATCGCAACTTTTCAATCGGAGGATAATATATGTGACATGCTATTGCAATTGCGATTGTGGTGGGACCACATCGCATCGCATCGCGATACTCTTTTAATTGCGGAACATTGTGGTACTCCATTCCTTTGCGATTGTGCTGGATTGCATCGCATCGGAACAATCCATATCAACAAGACACCGCAAGTAGAACTTGCGATTGCGATCAAGCGCCAATGGTGGGGACCACCATCACGTGCCTTTTTCACAACTTAAAGAAAAAAAGAAAAAAAACTTCACCGTTTAAGTATATTTTCATAAATTTGGTTGTTGAGGGCTTAAAAAGCCCGAAATGATCATTTTCTCAGTAAAAACTGTTCTTCCGTGTTTGGAACCACAAAAGTCTTTGTCCTTATGCAAAAACATCTATGCCCATTCTAACATTAACTTCTCCTCTGCAAACTCGGTTGCAACCATAAACAATTAAATTCTTCCTTACGATTTTCCCATTCTTCTTTAACACGGTCTTTGTGCACTCAATCTCTCCAGTGATGCCTCTCGTACTTTTGTTTCTTCCCTCGCTCTCAAAGCACGTAGATGACTTTAATATTTCAACATTATATTTATAGGGTGGCAATTCCTTTAATTAATAAAAAAAAGGAAATAATTTAAGAATCATTTAGTATGTAAAATGGAAATAATTTATGAATCATTAAGTAAAATGAAAGTTTATTGGCAAGGCTTTCTTGCATTCTATTACTATAAGATTATATTTTTTGCAAACTCTCATGCACATTACCCAAATTTTTTTCCATTATATTTATTAAATTAAAGAATATTTTTGTAATCTCTATTACACATTATCCATATTTTCTTCCTTGACGTTATGATTTTGATAAATTCCCAACGATTGCCTTTATATTTATTTATGGGGTTATCACTTTCAATTAATTAAAATATTTAAATAATATAATAATTATATTAATTCAAAAATTTGTATTTAGACCCTCTTTAACACAATACGATACGAAAGAGATTTTTTTTGTAATGTAACGTGCGGTAACATTTTCACTTAGTTTAGTTATATAAAAAATAATAAATTTAATTATTAATAAAAAACATTTTGATGATGTTAAATTACATAAAATAAAAAATAAAATTAAATAAAAAAACATAAAAATAATAATTATAATTAATAATTAAATTAATTCAAGGAGACATCTAAATTGGTGTTGGAAATAATGTGAGTCTATCTAAATGTTTATTGGTAACTCCCTCTCATGGTCACCGCATTAAAAAAAATTAATAATTATCTTAACTCCACATCTACCAAGGGTTAGAGGGATCAAATCTTTTGAGATATAAATGACTTATATTTTCTTTATTCAATATTGAAATATTATAGTGGAGAATAAGGTTTTGTTAAGATAGTTATTTTTTTTTAGAAGTGATACATTGGTTTGTGTCCATTAACATAAAAAAGAATAAGTTTTTTATAAAGAAAAAGAAAGAAGAAAGTAGTCACTACTCATATTAAACATTCTTTGGATTCAAACTAATGGAAGTAGAATTAGTCCATTCCATGGAGAAGGAAGATGGGGTTCTTCATAGTTGTACTCAACAAAGAATTAGCAATAATATTTAAGAAAATATGAATGGATATAATATTTAATTCTTTAAAAGAGAACATGGGCATATATACCTCTTGTAGTAATATTTTGGATTTGGAAATACAATCTACTTTGCCATAATATCATGGTTTCCCATTTTTTTTCGTTGATTAGGATACACCTTACCCCAACTTCACCCTCTGTTTCAAAAATCATCAAAAAAAATAATGTACAAAAAGCCGATATCAAGTTCTAACTCAATAAAACTACCAATATTTACACCTAGGTTAGTATGGTTATCTTATCTACAACTAATGTAAAAAAATTCATTATCACCTATTAACATTAAAGGAGATCAAACTAGGTTTCTCCTAAAAAAGGAGATGGATGGGCTTGATAATAATTAATATTAGTTTCTAAAATGAAATTTCCCAAAGTAGAGTGTGAAAAATTTAATTAGCTCATTTCTCCTCTTCACATTATGTGTGGTTCAATATATACCTTTATTTGGTTGTTCTTTCCTTTGTAAGGTAGCCCAAGGTGGGACCAATCTATAATGAAATATTTGTGTAACTTTCGTGACCAATATATGCTCGACAACAAACCATATGCCTCAAGTATCATCAACCACTACAATATCAATTACTTGGTGTACCCTAGGGTCAAAATATAATTTGACCAATACATCCTTCACCTCAACAATTTTATTCCCACTCATTTGAATAATATTGATATTGGTCTTTTCTAGGTTAACATTAACCTTTTCACATACATAGTATGACATGGCATTAAACGAGACTCCATAATCAATGAGCCAATTGTGAGCATTAAGAGGAAAGGTAAAGTCTAGGACTTTAAATGAGTTCCAATACTATCAATATTCATAGTAGATTTGACGACACTTATTCTACTCTAAGCTAGACTATTATATTTCTCGAAGTTTTCAGAATTCAATGTTGGTTTTGATTAGGTGGAAGAAGAGTTGAAAGTTTTCATGATAAGTTCTCTTTGGTGTGGTAAATTATAGAGATATTAAACAGGAACTTTATCCTAAGTCTTCTTCATGTACTCAATCATATTGTATTCTACAGAGTTATCATTAGCGAGAGAATTTGGAGGTCGACTAGTTTGTCCTGAGATGGATGGCTTGTCGCATTGTGGAAGAGTTATAGGTTTTTTAGTGCTCTGTGAGGGAACTAGGATCTCCTTGTAATGTCCCCTAATAATAATAATAATAAAATAATAAATAAATAATAAATAATATAACATAATATTAAAACAAATAGTAAATAAATCATACATAATAAAGAGAAAAATAATAAATAAATAAAATAGTAAATAATAAACTAGAGTTCTAAATAAAAATATATAAAAGTAAACTATAAAATAGTGAAGTTAACTAAAGTAGCAAGGAATAAAATAAGAAAATGTTGAACTAAGAGAACCATAAAAATAGTAAAAAATAAGTAAAGTTAAGAAAAAGTAAAATAAAATAAAATAAGAAAGAGTAAATTAAGAGTAATATTAAATTAAGTAAAACTTAAATTAAAGAAATAAAAGTTTCATGTTAACACATGGAATGTGTGCATGTGGTTCCCCTTCCATTGTTTGGTCTATTTAATAGACGTTGAGGAAGATGAGACTCATTCATTCATCATTCTTTCATCCATTCTCTTGGGAGAAAGGTATTGTGAGACAAAAGGATTCCCTCACAGTAGTACATTGATTGAGGGCTCGAGGGTGGCTAGTTGTAGAAAGATTACATGTAGTCGAGCTTAGGTGGAGATTTGTCCCCAAAACTTTGTTGTGGTTAGCGGGATTCAAATAACGTTCAACTCGGAGTCCGATGTAAGGAATATCGTCATTATAGGTAAGTCGTCTTTACTCACGTTTATGAAATTTCTATACTAGATTATTAATAGTTTATGTGTTCATTATTAATTGCATATTTGATATAATTAGTTGCATGTTAAATTTTGGGGTTGTTACACTACTTTGGAAGTAGAAATATCAATATTGATAGTATTTTGGGGGGGAACACCTACCTAAGAAAAGTATTTCCTTTGGAATACAACACAATATTAGGGATTGGAGCCTTTTTTGTGAAGATTTTATTTCTTTGGGGTTGTCGGTGTCACTTATGCTTCTCGTCATTGAAATTTTTCCTAATAATATGTGTATCTTTATGCACTAACCCAATCCAAAAAAAACGTTGACCCTTTAGTTATTTCTTGTTATGTTGTATTGGGTTCAACATCAACTTCCTAGGTTGGCTCATTAGGTAATGATTATTGTTCCATGAGTTGATTGATGGCCACAATCATGGAATTGTCCCATTGTGCGAGGCCATGTATTTTCGGAATGGTTGTCCTAATGATATGAGTAGAATTTTTTCCATGTCAAGGTCATATAAATTCAAGTTCATGGTGGAGCTTTCAACAAGCTTTGGTCGGTTATTTTTTCTTCTTAAGGAGGGCTTTGAAAGGTATCTCGTATTGATGAGGTTTCTTTTGAATTCCTCTTTAGTTCCATAACCTTATTTGATAAAAAGAATTCAAGTTTCAAAACACTATCTAAGTTTGTATCCTCTTTCTT
Organism: Pinus albicaulis; assembly: GCA_034641835.2. Lineage (NCBI taxonomy): Eukaryota > Viridiplantae > Streptophyta > Pinopsida > Pinales > Pinaceae > Pinus > Pinus albicaulis. The sequence goes on along the minus strand of CM076579.1, from coordinate 57,566,949 downwards.
TGTTGGTTTTTTTAATAACAAGGGCCTCTTCCCATTGGAATTTGGTTCTTCTTTGGTTGTGTTCCTAGCCAAGGAAATTATTTCCCTTTTTTTAACTATAAAAAAAATAGTTGAAGTTGTCGACCAATGAATTGTTTCCTTCTCTCCTCACAAACGTGGCTATAGAAAAAATTAAGAGTTGAGGTTTAATATCTGATTTCCATAGTGTCAATAGGTTGAGAATCAATAGAAATCTTATTCAACATGCTAGTTAAACACTATTTTAAGTCTTTGACCTTCTTATTTTCCACTACGATTGCAATAGACTCTTTAAGGATATCGGCTATGAGTTTTTATTATCTAAATTTATTTAGGAAGGAATCCCATATGGCTATTGAGGTGGTTAGAATATTGTAGTACCATGTTCTTTCTTTATTCTCAAATGTAGATGTAAATAACTTGTAGACAACATCTTCATGTTCCACATCCATCAAGAACAAGGTTATATAAAAAGTCTTTATATGATCTTCCGAGTAACATGCTTATAGAGAATAAATTTTGGAAAGACACTTTCAAGGTTCCTCAAAAGAGAAGAGAATGGGGGTTTTAAATTAAGTTTCCCTCGTGATAAAAAAAATAATATGGGGTTAACTTGCCATTGCGTAAGTGTCACAAATTAGAAGAGGTATCAACGTGGTGGGTATGACAAATATAAGGAGAATAACTAGATGGAGAAAGGGATATTTGAAAAAAAGGTTCAAATACATCATTAAGGGACATGTGGGCTTTATGGGGCTTGAACCAGGTCCGGCTTGTACATGGCACCAACAAAAATCTCAGTACACTACACCTTTCGGCAATGACCCGAAATCAGATCGCAGTCTCACCCGAGGTGGCTATGGGTAGTTGCAAAACCAGGTTTATGCAGCCTTGAGGGATTGGCCAAGGTGGCCTTTACTTCACTTTTCTGTATTTTACTTAGTCCTTATGGCACAGATATCACTACTATGCAATATTACTTAATTATTTACTTCGTCGCATTTAGTTTAACATAATCATATTAAAGAAAAATATAGTTTTGCTATCATAAAATAATTAGTAATTGGCATCCACTGGATAGAAAGCAAAGATAATAATATGTAACAACCCCAATTTTAACATGAAATTAATTATATCACATAAAAAATGAATAATCAACCCAAAAACTCGTTTAACTAATCATCTTAGAATTTTTCAAAAAACATGAACAAGACGACTTACCCTGTAATGACAATATCCCTTACCCGAGACTCCAAAGTTGCACACTATTTGAATCCCTGTTGGCCGCAACAAGGTTTTGGGGGACAACTCTCCACCCAACCATAGGCTCGTATGTATGTAATCTTTCCACGGCTGGCCACCCCGAGCCCTCAATCAACGTACTCACGCCAGCGTATCCTTTTTCTCACAATACCTTTCTCTCTAGAGAATAGATGAAAGAATTGAATGATCTTTGAATCTTCCTCAATGTCTATTAAATAGACTAAACAATGGAAAGGGAACCACATGCACACATTCGTTGTGTCAACATGCAACTTAAGTTTTTTCTTAATTTAGTATTATCTAAGTTTACCTTACTTTTTGTTAGTTTTTACTTAATTTAGTGTTCTCTTAGTTTAACTTTCTTTCTATTAGTTTCTTAGTTTAACTCTTTGTTAATTTATTTAATTTTGTTAATTAATTCTTTCTTTAAATCTACTTATTTTTTATTGTTTTAGGACTCCGAGTTTATTATTTGCTATTTTATTTAGAACTCCAGTTATTGTTTAATGTTTTATTTATTATTTATTTATTATTCTCTTGACTATTTATTTATTTACTTACTTATTAAATTATATTATATTATTTATAGATTATTTATTATTTTATAATTATTATGGGACATTACATACTCCTCCTCTTCAAGGAACTTCATCCCGAAGTTAAGTATTTAATTATATTATATTATATTATTTAATTATTTATTACTTCATGTGTGACCACACCCTTAGCTGAACTAGTATAACAAGCAGTCATCGAAATTTCTTCACAACACCCAAGAAATCTCAAGGAATATATGTCCTTTTTCCCACTTTCGGAACCAGGCATAAGCCTCCCTGGTCTGTCCCTACCCAAGGTTGGCCCCAAGGCTCGCGCCCGACTCAAACCTCATCTCGCCCCAAGACGAGGCATCCGGTCCCCGATACTCAATGACTCCGGGCATCTCGCAAGGCCGGCCCACTCCCTCCACAACTCGTTAAGGTGCACAGACCCCTAGGCATCGAAGTATTACACCCACTTCTAGACTTCGGTGTTCCCATCCAATACCAGAGCACTTGGCCTACAATATCGGGCCCTTGGCCTCCTCAAGATGGTCCCATAGCCCTTCAAGAGCTATCCATCAAGAGATATACAAGACAAAGGAACCACCGACATATGTAGTGTTGATTGAGTTTGTCCCCAGCCCATATAGTGTTACTTATTCTCCCTCGTAGGTATGGGCTCCCATGAGATCAGCAAATAAACCGGTCCTCTTGGCCCATTTGTGGATTTCCTGCCAATCACCACATCTCAACATGTATCCAATACATTAGTTATAATAATAACATCATAGTAAATAATCCACATGCCATCTCTTGCATGTCATCATGATAACATAACATCATTATTAATCACCACATTATGAATAGTAAAGAGCGCATGCTCATGCATGTCATAAAATCTCGCACGCAACTACAACATTCTTCACCTTATGAAATACCGTCATAAGTTATAACATCAGACGTATTGGAATAAAATATATATTATGAAATTACATAAAACTAACCACATGTCAATATAACCTCAAATCATAACATTATAATCCTTATGCATATCATATTCATCATGAGCATATAACATCATTATCATAACAAATCACATGTTCAACATTATCATCATACCACCATATCATGAAACATCATCAATATGAGAATCATCTCAATACTTATCAAATATAGAACAATAATACATTATAAGCATTCCTATCATGATTCATCGGAAAATCAATTTCATTTGCTTGTATAAACATTGAATAGCTACTATGAACTAAGATTATTCAACATCCATCTAGGATCTATGTTATCTCATCGAACTATTAGTGTCATATTTTCATCAAGATACCAAGTACTTTTCAATAATCATTTCTTGTTCTTTCTATTAGGAAGTTGACCATTCACACCGTAGGTATACTTATCTATGTACATCATTAAATTTCAAATGAGCCTCTTGGGCCTTAATCTATCATCATATATCATATTGGGCCTTAATCTCTCATCATATATTCTTCCTTCCCAAGGAAAATTTAGTGAAATTCATTGTTAAGATATTATTGGTTGTACAATCATTTAAACCATCAATGTCAAATTAAAATTCCATGATCACTATACATAATTTTCTTATCCAATGACACCCATACACGAGGTCATCCTTATTTAAGTCTTATGTTATGATTAATCCACCTACATGAGGGCTTGTTGTCCTGAGTGATTTATCCACCACTCACATAATTGTCATTTTTCACATTTAAAAAGGTTTTCTTATCCCATCAAGTTCCCACTTGATCTATTTTATCGTAGATTCACTCATCTTCAAATTGGACTAGGGATTTTTCCACCTTAATTTTCACTTATTAAATCTTAAGTTTAGAATTTGAAATGCGTGGAACTACTACCACCATTTTCATTCATGAATGATTTTGTATGCCCAATGTGTTTGGCAATAACCTCTTTCAATACTAATGACACACGCTAGTAAGTTGTTTTATATGAAGTAACACTAGCTCATTGTTGTACATGTCACCAAAATAGTAATTTCTCTATAGTGAATCCCAAATAGATGTAATATTTCTCTTCACTACTAGTAAGAATTTCATAGCCCTTGTACAACCACAAAACCTCGATACTTTTGTCTCAACAATTTTAGAGCTAAGGAACCAATTGATCTTCATACCTGTATATTCTTCATATCCCATTGTCCACTTGTGCCAATAGAGAAATTTATCAAGTTGTGCCATTTCAAATAATATAAGACTAGATAAAATCTTATGTCAATTACAGTATTGATTTCATAATTAATCTCCTCATATGATAATATTAAAACCCTTAAATCCTTATTTTCTCTTTCATATACACATTCAAAAAGCAATATTAATCAACGATAACGTTCAATTTTTATTTTTATTTATTTTTAATATAAAAATAAAGTATAATTCAAACCTAAACAAAATGCTTGACATTAGTAATGTATTCTAAAATTTTTTTTCAAGTGTTTTAATTAAATTTTTTTATTTTATTTTATTTAAAATTTCAAAACATTATATATATATATATATAATAATAATAATAATAATAATAATAAATTGTATATTATAATACAATATTAGCGCTAATGTATATAAAAAGTGAAAATCTGAGAGTTACTACCCATGCCTCGACATGCACGCTATGTATATAAAAAAATTTCCTTACTTCTACGATATTTATATATAGATACTCTGCATTTTATTGGGAAAAGGTAGCCCATATAAAGGCTCTGTCATGGTTCAAAACTTCTTTAAGGAAGCTTGCAAGCATGGGAGCAGAAGAAGAGTTGTGCAAGGCGGTGGTTGAGGGAGATTACATGAGAGTGAAGGAGCTTATAGAAAACGGAGCCGACCTAACATACTTTGATTCAGATGGCTTTACACCCCTCATGCACGCTGCTAAACACGACCATTCTTAGGTCCTTCGATGCCGCCTCTATAGCGTAGTGGTAGAGCGTCAGTCTTGTAAACTTAGGTGTCCCCCGGAATGCCCTTCATTACTCCGGCCTCTTTGTAGGTATTTTTCGCCATGGTAGCCGGTCATCAGGATGCCTTCGACATACTTTTCAATGCACGAATGCGAGCAGAGCTAGTTTTCGGAAAAAATAATCGGGCCCCAAAACTCAAACACAGTATCTCGACATTGGAGTTTCGAGTTAGGGATGTGAATTATTATTATTATTATTATTATTTTAAAAGTATATTCAATTTTCTTATTCAGGGAGATTTCTCATATTAAATTTTAACTTATAATTATAAAAAAAATACATGAAAAAAAATCATTTTAACTTATAATTCTTTTAAAGGTTGGCTATTAGATTTTTTTTGAAAGGTTGGCCTTTAGAAGATATATATACATATTATATATAAAAATATTAATATATTATATATATTATTTAAAAAGCATGGTGCATGTAAATTTTTTATTTTTTATTTTGAATTGAAAATTCTAATTCTAGATTTAAGAAAAAAAACATGTATATAGTTATAAAAAAAAATCTCAAATTTATCTTTAATAATAAATAAAATTATTATATTAAATTTTATAATCACTACACTGCCCAAACACTAGCCCTTTTCTCATTTTCACAATCAAAATAAAGTTTTAACATTTACCTAGAGGTCTCTAAAGTAGAAACCCACTACGATACCATATGTAACAACCCCAATTTTAACATGCAATTAATTATATCACATAAACAATGAATAATCAACCCAAAAAACTATTTAACTAATCATCCTAGAATTTTCGTAAAACATGAACAAGATGACTTACCCGTAATGACAATATTCCTTACTTGAGACTCCAAAGTTGTACACTATTTGAATCCTCGTTGGTCGTAACAAGGTTTTGGGGACAACTCTCCACCCAACCATAGGCTCAGCTATATGTAATCTTTTCCACAGCTTGGCCACCCCGAGCCCCTCAATCAATGTACTACCGCTGGGGTATCCTTTGTCTCACAATACCTTTCTCTCCGAGAGAATAGATGAAAGAATTGAATGATCTTTGAATCTTCCTCAATGTCTATTAAATAGACCAAACAATGGAATGGAAACCACATGCACACATTCGTTGTGTCAACATGCAACTTAAGTGTTTCTTAATTTAGTGTTATCTTAGTTTAACTTACTTTTTTTGTTAGTTTTACTTAATTTAGTGTTCTCTTAGTTTAACTTTCGTTCTATTATTTTCTTAGTTTAACTCTTTGTTAATTAATTCTTTCTTTAAATTTACTTATTGTTTATTGTTTTAGGACTCAAGTTTATTATTTACTATTTTATTTAGAACTCTAGATATTGTTTAATGTTTTATTTATTATTTTCTAATTATTATGGGACATTACATAATACACATAAACACAAAATATTTCCCAAAATTTCTCTTCTTCTTTATTAAGATGAATCCTTTCAAGACATTTAGCTTCTTGACCCGTGCACACAACTGCAGGGTGGTTCTGCGCACTAATCCGCAAACTCTTCCAAGGTTTCCACACACTCGACTATGAAGCCTTTCCTTAAGCCCAAAAAATAGAAAAAAAAGATACAATGAATTGAGCTCAATGTCTATGATCATATGATCTATATTTGACAAAGCATTACATCTCTTTATATAAAATTCATAGCTACAAAACCCTAGTCGACATACCATGGCCTCAACAAAACAATCAAATAAAACCCCATTACTCGTTACAAAATGAGAGGCTTCTACCCACCCCAAAGCCCCTAAAACACAACATAGTAGATATGACTTCGCTATACAGCGCGCACTCTTCTCCTCAAAATGTGGATTCTTTGACAAAAATTGGACCAAGTTGGGTTGCGCCCAATAGGCCCCCCAACACTCACATGTGACTCATCCCGCGTCACTCAGCCGTTGTACGTTGAATATTTGTTTTGATGCTCATGTAGGTGACATTATACTACTCGAAGTATTTATGCTACCTACTTTTCCTCTCAAGTGCACTTCTTCCAAGTAGTGCCTAAGTTGTTGGCCTAGAAGTCTTCTCGCACCACCTCTTTCTCACTCGCTCATAGCTCCTTCAGCCCTATCCTTGACTCGTCTTTGAAAGCTTGAGTGCCGCATCTTCCCACGATTGAGTCCTTTCTCCGAAGGTCTTCAATATTATTTTGAAGAGTATTCCCTTCGGTGATTCGAGCAAGCCTCTACGAGACCGGTAAGTTCTTCGCAGCTTTCCTAAAATTATTCGAGCCGCTTTTTCTTCGTTTGGGGCTCCTCTTCAATCCTTTAAACATTTGGATCCTCCCTGTAGTGAGGTCCAAATCGCATGGTGTCATCTAGTAGTTTGTCACACTCTACCACTCTATCGAGAGATGCCTTTTACTATGGATTTTAGGTTCATCTCCCTCTACTCGCGTAATTTTGGTGGCGTGACTAATTGCAACTTCATTTGCAGTTGAAAAATCTTCACATCATACTCAAACTTCATCTTTGCAAGCTTATTCTTTGAATCCATGATTGTAAGGTCAAGCTTTGTGGCCTTCTCGCTGGTGATTCTTCTTCGCCGACTTTTTCATCCGGAACTTAACTAAAAAGTTTTTGTGATGGAGTCATCTTGCTGCTTGCTATTACTAGTGTGCTTCATCCCTTTCTTTGATTAGTTGGTCAAGCTCCTTATTCAACAAATATCCTTCCTTCTCCACCTAAATGCTCAAAAAACAACATGTGTTTTTCTCTCTCCTTCGACTCCTTTGTTAAAACTTGGTGGTGTTAGCCACTGTAAAATTTGATCATACCAAAGGTGGCTAAATATGTTCACGAGCCTTCAAGGAACAATTTTTTTCCTATTAAAAAAATTGTTGGCTCTTGAAGACTCTTGAAGGCCTCATGCCTCTCGTCCAAAATCTTCATTACTATTTCCATTTTTATACTAAGAAATTTCTGTCGATTACAAAAGAGAAACTAGCTGCAAAAAATCGTCATTTCTCCCTTCTTCCACTCATAAACCGACCTTCATTTTGTTTCCCCTTTCTTCATAAATTTCCTCTATTTTTTTATGTTCTCCTTTTTTCTCCCCTTCATGAAAACCCGCCTATCCAAAGTTTTAACTTAAAAAGCTTTAAGTCACGTGTTGAAATAATATAATGGGTTGATCAAAAAAGACCGATTGCACAATCACAATCGGAGAAAACAAATGGGTAAATTAAAAAGACCGGGCCCGATGGCCCGATTGCGATTGGCCCTTGTTTTAACGGAGCCGGGCATATTACGATTCATACAGACCCAAAGGCCCCGCAAACGGGCGCCTAACTATCACATATATACATCTCGCCCATATTATAAAACCTTTATTTTTTGTTAAAAGGTCGGATTTTCCTATGTTTAAAGGTTTTCCAGCTAGTGCGTAGGTTGAAACAAAGTCCGGACCGTTGATCTAGTCCTTCGATCCAACGGTCCATGCAAAATCGCATTGCAGCTTTCGATCGCAACATTTGTTTACTTCACCCGATTTCCGATCCCCGATTATACTTCCCACCGTCGATCTGACTTATAGATCAACGACCATCGCTTAATCGCTCTTGCCCTCCCAATCGCACAATCGCATCGGAGGTTTCAATCGCATCCACCTTTTTATTTCGTCGATTGGCCTCTCCCCCGATTTGTTCTCCATCATCGATCTAATCTGTAGATCGACGGCCTGCGCTCAATCGCATCGCAAGGTTTAATCGCATACATTTTGTTTGCCCCCCGATCACGACTCCCCCGATCCATCCTCCACCGTTGATCTCGTTTTAGATCGACGGTCTTCGCTTAATCGCTTTGACCCTCCCGATCACGCAATCGCATCGGAGTTTTTTCAATCGCACCCCCTTTCTCCTCCCGCCGATTGCGATTCCCCGATTAAATCCCTGGACCATCCACATGTCCAGATCCAACTGATGGCGCTCCTTCCTCGCCTTCTAGCGGTTTAAACCCAAGACGCAGGATTTCTTAATTGTTTTTGTGTTTTTGCAGGTATTTTAATGGTTTTCGCACTGAATAATGAAGGGAAGCCGGGGATTGGGAAAAGACGTTTCCTGTGCCTTCGAGCTACTAAAGGAACCATTCATAGGGGTTGAATTCAATAATTTGTCAAATGTTTCATAAGCATTGATAACACGTAAAATAGTCCCGCACGAGTCCCCGCACATCGACAAGACACTCGTTCTATTCGAACATAGTTAAAGAGTATCGGTTTTTGAAGATAGCCCACGGGAGATTGAAAATAGAAGACAGATTTGCGGGATTATGGCTAAGATTGAATATCAAAAGCCTAATCCCCCAAATTAGAATAGAAGTAATAGAAAAATAAAAAAAGATCTATCGAGCGAAAGGACCTCCACCGTCTGCATTTTGGGGCGAATTGATTCTCGGCTACCACAGAGCCACAGTTGCCTCAAATCTTTCAAACGAGAGGCCGAAGTTATTGCTTAAAGAAATATCTCGCCTCCAACACTCGCCAAGAAGTTAATTATGCCATAGGAAACTAATGCGATAAATATCGCGTAATTACTCCACATTATGTAGAGCCTCAAAGTCAACAAAGCTCCCATCAAGCTTTGATATTTATTGTAAAACGATTAATACGGAGAAACACACCGTAAAATTCTTCATCGAGCCCTCAAAAAGCCAAGAAGTCATTTAACTCTCGTATTAATTATATTTGAGATCTTTTATCAGATCTCAGCCTCCTCATCCTTCTATAAATACTTCAGTAGAAGATGAGTGAGGCGTTGGTTTTTGGTTGTTGGTTGTTGTTTGATTACAAGTTGTAATATTGAAACTCTCTCGAAATAAATATACAAGTCTGCGTTGAAGTTGAAAAAACAAATTGAAGTCTTGGATGTCTTGATGATGTTGTCATATGTTGTTCTCTGAGAAGGCTCTATCATTGGATCCATGAGCTTGGGTCTGTTGGTGAAGTATTCTAAATTGTTTTATGTTTTCTCCTGTTTTCATTATGTTCCATAATTTCTTATTACGATGGGTTGAAAGTTTTAGACTAAGAAATGACTCTGGAAGCACCTTAGATCTGTTCGTCCTTCACTATTTTATGTTTTCTTCTGTCAAGTATTTTAGGGGCTTTAAGCTTTCTCTTTAGTATTCATGCTTGTTTATTTCTATAATAGCTCGAATGGTTGGTTTCAGACATGATTTATGGTTCTCCTCGTCATGCGTTATCACTTGAAAATCGTTATTGAAGTCTCCCTTTAAAATATCATTGTTTTAAGTTAATCAAAGAGGTCGGTTTTGATCTTACCCTTTGCCATTGCATGAACAATTGTTTTGAAGGTCTTTATAGCTGTAAGCATAGATGTTATTTGGGTGTTCCCTCTTCTATGAATGCAACTATCGGTGAATCTTTTATGTTTTCTAAATCCTTTAAAATAAAATCTTTGAGGAAATAGGGAGTTCCCCGAATCTTAGATTTCATTTTTAAAAGTTGTCTTAAAGCCATTATTTTCTTAAAGAATGTTTGTAGAATTTATGGTTAGTCCATGTACTATCAAATATTTCTTTATTGTTGAGTTATGTCTTTCAAGTTTCCCTTAGTTGAGAATTAAACTTCTCTTTCCAAATCATTAATGTTCGCTTCATTCCAACAACAAAAGGATCCCTGTGGCCAAGTTGGATTTTCCCTTTGATATCCCATATCCCTTCGAGAGTTTGTCATGACCTTATTTCGACTCCATTGCCCAACCAACCGAGATATTTCTTCTTTTTTGTCTATCTTTCCTAGACCTTTCATGTTCTCGCCGTATCAACTCAATCCAACCCAAAAAACATCCGCACTTAATAACTAGTCTAAAATCCATAATCAAAGCACACAAGATAAACATTTGCAAACAAATATTTGAGACATCCCTCTCTCGAGAACAGGGAGGACTAGATCCCGGAACTCTAAAGATTGGTTCTGATGTTGCCTTGTCTTTTGATTTTCCAAACTATCAAAACACGGGACACCAACATAATGGTGATCACGGTGGGACTTATGAGTCGATAAAAATCTAAATACCCTTTAAGAACTTCGAAATCCCTTATTTTCAAGAATATACAGGTGATTATTAGCCACCTCATTGCCACCAACATAATGGCGATCACGGTGGGACCCTGTTTGAGAATTAGAGGTTTCAAAAACCTTTCTTTAAACTTTTTTAGGTCTAGTGTAACATAAGTAACTTTCTTCAAGCACTATCCAACAAATGATAATCATGATAGGACTAAATTGAATCGAGTGAAAAACTAAGAAACTCTTAGGATTCTTGAAAAGCCTTACAAAACCTTGAAGGAACCGAGTTACCAAGCCATAAGAGCAACTCTTGTTTGTTTGAACACCTTAGCTAAGTGCAAAATCATACTTAGAACATTCTCTTAACCACTAAAACCGAATAACTCGAATAACCCCAAAAAACATCTCAAGTTTGGCTTCATAATAAACATTGGTAGTGGACCATAAAACCTTTTACCTCCTTAGGAGCTAAAAACATCCACTTGGTGACTCCACAATCCTTAGCGAGACCTTAAGACTCCACTTTGGGAAGAACCCTTATCATTATAATATCATTCAAACTCAGTTAGAGGACTCGTAGGGATTCAGATTTGTGTAAACAAATTAGTTAACCCCTCAAAAAATTGTCATACTTGGTTAAACTTTTCTTATTAGTTGGGTCTCAAAACACAGCATAGTGGCTACTAAAAAATATTCACACTAGAGCCCATCCGAGACCCTAATCCACCTAAGAGAATTGATAACCCGTAAAGTATCCTTTGGAAGTCTCCTAGGATTAAATTATCAATCGTTTTCGGATCACCCTTGAGAGCTAATTCGGTCTCCGAAAATTTTTCAGCTCTACAACAATCGCAAGTTGACCTAGTAAACCCGTTTAGAACTAGGTCATTTGATGATATAATCCCAGCTTAGACTCCGAATCTTTGCTTTCATCCCCGAAGACAAGTAAACATCCTAGTATTAGAGAAACAACACCTCTCGATTTACATTTCCCTCGCAACATAGGTGTCTCTCATCCAAGGTCAGCTCGATGATCTCACTCTCGGGTCCATCCACTTCTACTCATCCTACATCCTCTGTTCAAAACACCACACCTCAGCACTGCTTTCCCTTTTTTCAATCCACCGTGAATCCACCTCCACCTCCTACCATGGCGCGCATGGTATGCTCCCTTATTCCTTCTCGTACCAATAGTCAATCTTCCACGGGACTATCGGTCCCAAGATTCCATTGTATGATGCTAACAATGTTGTATCGCATCACAACATGTGGATAGGATGAATGACTACTTTGACGAGAAATGAAATTGATGATGATTCGTCAAACTTAGATTATTTTCTCGCAGCTTTGGGGGAGAAGTAAGAAAATGGTTTAAAGGTTTAGCCCCCCGCGAGTGTTAATGATCTCCAAGCCTTTCATCAAACGTTCCTAAATAAATGGGAAGTAAATAAGAATCCTCTTCAAGTCCTTGCTGATTACAACAACCTCCATAGGAACCACTGGGGAGAGTGTACAAGCCTATTGTACTAAATTTAACGGTGTATATAATAAAATTTCCCCGGAACTAAAACCTCCACAAGGCTTAGCCTTAAACAAATTTCCTGAAGGTTTTGACTGCGACATGACTTATTCACTAAGAGAAAGAGATTTTTCAACTCTCGAAGATATGCAAAGGGGTGCTCTTTCTCGTGGAAGTCAACTTAATAGAAAAGAGGGGCGCAAGAATGAAAAACCCAGAAAGAGAGTATCTTTCGGAGAGGAATCTACTCCTTCCACTTCAAGTTAAAAAATGGAGAGGATGTTGGAATAAATGATGAAAGAGATGAATCTAATTAAGAAAGCACAAGAAAATCAAAAACCAGATCGCACTTCAAAACAATCAAAACGAAATAGAAAATCGAGAATTATAGAAGAGATAAAAACCAAGATAAGAAAAAGAAAGTGACCAACATGATTAGACCTCCCTTTCAAAAGAATTATGTAGATCAATATGAGGAAGATAGGGAGTTGGAAAGGTTGGAAGAATCACATGTAAACTTGGTTGGATCGGATAGCGGGGATGATTTTTTTCCTCATCGAGGAAGAACAAGGTTTCTTCTCGCGATGAACAAAATAAAAACACCTATGAAGATTCCGATGACTATAGATTAGGTTTTGAAAATGCAATCATCGGAGGTACACAAACAATATGATCTCTAGGAGCAAGGGAGGTATAGAGAATTCAAAAGACAAGAATACTAGCACCTGCCATCAAGAAAACGTAGGAAACCAACTCAAAAGACGACAGAGAAAAAGACCAACATTTCGGCCAAAAAACCAGATTTAAACAAAGACAAGGCAACCTGACCAAATGTTGAACCAGAATCAGTAGCGGGATCGGACGATCGGGGATGATTTTTTTCCCTACTGAGGAAGAACGAGAGTTTCTTCTGCGATGAACAAAATAAAAACACCTATGAAGATTATGATGACTATAGATTAGGTTTTGAAAATGCAATCATGGAGGTACACAAACAGTATGATATTAGGAGCAAGGGAAGTATAGAGAATTCAAAAGATAAGAATACTAGCACACGCTCGTCAAGAAAAAACGTAGAAAACCGAGTCCCAAAAAGACGGCTAGAAAAGACCAACATCTCTTGGATCGGACGGCGGGGATGATTTTTTTCCTCACCGAGGAAGAACAAGGTTTCTTCTCACGATGAACAAAATAAAAACACCTATGAAGATTCCGATGACTATAGATTAGGTTTTGAAAATGCAATCATGGAGGTACACAAACGGTGATGATCTTAGGAGCAAGGGAAGTATAGAGAATTCAAAAGATAAGAATACTAGCACCGCATCAAGAAAAACGTAGAAAACCAACCCAAAAAGACGACAGAAAAGACCAACATTTCGGCCAAAAAACCAGATTTAAACAAAGACAAGGCAACACAGCCAAATGTTGAACCGAGTATCCCCTAGCACTTCGACTAGTGGTCCTAATAAAACTATTCCTATCACTAGTTCAAACAAAGTTCAAGCAGATCAAAGGCTGCACGAAAAGGAATTCAATTGAGAAAACAGAGATGTAAATATTAACAAGTCAATTATTCCTTTCGGCCTTGAGGAAGAGATTGCTAAGATAAAAATTACCATCCCCCTAATCTGAACTAGTAACCCAAGAGGTGTACAAAAACCAAGTTTTGAAAGCTTTAAACTTAGGAAGTGATACTTGATACCTTAAACTTGACGGATGAAAAACCTAAGGCATGTTGTTTGGCCTAGAGGTTGAAGGAAAATATCAAGAAGGACCCGCACCTCCTTCTATGTTAGTTTGAACATACACGATAAAATTTTACACAATGCCATGTTAGATTCGGAGCTTCACACAATCTAATGCCCAAGGTAGTAATGGAAAGCTTAGGCTTAGAAATTACTAAACCATACAAAGATTTGTATTCTTTTGACTCGAGCGACGAGTCAAATGTTTAGGGTTTAATCAAAGATTTATGTGTTAACTTAGCTCGGATCACTGCCAAGAATCTAGTAATGGATATAGTTGTAGGTGACATTCCCTCCTAAGTATGGCATGCTCTTATCAAGATCATGGGGAGCCAAACTTTAGGGAAGCCTTCAAATGGATATGTCTTATGCCACCATCCCCCGTTTTTAACCAAAACAAAAGACTATGTAGAGAATCCCACATGAAGTACATGGTGAGTAACATGGAAAAAAGCAAACAACACTCCAATCTATTCTATTCAATCAAGTTTAGACTCCTTTATCTTGTGTAACAAAGATGAAATTACCCAACAAGGTAAAGAAGACATAGACCCAATTAGTTCACTGTAAAAAATCCAATCTTACCTCGAATCAACTTCAAAACATTGACAATCAACGACAGCAATAAAATGAAAATGATTCAAACATGATTTGGACAGTAAACTTTGACGGATCTCGTAATAAAACAAGCACAAAGTGCGGGCGTATGGATCCGAATCACAACCGTAGTTTTTCATACAAATTAGACTTCCCATGCTCTAACAATATTGCTGAGTATGAAGCACTTCTCCTAGGCTTACAACTACTTAAAAAATTAGAAGCCCAAAGATATCTATTTCTAGGGGACTACCGAACTTATCATCAAACAAATCAAAGGAGAATACTCGGCCAAGAATCCAAGGCTTAGGGAATATCGAAATACTGCACTCGACTCTATTAAAAACTTTCGAAAAATATGAACTCATTTTCATCCCCTAGAGTAATCGAATCATTTATCAAATGAACTTGCCTTCATGACTGACAAAGAATTGCCAAGTACCCGAGATAAATGAACAACTCAAGTATAAAAGTAAAAACCACATGCACCGCTGTGCCTCGACAACGAAGATCTCTGGAAAGTGTTTGAATCGAAAAACATATGATGATTTCTTGAAATCGGAAAATGATTTTAGTATACCAATATCATAAACTAGCCATAAGGAAAACTATTTATATATCGAAGAAATCCCGGAAAGCTGAAATAACACACTCTGTCGATATAAATCATTACGAGAGTCCATTTTGAAGCGAGTTAATCGACGACGTGGACCAAAAAAGACACCGGAGTTTTAGAATGTAAGAAAACGGTTCAATTCCAAGAGGTCTCTAACCTTTAGAACACCTTTTCAGGACTTTAATGATGTAGCCAAAGAACCAAAAATGCGCACTGTAGAAACAAACGTAGAAGAACACAACATAGGTTCCCTAACGAGAACCCAAAGTGATTAAATTGTCTAGCACTCTTTCAACTCATATGAAATCTCGATACATTGACTTGTTTTAAGGAGTTTAAAGATGTGCGTGGGAATACACGGATCCGAGATCTTATGATACCGACATCATTGACAAACAAAGATTCCCACGAAGGAAAATCAAAAGCCCTTCAAACAAAAACTAAGGAGAATAAAACCCACTTTTATTACCATTAGTTAAAACCGAAATTGAAAATATGCATGATGCTGGCATTATAGTACACCGTTAGGTTTTGATGAATGGGGCGTCAAACTTAGTTTCGTTAGGAAAAAGACAAGGGCGATCGAGGGCTCCGTATTGACTTAGTAAACTTAAACAAAGCATCCCTAAAAGACAACTACCTTTTGCCTAAGATGGACCATATACTTCGGAAGGTAGTTGGGTCCTAAAGAGGATATCGCTCTTAGATGGGTTCTCTAGTTACAACCAGTGTTAGTGCTCCCAAGTGATCAAATCAAAAGCTCGTTTTTACCACACCTTGGGGCACCTTTATGTATGTCAAAATGCCTTTCGGTTAATGAATGCGAGGGGCCACTTTTCAAAGGGCCATGGACATAGCCTTTTACGAAGATATTGGCTATTTCATAATTATTTACCTCGACGACATAACCGTTTTTTTCAAAAAGTCGATGAAGAACATCTGATTCACTTAAGAAAAGTTTTTGAGAAGTGTAGGAAATTTGGCTTGTCATTGAATCCCAAGAAAACGCTCTTTGGTCTCCAAGAAGGTAAACTTCTTGGCCACATAATCTCGAATCGAGGAATCAAAATAGACCCTACAAGAATAGATGGCATATTGCGAGATCGCCCATCCAAGGAGCCTCAAAGAATTGCAATCTTTCATCGGAAAGATAAATTTTTTCGAGAAGGTTTATCCCACAACTTGCCGAGCTATTAAAAAACATTACAAACATGTCGAAGAAAAAACATGGGTGTAAAAATGGACTTTACTCATCTAAAAAATCATTTGCGGGTCCCAGTCAAACAAGCTCTAGCCCAAACGCCGATCCCCGATTAGTCCCGATTTTACCAAAGACTTTTACATTTTTTTCTTTTGCATCCGAACATACGATAGCTACAATTTTTCTTCGGAAGAATGATTTAGGGCAAGAACAACCACATCCTTCTTCGGCAGGGCCTTAAGAGATGCTCCTCTCAAATATAGTATCATGGAGAAGCAAGCCTTAGCATTAGTGAAAGCATTAAAGGAAATTTAGGGTCTATATTTTACCTCTCACATAATTGATTTTGTTCCACATCACCGTTGTCAAAGACATTCTAGAGTCGAAAGACCACGATGGAAAAAGGGAAAATGGATTGCAACCATTCTTGAATATGGCTTAGAAATTAGGCCCACCAAACTAGTTAAAGGGCAAGGATTAGCAAAACTTATGGTCGAGTCTAAATTCCAAGCATTAGACATGAATATGGTTGATGTGTTGGAAGAAGTAGAAGAAGCTACTTGCTCCTTTTATTGAAGAAATATTTCTAAATTCTCCTTGGTATGCCGACATTATTTATGTGCTTTTATATCTAAATGCCCCTCCTTCTTTGTCTAAAACTAAAGCTAGATTTTGAAACGTAAAGCTTTGAGTTTTTTGTATATTAGATGGGGTGTTATATTGGAAAAATCTTTGTTGGAATTTTTCTTAAATGTTTACTTGAAGATGATGCAGAAAAATCATGCATGAGTCGCACGATGGTGAATGTGGAGGACACCTCTACCGGAAGGCCACATCAAACAAAATTCTCGACGATCAAAGGTTACTATTGGCCTACCCTTTTCCGGACACTCGAGAAGTTGGTCATGTCTTGCCATAAGTGTCAAATCTTTGATGGCAGAGAGAAAACTCCCTTCCCTTACCTTTACATCCTATCGAGTTGAGGCCCCTTTTCAACAATGGGAGTCTGGACTTCATTGGGGAAATTCATCCATCCTCCTCGCCTCAACATAAGTGGATCCTCATAGCCACCGACTTCTTTACCAAATGGATAGAAGCTATACCTACCGAGAATGCTAATGACTCCGTCATTATCAAGTTTCTCGAAACCCATATCCTATCCGCATTTGGTTGTCCCGGAAAAATCATAACGGAGCAATGCCGCTACTTTCAAATCTAAGAAGATGGTCGATTTCGTCGCTCACAAATACCATATAACCTTGGGCCATTCAATCGCTTACTATACCCAAGGGAATGGATTAGCTGAATCCTCCAACAATAGTCTCATCAATATCATTAAAAGGCCGTTGGAACGAATCAAAAATCATGGCACGATGAAGCGGTTCATGCCTTATGGCCGATAGATTAACTACAAAGAAATCAATAAATATGTCCCCTATCGCTAGTCTATGGCATGGATTCGGTTTTTCCTACCTCATTGGGAGTTCCGGTCATGAAATTCATTCAAGAAGTGTAGGTTGAAGAAAATGATATGCGAGAGGAGGATCAACAGTACCATCCATCCACAAAAGAGCGAGAGAAGAAATTTATGAAAGAACACAGCTAGTCCAAGAGAAAATGAAGAAACTATTTGATAAGAGGACTAAGGCAAACAATTTCGAAGTTGAAGTGTTGTTCTTAAATGGGATTCAAGAAAGAGAAGAGAAGGGGAAACATGGCAAGTTTGAGAATTTGTGGAAAGGGCCATATATTATTCATGCTTTGAGGGGTCATAACACATTTTTACTTGAAAGAATTGAATGGAGAAGACCTATATGGAGGTCCTGTCAATGGCAGGGATGCTCCAAGCATTACTTAGCCAAGAATCTTAAGTTTTCAAAGCATTTGTGTTTTACCATTGTAAATATCATAGTCTAACCATTGCATTCAAAGTTATGAAAAATCAAAAAATACAAAAACAAAGAAAAGAAAGAAAAGAGGGCAGTAAATGAAAACAAGAAAGGCAAAGCCGCATGCCAAAAAATAAATACGAAAGTGTAGTGAGCTCGAATGCCACTCCTCAAAAACACACTTCTAATTAGTCAAAAGCACTCGTTTAAATCTTGACTAATTAGCTTTAAATTTTTCTCGCCGATAGGATTGTGAACTTGATTTACCAAACTCCTTAATCTTGGCTTATCGCAGATAGTTTAGGTTAGAAATGGAAGGTTCAAACAAACTCAAAATCAGAACCAAAGTTTCCAAAAGAAGATGACTCAAAAAGCTCGTTTTATTTTTTTGAATCAAAAAAAGAGAAAAAGCTCGGTTCTAATTTGCTCAAAATCGCGAACCGAGGAACAAGGAAGAGACGGCCAAAAGCAAAGCAAAAAACGCAGAGTTTGTGAAGAAAGAGAAGGCCATGATAAGAGATTTTCGGATCTTAAGCCTTCCATTTTGATTTTAATTTTCTATAAATAATATTCATGTGCGGCTTGTTTTTATGCCATAGATCACATGAGCAAGTCAAACAAATTAATCTTGACTTGACTTGTTTTTAAATTTCTATTATAGAATTTAGAGAATGGAGGTCTATTGGACGGTGTAATCCCAACGGACGGTAGATTAGGTAGAGAAACATCCGAGCTCAACGCTGTTTAATCCGAGTTCGGGGAGAAATAAGGAGTAGAATTAGATTGTTTTTTATGCTTTCAAAAGAATAAAATGTTGTGAAAAGAGTTTGCCAATCCAAGTGCACTCGATGAAGAAAAAAATGTTGGATCGATAGGGATTGGGTAGGTAGAAAGTTGTATTAATGAAGTCCCTTATTTTTTAATAACCGATATTATTTTTCGAGAAAAGCAAGATCATCCAACAAAAGAAGAGTCAATCTAAAGGATGCGGCACAAGTCGCCTCCTAGAGAAATCAAGTTTGGAATTCTTGATGCCTTCAAGAAGGCACCATCCCCAAGTGGAGCCACCGTTAGCCACCGTAAAATTTGATCATACCAAAGGTGGCTAAATATGTTGCGAGCCTTCAAGGAACAATTTTTTCCTATTAAAAAGCTGGGTTGGCTCTTGAAGACTTTTTGAAGGCCTCATGCCTCTCGTCTAAAAATCTTCATTACTATTTCCATTTTTATACTCGAAATGCTGCATCGATTACAAAAGAGAAACCGCTCGCAAAAGAAATCGTCATTTCTCCCTTCTTCCACTCATAAAATGACCTTCATTTTGTTTCCTCTTCATAAATTTCCTCTTATTTTTTTATGTTCTCCTTTTTCTCCCCTTCATGAAAACCCGCCTATCCAAAGTTTTAACTTAAAAAGCTTTAAGTCACGTGTTGAAATAATCTAATGGGTTGATAAAAAAATACCGATTGCGCAATCGAAATCGGAGAAAACAAATGGGTAAATTAAAAAAGACCGAGCCCGATGGCCCGATTGCGATTGGCCCTTGTTTAACGGAGCCCCGAGCATATTACGATTCATACAACCCAAAGGGCCCCGCAAACGGGTGCCTAACTATCACATATATACATCTCGCCCATATTATAAAACCTTTATTTTTTGTTAAAAGGTCGGATTTTCCTATGTTTAAAGGTTTTTCGCCAATGCGTAGGTTGAAACAAATCCGGACCATTGATCTAGTCCTTCGATCCAACGGTCCGCGCAAAATCGCATCGCAGACTTTTTGATTGCAACATTTGTTTACTTCACCCGATTGCCGATCCCCGATTATACTTCCCACCTTCGATCCGACTTATAGATCAACGACCATCGCTTAATCGCTCTTGCCCTCCCAATCGCGCAATCGCATCGGAGGTTTCAATCGCATCACCCTTTTTTGTTCCGTCGATTGGCCTCTCCCCCCGATTTAGTCTCCACCGTCGATCTAATCGAGATCGACGGGCTGCTTCAATCGCATCGCAAGGTTTAATCGCACACATTTTGTTTTCCCGATCGCGACTCCTCGATCCATCCTCCACCATTGATCTCGTTTTAGATCGACGGTCTTCGCTCAATCGCTTTGACCCTCCCGATCGCGCAATCGCATCGGAGTTCTTCAATAACACCCCTTTTCTCCTCCCTGCCGATTGCGATTCCCCGATTAAATCTGGACCGTCCACGTGTCTAGATACAACGCGTGGCGCTCCTTCCTCGCCTTATGAGCGACTTAAACCCAAAACGCGGGATTTCTTAATTGTTTTCTGTGTTTTGTGCGTGTATTTTAATGGTTTTCCACCGAATAATGAAGGGAAGCTGGGGGATCGGGAAAGATGTTTTCCGTGCCTTCGAGCTACTAAAGGAACCATTCACAAGGTTGAATTCAATAATTTGTCAAATGTTTCATAAGCTTTGATAACACATAAAATAGCCTCGCGCAGATTCCGCACATCGACAAGACATTGTTCTATTCGAACACGATTAAAGAGTATCGATTTTTGAAGACAGCCCATAGGAGATTGAAAATAGAAGACGATTTGCGGGATTACGGCTAAAGATTGAATATCAAAAGACTAATCCCCCAAATTAGAACAAAATTAATAGAAAATCAAAAAAGATCTATCGAGTAGAAAGGACCTCCACCCGCCGTATTTTGGAGGCAGAATTGATTCCTCGGCTACCACAGAGCCACATCGTTGCCTCAAATATTTCAAACAGAGGCCGAAGTTATTGCTTAAATAAATATCGCCTGCTATGCGCAGAAGTTAATTACGCCACATGAAACTAATGCGATAAATATCCGAGAATTACTCCACATTATGCGGAGCCTCGAAAGTCAACAAAGCTCCCATCAAGCTTTGATATTTGTTGTAAAACAGTTAATACAGAGAAACACCCTGTAAACTTCTTCATCGAGCCCTCAAAAGCCAAGAAGTCATTTAACTTTCTGTATTAATTATATTTGAGATCTTTTATCGGATCTCACCTCCTCATTCTTCTTTAAATACTTCAGGTAGAAGATGAGTGAGCGTTGGTTGTTGGTTGTTGGTTGTTTTATTACAAGTTGTAATATTGAAACTCTCCGAAAGATTAATATACAATTATGTTGAAGTTGAAAAAAAATTTGAAGTCTTGGATGTCTTGATGATGTTGTCATATGTTGTTCTTTGAGAAGGCTCTATCATTGGATCCATAAGCTCGAGCTCGTTGGTGAAGTATTCTAAATCGTTTTTATGTTTTCTCTTGTTTTCATTATGTTCCATAATTTCTTATTACGTGAGGTTGAAAGTTTTAGACTAAGAAATGACTCCTGGGAAGCACCTTAGATCTGTTCGTCCTTCATTGTTTTATGTTTTCTTATCGTTTGAAGTATTTTAGGGGCTTTAAGCTTTCTCTTTAGTCTTCATGTTTGTTTATTTCTATAATAGCTCGAATGGTTGGTTTCGAGCATGATTTATGGTTCTCCTCGCTTGTATGCTATCACTTGAAAAGTCGTTATTGAAGTCTCCCTTTGAAATACCATTGTTTTAAGTTAATCAAAGAGGTCGGTTTGATCTTACCCTTTGCCATTGCATGAAAAATTGTTTTGAAGGTCTTTATAGCCGTAAGCATAGATGTTATTTGGGTGTTCCCTTTTCTATCAATGCAACTATCGGTGAATATTTTATGTTTTCTAAATCCTTTAAAATAAAATCTTTGAGAAATAGGGAGTTCCCCGAATCTTAGATTTCATTTTTAAAAAGTTGTCTTAAAGCCATTGTTTGTTTAAGAATGTTTGTAGAATTTATGGTTAGCCACTGTCTATCAAATATTTCTTTATTGTTGAGTTATGTCTTTCAAGTTTCCCTTAGTTGAGAATTAAACTTCTCTTTCCAAATCATTAATGTTCACTTCATTCCAAAAACCAAAGGATCCTGTGGCCAAGTTGGATTTGCCCTTTGATATCCCATATCCCTTCAAGAGTTTGTCATGACCTTATTTCGACTCCATTTCCCAACCAACTAGATATTTCTTCTTTCTATCTATCTTTCCTGAATCTTTCATGTTCTTTGCGTATCAACTCAATCCAACCAAAAAACATCCGCACTTAATAACTAGTCTAAAATCCATAATCAAAGCACACAAGATAAACCTTTGCAAACAAATATTTGAGAGATCCCTCTGCGAGAATAGGAGGACTAGATCTCTGGAACTCTAAAGATTGGTTCGGATGTTGCCTTGTCTTTTGATTTTCCAAACTATCAAAACACGGGACAATCTGGAACGTTAAATCCGTGTAAACACCGAAAATTTCCGATGCGATTGTTTTATTATAAAAGTCCGCTGCTTATTGTTCTAAGCCGTTGATTTGGTCCCCAAATCCAATGACGTTGCTCCCCGGCCCATTCGCAATCGCAATTTCCGCACGCGCGACCCTTCGCATCCCCCCGATTGCGATCTCCCGACGGATCTCCTCTACGTCGTCGATCTACCTCCAAAGTCGGACGGCTGGCGCTTCATCGCACCCCGCCGACCGCCTCGCATTCCCTCTTTCGCATCCGCCGATCGCGATTCCCCGATCCCATCTCGACCGTCCATCCTCCCCTCGATCCGACAATCATCGCTCACTCCGCCCAATCGCAATCGAAGTTTCGATGTGTGCCACCCCTCGTCCCCCCTCCGATTGTGATTGCCCGATTCAAGTTGCAGCATTCATCCATATTTCGAAATCAACGGTCGAGATTTTGACCGCCCTCCGCCTCTCGTCGGGTCCCACCTGTCTCTGTTTCATTGCATTTCTGCCCATTTCCTGTGCATTTTGGGTTTTAACCTAAGTTCCATATTTGCATTAAATTCTTAGGTTGCACGTTCGTTTTGTCCGTTTTCATATATCATTTCGCTGCGTCAATCTCCATTGTTGATCTTCGCTCCCGAACCATTATCTAATGGTCCACGCTCCATTTCAACCGCCAAACCCTATTATTCATGGTTTCACCCATTGAATTACATTTTTCCACCATTATTTAGTAAAGGCCTCCATTCCGCCCCGCCCGCACTACCATTTCATCCATCCTTCCATTGCACCGACTTTCTTGGTCCGGCTTGCGTCTTTCCCATGAGGGTATAGAGACGAGCACGCCTCCATAAATACTCGGTATGGATACGGCGGCAAGGTTTTCATCGCATGCAGGGCGTGGAAATTAATATGTGACAGAGTTTCTCTACATCGGCAGAATCGTTTTCCTCCGCAGAAAGGACGGGTTTTCCATACTGTTTTTATTCCATACCGTGCTCCAGAGGAGATCTCCGCCTTGAATCGCAGTCCAAGGATATCGAGTAGTATTTGTTGCTCAAGTATGGCGAATCATTCCGTTTTTTATTTGCCATTTTGTTTATTCACCAAAGGTACTACGAAGTACGAGCAAACCGTGAATGCATCGAGAGACATACACGGAATTAATGAAGCTCGACTGAAGACCATTCTTTTCTCCAAAGTGTGCTGAGATTAATGCTCGAGTTTAAAACAGTAATGGGCTTCGGTCCTCTCCTTCTTTTACGAGTTTAATTTTATATTTAATGTTCTACCTACCCTCCTCTGATTTTTTTCGGTTATAAAAACTATGAGAAAACTATTGTAAAGGTTTTTGATGAGATATCGGAGAATTTCAAGCAGTTTCTCTTGAGATAAGTCTTCTTCGTGTATAGTCGTAAGATAGGTCGAGGAAGATGTATTCAGATTGAATGACCAAGATATTAGCTATGTTGTACCCTTTATTGGTGTTGATGTTTAATATGATAAGCACATTTCATTGGATCCCGATCTAAAGCTACGGTGATGTTTTTCCTATCTCTGTGTTTATTTCCATTACATTTCATTTCTTCCGCTCGCATCGAAATTTGGCATAAGATTACGCCCTTGTTAGGTGCCTTATGTTTGCTACTCTCCCGACCCTTTATGTACTCGTCGTATGTGCTATCTAAGAATTAGTTTTCGATTAATTTAACCGAGTGTAGTGGATGTCGTTGCATGCTCTCTGATGTATGAATTAATGAATCTATTTCCTAGATGTTCTTGTGAGGATTTAATTGGATGAATTGGGAACAACGGGAGGACTGAACTTAGTCTCTACCTCACTAGGATATTTTTCACTCCATTTACCTTTCTAAGATCCCTTAAGTTAAATTTGAGAGTGGCCTTTGAGTATGTCCAAGAAGGTACTGGAGTTAAATGACCCTCCGACCTGATCTATGGACGAGAAAGTGGTGTGTTCTCCTCCTTCTCACTTTCTCTCCTTAATGTTCCATCTCACCCTCATCTTTTTAGGATCCAAGGCTTTAGGTGACTAGCCCAAGCTGACGCATATCATTGACAAAGTAAATCCTTTTCTTGACTCCATTTCCAAATGGACTTGGTATTCTTTGACTATTTCTCCTTTTCCTAAATTCCTCTTTGCCCTGACCTTGTCTCATGTCGAACCCTTCCTTCTGCGATTCCCAACAACCAAGCTCATAATAAAACAAACGAACACCGTGCATATAACTAGCCTAACATCTTGAAATTTTGAGCTTCGAAAAGACATATACCTTTGACTCCCATAGAGAGATCCCTCTACCGGACCTCAGAGGGCTAGATCCTAAGGTCCCGAAAGTGGTTATGATGTTGTCTCATCTTTTGGTCTTACCAACACTGGCCAAAACATGGGGACCCCCAACATAATGGCGACTCCACTAGGGGAATTCTCGAGTATTTCACATCCTACTACATCACAAAGCCTTAGAAAACCTATAATCTTCGGTTAGGTTGGTAGTAAAACACTTAAAATCACATTCCGCTTACCTCTTGTGTGTTTTACCCCATACTCTTAGACGAGACCTGGAAAGGACCAGAGTAGCCTCCGGATCTCACACTCTTCCGGAGGCGACATATCCGGTAAATGCCCTCCTAATCAATCTCGCGGTTAGAGTTTGCGTCTGTTTCGGGATATCCTTTAAAAGGGATATTTCACGAGCACTATGGTGGACGAGCTGCACTAGAAACATCTTAAAATTTCCACCGGGTGACTCCATAATTCCTAAACGATTTAAAGACTCCACTAGTGATCGCAGTCGCCCTACCGATTTTCTTGGTTTCACATAAGACTCCACCGGGAGACTAGCCTCCAAAACAACATTGACCACAATAGAAGTATTGACGAGGTTAAGGTTGTTGGATCGTAGAAAAGCAACATTCTGGCTTCTAGAACCATTCATACAAGAGCTTACCCTAACCGAGACTCACACCGAAATAGTTGACAATCACGAGAGCATCCTCGAGGGAGCTCCTACACCTAAAAGATCAACTATTTCCAAACACATCCATAGAGCTAATTTTTCACCGGAAGATACGACGGCTCTCTCACATTTTCACCTTGACCTAGACCGACCCAAACAGACTTATCTAGAACTAGGCCATTTAGTAGCTTAGACAGCCCTAAACTGCGGGCTTCACGATTCACCACAACAAGGTGGCGGACACCTTGGGAATAGACGAGACCCCTCCATCTACACCTCCCGATTTACATTTCATACAAAGAGCTCGGGGCTCGGTCACCCTAGGTACGCTCATCGATCCTCTGCCGGTCATGAGTATCCACCGTCATCCATATACCGAGTTGTCCCAAGCCAACCCTTTAACTCATCAAAACATCATCATGGCGACTTGGTATGCACCTCTGGTTTTACCTCGGCCTCTAGCACCCTTACCTAATGATTATCGATCGAAAATCCCACACTTCATCGCAAGAAAAGAATCCATCACATCCGAATAAACACGTAGATAAAATGGAAGATTCTTTTGACTACATGGAAATTGACGATGATACTTTCAAAATGAGGATCTTTGCCCAAAGCTTTAGGGGGGTGATGTGAAGAAATGGTTTAAGGGCCGCCTCCGGTGTAGCATCAATGATCTTCGGAGCTTGTATCATACTTTCATAAACAAATGGGAAAATAGGGAAAACCCTCGCCAGTCTCTGTGTAGAATACATGACCCTTAAAATAAACGTAGGAGAGAGTGTTCACGATTACACAACAAGATTCAACGACATTTATAATGCTCTCCCTCCACATATGAAACCTCCACGAGGCATGGCCCTAGAAAAATACCTCGAAAGGGTTTTGATGTCGACATGGCCTACGAGCTTAGAGATAAGGAATACAACACATTGGAGGACATACGAAAAAGGAGCGGTGAATATAGAAGCCAACACGATTGAGAAAAGAGCAAGGCTGAAATCCGAGAGAAGAGGTAACATATAGAGATGACAGTGTAGCTTCACATCGACCAAAATTATGATAAGTATATCTAAAAATGTGGAAAGGTTACAACAAATGATGGAAAAAATGGTTGTCACGATGATAATCGGAACATTTGAAAACCAAAATCGAACCGTAACTTTGGGAGAAACAATAACACTCCCCAACGAGACAAAAAGAGTCGGATCAACAAGTTATCCCCCCATTCCAAAAAATTTCTTGATGAAGATGAGGGAATCATAGAAGAGTACGAGGGAAACACAATTAATATTTGTTTGAAACGGAAGGTTCAATACATAAGCATTATTCGAGAAGAAGACCATCCTTCACCCTGCGGTTGGGAAGAGGAATGGTTAGAAATTGAGGATTACATATTAGGATTTTAAAATGCCATGATGCAGGTCAGAGAACAATATGAACTTAGGAGCAAAAATAACCAAGAAAATTCTAGAACTGAGACTCCTAAGGTTATCATCAAGAAAAGGCCTAATAAAACTTCTAAAGCATCTGCTGCAAATAAAAAATCAGCAGCTGAAAGTTCTGGTAAACACCAAGACACTGAAAAACAAAGCCAACCAACCAGCAGCACTAGCACTGCAGTTAGTGCTCCTAATAAAACGATTCCTGAACCTATACATAGTGAGAAATCACAGACTGATTCGGTCACCAAGGTGGCTAATAAGACAGAGTTAAGCACTCCAAGGACACAGTCCACTTTCAATTTAGAGAGTGAGATTGCAAAAATCAAAATCTCTATACCATTATCCAAGCTGGCCACTCAGGATGTATATAAGGGCCAAATTTTGAAAGCGTTAAACCTAGGGGAAATTAATGATATTGTGAATCTGAATGATGACCAACCTGCCCTCTTGTTTGGTCCAAAGATTGAGGGAAAGTTTCAGGAAGGGGTGGTTCCACCTTTCTATGTTAGTCTCAACATTCATGACAAGATCGTTCATAATGCCATGAATGACTCTGGAGCATCACACAATCTAATGCCTAAGGTAGTGATGGAAAGGTTAGGCCTAGAAATCACCAGACCCTACAAAGACCTATATTCATTCGACTCTAGTAGAGTAAAATGCCTAGGCCTAATTAAAGACTTGTGTGTGAGTTTGACCCAGATCCCCGCTAAATGTATGGTCATGGATGTGGTGGTGGCAGATGTGCCGCCCAAGTATGGTATGTTATTATCAAGATCATGGGGTTCCAAGCTGCAAGGAACAATGCAGATGGATGGCTCGTATGCCATTATCCCTATCTTTGGCCAACTTAGAAGACTGTATAGAGAAGCTCAAATGAAATTTCTAGTCAGTAGCCCCAAGAAACCTGAAAATTAACCATTTTACTCTGTGCACACAGACCTGGATTATTTCATTCTTTATAACGACCAGTCCTTGGGAGAGCCAAAGTCTGAATGCAGAAATGCAAGCAAGAATGCAGATCCCATGGACTTTAGCGTAATGACTACCCTAGAAGAATACGATGAAGAAAACCATGGGCAGGATAATGAAAATGAAACTCAGAATGAACCAGAAGCTCAATGCAGTCAGCCTATTAGTCACATCCCTCAAACTAATACACCACATGAAGAACAAGATATCCCGCAACCTAGTATAGACCCTCCAGCACAACATAATGGCGAACCCCTGTGGGAAATGAATTTCGATGGGTCCTGTACTAGAAACAATGCTGGAGTAGGGGTGTGGCTACGTAACACAGAAAATGATCATGCAGAGAGCCATGCTGTGAATCTGCACTTCAAATGCACCAATAATATTGCAGAATATGAGGCTCTTATCCTTGGCCTAAATCTGTTGAAAAAATTAGGGGCCCATAGGATAACTGTGCGAGGAGACTTTGAGTTAGTGATCAAACAAGTGAACGGTGAATATGTAGCGAAACATCCCTGATTAAGGGAATATAGGAATGATGCCATGGATGTGTTGATTTTTTTTTTTGAATATGAACTGGTGTTTGTTCCTAGGGGTCAAAATGCCATCGCTAACAGATTGGCTTGTCTAGCTAGTTCATACCCTAAGACTCCCCCTGACCAACGAATCATGATTCAGACCAAATTCAGACCTACAGTGCCAGACAATGAAAAATATTGGCAGGTCTTTGAAGGAGACAAACAGATTGAAGATTTCTTGGTGGGCAGAAATGAGTTTGAATTTTCTGATTCAGACTCAAAATCTAAAGACAGCTGCCTTAGTGAGGAATCCTTTGATGAAGTATCCCCGTCCTATAGCATAGAAATAAATTCTTTTTTCTGAGGAAACTGGAAGCTCAACCATAAAATTTGAAAACGCAGATAGTGAAGAAATAGAGGTGCTGCAGGCCAAAGATAAGAACATACCCAGAGGCCTGGCACCCTTAGAGGACCTTTTTTACTTTGATGACGTAGCAATAAATCCCACAATAGAACATGCAGATTTAGATGTGGAAGAATGCAACATAGGCACTGAAGACAAACCCAAAATGATTAAACTAGCTAAGTCTTTACCTACAGACATGAAGAAGAAATACATTGATCTGTTTAAAGAATTCAATGATGTGTTTGCATGGAGCTATGAATACTTAAAGGCTTATGACACTGACATCATTCAACACAAGATACCCTTGAAAGAAAATCAAAAGCCTTTCAGACAGAAACTCCGTAGGATCAATCCAAAACAATTGCCTGCAGTTGAGAAAGAGATTAAGAAGATGTATGATGCAGGCATAATAGTTCCTATGATGTTTTCTGATTGGGTGTCAAATCTAGTGGCTGTGAGGAAGAAAACAGGGGGGATAAGATTATGCATAGACTTCAGAAACCTCAACAGAGCCTCCCTGAAAGACAACTACCCCTTGCCTAGAATGGAACACATCTTACAGAAGGTAGTGGGCTCTAAGAGAATCTCCCTGCTTGATGGTTTTTCAGGATACAACCAAATATTGGTACTCCCAGAAGATCAGCTCAAAACAGCATTTACCACTCCATGGGGCACCTTCATGTATGTGAAAATTCTCTTTGGATTGATGAATGTTGGTGCCACCTTCCAGAGAGCAATGGATATATATTTCTCAGAGGAGATAGGGAACTTCATAGTTATCTATTTAGATGAGTTGACTGTCTTTTCCAAAACTGAAGAAGAACACCTGAAACATCTGAGGAAAGTTTTTGAAAAATGCAGAAGGTATGGTCTGTCCTTAAATCCTAAGAAAATTGTTTTTGGGCTGCAAAAGGGTAAACTTCTAGGCCATATTATATCTGAGAAAGGGATCAGGATAGACCCACAGAGAGTTGAGGGAATACTCCAAATCACACACCCAAGAAACATCAAGGAGTTACAGTCCTTCATTGGGAAAATCAACTTCCTGAGGAGATTTATTCCCAATCTAGCTTAACACCTTAGGAATATGACTAACATGTTGAAGAAGGGTGTGGGAGTGAAATGGAATGTAGGAGCTAAACAATCTTTTGAATCTGTAAAAATTTCACTCACACAAGCTCCTGTTTTGATCAGCCCTGATTTCTCAAAGGATTTTCTGATATTTTCATTTGCCTCAGAGCACACCATAGCCGTGGTTTTGCTGCAAAAAAATGCAGAAGGTAATGAACAACCAATTTCCTTTTTCAGCAAAGCCTTAAGAGACGCACCCTTAAAGTACAACATTATGGAGAAACAGGCCTATGCCCTGGTAAAGGCCTTAAAAGACTTTAGGGTGTACATTTTTCATTCTCACACCATTGCTTATGTTCCAAATATAGTGTTCAAAGATATCTTGTCCCAAGACCCTGATGGGAAAAGGGGCAAATGGATTGCTACCATCTTAGAATATGACCTTGAGGTAAAACCCACCAAGCTGATCAAAGGTCAAGGCCTGGCCCAGTTAATGGCTGAATCAAACTTGCAGGCCCTTGACATTAACATGATGAATGCCTTAGATGAGCGGGAAGGATTTCCCCATCCAACTGTTGAGGAGCAGTTCCAAAACTCTCCTTGGTATTCTGATATCCTTTTCATGCTCACCAGCCTCAATGCCCCTCCAGAACTACCCAAAACCAAGGCCACATTCATAAAACTCAAAGCTAGAAATTACTGCATTTTGAATGAGAATCTATACTGAAAAAATCCAAATGGCCTATTGCTGAAATGCTTGTCTGAACCTGAAGCTAAAATAATTAAACATGAATTCCACGCTGGGGAGTGTGGAGGCCACCTGAGTTGGAAAGCCACAACAAATAAAATACTCAGGGTTGGTTATTATTGGCCTACACTATTTAATTATGTCCATAAAATGATAACCACTTGCCACAAATGTCAGATCTTTGAAGGTAAAAGAAAACTCCTCCCCCTTCCTCTACAACCCATCATAGTGGAAGGTCCCTTCATGCAATGGGGCCTAGACTTTATCGGAGAGATTCACCCCTCTTCTTCTGGGAAACACAAGTGGATCCTAAAAGCCACTGATTATTTCACTAAATGGATAGAAGCCATGCCCACTAGGAATGCCACTGATTCTGTCATCATTAGGTTCCTAGAAGACTTCATCCTATCTCGGTTTGGCTGTCCAAGGAAAATAATCACTGACAACGCTGCTGCCTTCGGATCCAAGAAAATGGTTGAGTTCTATCACAGGTACCATATCACGCCTGGTCATTCAACTGCCTATTACCCCCAGGGTAATGGATTGGTTGAATCATCTAACAAAAGCCTGATCACAATCATTAAGAAGCTGCTGGAAGAGAACAAAAAGTCATGGCATAAAAAGTTGGTACATGCTTTGTGGGCTGACAAGCTCACCACAAAGAAATCTATTGGCATGTCACCATTCCAGCTGGTTTATGGAAAAGAAGCAGTTTTTCCTACTAGCATTGGAGTTCCAGTAATCAAACTTGTCCAGGAGATCCAATCAGAGGAAGACAGCATGATAAGAAGGATAAATGAAACAACCCATCTCCAGAAAACCAGGGAAGAGGTGTATAACAGAGCTGTCAGAGTTCAACAAAACATAAATAGGTAGTTCGACAAAAGAACCAAAGCTTTAGACTTCAAAATTGGTGACAAGGTTCTGAAATGGGATTCAAGAAGAGAGGACAAAGGTAAACATGGCAAGTTTGACAGCTTATGGCAGGGTCCATACATTATCGAAGCTACTGTGGGCCCAAATGCTTTTTTTTTACAAGAACTTGATGGTACAAAGCTGTTTGGTGGTCCTGTCAATGGCAGGATGCTCAAAAACTATTTCTGCTAATTTTTCATTTCTAGTTCCATTTCCATTGTACATACCATTGCAGTTTTACTTTCAAGAAAATAGAGAAAATGTTTCCAAAAAATAGAGAAGGTAGAGGTTCAAGCATGCTCAAAACATGGACCTCCAAAAAGTGCAAAGATTGGCTCTAATATGATCAAAGCCTGAGCCAAATAAAGAGAGACAGCTGGTCCTAACACACTCAAAATCTGGACCAGCAAAGGAAAAGGAAGAATCAGCTCTAACATGCCTAAAACCAGTGCTGAAAACGAAGAAGAAAGGTGACTCTAATATGCTCAATATCTGAGTCACAAACAGAGAAGGATATTTCAAATTGCAGATTTCTTGCCTTCACAGTTTGTTTGCATTTTTCTACAAGTCTTCACTCCAGCAAGTCAGACAGTCTAATCTTGGCTTGGCTATTTTTCAATTTCCTGTCTTAGAATGTAGGAGAAGAAATCTGTTGGACAGTTTAATCCCAGCAGATGTTAGATTAGGTGGAGAAGCATATGAGGCCAACTGTTTAATCTGGTCCCATGGAGCAATAAGGGTAGACTTAGAATAGGTTGTGTTTGTTTCGAAAAAAATGTAAGGGGTCTGCTAGCTCAAATGCACCCTAAAGAAGAAAAAATGCTAGGATTGTAGTTTGGGTAGGTAGTTTGATTGAGAGAAATGTTTCTGCTGAGGTAACATATTCATATTGTGGCAACTGAAAATCGAAGAAAGAAAGGGATGTGCCAAGAAGCAGGAATCTGGCCTACTCCAAAGATCATTTCTGGTTTCTTGCCTCCTTCAAGAAGAAGTCATCCCCATGTGGAGCCACTGTTAGGCCCCTTATTAAATTCTTCACAAGCAAGCTAGGGGGCTAGGTTATTTTGGGGCCTTCAAGGAATGCCTTTTCTTGAAAACCCATCCTCCTTGAAGTCCCTTTGTGCTATGCCTAACATAAATCCTCTCTGCTGGTCCATTCCTCAAAAGGCCTTCATTATCCCTTGTCCCCTGCCAATTTCACATTTTTCCCCTTCACTCCCCTCTGTCAAAATCCCCTCAAAATTCCCCTTTAAATCCCACTATCACCTTTTGTTTCACTAGATCCCCACTTCACCTCCCTATCGTTGCTTTCCTTGGGCCCGAAAACGCATTAAAATCAAATTAAAATGATAAATTTCACATATATGGGTCCTAGCCCCTTCCTCACTAAACCCTTCTCCTTTCTCCCCCATATAACCTGATCCTGGGACCGTCTGCCAACTCCAAAGGCGCATATCCACTGAGTTTATCGGGCGAAATTCCATCCATATATCTTGGCAGATTGGACGGCGGTCATTAAATCCCCAACGCCCACGTCTCCCGCGTTCTTTTTCCCTTGATGAGCCATCGTCGTCCAAATACATGACGATCTAACGGTCCGAATTCCATCCGCCTAGTGGGCCCCGCCGTGCACTATTCCAAAACCACTGGTATT
Source organism: Pinus albicaulis (assembly GCA_034641835.2). NCBI lineage: Eukaryota > Viridiplantae > Streptophyta > Pinopsida > Pinales > Pinaceae > Pinus > Pinus albicaulis. The sequence goes on along the minus strand of CM076579.1, from coordinate 57,533,515 downwards.
CATCGCACCGCCTTTGTGCGGATGGAGGTTTTTCTCCATCGCCCAACGATTCCACTCAGCTCTTGACATGTGGCCCCGACACTGTTTCAAAACCGCCGGTTTGTCGCGCGTTAACGTTCGGTACAGGATGCTGAGCGATATGCATAATATCCGTCTGATCCCGAGCCCTTCATCTGACGGTCGACGATCGACGAAGCTGCGCATTGTTTAACCCCTGACCGCCGTACCCCTGGTCCGTCGTCCGTCATCCTCCGCCATCGATCTCCACCGTGATCGATGGTCCAGATTTGTTCTTCCGCCGATGACTGTTCCACTGTCCCCGTTCCTCCATGTCATCTCCACGTGTGCCCTCTGCACTTTCTCCCATTCCGTTTCATATATTTGGTTCTTTTCGTGTTTTTCAATGTTTTTTTCGTGTTTTCGCTCTGTATTCCGCCAACCTCCACCAGAGCGATTTCCACCATTTCCTCTGCAAATTCCTCCTCCATTTCATCTACATGGCCATTTCCTCCATCCACACTGCATCCATTTCCCCCGCCCATGATTTTATTCACAGGTTTCTTGTTTTTGCAGGGTTATCAGAGGCGGAAAACCGCCATGATGCATATGTACCTCTTCAATGGCGTGTTGTGCAGGCAGAGAGCTGATATGGGAGCTGGTACTCCAAGGAAATGTCAAGAAAGGTGGCGGAGGTATAAATTTCATCAAAGGACAAGTTTTGAAAATCTGCAACCTGATCCGGCGCCATTAAAGCCTAGATCTTGCAGAATCAAAACATTTATGGAGCGGTGGAAAAACTAGCTTATGAATATAGTTTTCAGTGCTCAAGAATGAAGATTTGGATCCATAATGCAGCAATTTAAGGAGCAAAGCACCAATTTGAAAACCCCAAAGGTCAATCAGAAATTTAATGCACGAGAAATCGTACTACCAGGTTTCCTATAGCAGCAGAATGTTTTTCTTCATCAGAGGACAAAATGCCCGTGCAGTTTTGATTATGTATCGTGTCCCTGAAGTTTTCTACCCTGACAGCAGTCCCACAGGATCAGGAGCATTTGTTGCACAAGTAGGGTGGATTTCACTGTTTCTTATTTTATTTCACCACATGTACCACATAGTACCGCAGTCAGAATGCCTAAGCCATACCAGGGATGAATGCAGAGGCTTAAAACAAGATGGGTTTCAACCCTCTATTCTTTTCCGTGTTTAATGTTATATTTAGTGTTCACCTACCTCCTCAGTCAATCTTCTGTTCATCCTCTGCTATAAAGCACAGAAGGAAATTATTGTAATGTTTTTTGATTGGATCTCAATAGATTGCAAGCATTTTTCTCTTGAGAGAAGTTCTCTGTGTAATATTGTAAGATAGGCTGAGATTTGATGTATTCAGACTGAATGTTAAAGATGTGGGAAATGATGTACCTAATTGGTGTTGTTTTTTAATATGACAAGCACATTTCTTTGGATACTGATCTAAAGCAGCTGGTGATGTTTTCCTTTCTCTGTATTTGTGATTAACTTGCTTTCATTTCATTACATTTCTTCAGGCTCGCATCAGAAGTTTGGCATAAGATTTACCCTTGATAGGTACCTAATGTTGCTGCTCTCCCAGAATTTTATGTTTTCTTCTTATATGTGTATCTGAATATTGATTTCAATTGATTTAACCAGTGTAGTGGATGTCATTGCCTGCTCCCTGATGTATGAATTAATGAAATCTATGTTTAGATGTTCTTGCTAGGATGTAGTTAGATGAGTTGAGAACACTGGGAGGTCTAGAACCCTGTCTCTGCCTCACTAGGATCTTTCCATCTCATTAAGCCTTTATAAGATCCCTTTTCTTGCCTCCGGTTTTTTCCAAGCAGGTCTGGAGTTAAATGACCTCTGACCTGATCTATAGACAGAATTGGCTGGTTCCCCTTCACTCATTTTCAGTCCTTAATGTTCCATTCCATCAACCATATTTTAAGATCCAAATGCTCTAGATGACTAGCCCAACTGAAAGCTTGCACATTGAACACAAGTAAACCCTTTCTTGACTCCATTTCCCAATGGCCTTGATGTTCCCTGAGTTATCTATCTTTGCCTAGTTTCCTCTTTGCTCATCCTTGTCTTATATTTGACCTTTCTTTCCTGATTCCCAACAACCAAACACAAACAATCAAACAAACAAACCCTGTGCCTATAACTAGCCTAAAACCTTAACATTTGAGCTTCAAAGACATAAAACCTTTGACTATCATAGAGAGATCCCTCTCTAGACCTAGGAGGGCTAGATCCTAAGGTCCGAAAGTGGTTCTATGTTGTCTCATCTTTTGGTCTTGTCAACCTGGCCAAAACATGGGAACCCCAACACAACCAATACAAACATGCCTTCTTCTTATGCATTATTTTCTTGGAGTACATGGCATGAGACAAGAAAATCAAAAACTTTGGATGATACCCAAACTCACCCAATAAGAACCAGCACAGGTGCTCTCCTTCCCGCTTAAGATCTAGATGTAGTAAGTGGGCTGCATGCCACTTGCTTGCTGCTCTTATCATTTCACCATGGCTGAAAGTGAAATGTATATTTGGTGCTTTTGGGAAGCACCCATCATGTTGCAACACCTCCCTTAGCCCATCAAGGGAGTGGCCATATTTGAAAATAATCTTGGCCCATAGTTGTCCATGAAGCTTTGTAAGGTAAAAAACTCCCCTTAGGAGTTATGGCCTGCAAATATAAAGTAAGAGAATACATGCAATCATAAAATAAGATGTGATTTACATAAGCATGCTTCTTACCCAAAGTCTCCAATGTTGTGTTGTCTTCCCTCTTAGAAAGAGATGAAATTGATGTGCAAGGTTGAGGGAACACTTTGCTCTTATGCTCATCATGGGAACTCCTTGGTGGAATTCCTTCAAGTAAGGAGACATCAAGGCATAGATCATGGAAGGATGTATGGACTGATGTGTCCTTGCTTTGCTTGAATGGATCACCTTGCCTTCATTTTGCATTATTGTGCTAAAATAAAGAGGGACAAATGTTTCTTACCATGTGAAGCTTGCCCTCCTCTTTGCCTTCTGCAATCTTCAGGATCTCATCCTTTGATAGTGATGACACATGTTTCCCATGGGTGGTGCCATAATATTCACATAATGAGACCTCTTCAATGAGAGATGACTGAATACATGAGTGGAGAAGACCCTCCATGCTTCCACTGCGCAATCCAATCACCTTCCTAGGTGTTTCAACCTTCTGCAATGGATAGGAATGAGGCTGGCCCTCTTCCCCATCTCCTCTTCCTGTCCTCATGGTTTCACACCTTCTGCATTTCAAGGGCTTTTGAAATGCAATCCCTTTGATATCTTCAAGAAAATACCTCTCATCTATGTCCTTCCAAAACCATTGAGGTTTTGGATCTTCTGTAGGTAGAAGTTTATCTTTGAGCTGGGGAGTGCTCGTTGAGAAAGAGACATCTGGAAACGAGAAAAGGTTTCTCACTTCAAGATTTCTACCAATCATCATTTCTTCCTTACTGCTTTTGCACAGTGTAGTGCAACTTTTTTTCTCTAAATCATCAGCATACAGAAATGTAGATCTCCTCATACAATGTGCTGAAATGACAACAGAGGAATTTTTAATCACATCTTGGTGGGATGTAGAAGCAAGAGCTTCTTCTACAACTATGTAGTCTCCTTCCATTACTGAAGGCTGATCCTTCAAGGTTGTGCCAGTGCTGGTACAAATCTCCACCCTTTCAATCTCCTTGAGATCTTCTTCAATACTCTTCATGGTCTGGAAAAGGAGTAGGGAGATCTCCTCTTCTGTCATTCTTCCAAGTGCTGGAGCCATGCCCTTGTTTTTTCTATACAATGCATATTATTTGTGAGGTTAGGAAGTGCATTGGTCTTCCTCTCTTTTTTGAAACCTTCTATAGGTCTCATTGCAACTTTCTTCTCCTTGAAATCCTCTAGGAGTTTCATTTTCTTCTTCTTTCTCCTTTGTCTGTCTACCCTCCTTGAAGAGGCTATCCATGGATCTGGAATATGATGAGGTAAAAATAATATTATTCAGCATTATGATCTTTATCCTTGCTCTATAGCACTTTGTCTTGAAGCCACAGGCTGAGCCAAAGATCTTGCTCTAATACCACTGTAATGTTCCAAATTAAGGAACAACTATAGATTGGGAATAATATGAGTTATTACCAATGTGGAGCTAGAGACATATAACTCATTCAGGTGTAAAAACACTTCAACTTCAATTAAATATGTAGCAGAAACCTTATACAGCGTTTTATAGACCAAAAGGTGGGGAAAAGTGATGATTTTGGCCCTAAAATGAATGAATTCAGAGATCTGCGTGAAATTAAGGGAAATGGTGGAAGGTTATTTTATATTAGGTCATGAGGGACGTATGCTCTAAATTTCAGCTTAAAAAAATAATTATAGCTCGGTTATATAGTTCCTCCTTCCCAAACTAGACTTAAAAACCCTTATTTCCCATGGCTTAAATGATGCAGAAAGTGTTGAAGCTTCTAAATCATGATTTTCTGAAGGGTTTAACTGAAATAATGATGTAAAATCAGTATTAAAATTTCATAATATGATTCAATGGCTTTATATGAGAAAACACAGATTTATACATGAAGAAATGCCTCAAAACTTAGCAAAATGCTACAAGGAAATGCCTAATAAACTAGACAGTGTAATATTAAGGAAGATGAAGTAGTGTTTCATTATATTTTAGATCTAAAATAGATCCAAATATAAAATCACAGATTAGAATGGGATGTATATGCAAAAAGAGCTTTTTAGTACATTCCCCTTGGGGATCTCAGCAGAAGATGAATAACAATGAATAGATCTGAGATCTACACCATAGATTTGCAGTAATATTTATAAATTTCTGAATAATATGATTCACATCAGATCATATCTGAAATAGGACATGGATTGGTTGGCCAATCCATGGATCACCTCAGTGAAGGAAAGGAGCCCTTTCACCAGAGATCTCTCCTCCAAACTGATGCAAAAACCACACTACAACTCCGCCTGCAAAAGGAAATAATTTCCTCAAGGGATTGCACTAAAGAAGTGGATCACACTTTTGCCTAATGCCAAGATAAGAATATAAAGCCCCAAAATAGCTATTGCACTCTTGCCAGTGATTTAGATGACTTCCCCACTAAAAAGATGCAATAGAACTCTTCAGATCTGAATAGATCCGATTCCACTTACTGCATCTTGCAAGACAACTCAACCCTCAACATGAGCAGCGCTGTAATGTAAGGTGAATCTTGGAAAAAATTCCGGATAGTGGATCAATGCAGCACAATCTCCTCCAAGAGACCCTCAAGGAAGAAGAGGAATTCCTAAACAGGAAATCCCTTTCTCTCTAGCTAAACAGCCAAGAGAGTTTGAGTTTCTCAAGAAATCTCAAAATAAAAATATCATCAACAACCTTTTCCTTGAGCCTTCTCCTTCCTTTTATAATATGAGGATGTGCAAAACCCTAAACCACCTTGAATCACTTAACCCCTTTCACATGAGGTCCTCCTTCTAGAACTGCACTGTCCCTTTAGGACATACATTGAACCTAGATAGCACTGTAGATTTGGTCCTGTTGACCCAGTCAAATATCTCAAACCCATTTCACACATAAGTGGATTTTATTAAGAAAGCCCTGATTTGCCTCTGTTCACATTGGGCATTGATTTATTTTTATGTTTTAGGAGTTTTTCATGTCCTCCTTTACATTTTATTCATAAATAAATAAAAATAAAGATAGAATAAAATATTCCTATTAGCTTGGGCTAATTAGGAGTATTAGAAAAATGACGCAGTTTCTGAAGCTAATTGTGTTGTAGAAGATGATAAGTGAGTTGGCCACATTCCAAGATCCGGATCTGAAGCTCAACAGCTAATACACTCTTCGAGGAGGTTAAAAGACACACTCACTGAGAATAGGCACTAGTACAATCTAGATCTGAGAAGATCTAGTCTCCACTTGTTGCAGCTCACTGAAACAAGTAAACCCCAACAGGATTTACGCTGTATAAGGGAGATGGAGCTTGGCCATATGCCTGATAGTGGAAGAGAAGTGCAATTCCCTCCAAAAGCTACTCAATGGAAGGAGAGAGAATCCTTACACAGGAAATCCTCACAAGTCTCTGCTAAATAGCCAAGAGAACTCAAATCTTCTAAACAGGCATAAAAATCAAATATCATCAACAACCTTCTCTTGAGCCTTCCCCTTCCTTTTATAAGATGAGATCTTGAGAAACCCTAAACCACCTTCAAAACTTTAGCTCCTTTCACATGAAGACCCTCCATCTAGAACTGTGTTGATCAACAAGGAGGTTCAATGCATTTGGACAATGCTGTGATTTGGTCCTGTCAATCTCCTCAATCCTTGTTCACATACAAGTGTATTTTATTGAGACAGCCCTGATTTGCCTCTATTCACATTGGGCATTGATTTATTTTTATGTTTTTAGGAGTTTACATGTCCTCCTTTACATTTTATTCATCAATTAAGAAAATTAAAACAAAATGAAATATTCCTATTAGCTTGGGATAAATAGGAATATTACAATCCTCCCCTCCAAAAATGTTGCTTTCCCTCAAGCAACTAATAAGGTGAGTGCTGCAAATTCTCACATGTTCCCATTAGAAAAAGTACTGCAGAAAATGTGGGACTCTCCTTCCCAAAAGGACACACTCAGCCCATGTGCCTCCCTCAACATCATGTCTCCCATCAAGAAGAAAACAACAACAACAAATGGGATCATGATTGGCATCAAAACAGGGGAATTACTAATGGTTTCATAAAATGCTAGAAGGTACCAACAATTTCCAAAGTGGTGACAACGCAGTTTTTCAAACTATTGCTTTAGAAAAATACATGGAAAATTGTTTCTTGATACATGGTTAATCATATGAATCAACTCAACATACATTTAATGACAAAACATCTACCCAAGTCCACATAAGAGATGGTTGTCTCCATCATATGGTTTGCCCCAACATTGGTCATGGAGAAAAATCAAGAGCTTGCTTACTTTTGGAGCAATGCACTGCTAAGAGATGGTAAGAGCATGCAAATATTGTGTTGCACAAACAAATCTCTCACCATATTTTGGAAGTAAGAAGACACATGGATCCATGAATGGATCCTCCATAGTATTTTTTCACACTTCCATGAAGATAAATGAACCAAGTGCTGCCTAAAAATTATCTCCCTCATGCTTGGAAACCCAAGACAATAAGAGTACATCATAGTAATAGATGTCCCCATCTACTACCTCATCTTCCATACACCTCTTTGCCCATCGAGTGCATCAAGTGTGAAGTGATCCTAGGGATACTCCATAAATAAACGCCAACTCCAAAGTGGCAATGCTATTGGCCTATGCAAATAGGCTCTCTCCAACTCATGGCTCCAATCTTTGACATGCAGAATGTCTAAGGCATCTCCCATAATGCTGCTAGACATAAGAAGTCTCTCCCATGTGAAAAGTACCTCTTGAACATATAAGGCCAAGGAATAGCCCCTTTTCACTGTGATAGTACCATCTTCTACTCCTGAAACATCATGAAAATTGTGAGAGCAAATCTGCCCTTGCTCTCCGAAGAACATCCCAAGCAACAAAATCTTTTGCTGCCTTCTCATACTTCCATCATCCAAATCATGTAGTGAAGACATGGTTATTGACATGAAGAATGCTAGGTCAACACAATGTGTCCATAATTATTTTTGTCCCATGATGCAAGTATGCTGCCACATACCCTTGGAAAGAGGATGATGAACAAACTATTTGAAGAGTAACCAATGCAGCCAAGCCTCCTGCTGGCCGGTATCATAGATTTGCGAGTAGCTTCCCAGCTCCTTGCTGATCATCCACACCCATCAATCCACATGTGGGTGCCTTCCATCTTGTTCTTCCTTAGAACTCTCCCAAGGAAGGCTATCATTCTCCCAAATCAGATTTCTGCTCTTGCATTTCATGGGATGTTGAAATGAAATCTTCTCAAGGATCAATTTGATCCCATAAGGACCCAAATAGGTGGTAGGAAAAAACCTCCCATCATGATGTGTATGGCTCAATAGGTTTTGAACACAAACATGAGATATGTTACCCATCCAAAGACGTCCTCCATCATCTGTTTGTTCCTCCTTGAATCCATGAAGATCCAAGTGTGCGAAGGAAAAAGCCTCCTCAGACTATTGAAGAACTTTGTACTTCATGATGTGTTGAAGTGCACCTCCAATAAAATCTCTACATGATATTTCCTCCTCATGCATGGCCTTCCAAAACCAAAGAGGCCTTGGATTTTCTATAGGTAGAAGTTTCTCTTTGAGATGGGGAGTGCTCATTGAGAAAGTGCCATCTAGAAAGGAGAAAGGGTTTCTCACTTCAAGATGTCTACCCTCTACCATTCCTTCCTCCATTGCTTCATGAATGAAGCTACCATGTGAATTCTCCCATAAGGCATGGGTCCTCTTTTCTTCATCATTGTCTTTGTACAGTGCAGTGAAACTCTGTTGCTCTAAATCAGGAGCATGCAAAGATGTAGATCCCTTCATATGATTTGCTGAAATGACATGAGATGGAAATTCAAGCATACCTTGGTGAGATGTAGAAGAAAGAGCTCCTTTCTCAACTATGTTGTCTTCCTCCACTGCTGAACATGAAGGGTGCTCCTCCAAGGTTGTGACAGCGCTGGTACATGCTTCCTCAAGTGGTGGTGAGGATCTCTCTTCCTGTAGCTGAATGAACTGTGGTAAAGCTAGAGTCTCCTTGGAGGCTCTAGATTTAGCTTTGTATTCAGAAAGGTATTCACTTAGAATCTCAGATTCCAAGTGTCCTCTATGTCTCTTGTATTCTCCTATTTGAGAATAGGAAGTGCATGGCTCTTCCTCTTCTTGAAACCCTCTAGGAGTTTCACTTCAACTCTTCATCTGCTTAAACTCCTTGGAGAGGTCCTTTCTGGATCTAAAAACTGATGAGAGCAAGCTCATACTCTTCATCATCTTGATCTCTTCTATCTTCTTATGGCTGAAACTCACAAGCTGAGCCAAGAAATATGCTTTGATACCACTGTAATATCCCAAAATAGGGATTTTCTACAACAAATAGAATACCTTTAAGTATCCCAGAGTTGGATATGTAACCATTAAGTTCATAATAGATATTAAATCATATTTCCTTCAATAATATGTATAGCAACAAACATTATGATTCATTTCTTCAACCCAAAGTGGGGAAAAGCAATTATTTTAGCCCTAAAAACATTAACTTCAGATATTTTCCTAACAATAAGGGAAAAGGATGGTGGTATCCCTTATTTTAGGTCATAAGATACTTACCTAAAAAATTTGAGCTGAAACAAATGACTCTGGCTATGTTAAATAGATCTCCCACTTCCGATATGGCTTAAAAATGCCCAATCCCCATGACTTGACTCAGCAGGAATTAAATTAAGCACATACTGCATGATTTTCTAAAGGTTTTAGGCACAATATGGTATAAAATTAGATCTGGAGTTTATTATATCAGAATATGGAAGAAAATGGAGATCAAGCTCCTTTTACATATTAGAAAGGTGACCCAGCAAGGGTTTCATGGAAGCACAATATACAAAGAGCAGATTTGCAGATCTAGATCTGGAAAATGTAGTTTAATACAAAACTAAATAAATGTAGCTAAAATATACAGATGACAGAAGAAGAATAAGATACAGAGTTTTCCGGGAGAAGGGTTGGCCCTTCCTCCAAGGGACAAGCTCACAAGCAAGGGATCAAACCCTGCTACTGCAGCACTCTAGAAAATGATGCAGTTTTTGAAGCTAACTATGATGTAGAAGATGAGAAGTGAGTTGGCCACATGCCAAGATCCAGATATGAAGCTCAACGGCTAATACACTCTTTGAGGAGGTTAAAAGACACACTCACTGAGAAGAGGCACTAGTACAATCTAGATCTGAGCAGATCTAGTCTCCACTTGCTGTAGCTCACTAAAAAAAGTAAACCCCAACATGATGTATGCTGTCTAAGGGAGATGGAGCTTGGCCATATGCCTGATAGTGGAAGATAAGTGCAATGCCCTCCAAGAGCTACTCAATGGAAGGAGAGAGAATCCCTAAACAGGAAATCCTCACAAGTCTATGTTAAACACCCAAGAGAACTTGAATTTTATAAACAAACAGAAAAATAAAATATCATCAACAACCTTCTCTTGGGCCTTCCCCTTCATTTTATAAGATGAGAGCTTGATAAACCCTAAAACACCTTCAAAACTTTAGCTCCTTTCACATGAAGACCCTCCATCTAGAACTACGCTAATCAATAAGGAGGTTCAATGCATCTGGACAGTGCTTTGGTTTGGTCCCGTTGACCCAGTTAATCTCCTCAATCCTTGTTCACATACAAGTGTATTTTATTGAGACAGCCATGATTTTCCTCTGTTCACATTGGGCATTGATTTATTTTGATATTTTTAGGATTTTACATGTCCTCCTTTACATTTTATTCATCAATTAAGAAAATTAAAAAAAAAATGAAATATTCATATTAGCTTCGGCTAATTAGGAATGTTACATGTTCATCCTTTCTGACACACCATTTTCTTGTGGTGTTCATGGAACTGTCTTCTCTCTACAAATTCCATGCTATGAACAGTAGCTATTAAAATATTTTCTACAGTATTCACCTCCATTGTCTGATCTGAGACACTTCAACTTCTTTCCTGTCTCAATCTCAACCAAAGCTTTCCATTTCTTGAAAGCATCAAGTACATCAGATTTATTCTGAATACAAGAAATCCAAGTTTTTCTAGCTGCATCATCTATAAAAGTAACATAATAATGAGAGCCACCAAGAGATGATACCTGAGCAGGTCCCCATACATCTGTATGCACAAGCTCTAATTTTTCGCTCTTCTTTTCTTTCCCAACTTCAAGAAATTTGCCTCTCTTCTGTTTTCCATAAATGCAATTCTCACAGAAATCCAAATCAACATTCTTCAAACCCGGCAACAAATTTCTTGAGTAAATAATCTTCATCCCCTTCTCAGTCATGTGTCCAAGCCTATGATGCCATAATGCTGCATCTGCTCCTTTGGAATTTGAATCATTAACATAGTTAGAAATACCATTGCATAAATACAATTTACCAACCTTTTCTCCTTTCGCTATTACCACGGCTCCTTTGGTGACCTTCCAAGTTTTATCTGTGAAAATTGTCACACAACCTTCACTGCCTAACTGCCCTGTTGAGATCAGATTTTTCTTCAGATCTGGAACATGCCTTAACTCCTTTAATAGCCATTGGTTTCCATTATGTTGTTTTACAAGAACTTTACCCATTCCAACAATTTTACAGGGTTTATCATCACCCAAATGGACTTGTCCAAAATCTCCTTGAACATAGTCATGAGAATATTTCTTATCAGGTGTGGCATGGAATGAGGCCCCTAAATCTACAACCCAAGAATCAGTAACATTTTCGAAAGAAAGAATCAAAGCATCTTGTAACACATCACCTGTCACAATTGCTTCATGATTGTTTTCTTGCGGTGCTTCTCCTTCTTTTCCCTTCTGAGATCTACAGTATTTCTTTAGGTGTCATTTCTTTTTGCATTTCCAGCACACTGTCCCTGATCTGGACTTGGATCTTCCTTTCCTTGATTTACTATGATATCCATAGCTCTTTCCTCATTCCATTCTTCTTCCCCTAGAATCTGCACTCAAATAATTACCCGATGTCTCACCGAAGCTTTTTCGTCGCATTTCCTCGCTTGTTTGAGGCTGAGGGTTTTTCATATAATTTCACCAATGCCTTAATCAAACCCTCCGTTGTTGTTTCCTTCAAAATATTGAAGGCTACCGACACCGAAAGGCACAACCGTACTTTTCCAAGTGCCTTTCTATCAAGAATCTCCCATTCTGTGTCTGTCATAGTCGTCAGCTTCTTTGTTTTTCCGCTCAATGGTAGGTATAGATTTTTCTGATATAGATAATCTTCCATCTGCATCTTCCACAACGGAAAGTTTTGGCCATTAAATGTCTTGACCGTAAACTTACCATCTTCCGCCATTTCTCCCACTTGAACCAGCAACCCTTGTTTCCTATGAGTTTATCAGCCAAATAGACCTTTGGCTCTAATACCAGTTGTTAGAAAATTATATATAGTACAGAGCAATGCAACACATAAAATATGCAGAAAACACAAGCACACAAAACACATAAAACTAGAGAGACATAGATATACGTGGTTCACCCAGTTTGGGCTACGTCCACCCCAAACAGCCAGTCCTTCCTTTCTATTATCTAGCAAAATGAAGAGACACAACCTACAGCAGATCCGCTGTAATATCCTCTGTTCTCTCTTATAGTCTCCCTATCTATTTCTCGCTCTAAGAATACACATACAATGCACAACCGCAATAGAATTCCCTCATACAAAGAGAGGGGTTGCCTTCTAGGGCAAAAAACCCTAAAATAAACATAACTTCTACCATCAGATCATCCGCCTAATGAATGGCCCAGATTGACTAGAAATTACTATACTTTTACAAGGAAATTTTACATCTGTTTTTAGCTTCGGGGGCGCTGCCCCCGAAACTTCCTGCCAGGTGGGGGGCTCCATAAAGTCGCAATCACCCCCCCCCCCTTAGACCCCCTAGGAAGCATTTAATTATGGGTGGTGTTTCCACCACATTAAGGTATAGGTATCCAACGCTGTGATACAAAATAAACAAGATAATAAGGCTCCACACCCAACAGTTGCTAGAAAAGAAATGTGAGCTTGTTGTGATGAATGAAGCTGTCTACCTTCATTTATGTCACCAATGATTTGATTTTATGGATGGTTCTTTTGAATCCATTATTTTTTTCTCTTTGGAGGAGCTTCTTGTTGTTGTTCCGATATATCTTGATGAGCCTGGTGGATAGTTGCTTCTTGTTCTATAATTTTCTCTATGTCTTTTTCAGCCTCTGTCTCAAGTTTCAAAGATTCTAGATCCTCATCATTATTCATTAAAACACCATCTTCATCAAATGTAACATTTATGCTCTCCATTATATGTTTATGTCTTAGATTATAAAATTTATAGGCCTTTCTTTTGTGTGAGTAACCAACAAAGATACCTTCATTAACACATGACTCAAACTTACCCAGATTTTGATCTTCTCTTTTGATATAACATTTGCTTCCAAAGTTTCTGAAATATTTTACTTTAGTTGATTTTGCTTTCCATAATTCATATGGGGTCTTATTGCAATTATTTCTGATAAGACTTCGGTTGATAATGAATACCATTGTATCAATTTCTTGAACCTAAAATTTTTCATCCAATTTTGAGTCCTTCAACATTGTTCTACCCATTTCCTGTACGGTTCTGTTCTTTCTTTCAACAACTCCATTTTGTTGAGGTTTTCATGCTATTGAAAATTGTCCTTTTATTCCATTTTTGTCACAGTATTGCTGAGATAATTTGGAAGTGAATTCTCCACCACTATCTGATCTTAGACACTTTATTTTCAAATTAGTTTCCTTTTTGACCAACTCCTTGTTGATCTTAAAGAACTCAAATGCTTCAAAATTTTTCTTTAGGAAACTGGTGGTTTTTATCCTGGTATATTCATCTATCATTAACATGAAATATAATTCTCCATCTAAGCCTTTTGTTCTCATAGGACCACAGAGATTAGTATGTATCAATTCCAATGGATGTGATGCAAAGTGTTCTTTTGTTTTAAATTGGACTTTTGTTTGATTGTCGTGCCGATAGGCCTCACATAATGTGTTGGAAGGTTTTGTGATTTCAACATTTTTGGTACTGCCTCCTTTTTTCTTATCCTGATAATATTGTCAAAGTTGATGTGACCCATTCGTTTGTGCCATAACCATCTTTCATCCTCTTTAGCTAGCAGGCATGCTTTAGTTGCTTCATCTAGAACATATATGTTGTTTGGAGCTCGAATTGTTGTAGCCACAATTTTACCATACCTGCCTTTCTTGATTTCACATTTTGTGGAGTTGAATAGCATTGTGTGTCCTTGATCACACATTTTTCCAACACTGAGCAGATTCTGATTCATGTTTTCAACCAATAAAACATTCTTGGCTAGAACATCTTTTCCTCCAAGAGTGATGGTACCTGATCCTATAACATTTTAAGATCCATCATTTCCAAAGGATAAAATTCCATCTTTCTTCTCTTTCAGAGATAGAAATTTATTTCTATCTCTAGTCATATGCGTTGAGCAACCGCTATCAACATACCACACATATTTGTTGTTTTGAGCCTTGATATCGAGTGCAAAAATATCAGTCTTCTTCTTATTCCATGTTCGTTCATTTTGTGGCTTCGAAGATTCTTCTAGAGTATTTTCAAGTCTGCAGTCTCTGGCTATGTGTCCAAAGGTCTGACATTTGTAACTTTCCATATTATTTCTTAAATGTTCAAATCTATTGAAGTTTCATTGAGCCCTAGGAGGTCATATTTGAAGGATCTCCTGGAATTGTATTGGTTCCTAGGGTACATGCGACAATCTATAGCTTTATGACCAAATTTTCCACATGAATAACAATAGCCATGAAAAATATGTTGGTTCCTGGATGGAAATGTTCATCAAGGAATCGTCTTACAAGGATGTTCTTGCGAATCTTGTCCAATGAAGTCTACATGCATGTTAGATCTCATAGGTTCATTGTATTTTGTTGTAGAAGGTCTTGCTTCTTCTTCTTTGTCACCAAGGCCAGTTCTGTCATTGTAAGATCATTGATTGTTGATGAGTTCTTCAAATGCACTTAAGATGTTGGCATAGTTTTGGACAGTTTTTCTCTTCTTCACTTCCTTACGAAATGAGACTACTTCAGCTTCTAATGCTTCCCTTTCTTGGTTTCTTTCTTCCAACTTCTTTTGAAGTGACTCTTCAATACATTTGTCTTCTTAAACTTCAATTTTGAGACCCTAAACTTGTTCTTCAAGAGTATTGGAAAGGATATTCTCAGCCTTGAGCTCTTTTATAAGCCTTATTGCCTCCTTAGAAAATTCTTCTATGGTCAACCCTTCTTCTTCATTATTTGATACCTCTTGTTTATTGTGCTTGGCCATAAACAATACTGCCTCATTGGCTTCTTCTTCACTGTCACTATCTTCATCGGATGATGAGATATATTATTTAGAGAGAAAGTTCCTTTTGGATCCTTTCTTTTTGCCTTTCTTGTTGAATTTCTTAAAACCTTTCTTTCCTTTTGAGTTGCCATCACTTCTGTTCAGATATTTTGCTGTGAAATGTCCAACCTCACCATAGCTAAAACATATAAATGGAAGTTTACCTTTGAATTCTCCCTTACCAATTTTTATTTTTCTCGTAAAGTAAGCATATTCGTAATCTGAAAGAACTTCTTCATCATCTCCCTTTTCTTCACACTTGCAGGTGCATGTCTTTTCAATTGAAGGTTGTTTGTCCATATTGGTTTTCTTAGATGCAACGAACACAGTTTATAGATGCGAAGTACCCTGTTCTTCATAAAGTCTCATTTCATATGCTATAAGAACTCCATGTAATTCCTCTTTGTTGCGTTTGTCCAGATTTGCACTGTATTCTAAGACCGATACCTTTGGGTTGAATCTCCCTGGTAACATTCTAAGAATCTTTCATATAAGAGTCTTCTCATCAACTGGCTCTCTCAATCCTTCCAGGGTGTTGGTTATTTCATCAATGTTTCCATCTTCTTTCAATTAGAGTTGCTCAAATTTTTCTCTATATATTTGAAGCTTTGCTTCTTTGACATTTGAGTCACTTGCATATATATTCTCAAGCTTGTCCCATACATTTTTGGCAGTTTTACAACCCAACACCTTATGATAAGCAGATTCAATAAGTCCACTGATAATAATATTCTTTTCTTTTGCATCATTTACCAAATTCTTCTTACCTTGTTCATCTGTGCTTGGTCTAAAGCCATTTTGAATAGCGTCCCATAATTTGTAACCTTGCGCCAAGAGATGGACCTCCATTCTTCCTTTCTAGAGTGCATAATTATTTTCATTGAACAGAGGTACACCATTCTTGGTATGCTCCATGAAATCCTTCCAGTTGTTAAACTACTATTAAAGGAACCAATATATGATACCAATTGATGGAAATACTAAGAGGGGGGGGTGAATTAGTATTCCTTTCAATAGTATTATTATTAATCTTTTAGAGCATTAGTTAATCTTCAATTATTATCAGTGTTTGTACAATGATAGCAGTAAACAAAAGGAACATAAATGCACATAGTTTTTAAGGTGGAAACACTTTGTAGGACAAAAACCACTTGAATTCTTTTATAATAATTCTTTAATATTCAACTCCAATTGAAAATAAAGCTCCAACTTCCTAGAATCTAGAAAAGCATTCTTCTCCATCTCCCACTGGATGGGCGCTCCAACGCCCGAGATTCTTCAGTAGTCAATAGAACGGATGCCCCAACACCCAATGAGCTACAACTCACCCTAGCACCACCCTACCACCATAAATTTTTCGCAGGCTTGAACATGTTGGTGACTTCATGCACCAGCCCAGCACCACCCTACCAGCCTATAGAAGAATAAAACAAGAATGGACTCCCGTAACAAGGAAGATGGTCCACTTTACAATGATATAGAATGATGTAGAAGAATAAGACACACTAGACCATAAACCCAACTATGGTACAACCACCTAATGATGATCCTAGAGCTCCTGACACTGCCTTTTCAACCCTTGGCAAATAAACACTTGTACAATTTTTACAATGTTGCATTTACAATGACTTAGTACAATGATACCTTTACAATGACTGTATGCAGTGCTGCCCACTTGAAGACTTCATGTGGTGAACTTCTTGATATTTTTTTGCACCTTGATTGATGCTCTTGTCATCCTACCCTTTGTTGCATCTTGCTTTGCTTTTCTACCCTAGAAAGTCTGGTCCTTTGCAGCCCTTGACAACACATGACCTAGCGTTTTTTTACCTTCTAGGAGCTCGATATTGAATCAGGTGTATCTATGTTATTTCAGATCCCCAATATGTGATTTTCGATCTGGTAGTACTCCTCTGACTCTTATTTCCAATGCCATAGTTCTGACCCAATTTGGATTCTTCAAGAGATATTTATGCCCAGTCTCTCATAATGCCCTAATTATGGACTTGTTTAGTAAATTTAATTTGTATGGTGTGCCACGTGTCACTATTTCTTCATTCGTCTTTGAAATTTACACAAATAAAAATATGGTCCGTTCATTATCTGCCACATTTTACAGAATTCCAATTTGATACTCAGAGAGAGAGTTGTGAAAAGTTTCCAAGGTCACTTCTTTGAGATGAAGTTCATGAGCCTCCAAAAACAGTGACTTCCACAGATCATATCTCCGAAAATATTGCATACCTTGATCTGAAATTTTTATAGGAGCGTCCTCAGTATTTTGGTTTCTCCTCATAGAAATTTGAACTTCTGAACATTTGTAGAAAAAAAGTGACAGTGCAAATTCCATGATGACCTGTTTCAGGTAGCAAAATTCCTACATGAGGAGGATATGAGGATCAAAATTTATGTAAATGCTTAGGTTGAGACGGACTTCAACAAGTGAACCTAAGAGGGATTTTAGGTGCTTAATAATTATTAATTATTGAATTTTCAATGACCCATGTCACAACCCCATGGGGTTTTAGCCCACTAACTTGGGTTACAAACTTCAAACATGAATATCTCTCAAACCGTGAAGAATTACATGGCTTGCCATATATCAACGGAAACATATAGACATGTAGAAACCATAAAAAATATTCTTGACCAAGAATAGAGTAATTTGGTAGCTAAAAAATCTCATGCAAGATCAGGGTAGCCCCTGGTGCTCCTTGGGTTGACATCAATGACAACCATTGATCAACACGGGCATCATTAATGTATCCCCCCAATTATCAAAGTGATTATCTCTTATATATCGCCGTAGCTAATACAACCATTGCTATTGTATTGGTCCAAGTAGAAAATGGGATAGAACATTCGATATATTATTTGAGTCATAATATCAATGATACAAAAGTGAAGCATTCGTACGTAGAAAATCTTGCCTTAGACGCTATTCAAGATGTCCAAATTTTTCACCACTATATCCTATTCTAGAAGATCATTTTCATTTCATATGGCAACGCCATGACTTATATCTTATCACGTCAATTGATGGGGGCACCTATTCAAAATGGGTTATCATTTTGCAGGAATTTGATTTAGAATTCATCAAATCCATGTCAAAGAAACCTTTAGTTTTGGATGAGCTTCTCTCTGACCTTCTCTCAGACAGTACTGCTACTACGTCAAAACCATCTATTCGTGATGAGTCTCTGTTTCTAGTCGGATCATCTGACCCTTGGTATGGGGATTTTATCATTTATCTCCAGAGCCAGAATTTTTGGCCTAATATCTCTCACTCTAACCAGCGACATATTTGATACCAAGCCAAATATTATCTGATCGTCGGCGATACACTTTATCGTCATGGTGTAGATATAATTTTAAGAAGGTTCCTTACTCATGAGCAGGATGAAAAGGTTTTAAATGATTGTCATGTTGGGGCTTGTCGTGGACACTTGTTTGGATACGCTACCACTCAGAAGACACTCTGCACTGGTTACTTTTGGCCTACCATATTTCACATAAGCAACCTCGTTGTCAGAAGTTTTCATGCGTGCCATATATTTAATCGTAAAATCTGCAAATCACCAGCGCCAATGCATCTTGTTGTCTTTCTAGGACCATTTTCAAAATGGGGCATTGACTTCATGACCTGTAACCCTTGTTCGATCAGGGGGCATGGTTATATTATTGTCGCAGTAGACTACTTTACCAAGTGGGCCGAAGCGATGCCTACATTCAACGACATAGGACAAAAAATTGCATTGTTTTTATTTAATCATGTAATTGCACGGTTTGGGGTCCCACAGGCTATAGTGACAGATCATGGGAAACATTTTCACAACCACATGATGACTAAATTGACTGCCAAGTTAGGATTGTCACATGGTAATTATACTCCTTATTATCCACAATCAAATGGAAAGCTTGAAGCTATCAACAAGATTCTTAAACGTATGCTTTAACGAATGATAGGAGTTCGTAAAAGAAATTGGCATTTGATCCTATACTCAGCCTTGTGGGTGTACCGAACCTCGGTGAGAAACGCAACCGGATTTACTCCCTTTCAATTGGTGTATGGTCTAGAAGCTATGTTGGCAATCCAATGTGAAATACCATCGTTAAAACTCACAATCGACTTGTTACCTGACACCTCAGATGAAGAAGCGCTTATTTTTAACCTCATCCATATTGATGAAATATGTCATGAAGCCCAATTGGCCAATGAAGCACATAAGAGATGTATAAAAGCGTAATATGACAAAAATGTCCAACCTCGCATTTTCTCAGAGGGTGACTTGGTCCTTCTTTATGATCAAGAAGCTGATGTAATAGGTACAGGGAAATTTGAGCCATTGTGGCATGGCCCCTATATTGTCAAAAGAGTTCTTGTTAAAGGTTCCTATAAGTTGGTAGATTACGATTGAATTCCATTGGCACAACCTAGAAATGGGTTGTATCTGAAACATTACTATGCTTAATCATGAGCATAGCAATTTTTTGTATTATATTATATATATATGCTGTTGATTTTCATTCAATGTCTTAGTTTATTTTTTAGAGCTTTCTTGACGTAAGTAATCCACTTTACATTTCATCGTAGATGTCTAATTCTTTGGGACCATTTGTTGGATATGCTGATGGTGCTATTCGTAGTACGCAGAATCTATCCTTTGCAGCATGGGCCATTTTTTCTCCGAACGACAAGTTAGTGAGTTTTCAAGGGATTTTTATCGGCAGATCGACAAAAAATATTGCTGAGTATAGCACATTTATCGAACTTCTCTCTGATGTCATTTCATTTGGTATTAACTGCACCATCATAAGGTTAGAATCACAACTTGTGGTGTTACAACTTACTAGTGTTTATAATGTTAGGAATCCAACACTACATCATTTGTTCCTAAGAGTTTGACTTTTGGAAAGACACTTTGATTTTATTCATATCAACACATTTCTAGAAATTTGAACACATTGACTGATTATTTATCTAATTATGTTGTATATAGACATTTGCAATGCACGTAAAGATACATTCACATAATTGAATAGGATTACACAATAAACATAAGAAAACACTAAAATCAAATAGATATATATTTATAGGTTTTTACCAAAAAAAATTCCCAGGACACATTGGTCATCTGACCTCAAAATGTATGAAACATGTCGAAAGTAAACTAGTGATGCTCATGGTAACATGCTATAGATCTAGTTATCCTACGCAGTAACCACATCCAGCAGTTAGGAACGCCTATAGTGTGGCACTGCAGACACATGGGCAACTCCTCAATCCAGAAATCTGGAATCCCGAAGGTCAACCCCTCTATGTGCTGTTGAAGCTCAGACAGAGTCTCAGCCATGTCTAAATCATGAAGGACTGCTCTCTCAACAACCCTCTCTTCTGGCTCATCTACTCCATGCTCTGGTTCCTCCACTGGTCGAACTCGACCAACATCTGTGTTACATTAAAACTTTATTTTAGTCTTGGGAAAACATCAAAATACAAAAAAAAATGTGTAAACCTTTGAACAATAAAAAAACATGGCCAAAACATTCTTATTGATTGCACCCCACTGAGCACCTTCTGGTAAAGCTAAGTCTGGATCTCCTCAAAAATTGACGCCTGCATATGCATAATCATCGATGGCGATAACTTGTCACCTGAACTAGGTGAAGAATGCAGTTGAGAACATTATGGAAAATTGGCCTGCATGTCTAGCCAATAGTTCTACCCATCTCTGCATCCTCGGATCTATAGGGTTAGACACACCCAATGTCACATGCTGAGGCTGCATCAGTGGAATCCGCCTTAAGGTAAATGAAATGAGGATCGAAACATAACTGAAGTTTTTCTTCCTTCCTCCCTTTGCCTTGTTTAGTTGTTCTTTTATTTGAGAAAGTACAACTTCAGACCAGTTGAATACTATTGGCTCCATGCACTCTAGCACATACTTCATATAATATATATACGCTACATGTAGTGTAATGGTTCCGGCAAGCTTTTCGATCGTGAATAGAATGGTTCTCAAAGGAAAATCACAAACTTTATGGATTTTTGTTTCCCCATCCTTTCTTGGCTCTGCCCCTAGATAACAATATTGTAAAACATCGTCTCTCACTGTCTCTCCTCCGAGAGCAAACCCTGAGAGAAAAATAAGCAAGCCTCCCCTCGACAAGCCTGTCAGAAAAAATACATCCTCCACTGTAATAGGAACCACTTTGTTCCTAGTATGAAATTCCTCAATTGTCAAATCCCATGCTCGAACTAGGAACTCCAAAAGTCCTATTTGTTGCCTCATACCTGACAAACAGAACTACTTTAATAACTCGCCATCTCTTAGGGCTCTTACAGTACACGGATCGTTAAGGGCAATCGTATTTTTTTCTTCATGATCTCTTTCTCTCCAAGTAATCATCATTCTAGTCCGATGAATCCTTAAAACATAACCATAAGACTCATTAGTGATGTAGGGTTTCTGCACAAAAAAAAACCTTGCACATAATAATAGAGTGTGTGTTCTCCTTACATGAAATCCTCAATAAATATTCAATAAAGTCTCCCTAGACTTGATCCAAAATACATATGCAGAGAGAGCCAAACAATAAACAAAATAATTTCATAAAATACAACCAGAAATTTACAAATGTAAACCCTTCTTTGGCTGAATATTACAATTGTTGGCCTCTCGGCTCTCGGCCCTTTACATAAAATCTCACACCACTTCTCTTTATCTCTCCGTGCCTCCCTCTCTGTCTCCATTCTCACAAAAGCTTCATATTTATACATAATTATGGATTAATTTGAATCCATGATTTCCTCCACACAAATATCAACCAAATCCTAAAATATCTTCATCCCTTCTTTGACTCAACTAAGTTCCATTTAAGGAATTTCTAATCCCTAAAATATCTACCCAAACCAATTACACTCATATCCTCAATTTATTAAGAGAATATTTACAATAAACCTTACACTCAAATATTTCTCTCTTAATTTATTAAAAATGCGCATAATAATCTATAAAATAATTAAAAATACATCACCCCCTAATTACACAATATTTTAATGAGAATCAAGCAGCATGCTCCTGCATCAGACTCCCCATGTAGAGAAGTTTCCATAGACTCTTGTCTATGATTTCTATCACTTTTCTGTAATAATGTGATAGCCACAAGTCTCCATGACTTGCTCCCTGCAGGATTCCAAACTCTATTTTGTCACTGGTCTTTTGAAGTATCAACTCTATTTTGTAAATTTACACAGAATTTCCAAAATAGTATTTTCAGAATACTATTGATTGTAACTCTCATTGTTCCATACCACATCATCTTTATTTCAAACTTGTGTAGAAATGTTGATGCCCATTATTCTAGTCTCCAAACTCTG
Organism: Pinus albicaulis; assembly: GCA_034641835.2. Taxonomy (NCBI): domain Eukaryota; kingdom Viridiplantae; phylum Streptophyta; class Pinopsida; order Pinales; family Pinaceae; genus Pinus; species Pinus albicaulis. The sequence continues at coordinate 57,510,967 of CM076579.1, read as the reverse complement.
AAAGAATCTCGAACTGGTTGTACATCAACATCACTCATTCTATCAACCACATTCCATCGGCCTCTCCAACAATTTCTTTTTCCAATTCCTCGGAGTAATTCTTCTTTTTCTGATGATTTTGTCTCCAATTGTGTTGAACACTCAACTTCCTAAATTGAAGAATAATCAAGAATTTCTCCTTGATCACAACTATAGTCATTGAATGCTCTTATAGTAACAAATTTTTCATCCGGTGTTGTACCTGCATTCATCAACAAACTATTAGTTTTAAAAAGATAAGACCTTTTGGACTCTTTTGATTTTTCAAGCACCAATATCCCATCATAGACCTTCTAGATTTCAAAAAATTCTCTTTTGAATTGCTGACTTCTTTCTTCTTTATCCCGCAGGTTCAATACTTTTGTTTCCTTTATGTCTCTATGGACATGACTTCCTTGTTGCTCCTGATTTTTCATCTCAACTCCAAATACTTTCTGCTCAATTTCTCTGATTTCAACATCATATTTATTTATGTTTCCTCCTATACATACATCCACATTATTATTATTTGAAAATTTATAACATTCACTCAACTCTCTAAATGTTAAAAACATTTCATCCCTATCATGCACGACAACTGAAATCTCTTCTGTATCAGGTTCTGCAAGTTTCATCTCCCCTTCAGGTTCCTTAAGCCATCGTTCCAAGAACTCTATTTCCATGTCAAATCTTTCCAACATTTCATCACAACATTCATTCCCAGTTTCATTCTTCTTCTGGAAATCCTCTTCAGTTATCCTAGTTTCTGTATCATCACATTGCAAAATTCTGTCAGCAATTTCATTAAACAAATTCATTTGTTTACCTCCTTGGAATATCACTTCAGCATTTTCATTATGCTTCTGCTCCATAACATCTTCAACTGGTTGTCTTACACCAAACAAGAATTCATCTATGATTTCATTCTTCTTCAATAAATCAGTAGCTTCCTTATCTATAAGTAATTCTCCATCATACTTCACCTCAAGCATTTCATTAATCTCTGTGACAGTTTCACTAGACTTTCCATCAACTTCTGCACATCCTACAAACATACACAAACTATGAGTTTTAAAAATACAAGGCTTCATAGCCTCATCTGCTTCTCTTGTCAACATATCTTCCAATTCTTCTGAGCTATTCCAATAGTTCATGAGATCTTTCTCATTGATCTCGTCACCTAGAATTTCACCCTGTTCTAGGCCACAAATGGAAACTTCCATTTCCAACTCAGCCTCTCTGAGTTCTTCACATCTCATTTGCACACTCATCATCTGCTCAAGCTTCCTAAACTCTTCTATCAACTGTATGTTTACCTGTTGTTCCTTCTTTTCATGTAGCCTCTGCCACTTCACTTTCTTCCTCATGGTCCAAGCATGTCTTTGGTCTTTATTTCTCTGCAACAATTCCATCAATAACTCAAGGTGAACTTTTATCTCATCTTTCTCCCTCTGATACTCTTCATCAATCAACCAATTTCATATGAAATTTACCTTGGCATTTTCCTTCTTCTTCCTTCTGCTGTGGTCTTTCTTAGAACCTTTGAAATGACTATCACCAGTCATCTTCTCCTCCTTTGCAAACTTCATCTGTTCACTTGTGGATTTCATTCAATCCCCTTTTGAGAAAGCCTTCATACTTGCCATCCAACAATACAACTCTCTTCCTGTGCTTGGTATCTTTCAGTTCTTTATCTTGGAATCATTTCTGGAAACTCTCTTGCTCCTCTTTGCTGTAAAATAAAAACTGTAGCATTTCATGTGTTATAATGACCATCTCTTTGGGTGTCAAGATCTGTCTATCATGCACCCAATTACATTCAATCCTTTCACTTGGCTTACAACTCTTTGACTCCAAAATTTACATCAACTCTTCATCTTTGATGAAAAATACACCCTCTTGTACAATAACTCAATGGTTTAACTTGACTCAAGCTATCCAAATTTTCATTTGACCTTAACATCTGATTTGACTTCAAGGCTTGACCCAATAATTATAATAGTGGATATTTTGACTCTAATTAAAGTTATACAACATACCAATGAACATCCACCATTAATAAATTTTCATGATGTAAAATATTCACTCCCTCAATTCTCTTGCATACTCCACTCTACCAGTTCTTTCTCAACTCCATTCTTATGAAAATATCATAAGTCTCCCATTATCACTTCACATGATATTGAAGCCTTTAAATCAAAATGCAATCCACTTTTCCCAAGATTTATTTTATGATGAAAATTAAATAAACCATTTAATTTTCAACATTCAAAATAACTTTTTGAAATGAATGATCATACCTTATGCTACCTTCAAGGTTATTTAATAAACCTTCTCTTCGCAATTTCAACTCTCTGGATCTTATTTGCATGCCCTTTATACCATAACCTCTTCAACATGCTCATCATCTTAGCATAGATATTTTTCCTATACTTCCATGCAGCTCCTTGTTTGCAGTGACAGTTCTCATGCAACACCATCTCTCTTCAATGCACAAAAACAATTCCTTCATATTAATTTTACAAAACTTTCTTTTAACATGGTGTCATCAACATTTCTTTGGCAGCAACAAACACCAACTGCACTATCTTTGGGAAAAAAGAATGTGAATACTTTCACATGTGCTACAAGCAATGATCAATCATGATTTTTAACTCATTATCTCTCTTAAAATATCTCTCTTCCCACTCATGAATTTTGGTGAAACACTCATAAAGTGTATATGGCCTTAAGCACTATTCTTCTCAACCTGAATTACACATCCATTTTACGTTATTTAAATAACATAAAAACTCATTTGAATTACCACCTTCATAGTGTGCCCACAAATAGTTCTTGAGCTTCCTCACTACATCTCTTCTTCTGAAGTATCAATATATATAGTAGTGCAAAATATTATCAAAATATTTTTCAAAAGAACAAAGAGAATGTCATCGTTGTACAAAATCTTATCCATGATACTGATGATACTGATGGCCCTTTTTCAAAAAATACTTCAGCGTAGAGAAATTTACCAAATTTTATTTCACAATCACACTATTCTCAATTTACATGACCAATTTAAAAAAAATACATTTCCACCTTCACACGTTATAATTTTTTACATTTTCCCAGATAAAAATAATTGCTGGTAGGTTATAGACAAGGTTGTCCAATCCCTTGTAGTGTGAGATAATGATATATTATCTTATTGTCTCTGGCCATGAAAATTTCGAAGCCTAGTTTTATGAGAGAAACTTATACTGCGACCAAATTCACTTTTGGTAGGCTTCTCTGAGAAGGAGTACGGACACGTTTCTGCAGCTTTCACCAGACAACCCGCACTCTTGTGTGTGACTCAACGCTTCTTGTTATCCCTAAATTTGACACAAAGTTTAGGCGAGGGCTTAGCATTACCGATGTAGCTTTCTTCATGGCGCTTGCTTCCCTGGAAGCTACCTCCTCCTTTAAATGAAATTTCATAAGGATATTCATTGTCAATGCATTTAGTCTTAGCGAGGGGAAGCAATGATCTATTGAAAAGAAATTCCGCAATATAATTCATCGTTCTTCACTGTTGCACCCCATGTAACCACTTCACATATCACTCATGGTATTTCTCAATGGTGGGATCATGATCCAACACTTCCGATACGATATAGATGGTGGCCCACACAAATTCAATAATGAACAGACTACTCCAAACTCCTAAGAAAACAAAATCTTGTCGGATTCAGGCACCACATTGCTGCTTTCACTGGGCTACATTGTTCGAATGTTGATCGAACAATGCAACTTGACTGCTACAAACCACACATCCACTCCCCACACTACACAATTACGTTGCCTTAACAATCCTCACATAGATAGGCACCATGTTGTTTCCCTCTCCTTCACATTCTCCATTGGAGTACTTCGGATCCAAATCAATTCACTTAAATCCGATCAAAACTAGATTCCAAAGAACACAAATCATTGTCAGCAGATCAGTCCATGCTGCAATGTTACCCTCACGCAGAGGCATGAACAGCAAACTCCAGATCCACGACACCACTCTGCACTAGAGGCTGTCTTCGATCTCAGTTACAGACTTCAACCCCTTAGCTACAGGCACCACCGAAGCTATAGGTAAATAGTGATACCATAAAAAAAAATGCAGGTTGCTCCATCATTTCTGTTGCGTAGAGCACACACATAGGCTATGAAAGTACCTCTTCATAACACAGATTGACATGGTTATTCTCAGGCCCTTCCACATCTTCCACAGGTTCACATTCAACTTAAACACCAAGTAGAAAATAATGGCAAACAAAATATGAATGAAAATTAAAAATCTGAGGAGAGAGTCCCTGAGGCTATCCACAATAGTTCCTAGCACATGCTCCAATGCCGAACACTTGGCTCAGTGCTTCCTCTAACTCGCATTCAACAAAATATTTTGATCTTCCGGCAATTTGATTCATTTTCCAGAAAATAGTCTTTGCCCAACACAGAACTCAACCTAGCAAGGAATTTAGCTTCCAGCAAATAAAACACAGCCCAGTAATTAATTCGGCCTCCAATAGTTGAACTCATCTACTGAATTTAAAATGCACTCATCTCTCATCTGTGGCTGCACATATTAATTAGATCTTTGGGTTCCGATACCAAATGATGAAAGCTTTCTGCACAAAAGAGAACCTTGCACATAATAATAGAGTGTATGTTCTCCTTACATGAAATCCTCAATCAATATTCAATAAAGTCTACTTAGACTTAATCCAAAATACATATGCAGAGAGAGCCAAACAATAAACAAAATAATTGCATAAGATAACACCAGAAATTTACAAATGCAAACCCTTCTTTGGCCTAATATTACAATTGTTGGCCTCTCAGCTCTTGGCCCCTTACATGAACTCTGACACAACTTCTCTATATCTCTTTGTGCCTCCCTCTCTGTCTCCATCCTCACACAAGCTTCGTATTTATACATAATTATGGATTAATTTTAATCCATGATTTCCTCCACACAAATCTCAACCAAATCCTAAAATATCTTCATCCCTTCTTTGACTCAACAAAGTTCCATTTAAGGAATTTCTAATCCCTAAAATATCTACCCAAACCAATTCCACTCATATCCTCAATTTATTAAGAGAATGTTTACAATAAACCTCACACTCAAATATTTCTCTCTTAATTTATTAAAAATGAGCATAATAATCTATAAAATAATTAAAAAGACATCACTCCTTGTTACAAAGCAATTTGCCACCGTCCTTGCAATTCCCCATCCCGCACAATTGGAGGGCTCATTCCATGACCTGTGAGCAGTAACATGACTTGAAACCACTTTCATGACATCCCTCTGAACATGAGATTTCATTGCCCTGAAGACATCTCCTTGTGAAAAACCCTTAAAATGGCCTTTTCTTCATTGGCGCGACTAGACAGTTCAGTACCCACGCTAATGGGGGAAATCCTTCAAAGAGGGCACACCAATTGGCACTCTGTCTCAGATTCGCACTCACGCCAGCCAATTTAATGAGTTTTTTTTTTAAATAAATGGCGAAAGTTTCGTCCTAACCAATCCATAAATTGGTATCTAATTTGAGTTGGGAAGTTTGGCTACGGATCTCCATGTATAGGAAATGGTTTGCCACCTCTCATGGAAGCTTCCTTGAGGATAGGGCCAATCCCATGATTATAGGGATCCCAACTCCCCTTCCTCCATCTATAAAAGCTTGCTCATCTCCTTTGCAAGCTAATCTCCAAGTTCCCAAGAGCCTAATGCTGCAAGAGCCTTGATTCATTCCCTTAAGGCCAAATCCAAGCAAGGAGATTATTGTCGAGACATCTGGAGAGAGAGGCTTGTCCCATCCCTGACAGGTTTTATCAAGACACGTTCTGCTGATGACCCTCCGAAGGAGAATTCAACGTCGGAGCTATGGTTGTATTCTTCCTTTGATGAATTAATGATAAGCGACTATTGGTTATGGTTCCACTCTTTTTCTTAATGATGATCGAGTTATGTCTTCTCTGACTGACATATAGTTGTATGTACTGGATTTTACGCTTGCGTTTGTTTTTTTTCTTGCGTGTGCAGGTGTTCGATCACGGAGATCATGAGGATTGTGATCTGCCGGAGCTAAGGAACAGGAGCGCTACTTTCTCTACAAGCAAAAGCATTATATTCTAGGTAAGCCTTCATCACTGGTTGGTTTATTTGCAATTAGGAACCTGCACTATAGCGTGAACGATTGTTGCTAGACCCGGTTTGGGCTAGTAGGGATCGCCTCTGTCCGCAGAGGGGATTTACCTCCACAAAAAATTGGCGACTTCGCTGGGGATCATCTAGCTTTTTGTTGTTTGTTTTATAAGCTATAGACGGAGCCTAAAGTTATCCAGATAGCCTTTGAAACGCTCTTTCTCTGCAATTGTGAAGTAGATCAAAGTTGCTTCAGTCAATCTCCGGTTTAGTTTGTAAACTAAACACTTGGAGTATTGTCTTGTCTTTTCGGTTGTTTCTCGATTCTGCTTGCTTGATTGGCTCTTTTGGCTGGCTCCTTTTGTGTTTGGATTTTGGTTCAGCCCCAGAGGATCAGATCTGACCTCTGCTTTTCTGAATTTTCACCTTTTCATAGTTGGCTTGATTGGCGCGAGTTTAGCCCTGACAGTCGCACCAGTTGGTGCAGTTTTCCAGTTCATCACTCGCGCCATTCCCTGTCTGGCACGGATTACATCTAGACAGTCGCGCCATCTCCTATAGGTGCTAGGGTTTACCCTTGTTTAGAAGTTTCTTTTGGTCAATAATTTTCTTCTGGGTTTGTTTTAGATCCTGCTTGAAGTGGTGAGTCTGGTCTTGGTTGGGAGAAATTCTTTGTTTTTTCATTTTTCAGGCATTGGTGCTTGTTTTCAGTTAGCAACCCGCGCCAATTGGGCATTGGCGCTATTTTTCAGTGAGAAAGTCACGCCAGTTGGCGCTAGTTGTCAATGATAAAGTCGTGCCAATTTCAGGGTGTGTGAAAATTGAGATTTTTTCCCTAAATCCTTCACCAGTGTGTCTTTCCCTTCCGGTCTTTTCACTGTATGAGCATAGATTACATTGCTCATTATTTGGAATGTCTTATTTCCATGATTGTTTGATGTAAAAGGGAATGAATGCCTTGTTTTGATCTCTTTCTTTGGAAGTCCTCTTTGTGTTTGGCCTCATATGTCTTGTCGCCTTTTGAGGGATTTTGTGATGAAGTGTTTGAAACAACGATTGCATTCTTAGTGTTTTTTTACATCTCTTTTGCATTCATCCTTCATTAATGAGATTTGCGTTCATTTAGTTTTCATCTCATAGTTTGCTTTTCATTAAAATGTGTTAGATCACATTGGATTGAAAGGTATTTTTTGAGATTTATCGTTGAACATAGATTACATTGTTTAATGATTGAAAACTAGAAGTCACTTTGATTGCATTCTCTTTCATTAAAATCATGCATTAAGTAGATTCTCATTTCATCAAAAAATGCATTGAGTGCATTCTTATAATTTGAAAAGGAAAAGGAAATTATGCATAGATTACAATTGCATAGTCTTCGGAAAAGAGGATTTTGCATAGATTACATTGCATTATTCGCATTGTTGAATATTTGAAATTACTTTTGGATAGTGAAAGTCATCTAGTTTGAAAAAGGTTTCATTTTCAGTGTTGTTGTTTGTTGCATCATTGTTTGAAACTCTTCCCTTAACTAGATAGAATTCATCGAATTGAAAAGATTTCTTTTCTCATATAGTTGCATTTAGGCAATTTTGTGACATAACACTCGCTAGGGCCTGAAAACTGAAACGTAATTGAAGATAAACATTAAAATTTATTCAATTTACACTAAGGCAGCATTGAAACATTAACGCAACATTTAGTGGTCTAGGCTAGAGATGTGTTCCGACGTCTTTAAACCTAATAGCTGTCGTTTGCCTCTTGGCTTTAAACAGCACTAGTACGGACTTGTGCTCCCCATACCGTCGAGTATATAAAGGGAGACCCCACTAGGTTTCTATCCTTTATCCATAGGAATCCGAGTCTGCCTCCCTATACCCGTGATACACCGGACACAGCATTCAGGGAGATTTCCTACACGTACGTTAAGTCCTTGGTTGATTTCTCTTTCATTTTGAAACCAAGGTGTATATTGCAGTTCACGGTTATTTGGTACACTCTTTGCCTAGTATTCTTGAGCTGTCATTTTTTATCTTATCTGACTCCTTAAATTTGAAAATATCACCAAGCGCTTGTCCTTTCACGCTTGCTCCAAAACTTAAAGAGATAGAGTCACCTTTCATCCGTTTCTCGACTCCTAAAACATGAAACGGTGAAGGTTCTAAGTTTCAATGTGGTAAAATAAATAACCCGCAATCACATGCCCTTTTAGAGTTTGCTTGTTGGTCGTTTGATTGTGTGCCTTGGTTTTTAGCCCGTGTGCGGTTTTGAGTTGTTGATGGAAACTTTTTCAGAGTTCACCAACCAAGGAATCCCCTCCGATGGGAATCCTAGTCATTTTCCTCCTTTTGGAAATGTTGGTGCTCCTTATATGGCAACATTGTCCCTTCCTGGGTTAACTGTTGGGTTACCTGTTTGGTTGTTTTTAACCTCTATGGTACCAAATGTCTCAGCTAATGTTCAATCAGTTCCTCCGTATGAACAACATCATGTTGATTCTAAGGTGGACCTCTCCCCTTCTTCGCCTATTTTTTCGTCCTCCTCTTCTACTTCGCCTGGTGAAAGTCTGCATTCAAGTACCCAGGTGGCTAAGAAGAAGAAGAAGAAGATGAAGAAGAAGAAGCCTGATAAAGGAGAGGCTAGCTCTGCGGCTATTGTGCCTAAGAAGCCTTCCATTGATAAAACTTCCAACCCTCCTCGAAAAGTCAAATTCCCTTGCATGTTGTGCACGGGAGACCATCTTCTTCGAGACTGCCCTAGCATTCCCAAGGTGCTCGAAGTATGGTCCAATGGTCATCCGCTGTTGCCTTTGGATTTTGGGAGTCAAGTTGGGGTCACGTCTTCAACTGGTGTTGGCAAGGCTCCTAAGAAGCAGGGTAAGATTACCAATCCCTGTAAGTTGTGTGAAGGGCACCATGCCATTCACCTTTGTCCTTATATGGATGAAGCCAAGCGAGTTTTGGACAAATCGGCTGTTTCTGTGCCGTACCTTCTGGCCGGTTACCAATAGATTTCTTTGAGTCCTCCACCTGCTGATCCTACGATTGGTCAAGAGTCATCCTTGGTCGATCTCGCTCCCTTGGAAATTCAAATTCAGGAATCCATTCCTGACCAACCATTGGTCGTGGGATCGGTTGAACTGGCCCCGTCTATGGTGCACCAGGTATTTTCCATTGAGAGTGGATCTCATCCCCCTCATTTTCTTCTTGTTTCTTCAGATCCCTCGGATTTGGAGAAAGATTCTCCTGTCCCCGTATCTCAAGAATTTGCTCCTTCACCTACCGTGATGGAGGTCCCAAAGGATACCCCTCCCACATTCGAGATGGAGGTTGTGGAGGATGCTCCTTATTCTTCTGTAACACCAAGGGAAGACCATCTCAGTTCGATGGTAGCCCCTCCGAGTAGTTTGGTCGCTTCCCTTGATTGGAGTCGACTCGTAGGATATCACCTTCCGTCTTATGTGCCTTTCGAGATCACAATATAGGCTTTTGGTCTGGTTGTACCCAGCACCATTATAGACTAAGGTGTGTCTGTTAGTGTTCTATCCTCAACTACTTGGAAATATTTTGGCTCACCGCCGCTTGCGCCTCTTACGCAAAATCTGTTGGAATTTAACAAAAGAACGAGTCAACCATTAGGGATCCTTCCAAGGTTACCTGTTGCTCTGGGCTAGTAGGGTCCTGACTTCCAGGATGTTTTCCTTCCACCGAGTGTGGAACTCTTGGAAGCAATGACTTCTTGTTCATTATAAAACAAGGTTGTCGGAGCACAGTTCATTTTCTTGTGTCAAGCTCCTTAAAAAATGATACAAGGTTGTCAGAGCAGAGTTCCTTGTCTTGTGTCAAGCTCCTTAAAAAATGAAACAATGTTGTTGGAGCAGAGTTCGTTTTCTTGCGTCAAGCTCCTTAAAAAATGAAACAAGCTAGTCAGAGCAAAGTTCCCTATCTTGTGTCAAGCTCCTTAAAAAATGAAACAAGGACATTTGAGGATAGATCTTTTAATGTGTCAACCTTGTTAAAATAATGAAACACGTTCCCGTTCAATTCGAGTTTTTGATAAGTTCTCGTAAAATCCTAGTCGAGTCTGTCTCTGGATCTCGTAACTTGAACCTTCAATCCATCTACCTTTCATATGGACTAAAGCTTGGGGGGCATGCACCTTGAATTGAGTCACCATGCTGGGGACATGCTTACTTTTTCAAGCATATTTTGTTTCCATTTCAAGCTTGTGTAAAAATGAAACCAGTTTCAAGCATAGTTTATCTTTGTTTCAAGCTTGTGTAAAAATGAAACCAACTTCAAGCAGAGTTTCCTGATTTCAAGCTTGTGTAAAAATGAAACCATCCATTTTACCTCTTGTGATTGCCATTTATACAGCCTGTTTTTGCCAGATGAGTCTTGGTTTTCTCACTCCATCATCACTATCTGCTTGGCCGATCATATGCCTTCACTTGGTTGTTTTACCCATTCCTAAGGAACCGCTGCGATGAGTGGTCTTGTTAGCCAGCCTCTTGACCTTTATTTGTTCAGAGCAGTTCCACCATTACCGAAACCAGTTGCTACCCTTTATACACTCGTTCCTCCTGAAGGAGTCATCTTTCAGCTCTTTTCTGACTCTCTAAATATGAAAAGATTGTCGAGTTTCTTGTCGCTTTGATCTCGTTAAAGTGGTTATGAAACGACATCTACCCAGTATACGTTTACCCCTTTTTTGGGCTGGGATAGATTATTTACGAAAAATGAATACCCTAGTCTATCGCGACTAGGAGGTTTTCTCAGATATTGTTTTCTACCTTTTCGGGTCTGAGGAACTATTTAAGAAAAGGGACCTCTGGAGTTTTCTTTTTCGTTGTCTTTTCATACTCTCTAAACATGAAAAGACGTTGATTTCTTCCTTTGTCAGACTCGTTAAAGCCTGATGACATCGGACTCATTCGTAACGATGGTATTCGAGTTTCTCCTTCCTAGGGCTCGTTAAATGTACTAGGATGGGCTTATAGAGTAAGCATATGGTATCATCTTCAAGCTTGTGTAAAAATAAAGAGGTACTCACCAGAAATGGTGGGGAAAATGGAACCAACATCATTGTCGTGTCGGCAGTATGTCGCTCTTGAACATGGCACTTTTCTGCATTCGTGTCGGGTTGGGGACATCTCATCTCGTTTTTTCACTTGCCTCTGTGGGTTTGGGTGATCCCTTTTGACCTCTCATTCACTCTTTTCCTCATCATCATGACCTCTAATCTATTGATGTCAAATACTGCCAAACTCACTGTCGTGCCATTTATATGTTCAAGAGAGGTCGACCTCTGCAAATTCCAACCTTCCTCTGATTCTCAACTGGTCGTGATTCACCAAAACATTGTGTTCCTCTGTCTCGCGTCGATGATGTGGGAAACACTATGGCCCACCTTCGATCAAGGTCGCTTCCTGTCGACTTCAGCTCATTATCCAGGAAGCTGATTTAGAGACTCCCTTCTGGTACCTTGGATCCTGCATGCCTCAATGGTAGGTTCTTCGCCTTCGACGTGAGGTTTTCATCATTGGCCTCCGATCGAGTGATTCTACGGGTGTTTGATGCCAGCTCATTGATTCACATGCTGTATATTGTACCTGTAGTACCTTGAGGGCCATTGTCATTATTGGTGGTTCCTCTCGCGTCTGTTAATAGCTTTCATCACTGGCTAGTAATCAGACGATGTTCTTGCATGTTCGAATTCAGCTCACTCATTCACATGCTTGAACTTGTACTTTGTTCGGGTCGAGATGGAGCGCAAGACCCTGGATTCCTGTCTGTTATAATCCAGGCTGCGATTTTGTGGATTATTATGATTAGTTACATGACTCACTGATTGGATGGCTATGACCATACCTGAGTCTATTTATCGATCCTCACTGGATGGCTGCATCCATGCCTCGGATCTGGGTTATTATGTGCTCTGTTATGGATGGCTGCGACCATACCACGTATATATCATGTATTTGAGATATTAGTTGTACTTCTCTATGCAGGTTTTCCGACGGCAGTGTTTTTAGTTGGACACATTCTCGTAAAGCATTTCACCCCTTTCTCTCCTTCGGGCCTCATGCTTTAAGGGGCATCTGTTACACAACAATTTGTCACCGTCCTTGCAATTCCCCATCCGCACAATTGGAGGGCTCATTCCATGACCTATGAGCAGTAACATGACTTGAAACCACTTTCATGACATCCCTCTGAACATGAGCTTTCATTGCCCTAAAGACATCTCCTTGTGAAAAACCTTTAAAATGGCCTTTTCTTCATTGGCGCGACTAGACAGTTCAGTACCCGTGCCAATGGGGGAAATCCTTCAAAGAGGGCGTGCCAATTGGCACTCTATCTCAGAGTCGCACTCGCGCCAGCCAATTTAAGGAGTGTTTTTTAAAAATAAATGGCAGAATTTTAGTCCTAACCAATCCATAAACTAGTATCTAATTTGAGTTGGGAGGTTTTGCTATGGATCTCCATGTGGAGGAAGTGGTTTGCCACCTCTCATGGAAGCTTCCTTGAGGATAGGGCCAATCCCATGATTATAGGGATCCCAACTCCCCTTCCTCCATCTATAAAAGCTTGCCCATCTCCATTGCAAGCTAGTCTTCGAATCTCCAAGTTCCCAAGAGCCTAATGCTGCAAGAGTCTTGATTCATTCCCTTAAGGCCAAATCCAAGCAAGGAGATTATTGTCGAGACATCTAGAGAGAGAGGCTTGTCCCATCCCTGACAGGCTTTATCGAGACACGTTCTGCTAACGACCCGCCGAAGGATAATTCAGCTTCAGAGCTATGGTTGTATTCTTCCTTTGATGAATTAATGATAAGCAACTATTGGTTATGGTTCCACTCTTGTTCTTAATGATGATCATGAGTTATGTCTTCTCTGACTGACATATTGTTGTATGTATTATATTTTACGCTTGCGTTTATTTTCTTTCTTGCGTGTGCAGCTGTCTGATCATGGAGATTATGAGGATTGTTATCTGTCGGAGCTAAGGAACAGGAGCGCTACTTTCTCTACGAGTAACAACGTTGGATTCCAGGTAAGCCTTCATCGTTGGTTGGTTTATTTGCAATTAGGAACCTGCACTATAGCGTGAACGATTGTTGCTAGACCCAGTCTGGGCTAGTAGGGATCGCCTCTGTCTGTAGAGGGGATTTACCTCCACAACACCCCCTAATTACACAATATTTTAATGAAAATCAAGCAAGATGCTCTTGCATCAATTAGATTCATTTCCATGCAAAAAATTAGGAAATTTTCAGGTACAATGCAAGAATCAAGAATGTGAATTGTGCCCAATGCAGTCTTGAACAATAGATAGTGCATTGCATATGCACCTAGACTTCATTTTAGGTGCTCCATAACATAGTTTTCAATGCTCAAGGGTGCGTTGCCCTCTTTGGAAAAATAAATTACCCTAAGGGGCCTAAATCCCTAAAAAATTGTAGTGAAATGAAATGAAATGACTACTAAAAGAAATATGGGGTTTATGGCACCAACCTAGATCAAATGATGATGAAAACCATCCATAGAATTTATTGCAATCAACGACTGAAGTTCAGAGACAAAAACAGGTTTAGAGCTCCAAAATGAAAATGGTAACTTTCAAATGGTAAAAATGAATAGTAAATCTCTTTTAATTAGTCATTTGATTATTTGAAATTCATATTTATTGTTGTGACTATGGTTTTATTCAATTTTTATCATGAAACAAGTATTTTTAATCCATATGATGTTGTTCTGAACAGGTTTGCAACTGATGAGCAGATTAGTCATGCACATTTATTTCAAGAATAATTTGACCACAAAGCATACTTTTATCCTTATTTTTCGGTCTTTGATAAAAAATAAAAAGGACTTGAAACAAACTTTTATCTATTTTTCAAGCTTTGATAACAATGAAAAAGGAACCCCTGGAGTCTTCTTTTATCTCTTTTCAGACTCTGGTAATGTGAAAAGATTGCCGAGCACTTGTTTTTTCGAGCGCGTAAAATTAAATGAATTGATATCTACTCAGTATAAGTTTAACCCTTTTCCAGATTGAGATAGATTATTTATGAAAAAGGAATTCCTTAGTCAAACATGGTTAAGAGGTTCTCTCAGATATTATTTTACACTTTTTCGAGTCTGAGCGACAACTTTACGAAAAAGAACTTATCGAGTTTTCTTTCTTCCTCTTTTTCAAACTCTCTAAATATGAAATATGAAAAAGAATCGGGATGTCACTGTATCGGGATGTCACTATCGTTAGGCTCGTCATAGCATAAAACAGTGCCAAAGCTTGTCGATCATGGTGCACACTGTTTCATTCATTGCTAGACTCATTAAATTATTAAATAGCGATACTTTATTCGCACGAATGGCTGAATTATAGATCACGCACAACCTCCTTAAGCTTGTTAAAATAAAGAGGTACCGTCAAAAATCAAAATTTGTTGTTTATCACTTTATGGTAGCAAGTCACTCTTGAACATGACACTTCACCCCATCATCATGACTGTTTGGGTTGTTTAATATTCTTGATGATTCATTCATACCTATGGTTCATCCTACCTTCACTTCGGTTTTGGGTCAATGCTGCCAACTCATCTCAGTGTCGCCGATATGTTCAAGAGAATTCATCTAGTGAATACTCATCCTTCTGCAATACTCATAAACCTTCATTCTGATGACATTCATCCCTGAGCATTTCTATATCAAGTCACACTCTATCTCTGAAATTAGTAACTCCGGTTTCGCAATAAAGTGGCTTCCTGTCGACGTCAAATCATTATCCAGGAAGTTCACTTAGAAACATCATCTTCCAGTACCATTAGTCTTGTTACACCATGGACAAGATCCTCTCTTCCAGACTTTTTACAGAAATATTTTGTTTTTCATTCAACATCAAACCATCTATTCACACCTTACAAAATGTACTACAATACCTTGAGGGCCATTAACATCAATGGTCGTTCTCTTACGTTTTTTAAAAAATCGCATCATTGGCCGGTAATCAAACGATGTCTTACCATGTTTGACTACAAATCATATATTTTCATGGCTAGACTTGTACCCGAATGATCAAGTGAATGAGATAAGAAGACCCCAGATCTAGTTTCATCCATCTGGGCTACGATTTTAGGATTGTTTTACACATCATCTATATGATGATATAGATCGTTATCTGAACATGGGCCTATATCTGTAGGCATGTCTGTATTGGGAAACATTCCAATATAGAAGACTTTTTACACTATGTACATGTTATTAGATAGTTTATGTGTTGAGCATGGGAATGCCTTCCCTCAATAATTTGTGATCAAGAGGATATATCATGATGTAATGTATTTTAATATTGATGCAGGTTACCACTTTGCTTCAGTTCCAGCCCATCACAGTGTAAAGCATCTCATGCAAAAAATATTGTTATTATTATTATTATTATGGCTTCATGCTTTAGGGGGCAGTTCCTATAGGTCAATTTGGGTACCATTCCCAATGACCTAGTTAAATTGGACATCATCCCTAGAATCAATGAAATAGGGTCTATCATCCCCTATCATTTCAGTTCATACATGCCCTAAGACAATAACAATAACAAATCATCCGTGACTTCCATTGCAAGGTTTTCAAGATTTGAAGTACATGTTATATCAACTATGAGCTCACCAACATAGCCTCTCAAGGGACTAACTGCTTTGCATATGCAATTTCCTCCATTCAAGGGTTCTCTACAAAGAACTTCCTGACATTCAAGGGTGTGTTGGTCAAATGGGAGCTAAATTCTCATTGTTTCGGAATATCCACATGGCTACTACCTTCTAAAAGAGTCGATATGTGTCAAACTTTCAATCCATGTGTCCATCTAACACCTCTGAGCTTGGGAACATGTATTGCCTATTATTATAAAGTAATTGAATGATAAAACACCTTCAACCGCTCTATAAATTAAGCACAGATAATAGTGCTTGAGAAGGGAGAATTTGGGTAAATAAATGATGTTGGATTCTCAATTGAGTGTGATTAGAGTGATATGTTGTGGGTGAGATGTTTATTGTGAGGAGGCTGGGATGAATGCTAGAGCTAGTGACATCAAATCAATCACTGGTTGTAACCTCCTCCTTCTATCCATTAATAAATATTGTTTCTCATTTTCCCACATATGTATCTATTTATGTTTCTATCTTTCATTTCATGGATTCTTAGCTAATGTATATGTTTCATGTTTCATTGATTTAACTGATTAAGATAAATAGCCATATGTGTATTGCAATTTCTTTGTTGTTTAGCGTTTATACTTGTAGGAACTATTATGGCGATCAAAGTTGTATTGGAAGCTACAAAAAAAGTTACATAAGGAGAATAGGAAGCACTTGGATCACAAGTAAGTTTCTCCATATTTTTGTATGTCTATTTACTCTTAGAGAAAGTTTGTGCAAAGTCTTTGATCTATTGTTCGAAATGCATAGCACCACATTTAGGGAATGTGTTTTATCCGTAATCCATAATTTCGCATAACAAGGTTCTTGGGAAGGAATGGTTCAGACAGGTGAGGGGCAAGGAAGAGCATGAAACATGAATTCTTCCTAAACTGAAAGAAAGATGAACAGACTATGAAAACTTTCCCAAAATAGAGCATGTGAAATGAATTCTATTTATCAACTTGAAAGTGATCATACAATAGAACTGTAATGGATTATGAAGACAACACATTCAAACATAATGGGACATAAGAAGAAACAATACTAGACAACCATACCATAGGTATCGCAAAGAAATAGCTGCAACACTTTATTAACCTCCTACGAAAATGATTACAATAGAGTCTCTAATATATATACCAACATCCAACTGATTCCAACCTTTGAAATGATTGAAAAAATATATGATATTGTTGGAAATATGATGCAGAGTGTTGTCCTTGATGGTAACCCACTGAATGAAAATGAAGACATGCGACTGTTGACATGTGTTGTCCTTGATGGCAATCCACCTGATGAAGTCATTCTTGACTTGATGGACTTGGTAAATGATGTAAATCTGATGTGATATGATGTTTGTTGACAAGATGATGATGAGTGTTGTCCTTGAAAGACAACCCACTTGATGAAGATGATGACAACTTACTTGATGAAGTTGTGCTTGAGAGAATATGTTCCTGATGAAGAACATATGATGTATCTACAGTGTGTACAAAAGACAATGAAGAAATGAATTCAGAATGTGCTCAAAGTATGATGAAAAGAGTATGTCTCTATGTATACGCGGATCTGTCTAAGGGAAGTCGCGTATGCACGCGGAAAAGAACGTTCCAAGTCGTGTATGGGCAAAAGCGCTCAAAAAGTGCAAATCCAGGGGCCCGTGGTATTGAAGGCTCATGGTATTGGTTGGGCTCATGGTATTGGTTGGGCTCATGGTATTGAAAAAGGGGCTCATGGTATTGAAAAGGGTAAACCTATATAAGGAGAAGAAATTCATTGTGCAAATTATGAGTGTAGGTGCAAGATGTCTGAGCTTGAATGAATACTTCTCTGTGAAGTAGATCTGAATGGAAAGGGTTACACTTGAAGATAAATCTGAATGTATAATGCACCAATAATGAAGAAGGGGATCTAGATCTGAAATGCATTTGTATTTTGGTAGATCTGTTTATGGAAGGTTTAGATCTGTGATGAGGCGAGCATCTGGCGAACATCTGTTTCTGAGAAAGAAAAGGGTAGATCTGATGAATACTCAGTCTGATAAGTATCTTTGCTCTGTAATGATTGAAGATCTATCGCTACTTATACATGAGCTTGACGATATCTGTAACCCGGCGAAGAAGCCCGCGTATGCACTTAATAAAATATCTCTTGAGAGTATACATGGTTTGTGTGGACGGACGCGTATATACGACATACGAGTGGGAAGTGAAAGCTGACGTATGCAAAGCCGGGTTCTTGAAAGCAAGGGTGTGAAATATTGATACATTATATTTGTGTTTACGCTATACACAGTCGTGTTGTTAAATATCATTGGTGATGTATGTTTATTGCTTAAAAGTTTGGAAAGGGTCCGATCAAAATATGATGAAACGTGGCATGCAAGTGTTGTTCTATTGAAGTTGTTGGATCCGGTGTGAAAATTGATGAAACGTGGTCCAAGGTGGTGCTGAGGGTTGTAGCCTTCAGTCAGGGGGTTGTAGCTCCCTTCCAGGTGAGGCTGGTAAACGAGATCGGGGGTCGTAGCTCCCTTCCAGGAGAGGCTGGTAAACGAGTCAGGGGGTCGTAGCTCCCTTCCAGGAGAGGCTGGTAAACGAGCGCAGGTGGGTGCCTGCGTGCTGGTCAAGTCTGCGCCAGGACATATGTTGTAAGATGTTTTCTCTATAATAAAATATTGAAGGCTGAGCAACTGCAGCGGTGGTTTTCTCCCGACTTGGGTTTCCACCTAAAAATCCTGGTGTTCATGTGTGATACTTTGTGTGATGGTTTATTCTGTTCTTACTGCACATGTTTACTGTTTATAGAACATTTAATGAATGAATGATGGAATGATATAAGTGAAGAACTAATGGCATAATTAGATCTCTGTGTATACGCGAGTTTTATGAAGGATATCCACGTGTATACGCTACTTGGCTTCATCAAAGTAGCGTATGGGTTTTAAGGAATGAAAAAAGTAAAAAGTTTTGAATATGCAGAAAATACTGATTCACCCCCCCCTCTCAGTATTTTTCCCAACAATTGGTATCAGAGCGTGGTCCTTCTGCAGAAGCTTGATCGCTTGAAGGAGATCCGTCGCAATGGGAAAGAAGCAAAAGAAGAAGGCTACTCAAGGAAAGAAGAAGCCTCAGAAATCATGTATAGCAGAAATTGAAGAAGATGAAACAGGTATTGATCGTTGCTCTTGTATTTTACTTAATTGTATATGCAAGGATTATTATAGTGAAAGTGAAGATGAAGAAGATTCTGACCAAGCTCTACAAGTGCTCATGGCAAAGAAGAAGGCTACTCAAAGTAAGGAGATAGCTGAATTTGACAAAAATGAATCAGATAGTGATTGGGGTCATCCCTTGAAAGATCTTATTTGTGCAAACAATGGTGATGATAGTGAAGAATATGCTATCGAAGCTGTCAAGATTAAAGATGAAGATAGTAAGAGAAAAGTTGTGGATCTAGAAGAAGTTATCAAAGATCAACAAAGAAAATTTAATGAGAAGGATTATGCTAACAAAGCTTTGGTATTTAGACTGAAAAGGATGTTCGATGATGTATACAGTCGAAGTAAAGGATATCAAGCTGGAATCATCTCTCTGCAAGCAGAACTTGAAGAAGAAAATAAGAAGAATGAAGGACTTGAAGCAGAAAACGTTTCTCTAAAAACAGATCTGAAAAAATCAAAGAGGAATAATGAAGGTCTTGAAGCTACAGTCATCTCTCTACAAGCAGATCTTGAAGCATCAAGAAAGAAGATTGAGGAACCTCTACAAACGTTTGAAAAGGAAGGCCTTGAAACAAAAATCATCTCCCTCAAAGAAGACCTGGACAAATCAAATAAGAAGAATGCAGGACTTGAAGCAGAAAACATATCTCTGAAAGAAGATCTCAAAGCATCGAAGAAGAAGAATGAAGAGCTGCAACAAACATGTGAAGTAAACGAAAATTGGTTAAAAGAAGAGATTCTAAATCTGAAGGATCAAGTAGAAGATGGAAGAAGGAAAGAAGAAAGCATGACAAAGCAATGTCAAGACTTGGAGGTTGAGCTAAATATTCTCAAAGGTAAATTAGAAGAAAAGGTTAGACTTTTGAGGTTTCAAGATAGTACTAAGATTCTGGATAATATTCTTAGTAGTCAAAGGTCTCCTACTATCAAACTTGGTCTTGGTTTTCATGAAACTGTTAAAGGAGAATCTAGCTCACAAGGAGGTGCTAAAGAATCAAAGGATATCAATGCAAAATCTGAAGTATTGAAAGAGTCAAAAGATCAACCAACAATCATGAATTCTCAAAGGAATTCATTCAAGAACGTTGAATGTTTTAAATGTCATAACTATGGGCATGTTGCAGCAAATTGCAGAAGCAGAACAATTCCGCCACAAATAAACAGGTACTCTGGTAGCTTCAAGGGATATTGTTTCTCATGTAACAAGTATGGACATAAAGTAGCTGATTGTAAAAGGAGGAAGAATAGAAATGCTCATTATGATTCTTATGTTTATTTCTCTGGCCACATGAGATGTTATGCTTGTAACAAGTATGGACATGTAGAAAAAGAATGCAGGATGAACAGATCTGGGAAAGTGGACAACTTTCAGCACACAGTTGGAAAGCTCAAGCAAATTTGGAAAAAGAAGGAAGACCAATCAGAAATGTAGGGAATTCTGACCCTACTGCAGTCATCCGCTTCTGAAGCTTACTTCTCTGATTGACTGCAGGAATGATGTGGGATACATTATGAGATTTAGTAATGTATCGTGACAGGGGGAGCAATGTATGATGTCTCTCATGGTTGATCTGATTATTCTGGTTATATGTATTTCTGACAGTGCATCTGGTGTGAAGAAAAGACAGGAACAGAAGGTAAATTTGCAGGGGGAGATAAAGGAATGTGAAAAATTTCTATGTTTCACTTTCCATACGCGGGTTATATTCACCAAAGTCGCGTATACACGCGAGTTCCAGCTGACACAGCCGCGTATGCATTGATGATAAGGAAATTTATCTGATAGCTGAAGATCTGGAGCTGAGGTCCAGGGGGAGCATCAGTCTGACTGCTGATGATTGCACTGTTAGCATCATTCTGGTTATACTCTTGATAATGAAATAATACATGGGTTCTTGTGTTGAAGATTATGGATGAAGCCTGGTTACTTTATGATGAAGAGCATTCGTTGTTGAAATGAAAGTCTTATAATTCAGAGATGAGGACAGATCATGCAGAGATTGTTGTTGATGATTTGTTGTTGAAGGTGCTTCAGATTTCACAAGCTAAGAAAGAGCACTGGTTTAGGGGGAGCAGCAGGTTGAATACTAATGATTGCATTGTTGGCAATATGACTGCTTGTTCTTTGGTTTTTGTGATACCCATGCTCAAATGATGATGACTTGGTACATTGTTTATTATGATGAGTTTTTGAGCCCTGGTTGTCTTTTGTACTCACACATGGATGAGTTGGATGTCATTTGATTCAGAAATAAATCATGCAGAGTGTGTTACTATGGTTGAGAGATCTTTTGCCTACATATGTTACTTCATGCTAAATCTTGAAGATCATGGTGATGTTGGACCACATGAATGATTGCTTGACACTTATGGGAAGTTGTTGTTCTGGTATGATAAACTTTCTTGGAAAGATTGTATTGATGCTGCAAAGAATCTGAAGGCCTGGTTACTAATGTGCCTTTGCTACAACCATTGGATGACGCTTGAAGACACAACTACACTGTTCTATCTATCTGTAGTCCAGGGAAGCATTCAAATGTCCCAGAAAGAAGCTAAACACTGTCTTTTCCTCACAGAGAATCAGATCTGGTTGAAATTTAGAAGATGGCTTGGGATACGCGGGTTTCCTGAAACATAGTCGCGTATATACGCGAGTTCCTTCACAGAAAACCGCGTATGTCTGATTGCTGACAATTTTTGGTTGGAGTCAGCTATCTTCAGCACAGCTGCAGTGCTGTTTGGTATCTCTGAAGGTGTTCCTGTTCTCATAATTCTGTTTCTAATGTTTTGATGAAGATGCCTTGATGTTTTGTTGGTGAAAGTGTTCAGGATGCACAAACTAAGGGGGAGCCTTAGTCATTTGGAAAGGATGCTTGGAAGCATAGATTCAGGGGGAGCATTAGCTTTGCTGAGTATAATGCAGTGTTGGCATTATGATGGTTCCGAAATATGTTCTCTTTCTTGAGGACTTTCTGGTGTTGGTCTTAAAGTTATATTTGTAGTTTGATGAAAAGGTCTTGTTGAGACCCATGTTGTAAAATTGTAATATTCAGTCATGTAAGGACTTGTCAAATTTGTAAACCCACTTGGTTGGGTAGCTGAGTCAAATTTTGTAAACCCACTTGGTTGGGTAGCTGAGTCAAATTTGTAAACCCACTTGGTTGGGTAGTTGAGTCTCATATGTAAATCCACTTGGTTGGATAATTGATGT
This sequence comes from Pinus albicaulis, assembly GCA_034641835.2. Taxonomy (NCBI): domain Eukaryota; kingdom Viridiplantae; phylum Streptophyta; class Pinopsida; order Pinales; family Pinaceae; genus Pinus; species Pinus albicaulis. The sequence goes on along the minus strand of CM076579.1, from coordinate 57,488,650 downwards.
AAGTATGAGTCTTTGGTGATAGGAAGTTCATAGAGTCATATAATTCATTGAAGAATATGTTTTGAAGATTCAGCATGAACTCAGGGGGAGCTTGGTCACTTCAGTATTCATCAGATCTGAAGAATGCTTCTTCTACATGAGGAGAAAAGGGGGTGAGTGTGTTGGTTTTGATCCGCCCGTTGCCCTTGATGTCAAAGGGGGAGAGTGTGTTGGCTTGGTTTTGATCCGCTGGTTTTGATCCGCCCTTTTGCTGGTTCTGATCTGCCCTTTGCCCTTGATGTCAAAGGGGGAGAGTGACATGGTGTTTGTATGGTGCCCAAAATGGAGAGAGTAACTTGGTAAAATTGGGGAGAGTGACATGGTGTCATTGTATTCTTAATGTACCTATCTGCTGTAGTAACCAAACACCATCATGGTTGCCATCAAGTCCAAAGGGGGAGATTGTTGGAAATATGATGCAGAGTGTTGTCCTTGATGGCAAACCACTGAATGAAGATGAAGACATGCGACTCTTGACATGTGTTGTCCTTGATGGAAATCCACCTGATGAAGTCATTCTTGACTTGATGTACTTGGTAAATGATGTAAATCTGATGTGATATGATGTTTGTTGACAATATGATGATGAGTGTTGTCCTTGAAAGACAACCCACTTGATGAAGATGATGACAACTTACCTGATGAAGTTGTGCTTGAGAGAATATGTTCCTGATGAAGAACATATGATGTATCTACAGTGTGTACAAAAGACAATGAAGAAAGGAATTCAGAATGTGCTCAAAGTATGATGAAAAGAGTATGTCTCTATGTATACGCGGATCTGTCTAAGGGAAGTCGCGTATGCACGCGGAAAAGAACGTTCCAAGTCGCGTATGGGTAAAAGCGCTCAAAAAGTGCAAATCCAGGGGCCCGTGGTATTGAAGGCTCATGGTATTGGTTGGGCTCATGGTATTGTTTTGGCCCATGGTATTGAAAAAGGGGCTCATGGTATTGAAAAAGGATAAACCTATATAAGGAGAACAAATTCATTGTGCATAACATGAGTGTGGGTGCAAGATGTCTGAGCTTGAATCAATACTTCTCTCTGAAGTATATCTGAATGGAAAGGGTTACACTTGAATGATAAATCTGAATGTATGATGCACCAATGATGAAGAAGGGGATCTAGATCTGAATTTCTCTTGTATTTGATAGATCTGATTATGGAAGGCTTAGATATGAAATAAGGCGAACATCTGTCTGCAGTAAAAGGGTAAATATGAACTGAATATCTGATCTAAAGAAGTATGCTGCTCTATAATTATTGAAGATCTATACGCTACTTCACCGCAGAGGAAGCACGTATATACGCGACTTCGCTGAAGAAAAAGCGCGTATGCGCAATGAAATATGTACAGAGGTACACGTTGGTTTGTTGTGGACGGAAGTGCGTATATACGCGACATCAGTGAAGTGAAAGCGCGTATACGAGCTAGGGTTCTTTAAAGAGCAAAATTATAAGAAATATCTGATACGTTACTAGCTGTGTTTCTGCGGTCTGATCTGTGTTGATAAGTATCTGTTAGTGATGTATGTTTGTGCTTAAAAGTATGGAAAGGGTCCAGTCTGAAAATATAATGAAACGTGGCCTGCAAGTGTTGTTCTATTGAAGTTGTTGGATCCAGTGTGAAAATTGATGAAACGTGGTCCAAGGTGGTGCTGAGGGTTGTAGCCTTCAGTCAGGGGGTTGTAGCTCCCTTCGAGGTGAGGCTGGTAAACGAGATCAGGGGGTCGTAGCTCCCTTCCAGGTGAGGCTGGTAAACGAGTCGGTTGGGCCTCCCTTCCGGGGAGAGGGCAGTAAACGAGCGCGAGAGGGGGTGCTGCGTGCGGTCCAAGTACGCGCCGGCACATATGTTGTAAGATGTTTTCTCTATAATAAAATATTGAAGGTGAGAACAGCGCACGAAGGCGGTGGTTTTCTCCCGACTTGGGTTTCCACCTAAAAATCCTGGTGTTCATGTGTGATGCTTTGTGTGATGGTTTACTCTTCTCTTACTGTTCATGTTTACTGTTTATTAAACATCTGATGAATGAATGATGGAATGATTTAAGAGAAGATCTAATAACATAATTAGATATCTGTGTATACGCGAGTTTCATAAAGGGTATTCGCGTATATACGCGAGTCTGGTTCAGAAAAGTAGCGTATGGGTTTTAAGGAATGAAAAAGTAAAAAGTTTTGAATATGCAGAAAATACTGATTCACCCCCCCCCCCTCCCCTCTCAGTATTTTTCCCAACAATTGGTATCAGAGCGTGGTCCTTCTGCAGAAGCTTGATCGCTTGAAGGAGATCCGTCGCAATGGAAAAGAAGCAAAAGAAGAAGGCTACTCAAGGAAAGAAGAAGCCTCAGAAATCATGTATAGCAGAAATTGAAGAAGATGAAACAGGTATTGATCGTTGCTCTTGTATTTTACTTAATTGTATATGCAAGGATTATTATAGTGAAAGTGAAGATGAAGAAGATTCTGACCAAGCTCTACAAGTGCTCATGGCAAAGAAGAAGGCTACTCAAAGTAAGGAGATAGCTGAATTTGACAAAAATGAATCAGATAGTGATTGGGGTCATCCCTTGAAAGATCTTAGTTGTGCAAACAATGGTGATGATAGTGAAGAATATGCTATCGAAGCTTTCAAGATTAAAGATGAAGATAGTAAGAGAAAAGTTGTGGATCTATAAGAAGTTATCAAAGATCAACAAAGAAAATTTAATGAGAAGGATTCTACTAACAAAGCTTTGGTATTTAGACTGAAAAGGATGTTCGATGATGTATACAGTCGAAGTAAAGGATATCAAGCTGGAATCATCTCTCTGCAAGCAGAACTTGAAGAAGAAAATAAGAAGAATGAAGGACTTGAAGCAGAAAACGTTTCTCTAAAAATAGATCTGAAAAAATCAAAGAGGAAGAATGAAGGTCTTGAAGCTACAGTCATCTCTCTACAAGCAGATCTTGAAGCATCAAGAAAGAAGATTGAGGAACCTCTACAAACGTTTGAAAAGGAAGGCCTTGAAACAGAAATCATCTCCCTCAAAGAAGACCTGGACAAATCAAATAAGAAGAATGCAGGACTTGAAGCAGAAAACATATCTCTGAAAGAAGATCTCAAAGCATCGAAGAAGAAGAATGAAGAGTTGCAACAAACATGTGAAGTAAACGAAAATTGGTTAAAATAAGAGATTCTAAATCTGAAGGATCAAGTAGAAGATGGAAGAAGGAAAGAAGAAAGCATGACAAAGCAATGTCAAGACTTGGAGGTTGAGCTAAATATTCTCAAAGGTAAATTAGAAGAAAAGGTTAGACTTTTGAGGTTTCAAGATAGTACTAAGATTCTGGATAATATTCTTAGTAGTCAAAGGTCTCCTTCTATCAAACTTGGTCTTGGTTTCCATGAAACTGTTAAAGGAGAATCTAGCTCACAAGGAAGTGCCAAAAATTCAGAGAATGTCAATGCAAAACCTGAAGTGTTGAAAGAGACAAAAGATCAACCAACAATCATGAATTCTCAAAGGAATTCATTCAAAAACGTTGAATGCTTTAAATGTCATAATTATGGGCATGTTGCAGCAAATTGCAGGAGCAGATCATTTCAGCCTCAATCAAACAGTTCCTACATAGAAAGGTACTCTGGTTTCTTCAAGGGATATTGTTTTTCATGTAACAAGTATGGACATAAAGCAGCTGATTGTAAAAGGAGGAAGAATAAAAATACTCATTATGATTCTTATGTTTATTTCTCTGGCCACATGAGATGTTATGCTTGTAACAAGTATGGACATGTAGAAAAAGAATGCAGGATGAACAGATCTGGGAAAGTGGACGATTTTCAGCACACGGTTGGAAAGCTCAAGAAAATTTGGAAAATGAAGGAGGACCGATCAGAAACGTAGGGAATTCTGACCCTACTGCAGTCATCCGCTTTTGGAAGCTTACTTCTCTGATTGACTGCAGGAATGATGTGGGATACATTATGAGATTTAGTAATGTATCGTCACAAGGGGAGAAATGTATGATGTCTCTCATGGTTGATTTGATTATTCTGGTTATATGTATTTCTAACAGAACATCTGATATGAAGAAGACAGGTACAGGAAGGACAAGTCCAGGGGGAGATAAAGGAATGTGAAAAATTTCTATGTTTCACTTTCCATACGCGGGTTCTTTTCACAAAAGTCGCGTATACATGCGAGTTTCATCAGACACAGTCGCGTATGCATTGATGATAAGAGAATTTATCTGATAGCTGAAGATCTGGAGCAGAGGTCCAGGGGAGCATCTGTGTGACTGCTGATGATTGCACTGTTAGCATCATTCTGGTTATACTCATGATAATGAAATGATACATGGGTTCTTGTGTTGAAGATTATGGATGAAGTCTGGTTGCTTTATTATGAAGAGCATTCATTGTTGAGATGAAAGTCTTATAATTCAAAGATTAGGACAGATCATGCAGAGATTGTTGTTGATGACTTGCTTCAGATTGCACAAGCTAAGGAAGAGCACTGGTTTAGGGGGTGCAGCAGGTTGAATACTAATGATTGCATTGTTGGCAATATGACTGCTTATTCTTTGGTTTTTGTGATACTCATGCTCAAATGATGATGACTTGGTACATTGTTTATTATGATGAGATTTTGAGCCCTGGTTGCTGATAAGTATCTTTTGTACTCACACATGGATGAGTTGGATGTCATTTGTTTCAGAAATAAATCATGCAGAGTGTGTTACTATGGTTGAGAGATCTTTTGCCTACATATGTTACTTCATGTTAAATATTGAAGATCATGGTGATGTTGGACCACATGAATGATTGCTTGACACTTATGGGAAGTTGTTGTTCTGGTATGATAAACTTTATTGGAAAGATTGTATTGATGCTGCAAAGAATCTGAAGGCCTGGTTACTAATGTGCCTTTGCTACAACCATTGGATGACGCTTGAAGACACAACTACACTGTTCTATCTATCTGTAGTCCAGGGAAGCATTCAAATGTCCCAGAAAGAAGCTGAACACTATCTTTGCCTCACAGAGAATCAGATCTGGTTGAAATTTAGAAGATGGCTTGGGATACGCGGGTTTCCTGAAACACAGTCGCGTATATACGCGAGTTCCTGCACAGAAAACCGCGTATGTCTGATTGCTGACAATTTTTGGTTGGAGTCAGCTCTCTTCAGCACAGCTGCAGTGCTGTTTGGTATCTCTGATACTGTTTGGTATCTCTGGTGGTGTTCCAGTTCTCATAATTCTGTTTCTAATGTTTTGATGAAGATGCCTTGATGATTTGTTGGTGGAAGTTTTCAGGATGCACAAACTAAGGGGGAGCCTTAGTCATTTGGAAAGGTTGCTTGGTTGCACAGATTCAGGGGGAGCATTAGTTTTGCTGAGTATGATGCATTGCTGGCATTATGGTGGTTCTGATATATGATCTCTCTTGAGGTCTTTTTGGTATTAATTATGAAAATTCATATTTGTACTTTGATGAAAAGGTCTGGTTGAGACCCATGTTGTAAAATTATAATATTCAGTCATGTAAGGACTTGTCAAATTTGTAAACCCACTTGGTTGGGTAGCTGAGTCAATTTTTGTAAACCCACTTGGTTGGGTAGCTGAGTTGAAATGTGTAAACCCACTTGGTTGGGTACTTGAGTCTTATATGTAAATCCACTTGGTTGGATATTTGATGTAAGTATGAGTCTTTTGGTGATAGGAAGTTCATAGAGTCATATACTTCATTGAAAAATATGTTTGAAGATTCAGCATGAACTCAGGGGGAGCTTGGTCACTTCAGTATACATCAGATCTGCAGAATGCTTCTTCTACATGAGGAGAAAAGGGGGTGAGTGTGTTGGTTTTGATCCGCCCGTTGCCCTTGATGTCAAAGGGGGAGAGTGTGTTGGTTTTGATCCGCTGGTTTTGATCCGCCCTTTCATTGGTTTTTGATCCGCCCTTTGCCCTTGATGTCAAAGGGGGAGAGTGACATGGTGTTTGTATGAAGAGAAGATAATGATGTCAGTGACATATTTGGGAGAGTGACATGGTATCTATCTGTTGTGGTAACCAAACACCATCGTGGTTGCCATCAAGTCCAAAGGGGGAGATTGTTGGAAATATGATGCAGAGTGTTGTCCTTGATGGCAACCCACTGAATGAAGATGAAGACATGCAACTATTGACATGTGTTGTCCTTGATGGCAATCCACCTGATGAAGTTATTCTTGACTTGATGGACTTGGTAAATGATGTAAATCTGATGTGATATGATGTTTGTTGACAATATGATGCTGAGTGTTGTCCTTGAAAGACAACCCACTTGATGAAGATGATGACAACTTACTTGATGAAGTTGTGCTTGAGAGAATATGTTCTTGATGAAGAAAATATGATGTATCTACAGTGTGTACAAAAGGCAATGAAGAAAGGAATTCAGAATGTGCTCAAAGTATGCTGAAAAGAGTATGTCTCTATGTATACGTGGATCTGTCTAAGGGAAGTCACGTATGCACGCGAAAAAGAACGTTCCAAGTCGCGTATGGGCAAAAGCGCTCATAAAGTGAAAAAGGGGCCCGTGGTATTGAAGGCACATGGTATTGGTTGGGCTCATGGTATTGTTTTGGCCCATGGTATTGAAAAAGGGGCTCATGGTATTGAAAAAGGATAAACCTATATAAGGAGAAGAATTTCATTGTGCAAATCATGAGAGTGGGAGCAAGATGTCTGAACTTGAATGAATACTTCTCTCTGAAGTATATCTGAATGGAAAGGGTTACACTTGAATGATAAATCTGATTGTATGATGCACCAATGATGAAGAAGGGGATCTAGATCTGAATTTCTCTTGTATTTTCTAGATCTGATTATGGAAGGCTTAGATCTGTGATGAGGCGAGCATCTAGGCGAACATCTGTCTGAAGCAAAAGGGTAGATCTGAACTGAATATCTGATCTGATGAAGTATGTTGCTCTGTAATGATTGAAGATCTATACGCTACTTCGCCGCGGAGGAAGCGCGTATATACGCGGCTTCAGCGAAGAGAAAGCGCGTATGCGCAATAAAATATACACTGAGGTATACGCTGGTTTGTGTGGACGGAAGCGCGTATATACGCGACATCGGTGAAGTAAAAGCGCGTATGCAAACTAGGGTTTGCTGAAGCAAGGGGTATGAAATATCTGATCTGTTCTGCTGTGTTTCTGCTATCTGATCTGTGTTGATAAGTATCTGTTGGTGATGTATCTTTGTGCTTAAAAGTATGGAAAGGGTCCAGTTTGGAAATATGATGAAATGTGGCTTGCAAGTGTTGTTCTATTGAAGTTGTTGGATCCAGTGTGAAAATTGATGAAACGTGGTCCAAGGTGGTGCTGAGGGTTGTAGCCTTCAGTCAGGGGGTTGTAGCTCCCTTCCAGGTGAGGCTGGTAAACGAGATCGGGGGGTCGTAGCTCCCTTCCAGGAGAGGCTGGTAAACGAGTCGGGGGGTTGGAGCTCCCTTCCAGGAGAGGCTGGTAAACGAGCGCAGGTGGGTGCCTGCGTGCTGGTCAAGTCTGCGCCAGCACATATGTTGTAAGATGTTTTCTCCATAATAAAATATTGAAGGCTGAGCAACTGCAGCGGTGGTTTTCTCCCGACTTGGGTTTCCACCTAAAAATCCTGGTGTTCATGTGTGATGCTTTGTGTGATGGTTTACTCTGCTCTTACTGTTCATGTTTACTGTTTATTAAACATCTGATGAATGAATGATGGAATGATTTAAGAGAAGATCTAATAACATAATTAGATATCTGTGTATACGCGAGTTTCATAAAGGGTATCCGTGTATATACGCGAGTCTGGTTCAGAAAAGTAGCGTATGGGTTTTAAGGAATGAAAAAGTAAAAAGTTTTGAATATGCAGAAAATACTGATTCACCCCACCCTCTCAGTATTTTTCCCAACAGATATACATATCAAACAAAATCCTATCAGCCTCAGGGGTCGAATTCCTAAGTTGAGGAAGAGATCCACAAAAATCTGAAGTGATAGCTGAAGTGTAGGGAGGTCCAGGTGACTCATCTCTCACTTTCATGAAACTGATTCATTACACCTCATTGAGTCTTTTATCTAATGTATTTACCCTAGGTAACAGTGAAAAAATGATAATTACATTTACTTCCATCAATTACATAAGTAAAATCATCATTTTACAAACTGAAAATCAAAATTGCAGTAAAAATTGAGAAAAATCAGACATTTGTCAAGGGTGCAGGGCCAGTGCTAAGGGTGCAGCGCAATGTTGTAGGCCACATTTGGAGGCCTTCTCGATATCCAAATTGGGCTCATGATGGATTATTGGAAAGCCTATCCTATATAATTTCTATATATACCTTTATTTTTCTGAATTAAGTTGTTTTTCACTGTAAAAAAAGTCATTTTCCCATAGATGGTCAAGGGCGCAACGCACAACACAAGGGCATAGCACACACCACAAGGGCACAACAAAAACCTGCAGGACACATTTGGAGGCCTTCCCGATGTCCAAATTGAGCTTATGATAGCTCTTTGGAAATATCACTCTCTTGGATACATAGCGGACCTATCAAGTGCTGAAAATGATCAAGTTTAGTCCCTCAAAAATAAATTCTCCCAAGACTGGTCAAAAACTGCAGTATGAGGGTGAAAAAATGAAGTGTGCTCTTGCAGGAAAATTTTGGAGACCTTCATAAACTCCAAATTGAGCTCAAGATAGCTCATTAGAAAGCTTTATCTATATAGTTCACAGTTGATGTATAAAGAAAGTCATTTGGACACACCATATAGAAGAAATATTGATTTTACCAAGGTCACTCCAGAAGTGAAAAAAACTTCTTGTAACAACTATAGTTTTTATATTTCTCCAAAACCATGACACCTGTGGAAAAATGGAAGGATTTTTTAATTCCTTGGCCTATTATGGACAAAAAAATCTCTCAATTTGGTCAAATTCATCTTTGTTTAGTCAGAAACACAGTTTGAAGAAAAACTGACCCTATGTGTGGCAAATGATTTATCCCTTGGAGTGAATTCTTCAAAAATGATGGATACATGATGTTTATGAGTTGGAATGGCTTTATAATTGATGAAATGACCTCCCTTATGCATCCTCTTCTCATATGTGTCTAATTCCATAGAAAACCCTAGCTCGGTGGGAGATGAAATTAGGGTTCGGTGTAGGAAAAATAGGGGATTTAGGACTACGTTGTAGAGGGAGGGGAATCAAGTCATTAGGGGCTATCTAAATTCTTGGGGAAATTTTTGGGAACAGGCATAGATATTAGAGAGTGTAGGGAAGTCGAATTTCCAGAAATGAGTGAGGGGAAGGGGTCCAAAAGGGAAAAACACAACCCTAACCTTGGAAGGTGTCAAAAGTGTAGCAATAGACTAAGGTTTCTAGGAAAGTGAGGGAAATGAGAGGAATGGTCTTGGGAAAAGGTCGAGGAAGGTAGATGGAGTGTAGGTGAGTGAGATATCAATGGATGAGAGTGAAAATGAGCCTTCCTTTGGTCTTTGATGGCCTTTATACCTTGTTTAAATTTTCAAAATTGGTCTGAGAAACCACTTTGCTATGTTCAAATTCACCTTTAAAACCTTGCAAAATGCCCTTTAAATATGTCTTGTTTTCTTTGCAGATTGATCATGCTTGAAAATCCTCTTTATATGGTAAAGGGATATTATTTGGATCACTCTCATACTTTTTCCGACCTTATGCAATGAAATGGTGTTTTATTGGACCTTGAAAAATGAAAACCTAGAGACCTAATGAAGACCTTGAGTGACCAGACTTCATGGTGACCTCACTGACACAATGACATGATGAAATGGACTTTCATGACTGAAGTATGCTCAGCAAGACATGAAGGTGGGGCAGCAAGTATGAATTTTTTAGGAAGAGAACCATTTTTTGATTAGGGCTACCATAAGTGAGTAAATGTTTTGCATGACCTAATGGAATGGTAATATTTCTGAGTGGGACTCCTAAAATGATATGAAAAGAGGATTTTGATCAATTATGGTAGGATGAAAATACTAAAAATAACACCTTCTATACCAAAAAATAATACAAATACTTATTTCAAAGATCTATCATTCATAAAACTTCGCCAAACTTACTTAGAACTGTTCTATCCAACTCAATCTAGACTTATATTTATATCTTTAGCCTGCACTCATCGAAGGTCCAAAAACCATGGTTAGAGACTCCTAGATCTACCATTTTTCTGATCAAAACTAATGAAGGGGCTTTGACCCACCCCAAAGCCCCTTGACCTATTCATTTATTAGCGCGCATGACTCAAAATTACAAAAATACTACATTTCTATCAAAATTGCGGTCCTAAGGGACCCCGCTCCAACAAGCCCCCAAAAAAATGTTGTGACTCATCTCGAGTCATATAGGTATTGATGTCTTCATATTTTTCTTCAATTCTTTGATGGTAGCAATGAAGGGCGCAAGGTCTCCGACACTCTGATCAACTGCACTCTGTGTTGTATCCACCAATGTTTGAGAAGTCAGTCCTTCTACGGCGATATTGATGCTCTAGTATGTCTGATTCATGTTCTTTACAACAACATCTAGATCTTGTGATAGCTTCATTGCTTCATCAGCTCACAAATTCATATGGTCTGTCACAATGTTCTTCTTTAGTCACAGTTCCTCAACTTCATCGTGCAAGATTTGAATTTTTTGAAACTGGGCCATCTGCTAAGAAAGTACAAACGTAGGTAGTTCCTCCTGAATATTATCAAACGCCTGATCCTTAGTGCACAGTTCCTGCCAAATATTTTTCACCAGGGGATTTGTCTACATAGATGTCCATAGGCACATATCTATTTGTAGTAGCCCAATTCCCTTGTTGATTGTAGTGGCAATACTTACTGAATCTTCTTTGACTAAGGCCACCCGCTCCGCGCGCACTTTTCGTAAAGTTTATGGATGCAGCTTGGCTTGCAACTCCGGAATCTGTTGCTCAAAATTTTCCTGTACTTCTGATCAGGAGGCCTTTAGCACTACTACGAGACTTTAAACTTTAACTTGCAATGCAGCTGAAGGAGGAATGGCTACCTTTGGTAGGTCACCACATAGTCTATCGATCAAAGTTTCCAATTCTGCTCGTGCTACTACTGCTTGCTGCGTTGTCTGAGCCTAGAGAGACTCTTTAGTTTTTTCCGCGATCTTCTTCTCAGCTTCACAAGGCTATTGGTGCACACACGCCTCCCTTCATAGCAGCTCATCTATAATAATTGTTTGAATTGCATGTAGCTTACTAGTGGGCAACATCGATAAGTCGATTCTAACTTTTGGGCAGGTTTGCACCTACGCACGCAATGTGGGTTGTTCTACTGTAACTACTACTCTAGGGATGGGGCATATCTTGCCATCCATCATGATGGTAATCATGCTTGTATTCTCATTTTCTTGAATCATCCTCACTTGATTCACGCTCGCCAAGATGTTGTCAGGCTTCAATTAGAGCACATGCAATCCTATTTGTAGCGCATCGACTGCGGCCTTGTACTGCCCCTCAAGTGCAATCCACCTATCCTCAAAGGTAGTTGCGACCACATCTGATATCTTATAAATTTCCTCCTCCATCAAGCTGACATGCTCAGTGCCTTCGACCTTTGAGCCCTTCCACTTCTTGTGCCCGCCCTTGGGGGTCTCGACGTTGCATTTAGTGCCCTTGGGAGATTGAATTCTAGTAACATCCAGACCATCTAGACATCCAAGATCCTCGAGCTCCTTCTTTGTTTCACTTTTAAGCTTTGTTTCTAAATAACATGTAGTAGGTATTGGTCCCAATGAATGGAAAAACATGTGAACCCATTCGGTCAAGGTCTTCTCATTCCAAACCTCCATCCACATCGCCAGGTGTTTGCGCGGTTCACCTTGGCCATAGAAAATATTAGTTGGTGGGGTAGCAGGCTGCTCAAAGCAAAAAATCATCATCCTGATGCATTCCTCCTAGTCCTTAAATCTCCCTTTGTGTGTATCTCATGAACGCGGTGGAGTTGCGCGAATGGCAAGATCAAGTGCCCAAAGCCTCCAATCTTCTAGGACAACCTTTTCCAACTTTTCCAAAAATAATACAACACTATCAGAACTATCAAAATAGGGTAATTATCTTACCTATGAGAAGATGCATCAAATTTTTTTAGTGATCTTGAGGTAGCGCAGTGCAGAGACATCATGCATACGGTTCTCCAAGTTCTCCATTTCTCCATCCGATTCTGAAAAACATGAGTTATCATTTTCCCAATTCAACATTCCATTAGTCGTAGGGTTGATCCAATCCTCATCCCATGCAATCAATTTGTAGGTATGGTCAAAAACATCTCCTTCGCACACTGGCTCTATATATCTTTCTCCTTCCAACAGATCCAAAGCTACTATAACCTAGTACCATAGTTTTCAAAGATCACGCTCCTGCACTTCAAGTTTATGATGCCTCCGATATCGATGGCCCAGTCCAATCTTAGCATCGCAGTGCAAGGGTCTACATCATCCAAAATTTTTATTACTTCAAAATATGCACATACCTTTACTCCAACAATGTCTACTAGAACCTGTGGAAGTCTTCTAAGCAGAATTATCTTTTGTTGATTATCCATGCATAGCTGAATGGTGGACCATTCTAGCTTTGGTTCACCCATATTTTTCCATGCCTGCTTAGGTAAAATATTTTCATCAGACCCTAAGTCCAAGATGACCTGATCCATCTCATATTCTCCAATTTGCACAGTCCTTCACATCTCCCGACCAATTCTCTTCTTATTCTTGTAGATCTTGTTGACAACCTTAGTCTTAGTTCGAGGCAACTCCTTATCCACGCATCTATCTATCAGAGCCTAAATATTTTCTAGTGCTTTATGGTTGTGTAATAACTTAATGTAGGCTTGTAGGAAAGGTTTGACTTCATCATCAATCTTTTCTTCCATGATTGACTTGGATGTGGATTCACCTGTAGCAGTAAAATACTTCTTGGCTTCTACAAAAGTTTCCTTTTCCTTTTGTAGGTTGAGTCCTTCCTTCTTTTCCAAGGCCTTCTTGATCAAAGGCTCTGCATCAGCCTTCTTTCCCTCATCTTCTCTGGTGGTAACGCCACTATGTGTAATTATTTTTACACCTGGGTCATCATCTCGTGGTTCAGATTTAACCATTCATATGTTTTTCATAGGCATCTGTTGTTTCTTTTCCTACATTCTAGCAATTAGAACAAGACAATCTTCAATCACATGATCAAATTGTCTACAATATCTACAAGACTATCACAAGGGTTCAGGTAGTCACATGCATAGTGTCTAGCGTCTCCAAAGTTATAGAAAATTAATTTTCCTCGTCCACGACCTACACCTCCACCTCTCCCTCCTCCCCTTCCTCTAGCTAGAGATCCTCCATGGCTAGAGGGGGGTGCAGGTGAAGATGGGTCAGCCTGCACCCTATAAAGGTTGGCACTATCCATCATTAATTCAAAGTTTCAGTAGTGGTGATCATCATGTCCAACCAAAGAGAATAATCTACATTGTTGTTGCTTCATCTCTAGCACATAGCTTCATAATCAAGGGCAATGGTTTGTGTCATGCCATCCAGCTACCTTACATTTAGCGCACCATAGTTGGGTGGTACTACTTGGCCCTGCAACATCCCTAGGGCATAATGGATTTGGCCCTCCCACCTGCATGTGATATTGAAAGAAGGTACACTAGTATTTTGTGTGCCTGAAGCCCTTTGTAATATCCCCAAGTAGGGACTGCTTAGCAAGCATGCACTAAAAAACGCAATTCTAGAAATATATGCTATAAATAAAGAAATTTACTCTTGGATCCTATAGATTAGACAATATACAACCTAAATCCAAGAATAGAGATGAAACAAATCAAACTAGATGGGGTAAACAGACCTCCCACACCTAGGATTGCTAAAAAAGGCTAAAACCCCAAACACTACAACACAGAAATTTCTGCATAAAAGAGATTGCACAGTCTAATGAGGGTATCTACACATGAATAGTAGATACAAATGGATCTGATATTTTATTAAACAGTATGGCTCAGAAAAATGAGATCTAGTCTCCTCTTTACAAAAGCTAGAGAACCCGGGAAGGGTTTCTAGGAATACACCTTGAATACAAATGGTGATCTTCAGAAAAATGACTGAATAATCAATGAAAATTGAAGCACAGGAGTGTGGAAGGCTATAATAATATATATATATATAATGTAGATATGATCAAATGCCTTCCCCCATGGAAGAATCAACCCTCCAATCACAGGAAAACTCCCCGAAATAACGCAATTCTAGAATGGAATAATGCTATAGGTGATGGAAATGTGTTGGCCTACTGAAAAATATTTTATATCAGCCCAAGTTTCCTCCAAACTGATCCTCCAATATAAGGAAACCTCCCTCCTATTCAAAACCAACTCGAAAGAGGTTTTCTCAACCCTCCACTGTAACACCCTGCAACTCAACACAACCTCCTACAGAAACTACGCTGAAACTGAAGAATGAAGATTGGAACCAATGCCATATGTGTGGAATGATAGACCAGGTCTCTCCCAAGAGCTACTCAAAGGGAAGAGAATGAATTCCTAAACAGGAATACCTTGGTGCTAAACAACACCGACAATCTTAGTTAAACATCTAAAGAGAGCAAAAGTCTAAGCAGACATCAAAATAAAATTCATAAGCTAACCTCAAAATGGCTTCCATCCTCTTCCTTATAAGCTAAGTGAGTCTTCTTAACTTGTGTCCCACTCAATAGGGTTTCCACCCTCACACAAACAATCTCCCTCCAAAACTGCGTTGTACCTTCATTAGAGCCACTCCTCTAAACTGCGTTGTTTGATTTGGTCAAGGTTGACCTCTTCAACCTGCTTCAGCCCTTTCACACCTAAGGGTCTTCAATCCATCTCACATATAGCTATCTAGGCTGAAACGTATTCACATTGAGCTATTTTATTTGCTGATCCACTCCTCCTACATTTATGTTGTTCACTTGGTCAAACTTGACTTTGTCCACATGCAAAATGTCCTTGTTCACACATGAGAGTGTAAAATACAGCTGGCATCATGATCCCCTTTCACACTATGAGGGATTTTATCCTTATTTCTAAAATGTATGGTTCTCCTTACCCATTTATTCATCTCCTCAGTGACATTAGCAAAATTTAATATTCCAATTTGATGCATGCAAATTTTGGAATATTACAGTCCTCCCCTCCCAAATGTTGCTTGTCCTCAAGAAACTGCAAGGATAGAACTGAAGAGCATCCTCTTCTCCCCCTGTAGGACCCTCATAAGATTAAATCATCCAAGGATCAAGGTGATGTCTCATCAATATCTCTCCAAGTTGACCCTCCCAACTAAGCAAGCCAGCTTTCGGTGAACATTCCAAATAGCTATCATCATGTGAAAGTAAAGTATCAATGGAGGCAAAAATGGGCGGTCTAAAGGCATTATTGAGGCAAGAGGTCTAATATATATTGGTATCTACCATCCCCATATGAATCTCCCATCCCCCAAGCTATCATCCATACAAAATGAGTTACCTCCCAACACGGCAACTCCTGAAAATCCTTCTCCACCTTGAGCTCCTACAAAGTAGGTGGGCTGAAAATCTGAACATGGTAGACAAAGTATCCTACCCCATGCTGATATCCTCTCCACTGAAGATAATTGTAGAGAATTTTATGATCTTGGGCTGCAATACTGTTGCCCTCAAGTGGCAGTAAGGAAACTAGATCTCCAAAGATTCCTCCCCCAACGTTGTGAATGAAGCTGGCCCAAACCATCTCATATATGATGGATAATAAATCACCACCATATGGCATCCCATCCATCTCATGGCCTTCATCATAAAGAAACAAATATTTTTCTGTGGTGGCCATATCTCCTCTCATGCTCCCCTTAGAACATGTAATGCAAAAAGTGTGGGAATCCTCCTTCCCAAGGAACACATCCACCCAATGTGTTTCTCCCCTAATCATGCTTCCCATATAGGCAAGAACAACATCAGCAAATGGGATCATGACTAGCATCAAAACGAAGGAAATACTGAAGGTTTCATGTGGTGCTGGAAAGTACCAATAGTCTCCCAAGTGGTCGCAGTGTAGTCTTTGTTGGCAATATGATGCAGAGTGTTGTCCTTGATGGAAACCTACTTGATGAAGTTGATGGCAACCTACTTGATAAATTTGTCCTTGATGAAAACTGACTTGATGAGTTTGTTAATGATGTAAATTTGATGTATCTACAAAGTAGTTCAGATGTAGTGGAGAAAGGAATTCCTGTAAGGGCCAGAGAAATGATAAATATGATATGTCACAAAGCATACGCGGGTTTGTAAAGGTGAAGTAGCGTATGCACGCGGAAAAGTACATGCCAAGTCCCGTATGCCAATTTGCACTCTAATTTTATAAATCCAGGGAACATAACAATCGTATAGGCCCATAGTATTGAGTGCTGGATTATCTATTTGATCCCGTCTAGGAATACCATCGGAATTGGTGTGGTTTTGACTCATGGTATTGATGAAAGCTAAATCTATATAAGGAGAAGAAGATTATTGTGCAAGGGTGTGCAAGTGTCTGGGTTTTAATGAATACTTCACTCTGAAGTATATTTCCATGGTGGAACTCTGTTCTTAATTGATAGATCTGAATCTATGATGCACCTATGGATATGATGAAGGTTCAAGATCTCTAGATCTAGAAATGATGAATCTCTAGGATGATCTGAAAAAAAATGATGAAGACCTGGCGCAAGTCTGATGAAGAAATTGAAGAAATCTGGGTAAGTTTATAGATCTGGTATGTTCTGCAAAGTTTATCTTTTATAGATCTATACGCAGGTTCGTTCCATGAAAAGCGCGTGTATATGTGGTTCCGCTTAAATAAAAGCGTGTATGGCAATCAGGGTTTCTAAAAATAAAATGCACTTAAGTATACGCAGGTTCAGCTCTGTGAAAGAGCGTATATACGCAAGTTCAGTGAAATAAAAGCGCATATGGAATCTAGGGCTTTGCTGAAGTATGTGAAATGAAATGTCTGATCTATTTTTCTGTTTTACTGCTATCTGTCAAAGATGTATTCATATAGATCTAGGTTGTTTAAATGTTAATTGTGCTGCTGATTATTTTGATTAAAGATCAAGTTGTTGGTTGATTATTCAATGACTAAATTGATGAAGGAAGAATGACTGTATAAACAGTTCTGTATGGTTGATAGATTGTCTGAACAGAAATATGATTTCAGATCTGAATATGAGTCTGAAATAATTCTGAAAGAAAGCATACACAGAAGAATACGCTAGTTGGTGAAAAGGAAAGCGCGTGCATATGCGAAAATGGTGAAGAAAAGTCGCGTATACAAAGTTACTATACACTAAAGAATACACAGGTTGGAGTGAATAAAGGCGCGTATATACGCAGGTTACATAAAGGAAAACAACGTATGGTATTTGAATTAATGAATTTTCAGGGTTGAGCTTACATCTACATATCTATTCTGAAGTCTGGGTTATCTCTAATATTTTGGTTACAGTGGTCTCATTGTTCTGTTTGAAGTATTGGGCAAAGTATGTTTGTTGATAAGTGAAGGGTTGTGTTGAAGCTATTTGATCCAGTTTGAAAATTGATGA
This sequence comes from Pinus albicaulis, assembly GCA_034641835.2. NCBI lineage: Eukaryota > Viridiplantae > Streptophyta > Pinopsida > Pinales > Pinaceae > Pinus > Pinus albicaulis. The sequence continues at coordinate 57,470,966 of CM076579.1, read as the reverse complement.
AACGTGGTCTGCAGTGGTGCTGAGGGTCGAAGCCTTCAGTGAGGGGGTTGTAGCTCCCTTCCAGTGGTAGCTGGTAAACGAGAACAGGGGGTAGTAGCTCCCTTCTATGAGAGGCTGGTAAACAAGAGAAGGTTGTAGCCTTCTGCATGTGGATGCCTGCGTGCTAGTACGAGTCTGCGCCAACACAATGTTGTAAGATGTTTTCTTTATAATAAATATTGAAGACTGAGATGACGGCAGCGGTGGTTTTTTCCCGAATTGGGTTTCCACCTTAAATCCTAGTGTTCATGTGTGTTGCTTATGTGTGATGATTTATTATGTTCTTACTGCACATGTTAACTTCTTACTAAACATCTAATGTATGAATGATGCAATGATCTAAGTAAATAATTATCTGCATAATGAGATCTCTGGCAATACACGAGTTTCATTGAGGACATTCGCGTGTATACGCGACTTGGGTTTAGTAAAGTAGCATATGGATTTTGAAAAATTAAAAAGTTTTCAGTCTGCACTAAATACTGATTCACCCCCCCTCTCAGTATTTTTCCCAACAACTGGTATCAGAGCAGGTCCTTCTGAAAAAGCTTAGCTGCTAGAAGGAAGATCAAGCAAGATGAGAAATCAAGAAGGAATAGCATCTATTAGGCCTCCGCTCTTTAATGGAAACAATTTAATCTTATGGAAAAAAAGGATGAGATCCTATCTTCAGTCTCTGGGAGCATATGTATGGGCCATTGTTGAAGGAGGATATCAATATCCAGCCGCAGTACCAACAAATCCGACGGAAAGGAAGAATTATGAATCAAATGCAAAGGCGGTCAATGCTCTAACGGAAAGTCTAACTGAATTTGAATTCGTCAAAGTCATGCAGCTGAATACAACAAAGGAAATATGGGACAAAATCATTCTAAGTTATGAAGGTGATGCAAAGGTAAAAAGTGCAAAACTCCAAACTCTCAGAATTGAATATGAAAATTTGAAGATGCATAGTGATGAGAGTATTACCAGTTTCTTTTTATGTCTTGATGATGTTGTAAATCGTATGAGAAATCTGGGTGAAACAATAATCGAATCTACTTTGGTTGAGAAAATTTTAAGATCTCTAACGGCAAAATTTGAGTCAAAAGTTTATGCTCTTGAAGAAAAACAGGATCTTCAAAATCTTACTGTGGTGCAACTTCATGGCATACTAACTTCTTATGAAATGAGAAGAGGAGGATCATCTGAAGTCAAAGAAGCTGTCTTTAGAGATTCTACAAAAGGGAAAGAAGTACAAGAAGCAGAAGGATCAGAATATATCTCAGAAGAAGATGAGGTTAATTTTGTAAAGAAACTTCAACTTGGGAAAGGACAGTTTAGAGGTAAGATTCCTTTCAAATGTTCTGATTGTGGAAGAGTTGGTCATTATGCTGCTAAGTGTCCTTATAAAGAAAAACCTGCAAAAGGGAAGGAAGTAGCAAGAAGGAATAATAATTAGTTTAGCACTAGAAAAAGTTACTATACTCATGAAGACAGTGATGGGTTATCTGATAGTGAGGAAGAATGTGAACAAGAACTTAGACTTCTCATAACATTTGAAAAAGAATCTAGAGAAGAAAAGGATACTTTTGTGGATGCTCTAGAGGACAACGTTTTTCTTGAAGAAAACAATCAACTCAAAATACGCTTAGAAGAAAGTAAAATTCTCTTAGAAGAAAGGAAAATAACCATAGAGACTCTGGAAAAGCAGATTGAAGAAGTGAAGAAACACAATGAAAAATTAGAATGTGAAGTGGTAAGTCTAAGAAAAGAAGTTGAGAAAGTAAAGGCTCTGAATCTTAAATTTGCTAAAGGATCTGAAACTTTAGAAGAGATTATCAAAGTACAACGTTCTCCTCTTATAAAGATAGGTCTTGGATATATCGGAGAATCCTCTCAGGCTTCAGCACCAAATTATCTAAAAGCAACTACAACTGGTTTACAACATTTTGCCACTCAGCAAGGGAATAAAGAGTCTTTACAGGTAAAGCATGATCATCTCAATTCAAAGAAAACTAACAGGAATACCTTTCAAAGAAACACCAATCAACAGGTAAATTCAAGTAGAAGATTTCATGATCGCAGAAATTTCTTCTTCAATGGACAATGTTTTTCATGTCAGAATTTTGGTCATAAATCTGTTCAATGTGTTGCATATAAAACCATTATGACAAGAGAAGCAAGAAAAAAAAGGATTGATAATGAAACAAAAGGGAATACCTATAAAAATTTTTCTCCTCTTCTAAATGAAGTTGAATGTGCTTATTGCAATAACTTTGGCCATGTAGAATCTGAATGTAGGAGCAAAGTTCAGCCAAAAGAGCATCTTCCTTCAAGCTCCAAAGTATGGAAAAAGAAGGAATTACAGGTTGAAAATTGTGGCATAGAATTATTTGCAGAAGGTGAAGAAAATCAATGGTACATTGATAGTGGATGCTCAAGACACATGACAGGTGACAAAAACAAACTTCTTGCATATAGTGCTCTAGAAAAGGAAAAGAAGGTTACATTTGGAAATGATACTCCTGCGGTAATTAAGGGAAAAGGGTCTGTGTTTCTAAAGGAGAAGGTGAAAGCTAATGATGTCATGTATGTGGATGGACTAAGGCATAACCTGTTAAGTGTAAGTCAAATGTGTGATCAAGGAACTGAAGTTGTCTTTAGTTCAAAAGAATGTGTGGTATGTGATCTTGATACATGTAAAACAATTATCAAAGGAAAAAGAACTCCAAGCAACCTGTATGTATTGAAGAACTACAATGAACAATGCTACTTGAGTAAATCTTCAGAAAACTGGCTATGGCATAGAAGGTTGGGACATCTGAGCTTCTCTCAAATCAACAAATCAAGCAGACTTAAAATTGTATGTGATCTTCCCAATGTTACTCTACCCGAAAATATCATATGCAAGTCTTGTCAATTTGGTAAACAAACCAGAGTACAGTTTAATGCCAAGGAAGGATCATCAAGAAAGCCTCTTGAACTTATTCATACTGACATATGTGTACCTATGAGGAAAAATTCACCGCGTGGTGAACAATACTATATCTTGTTTATTGATGATTTCTCTAGAATGTGTTGGATTGGGTTGCTTAAACACAAATATGAAGCATTTGAGAAATTTCAGAGCTTTAAAGCTCTGGCTGAAAATGAATTAGATCTAAAAATCAAGTGTCTTAGATTTGATTGAGGAGGAGAATACACTTCAGATGAATTCATTGAATTTTGTGAACAACATGGCATAAAAAGACAGTTTATTGTAGCCGGCACTCCACAAAAAAATGGTGTAGCAGAAATAATGAACAGAACAGTTCAACAAATGGCTAGAGCTATGCTTGATGATTCCGAAACACCTGACACATTTTGGGGAGAAGCGGCACATACAATGGTAAATATTCTTAACAAGGAACATGTTCGTGTAAATAGTGACAAAAATCCATATGAACTTTGGTATGGTAATACTCCCACTGTGAAGCATTTTAAAGTTTGAACCCAGAGCAGATGAAGGAATACTTCTTGGTTACTTCTCTAGGAGTAGAGCATATAAATGTTACAATAAAAGACTTCAAAAGATTCTTGAATGTATTGATGTTGTTATTGATGAGTCTCCTGCAGCCCCAAAAGAAGAAAAACAAAAAACAAATGAAGATGATGGTGACATATGTCCTTCTACATCAAATATCAATGATATAGACATTGAACCCAATGAAGAACCTGAAGATGATTTATCTAAAAAAGCTCCATCCAGATATGTTCAAAAGAATCATCTAGAATCTCAAATTTTGGGAGATAAGGGATCAGGTGTACAAACAAGAAGGACTCTTATGGGATCTTCTAGCTATCTGGCATTTCTATCCACTATTGAACCACACAATTTCAATCAAGCTAGCAAAGATGAATGTTGGATTCAAGCCATGAATGAAGAGCTTGATCAAATTGAAAATAATCACACTTGGGAATTAGTACCAAGACCTCATGACAAAAATGTCATTGGAACTAAATGGATATTCAAAAACAAGTTAAATGAGAATGGGGAGGTTATAAGAAATAAAGCTAGACTTGTTTGCAAAGGGTATGCTCAACAAGAAGGTATAGACTTTGAAGAAACTTTTTCTCCTGTAGCTAGACTTGAAGCCATAAGAATGTTTCTTGCTTTTTCAAGCTTCCAACAGATCAAAGTTTATCAAATGGATGTTAAATCTACGTTTCTCAATGGTGATCTAGAAGAAGAAGTGTATATAGGACAACCATAAAGCTATGTTGAAAATGCAACAAGATGATGGAGCTTAGTGAAATGAAGTCGCCTTCACTAAGTGGGCCCGCAGGCTATTTTTGGCGCAAAGTCTATTTTTAGACTATGTCTATTTTTAGACATATGGAGCATGGTCTAGGAGTTGAAATATGCTATTCTTGGATGATTGGTTGAGTTGGTAAAAATAGATGGACCTCTATTTTTAGACATTTGGGCGGAGTCTATTTTTAGACTGCCAGGCTAAAAATAGAAAAGTCAAATATTATTTACCCTTAATAATATTTGGACTATAAACTTCAATTTATCCTCTTGCAACACTTCAGTTGGAGCTATGGATGTGGCCCATGCATCTGACAAAGGAATTACGCTATTCCTAGGGGTTTGGTGAGCTCATGCATGGTTGACTTCAGTTAGAACTCAAGTGGCGGAGTTTGGTGGAGTTGATGAGACAGTTGGTGGAGTTGTGTTCGGGTTAACTTAGTTGAACTAGTTGTATTTAGTTTAACTGGCTAATACACTAGAGATGAGTGAGGTGAATTAAATATTATTTACTTCACTAAATATTAACTCATTATTCAACTTAAGAACACATCAGTTGACTGCAGTGCATGGACAGTTCAGTGAAGACCAGTGGAAGAGGTAGATGAAAGTGTGAGTTTGCTATTAGTTGTGACATTAGTTGTGGATGAGATTGGCACAAGCATTGGAGGAGATTGCTCATGAGGATTGCACAGATCAATCCAGTGGGATTCGAACTTGGATCTCTTATTACACCAACTTGGATTGCGCAATAGAGGCAGGAAAATAGTGGATGAGTTTTGAACCCATGACTTGTTCAAAACTGAGCTAGTTTGTGTGTAACTTTTGGAGATAGTACTGAGTACTTGTGAGGAGTATTGTGCTATGTATTTTTACATGTTCTCTTCTATTATAATATACAAAATAGCTGGGGGTTTTCAGCTATAAGCTTTCCCCATTACATATTGTGTTTATGTGTGCATGCGACTGTTTCTATTTCCACATATTGATGATCAATTGTAGAAGAGGTTATGTGTTATGCATGAATTCGAATTAGTGTGTGACCAGGATAATCTCAGTGGATAAATATTCATTATTAAGAAAATTTCTACATGGTATCGGAGCTAATTGATCACCGGGATCTATTACAGTGTTTACAATTATTTCGGTAGACAGAGTCTGTAACGGGCCAGGTACCCTCTGGATCCATCCTTTCTCTCAAAGGTGACATATCCAGTAAATGCCCTTACAGTCGATCTCTGTGCTAGAAATAATTTCTTCTCACAGATCCAGAAGCAATTGAGTTTTGAGCTTGGAATTCGAATTTTGCAGCAGATTGTTTTCTTGGTGCCGGAGTTGAAATGTCTTTCAACGGTTTGCGACTTGAGTATGCCCTTGAAGGCAGTTCGAATTATGTTGCATGGAAAGACCGGATGGAGGCGGTATTAGATGATAATGGGCTGAAGGAGTTCGTAGATATGGATGTCCAAAATCCTACTGATCCTGCTGAAGTTGAGGCTTGGCAAAAGAAGATGGCGAAATGTCAAAGGATTCTGTTGGAGGGCGTGAAGGATCACATTGTATCCAGCCTGTTGGGAAAAATACTGAGAGGGGGGGGCTGAATCAGTATTTACTGCATATTCAAAACTTTTACTTTTTCCTGCTTCTAAAACCCATATGCTACTTTCCTGAAACAGACTCGCATATATACGCGGATACCCTTTATGAAACTAGCGTATACACAGATATCTAATTATGTCATTAGTTCTTCACTTAACTCATTCCATCATTCATTTATCAGATGTTTAATAAACAGTAAACATGTGCAGTAAGAACAGAGTAAACCATCACACAAATCATAACACATGAACACCAGGATTTTTAGGTGGAAACCCAAGTCGGGAGAAAACCACCGCTGCAGTTGCTCAGCCTTCAATATTTTATTATAGAGAAAACATCTTACAACATATGTGCTGGTGCAGACTCCTACCAGCACACAGGCACCCACCTACGCTCGTTTACCAGCCTCTCCTGGAAGGGAGCTCCAACCCCCTGACTTGTTTACCAGCCTCTCCTGGAAGGGAGCTACGACCCCCTGATCTCGTTTACCAGCCTCACCTGGAAGGGAGCTACAACCCCCTGACTGAAGGCTACAACCCTCAGCACCTCTATGGACCACGTTTCATCAATTTGCACACTGGATCCAACAACTTCAATAGAACACAAATTGCAGGCCACGTTTCATCATATTTTCAGACTGGACCCATTCCATACTTTTAAGCTCAAACAAACATCACCAACAGATACTTACCAATTCAGACAACTCATATCAGATAGCATAAATACAGCAGAACAGATCAGATTTTTCATACCCCATGCTTCAGCAAACTCGCGCTTTCCCTTCACTGATGTCGCGTATATACGCGCTTCCGTCCACACAAACCAGCGTATACCTCTGTGTATATTTCATTGCGCATACATGCTTTCTCTTCAGCAAAGCCGCGTATATACGCGCTTCCTCTGTGGCAAAGTAGCGTATAGATCTTCAACCACTATAGAGCAGCATACTTCTTCATATCAGATATTTAGTTCAGATTTACCCTTTTACATCAGACAGATGTTCGCCTAGATGTTCGCCTCATCACAGATCTAAGTCTTCCATAAGCAGATCTAGTAGATACAAGTGCATTTCAGATCTAGATCCCCTTCTTCATCATTGGTGCATCATACATTCAGATTTATCATTCAAGTGTAACCCTTTCCATTCAGATCTACTTCAGAGAGAAGTATTCATTCAAGCTCATACATCTTGCACCCACACTTCTGATTTGCACAATGAATTTCTTCTCCTTATATAGGTTTATCCTTTTTCAATACCACGGGCCAAAGCAATACCATGAGCCTTCAATACCACGAGCCCAAGCAATACCATGAGCCTTCAATACCACGGGCCAAAGCAATACCATGAGCCTTCAATACCACGGGCCCCTTTTTCAATACCATGAGCCAAAACAATACCATGAGCCCAAAACTACATTACTTCCGATGTTATTCATGGACGGGGTCAATTAGGCGGATCATTACCCAATACAATGGGTCAATACCATGGTGGTCACCCCTGGTTTTGCACTTTTTGAGCGCTTTTACCCATACGCGACTTGGCACATTCTTTTCCGCGTGCATACGCGACTTCCCCTAGACATATCCGCGTATGCCTAGAGACATAATCTTTTTCATCATAGAATTAGCACATGCTGAATTCCTTTCTTCATTGCCTTCTGTACTCACTGTAGATACATCAGATTTAGTTCATCAAACCATATTCTATCAAGCACAACTTCATCAAGTAAGTTGCCATTCAAGGACAACACTCAGCATCAGATTGCTTAACAAACATCATTTCATATCAGATTTACATAATCTACCAAGTCCAACAAGTCAAGAATAACTTCATTAGGTGGTTTGCCATCAAGGAAAATACATGTCAACAGCCGCATGTCTTCATCTTCATTCAGTGGGTTTCCATCAAGGACAACACTCTGCATCATATTTCCAACAATCTCCCCCTTTGGACTTGATGGCAACCACGATGGTGTTTGGTTACCACAACAGATAGGTACATTAAGAATACAAGGACACCATGTCACTTTCTCCATTTTTGACACCATTCAAACACCATGTCACTCTCCCCCTTTGACATCAAGGGCAAAGGGTGGATCAAAAACCAACATGCTCTCCCCCTTTTCTCCTCATGTGAAAGAAGCGTTCTGCAGATCTGATATATACTGAAGTGGCCAAGCTCCCCCTGAGTTCATGCTGAATCTTCAAACATGTTCTTCAATGAATTATATGACTCTATGAACTTCCTATCACCAAATACTCATACTTACATCAATTATCCAACCAAGTGGATTTACACATGAGACTCAAGTACCCAACCAAGTGGGTTTACACATTTCAACTTCAGCTACCCAACCAAGTGGGTTTACACATTTCAACGCAGCTACCTAACCAAGTGGGTTTACAAAATTTGACTCAGCTACCCAACCAAGTGGGTTTACAAATTTGACAAGTCCTTTCATGACTGAATATTACAAATTTACATCATGGGTCATAACATGACCTTTTCACCAAATTACAAATATGACTTTAAGACCGACACCAGAAAGTCCTTAATAAAGAGAACATATTTCAGAACCACCATAATGCCAACAATGCATTATACTCAGCAACGCCAAAGCTTCCCCTAAATCTGTGCATCCAAGCATCCTTGTCATATGACTAAGGCTCCCCCTTAGTTTGTGCATCCTGAACACTTTCACCAACAAATCATCAAGGCATCTTTATCAAAACATTAGACATAGAAATATGAGAACTGGAACACCACCAGAGATACCAAACAGTATCAGATATACCAAACAGTACTGCCATTGTGCTGAAGAGAGCTGACTCCAACCAAAAATGTCAGCAATCAGACATACGCGGTTTTCTGTGCAGGAACTCGCGTATATACGCGACTGTGTTTCATTAAACCCGCGTATCCAATGCTATCTTCTATATTTCAATCAGATCTGATCCTTTTTGAGAAAAAGACAGTGTTTAGCTTCTTTCTGAGATATTTTGAATGCTTCCCTGGACTACAGATAGATAGAATAGTGTATTTGTGTCTTCAAGCGTCATCCAATGGTTGTAGCATAAGCACATTAGTAACCACGCCTTCAGATTCTTAGCATCATTAATACATTCTTTCCAAGAGAAATTATCATACCAAAACAACATCTTCACACAAGTGTCAAGCAATCATCGATGTGGTCCAACATCACCATGATCTTCAAGATTTAACATGAAGGAACATACGTAGGCAAAAGATCTCAACCATAGTAACAAACTCTACATGATCTATTCTTATTTCTGAATCTAATGACTTCCAATTCATCTATGTGTGAGCATCAGGGATCAAAATCTCATCATAATGAACCATATACCAAGTCATCATCATTTAAGCATGAGTATCACAATAGCCAAGAATAATCAGTCATATTGCCAACAATGCAATCATTAGTATTCAACTTGCTGCTCCCCCTGAACCAGTGCTTCTCCTTAACTTGTGCAACCTGAATATTTTTTATCAGCAAGCCATCAGCAACAATCTCTGCATGATCTGTCCTTATCTCTGAATTATAGGACTTTCATCTCAGCAACGAATACTATTCATCATAAAGCAACCAAGCTTCATCCATAATCTTCAACACAAGTACCCATGTATCATTTCATTATCATGAGTATAACCAGAATAATGCTAACAGTGCAATCATCAGCAGTCAGATTGATGCTCCCCCTGGACCTCTGCTCCAGATCTTCAGCTATCAGATAAATTCTCTTATCATCAATGCATACGCTATTGTGTCTGCTGGAACTCGCGTGTATACACGACTTTGTTTCATATAACCCACGTATGGAAAGTGAAATATAGAAAATTTCACACCTTCATCTCCTCCTGCAAATTTACCTTCTGTTCCTGTCTTTTCTTCACACCAGATGCACTGTCAGAAATACATATAACCAGAATAATCAAATCAACCATGAGAGACATCATTCATTGCTCCCTTTGTGACGATACATTACTAGATCTCATAATGTATCCCACATCATTCCTGTAGTCAATAAGAAAAGTCAGCTTCAGAAGCGGATGACTGCAGTAGGGTCAGAATTCCCTACGTTTCTGATCGGTCCTCCATCTTGAATTGAGTGTTTTCTTCAAGAAAATCATTGTCTTCTAGAGCATCCACAAAAGTATCCTTTTCATCTCTAGATTGATTCTTATTCCATCCCTCCATCTTTTTCCAGATTTGTTTAAACTTTCTATTTGTGTGCTGGAGGTCATCCAATTCCTCATATCTGTTCAACCTGCATTCCTTTTCTACATGTCCATACTTGTTACAAGAATAACATCTCATGTGTCCAGAGAAATAAGCATAAGAATCATAATGAGTATTTCTACTCTTCCTCCTTTTACAATCAGCTGCTTTATGTCCATACTTGTTACATGAAAAACAATATCCTTTGAAGAAGCCAGAGTACCTTTCTATGTAGGATTTGTTAGTTTGTGGCTGAAATGATCTGCTCCTGCAATTTGCTGCAACATGCCCATAATTATGACATTTAAAACATTTAACATTCTTGAATGAATTCCTTTGAGAATACATGATTGTTGGTTGATCTTTAGTCTCTTTCAACACTTCAGGTTTTGCATTGACTTCCTCTGAATTTTTTGCACCTCCTTGTGAGCTAGATTCTCCTTTAACAGTTTCATGGAAACCAAGACCAAGTTTGATAGCAGGAGACCTTTGATTACTCAGAATATTGTCCAAAGTATTAGTACTATCTTGAAACCTCAAAATTTTAACCTTTTCTTCTAATTTACCTTTGAGAATGTTTACCTCAACCTCCAAGGCTTGACATTTCTTTGTCATGCTTTCTTCTTTCCTTCTTCCATCTTCTACTTGTTCCTTCAGATTTAGAATCTCTTCTTTCAACAAATCTTCGTTTTCTTCACATGTTTGTTGCAGCTCTTCATTCTTCTTGTTTGATTTTTCCAGAACTTCTTTGAGAGAGATGATTTCTGCTTCAAGGCTCTTATTCTTCTTATTTGATCTATCTAGGTCTTCTTTGAGGGAAATGATTTCTGCTTCAAGTCCTTCCTTTTCAAATGATTGTAGAGGTTCCTCATTCTTCTTACTTGATGCTTCAATTTTTGCTTGTAGAGAGATGATTTCTGCTTCAAGATTTTCATTCTTCTTAATTGATTTTTCCAGATCTGCTTCATCGAACATCAAAGCTTTGGAGGGAGATTCCTTCTCATTAAATATTCTTTGTTGATCTTTGATAACTTCTTCTAGGTTGATAGCATCATAATCCATTGTACCAATGAGACCACAAGGACGCCAATCACTATCTGATTCATCTTCTTCAATTTCCGCTAACCATGTTTTCTGAGGGATCTCCTTGTTCCGAGTAGGCTTCTTCTTTTGCTTCTTTGCCATGAGCACTTTCAGATCATGGTCAGAATCTTCTTCATCTTCACTGGACACTTCATCATCATCTTCTTTTGCATAATAACTCTTTCTCTTTTCAAATTTTTTCCCTTTACCATGCTTTTCTCTATAAGGACATTTAGCAGCATAATGACCAACTTTTCCACACTCAAAACATTTGAAGGGAAGCTTACCTTTGAATCTTCTAGTACCTAGTTGGAGCTTTCTCACGAAATTTGCTTCTTCTTCATCGGATATATAGCTGGATTCTTTGACAACTTCCTTTTCCTTTCCTTTTGTAGATGCTTTAAACGCAGCTTCTCTTATTTGAGAAGGACCTCCTTGTCTCATTTCAAAAGCAGTCAGAGTACCATGTAATTGAACAATAGTAAGTGTTTGCAGATCTTGCCTTTCTTCAATAGCTGAAACTTTAGAGTCAAATTTTGAAGTCAAGGATCTTAAGACCTTTTCCACCAGAGTAGTATCATTTATGGTTTCACCCAAATTTCTCATTCGATTTACAATATCATCCAGACGAAGAAAGAAACTGGCAACATTCTCATCACTATGCATCTTCAAATTTTCATATTCAATTCTAAGAGTTTGGAGTTTTGCACTTTTTACCTTTGTGTCTCCTTCATAGCTTAGAATGATTTTGTCCCATATTTCTTTTGCTGAATGTAGCTGCATCACTTTAGCGAATTCTGGTTTAGACATGCTTCCTAATAAGACATTCACCGCTTTGGCATTGATTTCATACTTCTTCCTTTCTGCTGCATCAGTAGGAATACTTGCCGGATATTGATAACCTTCTTCCACGATAGCCCATACATCTGCACCAAGACTTTGCAGATATGCTTTAGTTCGTACCTTCCAGAATATCAGATTGCTTCCATTGAATAGAGGTGGCTTTATAGACATTACTCCTTCAAGACTTCCCATTGCGACGGATCTCCTTCAAGCGATCAAGCTTCTGCAGAAGAACCTCCTCTGATACCAATTGTTGGGAAAAATACTGAGAGGGGGGGTGAATCAGTATTTACTACATATTCAAAACTTTTACTTTTTCTTGCTTCTAAAACCCATACGCTACTTTCCTGATACAGACTCGCGTATATATGTGGATACCCTTTATGAAACTAGCGTATACACAGATATCTAATTATGTCATTAGTTCTTCACTTAATTCATTCCATCATTCATTTATCAGATGTTTAATAAACAGTAAACATGTGCAGTAAGAACAGAGTAAACCATCACACAAATCATAACACATGAACACCAGGATTTTTAGGTGGAAACCCAAGTCGGGAGAAAACCACCGCTGCAGTTGCTCAGCCTTCAATATTTTATTATAGAGAAAACGTCTTACAACATATGTGCTGGTGCAGACTCTACCAGCACGCAGGCACCCACCTGCGCTCGTTTACCAGCCTCTCCTGGAAGGGAGCTCCAACCCCCTAACTCGTTTACCAGCCTCTCCTGGAAGGGAGCTACGACCCCCCGATCTCGTTTACCAGCCTCACCTGGAAGGGAGCTACAACCCCCTGACTGAAGGCTACAACCTTCAGCACCACCTTGGACCACGTTTCATCAATTTTCACACTGGATCCAACAACTTCAATAGAACACCACTTGCAGGCCACATTTCATCATATTTCCAGACTGGACCCTTTCCAAACTTTTAAGCACAAACATACATCACCAATAGATACTTAACAACACAGATCAGATAGCAGAAACACAGCAGAACAGATCAGATATTTCATACCCCTTGCTTCAGCAAACCCTAGTTTGCATACGCGCTTTTACTTCATTGATGTCGCGTATATACGCGCTTCCGTCCACACAAACCAGCGTATACCTCAGTGTATATTTTATTGCGCATACGCGCTTTCTCTTCGCTGAAGCCGCGTATATACGCGCTTCCTCCGCGGCGAAGTAGCGTATATATCTTCAATCATTACAGAGCAGCATACTTCATCAGATTAGATATTCAGTTCAGATCTACCCTTTTGCTTCAGACAGATGTTCGCCTAGATGCTCGCCTCATCACAGATCTAAGCCTTCCATAATCAGATCTAGCAAATACAAGAGCAATTCGGATCTAGATCCCCTTCTTCATCATTGGTGCATCATACATTCAGATTTATCATTCAAGTGTAACCCTTTCCATTCAGATATACTTCAGAGAGAAGTATTCATTCAAGCTCAGACATCTTGCACCCACACTTGTGATTTGCACAATGAATTTCTTCTCCTTATATAGGTTTATCCTTTTTCAATACCACGGGCCCCTTTTTCAATACCATGAGCCAAAACAATACCATGAGCCTTCAATACCACGGGCCCCTTTTTCAATACCATGAGCCAAAACAATACCATGAGCCTTCAATACCACGGGCCCCTTTTTTCAATACCATGAGCCAAAACAATATTACTTCCGATGGTATTCCTGGACGGGGTCACATAGACGAATCATTACCCAATACAATGGGTCAATACCATGGTGGTCACCCCTGGTTTTGCACTTTTTGAGCGCTTTTGCCCATACGCGACTTGGAACGTTCTTTTCCGCGTGCATACGCGACTTCCCTTAGACAGATCCGCGTATTCATAGAGACATACTCTTTTCATCATACTTTGAGCACATTCTGAATTCCTTTCTTCATCGTCTTCTGTACTCACTGTAGATACATCAGAATTAGTTCATCAAACCATATTCTATCAAGCACAACTTCATCAAGTAAGTTGCCATCATCTTCATCAAGTGGGTTTCCTTTCAAGGACAACACTCAGCATCATATTGTCAACAAACATCATATCACATCAGATTTACATCATTTACCAAGTCCATCAGGTCAAGTATTACTTCATCAGGTGGTTTTCCATCAAGGACAACACATGTCAACAGCCGCATGTCTTCATCTTCATTCAGTGGGTTGCCATCAAGGACAACACTCTGCATCATATTTCCAACACAGCCTGCATGGAAAAGCTTATCCATATTTTATGTGGAAAGCGTTGACAGATCTATTCTAGAGCAAGAGCGACCAAAGGAAGTTGGTGCTCAAGGATAAACTCAGAAACATTAAGATGGAGAAAGGCGACAGTATCGCCAAGTACCTCACGAAGTTCACTCAGTGCAGAGATGAGCTGGGAAGTGTGGGGGTGACTGTCGAAGACGAGGACATGGTTGACCTGGCTCTCCTTGGGCTTCCAAAGAGTTGGAATTCCTATGAGGACTCTGTTAATGGTCAGGAGAAACTGCCAATATGGAAGCGACTTTGGTCGGATCTTGTGCAGGAGGAGATAAGGCGGAGTACCAGGGACGGATCTTCATCGAAGAATGAAGATGAAGAAAATTGCGCTTTGGCTGCCAAAGAAAGGAAGGGGAAGAGCAAGAAAAATACTTCTCAATCCGGTGCAAAAGGCAAGAAGCAGGACATGTCCAATGAAGTGTTTTCACTGTCACCAGCACGGACACTATGCCACAAATTGTCCGCAGAAGAAGAAAAATAAGAAGGCTACTGGATCTGCAGCGGGAGAGGCATTGGCCTCCCAGTTTGAACTAGATTTTTCATTGATCGCATGCTTAGTCTCAAGTGTGATGGGATAAGTATGTTTCTTGGACAGTGGTGCGTCATTTCACATGACAGGAGATCGGGATCTGTTTTCAGATCTGGAGGAAAAAGATCTTGGAGTGCACATCAAGATGGGCGATGATGGTAGATATAGTGCAACCGGTATCGGTACCATTTCCTTTGAGTGGGAGTCTGGTAAACCCTTCGTATTGAAGGAAGTTTTGCATGTTCCAGGATTGATGAAGAATCTGAGCTCTGTGGCAATGTTGGAAGACAAGGGGTATGATGTGGTCTTCAGCGAAGGAAAAGCCTTCTGCCTGATGGATGGCTTGGAGAGACACGGAAGATAGGGGGTTGAGTCAAGAACCTTTATCGGTTGCAAGTAGATAGGCACTTTGACAATAGCATGCAAGGCGGGAGAAGTGGCGAGCTGGGATGATGGCGAGCTAATGACACTTAGGAGATTGGGCTGCACCTTCACCATGGAGCTTTGAAGATCTTTATGACGTTTACATCTTAGGGCTTCCTAAAGGCACTCTTGCGCAGTCAGATCAGTGCAAGGGGTGTACCTTGGGAAAATTTGTGAAAGCCACCTTTCACGAGAAGGATAGTCGCGCCACGACGATCCTTGAGAGAATTCACACAGACGTGTGTGGACCTTTCTCGGTAGCTTCGACAGCAAAGCACAGGTACTATGTGATCTTTGTTGATGATTATTCTCGGAAGTGCTGGATCTTCTTCATGCAGAAGAAGAGCGAGACATACTCAAAGTTCTGTGAGTTCAAGGCGCTGGTGGAGAAGGAATCGGGGAAGCATGTGAAGGCTCTTAGGAGCGACAATTGTGGTGAATTCATCTCTGCCGAATTCAAGGACTTTTGCAGCGCAGAAGGAATTCGGAGAGAGCTCATAGCACCTCATAACCCACAGCAGAATGGGGTTGCTGAGCGGAAGAATAGAATGATCGTGGGTGTTGCACGGGCGATGTTGCATGACCAGGGCCTACCCCTTCACTTGTGGGCGGAGGCATGCAATACTGCAGTGTATGTGCAGAACCGTTTTCCTCACAAGATACTTGGAATGAGTACACCGGAGGAGGCGTTTTCTGGCAAGAGGCCTGACATTTCTCATTTGAGGATTTTTGGCTCACCTGTCTACATGCATGTGACGAAGGATGCCAGAAAGAAGTTGTATCCGACCGCAGAGGTTGGGATATTTGTGGGGTACACTGATACGCCCCACAACTATTGTGTGTATTTGCCAAACATTCGCAAGACTGTTGTGCGACGGGATATCAAATTTCAGGAGGAGAAAGCCATGCAGTGTTCGCTTGAGAGGGAGCCACACTTGCATGCAGAAGAGGAGCTATTAGTTCCTAAGGAGGAGCTTCCGGATGTGGATCAGCCACAAGAGGAAGTTCATGGAGTGGAAGAGACCACTCATGCCGGCGCCAACCATCGAGAGGGCGCAAGCGCACTACGAAGGGCGAAGGCGCGTCGAGATGCGAGAGAGGGTTGTAGGACCACCTACGGCTCAGCGCAGACACCAGGAGACGGAGTCACGGGCAGGAATAATTTTGGGGGATGGAAAATTACCTTGAAGTTTAAAATAATGGCGAATCTCACTAATCCCTAATATGCAACCTATAAAATTTTTATTAATGTATTTGTAAAATTATTCAAATTTATCATGATATTATATATATTTTCTATATAATGTTGGCTATTTTTAAGGTAAAATAATTTTATATTGTAAAATTTGGGCGAATCATTTTTATAAAAAAATGGAAATTGGCGAATCTTTTTTTTGGAAAAACCATGGAAAATTAGCCCACACAACGAATATTAGCCCCTAAAAATTCAAGAGGTCATGGGGCCGTTACCTTTATAATCATACCTCTTGTGAGAAAATGTGTCGTGACAGAGCCATCCTCTTTCGAGGAAGCTGTGGAGGACCCCGCATGGGTAGATGCCATGGTGGAAGAGTATGATTCGATTGTCAGAAAAAGTGCATGGGAGATTGTCCTACAACCGGAGGGGAAATCAGTGGTGGGTTCGCGATGGATCTACAAAGTGAAGCAGGCGGATGACAAGAGTGTGGAGAAGTACAAGGCAAGATTTGTTGCCCGTGGCTTCTCACAGATCGGGGGGATCGATTATGAGGAGACCTTTGCACCTGTCGCAAGGTACTCTTCCATACGGACGATCCTAGCTCTCTTAGCGTAGATGGGGTGGCACATCCATCAGATGGATGTGAAGATTGCGTTCCTCAATGGAGTCATTGAGGAGGAGGTGTACATAGAGTAGCCCGAAGGTTTCAAGATCTTCAGCAGTGAGTCGCATGTGTGTAGACTCAAGAGAGAACTGTACGGGTTGAAGCAAGCACCTCGTGCTTGGTACACACGGATAGACAGTTATTTAACCAGACTTGGATTCTCCAAGAGTGAGGCGGATCCTAACCTGTACCAGATTGTGGTGGAGGGGAAGTTTCTAATCATTGTACTGTATGTAGATGATCTGATTTTGACGGGTGATGAGCTGTTGATACTTTCATGCAAGGAGGATCTTGCTAGAGAGTTTGAGATGAAGGACTTGGACCTCCTTCATTATTTCCTAGGATTGGAGATTTGGCAGCGCAGTGGTGGACTGTTTTTTTCTTAGGGTAAGTATGCTCAGGAGATACTGGAGAGGTTCAACATGCATGGCTGCAAGCCTGTTGATACTCCTCTTCCTGGTGGTTGGAGGAAGGATGATGCTACTTCAACGGAGGTAGTGGATGCCACTGTCTATCGACATTTGGTGGGGTCGCTTATGTATCTGGTCAATACACGACCCGATATATGCTATGCTGTTAACCAGCTTTCGCAAGCTATGGTTAAGCCTACCAAGCTCTTCTCGAAGGCAGGCAAGCATGTATTGCGTTATCTTAGTGGCACATCGGGATATGGTCCATGGTACATACAGGAGGATGGAGCGAAGCTTTGCAGCTTCACTGATGCAGATTGGGTAGGGAGCCCAACGGACCGAAAGAGAACATCTGGAGGAATCTTCAGTATCAGGTTGACAACAGTTTCCTAGTACAGCAGGAAGCATAGATCCGTGGCACTCAGTTCAGCAGAGGCCGAGTACATGGCAGCTAGCTTAGCTGCATGCGAGGCTATTTGGATGAGGAAGATCCTCGTCGGATTGTTCGGGTCGCACTTGGAGCCTACTGTGATTTATTGTGATAAATAGAGTTATATTAAACTCTCGGCTAATCCAGTATTTCATGATAGATCCAAACACATCGACATCAGGTACCATCATATCAGAGATTGTGTGCAGTGGAGAATCATGTTACTTTCATATATTCCCACGGAGGATCATGATGCTAACATATTGACGAAGGCGTTCACCAGGAGTAAATTCAAATTCCACAGAGGCAGGATAGGGGTTGCAAATAATCCATATCTTGTTGAGAGGGAGTGTTGAAAATGCAACAAGATGATGGAGCTTAGTGAAATGAAGTCGCCTTCACTAAGTGGGCCCGCAAGCTATTTTTGGCGCAAAGTCTATTTTTAGACATATGGAGCACGGTCTAGGAGTTGCAGTATGTTATTCTTGGATGATTGGTCGAGTTGGTAAAAATATATGGACCTCTATTTTTAGACATTTGGGCGGAGTCTATTTTTATACTGCCAGGCTAAAAATAGAAAAGTCAAATATTATTTACCCTTAATAATATTTGGACTATAAACTTCAGTTTATCCTCTTGCAGCACTTCAGTTGGAGCTATGGATGTGGCCCATGCATCTTAAAAGGAATTACACTATTCCTAGGGGTTTGGTGAGCTCATGCATGGTTGACTTCAGTTAGAACTCAAGTGGCGGAGTTTGGTGGAGTTGATGAGATACTTGGTGGAGTTGTGTTCGGGTTAACTTAGTTGAACTAGTTGTATTTAGTTTAACTGGATAATACGCTAGAGATGAGTGAGGTGAATTAAATATTATTTAATTCACTAAATATTAACTCATTATTCAACTAAATAACACATCATTTGACTGCAGTGCATGGACAGTTCAGTGAAGACCAGTGGAAGAGGTAGATGAAAGGGTGAGTTTGCTATTAGTTGTGACATTAGTTGTGCATGAGATTGGCACAAGCATTAGAGGAGATTTCCCATGAGGATTACGCAGATCAAGCCAGTGGGATTCGAACTTGGATCTCTCATTACACCAACTTGGATTGTGCAATAGAGGCAGGAAAATAGTGGATGAGTTTTGAACCTGTGACTTGTTCAAAACTGAGCTAGTTTGTGTGTAACTTTTGGAGATAGTACTGAGTACTTGTGAGGAGTATTGTGCTGTGTATTGTTACATGTTCTCTTCTATTATAATATACAAAATAGTTGGGGGTTTTCAGCTCTAAGATTTCCCCATTACATATTGTGTTTATGTGCGCATGCGACTGTTTCTATTTCCGCATATTGATGATCAATTGTAGAAGAGGTTATGTGTTATGCATGAATTCGAATTAGTGTGTGACCAGGATAATCTCAGTGGATAAATCTTCATTATTCAGCAATTTTATATAGGCTAAATTTTGGGAAATGATGAAAAACTTGTTTGTAGACTTAAAAAGGCTTTATATGGTCTCAAACAAGCTCCAAGGGCATGGTATTATCGTCTTGACAAATATCTTCATCAACAAGGATTTTCAAAGGGGTCTGCTGATAGCAATTTATACACAAAAACTGAAAGTGATAAACTATTGATTGTGGTTGTATATGTTGATGATATAATTTTTGGAAGTAATGAAGAATCTATGAGTCAGAAATTTGCTTCTGCTATGCAGCAAGAATTTGAAATGTCTTGACTTGGGGAACTAACATTCTTTCTTGGCTTGCAAGTGCATCAAAATACAGATGGCATATTCTTGTCACAAGCAGAATACCTTAAGAAAATTCTGAAGAAGTATGGCATGGAAGAGTGCAAACCTGTAAGTACACCAATGATAACCGAATGCAATCTCAGTTCTCATGATGATTCTCCCACGGTGAATCAACCAGAATACAGATCTATGATTGGAAGTCTACTTTATCTCACTAGGACTAGACCAGACATTATGCATGCAGTTGGGATTGTCGGATGATTCCAAGCTAATCCAAAAGAGTCTCATCTTCAGGCTGTCAAAATAATATTCAAATATATACAAGGAACTCAAGACTTTGGACTATGGTATCCAAAGAATGCCGATCTCACTCTTCATTCTTACACTGATGCAGATTGGGCTGGAAATGTTGATGATCGAAAAAGCACTAATGGTGGTGCATTCTATATGGGGCCCCGGTTAGTATCTTGGTTCAGCAAGAAGCAAAACTCTATTGCCTTATCTACAGCAAAAGAAAAATATGTGGCTGCCGCATCATGTTGCACTCAACTTATTTGGATGATGCAAACCTTACAAGACTTTCAAATCAAGTGTTCGCCGCCTATCTCCATTATGTGTGATAATACAAGTGCCATCAGTATCTCAAAGAATCCTGTTATGCATTCCAAGACCAGGCACATTCCCATCAATTATCACTTCCTACATGAACAAGTGCTTGAACAAAAGGTGAAGTTGGAGTATGTTCCCTCCAAAGAACAACTTGCTGATATATTTACCAAACCTCTGCCCAGTGGAGCATTCGAATATCTCAGACAGAAGCTGGGAGTGGTCTCTGCCATACAGAAGATCAGATCTACTTAAATGCAGAAGATTAAATTGGATACGTGGGTTTCCTGAAAGACAGTCGCGTATATACGCGAGTTTATACAAAGAAAACCGCGTATGGGTGGTTGCTGACAAATTTTTCTGGGACAAAATTCTTGAACATAGCTATGGTGCTGTTGGGTATCTCTGGTCATGTTTCAGCTCTCATATTTCTATTTCATTCTCTAATATTTGATGAAGATGCCTTGATGGTTCACTGTTGAAATTTTTCAGGATGCACAAGCTAAGGGGGAGATGAAGGAGTCAAATGGCTCAAGAACAGGTGTACAGGTTCAGGGGGAGCATTAGCTTTGCTGAGAATAATGCATTGTTGGCATTATGATGGTTTTGAAATATGATCTCTCTCTTGAGGTCTTTTTGGTATTTGTTATAAAAGGTCATTTTTGTAATTTGATGAAAAGGTCATGATGAGACCTATGATGTAAAACTGTAGTTTTCAGTCATGAAAGGACTTGGTCAAAAATGTGTAAATCCACTTGGTTGGATCTTCGATGTAAGTATGAGTCCTTGGTGATAGGAAAGGTCATAGAGTCATGTACTTCATTGAAAAATATGTTTGAAGATTCGGCATGAACTCAAGGGGAGCATGGTAACTTCAATGCACATCCGATCTACATCACTCTTCTTTCTACATGAGAAGAAAAACCTTGTTTTGGTTTTAATCCGCCCTTTGCCCTTGATGTCAAAGGGGAAGACTTTCATGGTGTTTGAATAGGGGGAGAGTATCATGCTGTTTGCATAATGATTATATTCAATGTATCTATCTGTTGAAGTGATAAAACACCATCATGGTTGCCATCAAGTCCAAAGGGGGAGATTGTTGGCAATATGATGCAGAGTGTTGTCCTTGATGGCAACCTACTTGATAAAGTTGTCCTTGATGAAAACTGACTTGATGAGTTTGTTAATGATGTAAATCTGATGTATCTATAGAGCAGTTTAGATGTAATGGAGAAAGGAATTCCTGTAAGGGCCAGAGAAATGATAAATATGATATGTCACAAAGCATACGTGGGTTTGTAAAGGTGAAGTAGCGTATGCACGCGGAAAAGTACGTGCCAAGTTGCGTATGCCAATTTGCGCTTTAATTTTATAAATGTAGGGAACATAACCATGGTATAGGCCCATAGTATTGAGTGCTAGATTATCTATTTGATCCCATCCAGGAATACCATCGGAAGTGGTGTGGTTTTGACTCATGGTATTGATGAAGGATAAATCTATATAAGGAGAAGAAGATCATTGTGCAAGGGTGTGCAAGTGTCTAGGTTTTAATGAATACTTCACTCTGAAGTATATCTGCATGGTGGAACTCTGTTCTTAATTGATAGATCTAAATCTATGATGCACCTATGGATATGATGAAGGTTCAAGATCTCTAGATATAGAACTGATGAAGACCTGGCGCAAGTCTGATGAAGAAATTGAAGAAATCTGGGTAAGTTTATAGATCTGGTCTGTTCTGCAAAGTTTAACTTTTATAGATCTATACACAGGTTCTTTCCATGAAAAGCGCGTGTATACGCGAGTCCGCTTAAAGAAAAGCGCATATGGCAGTCAGGGTTTCTAAAAATAAAATGCATTGAAGTATACGCAGGTTCGTCTCTATGAAAGCTCGTATATATGCAGGTTCAATGAAATAAAAGCGCGTATGGATCTAGGGTTTTGCTGAAGTATGTGAAATGAAATGTCTGATATGTTTTGTTGTTTTACTACTATCTGTCAAAGATATATTCATACAGATCTGGGATGTTTAAATGTTAATTGTGCTGTTGATTATTTTGATTAAAGATCAAGTTGTTGGTTGATTATTCAATGACTAAATTGATGAAGGAAGAATGACTGTATAAACAATTCTATATGGTTGATAGATTGTCTGAACAGAAATCTGATTTCAGATCTGAATATGAGTCTGAAATAATTCTGAAAGAAAGCATACACAGAAGAATACGCTAGTTGGTGAAAAGGAAAGCGCGTGCGTACGCGGAAATGGTGAAGAAAAGTCGCGTATACAAAGTTACTATACACTGAAGAATACACAGGTTGGAGTGAATAAAGGCGCGTATATACGCAGGTTACATAAAGGAAAACAACGTATGGTATTTGAATTAATGAATTTTCAGGGTTGAGCTTACATCTGCATATCTATTCTGAAGTCTGGGTTATCTCTAATATTTTGGTTACAGTGGTCTCACTGTTCTGTTTGAAGTATTGGGCAAAGTATGTTTGTTGATAAGTGAAGGGTTGTGTTGAAGCTATTTGATCTAGTTTGAAAATTGATGAAACGTGGTCTGCAGTGGTGCTGAGGGTCGAAGCCTTCAATGAGGGGGTTGTAGCTCCCTTCCAGTGGTAGGTGGTAAACGAGAACAGGGGGTAGTAGCTCCCTTCCAGGAGAGGCTGGTAAACGAGAGAAGGTTGTAGCCTTCTACAGGTGGATGCCTGCATGCTGGTATGATTTTGCGCCAGCACAATGTTGTAAGATGTTTTCTTTATAATAAATATTGAAGACTGAGATGACGGCAGCGTGGGTTTTTTCTCGAATTGGGTTTCCACCTTAAATCCTGGTGTTCATGTGTGTTGCTTATGTATGATGATTTATTATGTTCTTACTGCACATTTTAACTACTTACGAAACATCTAATGTATGAATGATGCAGTGATCTAAGTAAAGAATTATCTGCATAATGAGATCTCTGGTAATACGCAAGTTTCATTAAGGATATCGGCGTGTATACGCGACTTGGGTTTAGTAAAGTAGCGTATGGGTTTTGAAAAAGTAAAATTTTTTCAGTCTGCACTAAATACTGATTCACCCACCCTCTCAGTATTTTTCCCAACAGTCTTCCCCACTGCAGCTTCAGAAAATTGCATGGCAAGTTGTTTCTTGACAAATGGCTAGTTGTGTAAGTCATCACATCTACTAGAAAATAGTAAATGGTTGAATGTATCAACTGAGCATACAAGATGTACCCAAAAACTTACCCCAATTCATACAATATATGGTTTTCTCCATCATAATAGCTGGCCAAAATGGTCCATGGAGCCCAAATAAAAGCTTTCCCCTTTGTGGGGAAATGCACTACAAAGAAATGGTAAGAGCATGCAAATATTGTGTTGAACAATCAATAAATGCAAAAACAGAATTCTTACCATGTAATGAAAGTAATATGATGATGGGATCCATAAATAACTCCTCCATAGTGGTATGCCATACTCCTATGAAGAGGAATGAACCATATGGTGCATGAAGATCCTCTTTCTTATGCTTGGAAATCCAAGTCAAGAAGAACATACCACAGTAATAGATGAATCCATCCACTACTCCATCATTCTCACCTCCTCCTTGCCCACCAAGTTCATTAAATTTGAAGTGATCTTGGGGAAATTCCATTAATAAGTCCATTCTCCAAGATGACAGTGTTGTTGGCCTATGCAAATAGGCTCCTACCAACTCATAACTCCATTCTTTGACATGCTCATTATCAAAGACTCCTCCCATAATGCTGCCACATACAAGAAGTTTCTTCCAAACTGGAAGAACCTCCTGATCATATAAGGCTAAGGAGTAGCCCCTTTTCACCACAATAGTGCCATCACCTACTCCTACAACATCATGCAAAATGTGAGAGAAAATCTTCCCTTACTCTCCCAAGGTCCCCCAAAGGAACAAATTTTTTTGCTGCCTCCTCATACCTCCATCATACAAATCATGTGGTGAAGACATAATGATAATATCGTCATAATGCATCCACACTCCTTGTTGCCCAATGATGCAAGTATCCTACCAAGTTCCTTCCATCCACACACCCTTGGAAAAAGGATTGTCCCATGATGGCCAAAATCCTTCAAGAGTAGCCAACGCAACCAAGCCTCCTGTTGCCTGGTGTCATATATTTGCAAGTATCTTACCAGCTTCTTTCTCTCCATCCACCCCCATTCATCCCAATGTGGGTGCCTCCCATCATGATCAACCTTGGTACCCTTCCAAATAAGACTACCCTTCTCCCAAATCAGATTTTTCTCCTTGCATTCCATGGGATGTTGAAATACAACTCCTTGGAGATATCCTAGAAAATATCTCACACTAATGATCATCTTGAAGCAATAAGGATCCAAGTGAAGTGAAGGAAAATCCTCCTCACTGCTACCTCTTGACAGCGTTGTAAATCTCCTCCATGGTGTTTTAGCTGTCTCATGTCCGAACTCAAGGGTGAACATATGGTTTTACATAAGTTTGTTTGAGACAAAGTTCATCCTATCCTCCAAGAATTCACACCCCAAGTCCAAGTGTGGTGTGTAGCCCAATAGTGGCCCATTATGATGATGTTTCATCCCTTCCTTGATCAAATCAAGGTTGCACAATGCAGTGCAATTATGTTGTTCCAAATGAGCAGTATGCAATGGTATACAGTCCTCCATATGACTTACTAAAACAATAGGAGATGAAAATTTAGGCATACCTTGATGAAACTTGGAAGTATCTTGTATGGCTGTAAGGGCTTCTTCCTCCAATGAGTTGGCTCCTCCAACTAAAGATGTTGAGGGTTTCTCCCCCATAGTTGTGACATCGCTGGTACAAGTCTCCTCCAATGGTGGTGAGGGCTTCTTCTCCTCTAATTTCTCCTTGCCAAATTTCCCAATCAACCTTTGAGTAAACTCGTAAAAAGTGATCACTCTTGCATGGATCAAATGGCTAAACCACCAAATATTTGCTTCATCCTCTAGGTCCAGCGCTGCAATCTCTACAACCTCCCTTTCTACCACAAGATGTAGTAGGAATAATGCATCTAGTTTCCTTGCCCAAACCCTTGCTGCAGATGACCCATCAAAAGTAAACAATAGAAACCCATTGCCCTTGATCCTCCCTTCGCCACAAGGTCTTCTTTCTTCCTCCAAATAAATGAATTGAGGGAAAGCTAGAGTCTCCTTGAAGGCTCCAGGTTGAGATTGTACTCAACAAGGTATTCACTTAGAATCTTGTGATCCAAGTGTCCTCCATCTTCCTGAAATTTTTCCTCCCTCTCAAAAGGAAAGGATGTGTTCCAATGCTTTGGAGCTCTCTGCAACACTGGTCTCCTCTTCTGATAATAGGAAGTGCATGGCTCTTCCTCCTCTTGAAACTCTCTAGAAGTTTCACTATTCCTTTTCTCTTCTTGTTATTTAACCTCCTTGGAGAGGTTCTTCATGGATCTAAAAACTGACGATACAAAGCTCATTTTCTTCATAATTATATCCTTTCTC
Organism: Pinus albicaulis; assembly: GCA_034641835.2. Taxonomy (NCBI): domain Eukaryota; kingdom Viridiplantae; phylum Streptophyta; class Pinopsida; order Pinales; family Pinaceae; genus Pinus; species Pinus albicaulis. The sequence continues at coordinate 57,445,066 of CM076579.1, read as the reverse complement.
TTTCTCTTACAACATTTTTTCTTGAATCCCACATGCTGAGCCAAAGATCTTGCTCTGATACCACTGTAATATCCGCAAATAAGGACTTCTCAACAAGCATGCAATAAAAACTGCATTTCCAAGAATATATGTTATAAATAACGAAATTAAATCTTGGATCCTATATATAAGAAAATATAAAACCTAAATCCAAGAATAGAGATGAAACAAATCAAACTAGGTGGGTTAAATAGACCTCCCACACCCATGATTGCTAAAAAAGGCTAAAACCCCAAACACTGCAACACATAAATTTCTGCATAAAAGAGACTGTGCACTCTAATGAGGGTATGTACACATGAATAGTAGATACAAATATATCTAATATTATATTAAACAATATGGCTCACAAAAATGAGATCTAGTCTCCTCTTTACAAAAGCTAGAGAACCCGGGAAGGGTTTCTAGGAATACACCTTGAATACAAATGGTGATCTTCAGAAATATGACTGAATAATCACTGAAAAATGAAGCAAAAGAGTGTATAAGGATGTAATAATATATATCTGAGGTAGATATTATTAAAGGTCTCCCCCCATGGAAGAATCAACCCTCCAATCACGGGAAGACTCCCCGAAAGAGCCACAAAAGACACTGCTAAAGTTGCCCTCCAGAAATAACGCAATTCCATAATGGAATAATGTTGTAGGCAATGGAAATGTGTTGGCCTGCTACCAAATATCTGATATCAGCCCAATAATCCTCCAAAATGATCCTCCAATAGAAGGAAACCTCCCTCCTATGTAAAACGAACTCAGAAGTGGTTTTCTCAACCCTCAACTGCAACACCCTGCAGCTCAACACAACCTCCTGCAGAAACTGTGCTGAAAATGAAGAATAAATATCAGCACAAATGCTAGATGTGTGGAATCATAGATCATGTCTCTCCCAAGATCTACTCAAAGGGAAGAGAAGGAATTCCTTAACATGAATACCTTAGTGCTAAAAAACACCAGCAATCTTAGCTAAACAGTTAAAGAGAGCAAAAGTCTAGGCATACATCAAATAAAATTCATAAGATAACCTCCAAATGGCTACCATCCTATTCCTTATAAACTAAGTGAGTCTTCCCACCTTGGGTCCCACTCAATACGGTTTCCACCATCACACAAACAATCTCCCTCCAAAACTGTGTTGTACCTTCATTAGAGCCACTCCTCTAAACTGCATTGTTTGATTTGGTCAAGGTTGACCTCTTCAACCTACTTCAGCCATTTTCACACCTCAAGGTCTTCAATCTAGCTCACATATAGCTATCTAGGCTGAACCTTATTCAAATTGAGCTATTTTATTTGCTGATCCACTCCTCCTATATTTATGCTGTTGACTTGGTTAAACTTGACTTTGTCCACATGAAAAATGTCCATGTTCACACATGAGAGTTTAAAATCCAACTGGCATTATGATCCCCTTTCACACTATGAGGGATTTTATTCTTATTTCTGAAATGTATGGGTCTCCTTACCCATTTATTCATCTCCTAAGTGACATTAGCAAAATTTGATATTCCAATTTGCTACATGCAAATTTTGGAATATTACACCCTTACATCATATACACCATACATCTACACCAAATTCATTTCCTATGTCTCTGTGCAGGTTTTGGATCTCCAAGTGCATCGCTTCTAATTGATTTTGGATTTGTAGAGTTAAAAATTGGTCATCAGCCCTAGGTGTAACTTCTAGTTTCATGGCGACTTCGAGAGCTTCGACCTGAGAATCGATCTTCTGCTGATTTATAAGCCTGTGCATATGTGGAAAAATCATGGAAATAAACTATTTCTTATGATGCTTATCATCATATGTAAATCCTCCCTCGCTGATAGTGTGCTTTGGTCATTCATCTGCTTCCCACACAGATTCATTTGGTTCTTATTTTATGTCTTTCAACTCTATTACACACTGTGAGTAGGACTTTGGTTTTTTGAATTGCTGCTTCAAATCATCCTTGATCTCATCAATGGTAGGATTAGCATGTTGAGCCAGATATCCCATAAATTAGTCCATCAAATGACCTTCAAATGCCATAGCTATTTACGCTCTCTTGACAACATCAATGTTAACATTTTGCGTAGTCCATAATACATTTGCAACAAACAAAATCATATCCATGTCCCTCATCTCCCACACTCTTGAAGGTGGAAAACTTCATATGTGCAACCATATCTTCCCCTGGTGGTGGCGAAGGTGGGGTAGGAGATGTCTTACCCCTGTGCGAGTTCGACTGTGGATTAGCAAGAGCGCTACCTCCGACGCATGTAGCCTCACCGCTCTTTGTTGGAACGAGGTTCCCTAACCTGCATTTTGATACAATTTTGTAATAGTTGGTCTTGCGTAGGGGTTTTAGGGTGGGTCAAAGCCCCTAATGTTTTGTAATGGGTTAAAGGGTAGCTCTAGGGTCCACAAACCACAGTTTGTGGACCATTAGATAGAAAAGGCTGCAATGTTATAAATATATAGATATTTGGGTCTAGTAGCTAAGTAAGTTAGAAGATTAATGCTACTCGCGAATTGTCAAGATCAGTATTGGTTGTTTTGGGTAAGGACTCCTGCTGGCTGTGTGCACATAGATCCTCAGTCTTGTTGTGTGCAGATCCCGCTAGGCTCTGTGTGCAGGCTATGTTTGGGTTGTAAGTGGATTTTTGATGCTAATGAATGTGGAATATATTCGGAGTACCTTTGTGTTATCTGTATTGATTGTGTTTACTGCTGAAGTGCATCTGTGATATTTACTTAAGCTACGAATGTATCTGTGATCTGGAATTGACTGTGATTATAATTTTATTTGATGGTATTTGCTGATGCGCACGTGGATGCAAATGTATTTGTTAGATATGTTAATGATAGTAGCTTTGTGATGGTTATGTGCTGATTGTACTATTAAAAGAGCCATGAATAGACTCATTCTATGTGAAACTAATAAGCTTCAACGCAGATCTACCTTAAATTACCTACTCTCTCCCAGGGTGCAGAAACCTGGTTCCACCACCCTCCCATACTACTTCTGGTGAGGCCTTGGCCTATGAAAGTAGGTCATTGCTGAAAGGGCCAGTAGTATAGGGGTTTGTTGGAAAAACCTTAACCTCCGAACTTGGGTCAAGACCTCTCAAGCCAACAAATGGTTCCGTTGCTGGGACCGAGAGAATTTTGAGAGAGAGATTAGGTAATGCCACGAGGCCGTTGGAAACCTGAGAAATCGGAAATTCAAGATTGGTTTGAAAGACAGATTCAAGAATTTTATATAAATGAGAATCACAACATGAAGCTGACAACTGAGAAGTGGAAGAATAAGTAAATCTTCACCAAAGTCTATGAAATTTTCTTTGTAACTTTTTCACACGAGCTTCAGGAGTGGTTAGCATGGCTCGTAGAATTTCAGACATGTTGGAAGGATGATCGGGTTAGGTAGTGGACGCCAAAATTGATTCAACAATTGGAAAATACTGACAACACGATCATCCGTACGGTAGATGATTGGGTGGACAGTGTGCTAGGGGGATTTGTAACGAAATTCATAGTCAATCAGTTCGCATCCTATTCCGAGGTAGAGAGAAGGTTCTTCGAAGGTTCTTCAAAGGCTTTAGAGGTAAGTTCTTGCGAACATTGCCATTTCTAATTAAAATATTACTGTGTGAAAAAGGCGTTTTGTGTAGCCACACCGAATGAATGACCTCTGATCAGAGCGAAAGTACAACATGAAGTGGTAAGTACTACCGAACCAATCGATAAGGGGATATATGCATCTACAACCCATAAGAGAGTCAGTTGTGCACTCAAGAAATAGCCCTCCAGCTACACCACCTTCAAGTTATCATAAGGGTAAGAACTCCCCCACACCTCTACCACTGCTAGAAGAAGATATGGGCACACACATGAAGCTACCCACCTTCAAGGGTGTAGGAGATGAAGATATGGACCGATTTTGGTTTGTAGCATAATCAATATGGACTGCACAGAATGTGGCTACGAATGTTGTAAAGAGGGCGCAACTATCCCTTGCTTTTGAAGGAAGGGCCTTGGACTGGTATATGGGGTAGGTAGGCCAGCATGCGGATCCATCTATTCAAGAGATTAAGAAAGATTTAAAACAATAATTCTGGAAGCCCAAGTCCTACTCGCAACTAGTAACTGACCTAAAAGACTTTAGACAGGGACCTACTGAGTGGGTATGGGAAGCTGATCAACAGTTAAAGAAGGTTATCAGAGATGGGGAATTTCAGTATGATGATAGGCAACACAAGGGATGGTTTTTGGTTATGCTGCTACCTCACCTATGAGGACCTATGGGTTAGCAGGAAATTGAGACATACGAGAAAGCCTTGGATATTTCTATGAAACTAGAAGTTGCACCAAGAGACGATGCCCAGTTTGGGTTGCAGCAGATCCAGGGACAACTGGAGGCAATGCACCTTGAAATCTAGAATCTACGAAAATAACGAGGGAAAGAAGTTAGCCCAGACGTATGGTGCATATGATGTAGGGTGTCTGGCCACACCAAGGATTAGCGCCCTCTGCTGGCAGACTACATGCAGGCTGGGGGAACCAGCCCATTGCGCCCTAAAGAGGTTTTGGGGATGAGTGGTCCAACGTTATCGTGCACTGATTGTCGCATTGACAGAATACATGATACCAACCACTATCCCCGTATTGGTGCTTATGTCCCAGAATTGAAGCAACAATGGTGTCGATTCTGCTCCTCAGTGGGACATGACGAGCATAACTGTCAGACTTATGACTTAATGATCAACTGAGGGAACCTATACAAGGTACAACCTAACCCTTCTTCACCACTATCTCCCTCAGGAAAAGGAGGCTCCCCAAGAAGAGGCAGGGGAGGGGGAAAGAGTGGAGCCATAGGTCAGGGAAGGGGGAAATTGATTTGTTACAATTGTGGAGAAATAGGGCACTTCACAAGAGACTGCCTGATCCCTGCATGAAAATCTTGCCGATATTGTAGACAATTGGACCATGTGATTGAAGAATCTCTAATCCTGATACCAAAAATGCAGGAAAAACAACAAACACATATGAAGAATGTGTAGAGGGTTAAGGAAGAACCACATGATGAAGGACCAAGTATTAATGTCATAACGCGCAGTGGGATGGCTACTGAAGGAGCTGAGGAGAAAGCCACGACCAAACCTCTTATTTGAAAAGCAGTTGTCAAACATGAAAGCTTGGACCTACAGAAGGAGAAGGAAACCTTCATCACAGCTCACAAAGACTTTACTAAGGATGAGGTGTCTACTTCCAAGGCTCCAGCAAACCTAAGAACGGATGACGAAGTTAAACCATTTCTACAGGCATGTATGAAGTTGCTACATAACCAGAAGGCAGTAGAAAATCTTCAAGCACTGATAGACAGTTGCACAGAAATAACTGACCCTCCCACAGAGGTTAGGGATGTTCACAAACTATACAATCATAAGAAGCACACTGGTCGGGAAATGTGGTTGACGACGCAGATCGAAGACTATGAAATGGATCAGGTCATTCTGGATCTGGGATCATATGCGAATGTACTGCCCAAGAGAACTTGGTAGTGGATGGGAGAGCCTAAGCTGGAATGGTCCACTATATAGTTGCGCATGGCTAACCAACAGAAAATCATACCATTAGGGAGGCTGTCAAAGGTTGTGGTAGATATCGCAGGAGTTAAGGTACGTGCAGATTTTGAAGTCATTCAGATTGTGGAAGATGGAGACCCTTATCCCGTGCTCCTAGGAATAGATTGGGTGATAGACATGGGAGGCATTATCAACCTAAAGAAAAGGAGCATGGTTTTCAAAAATGAGGGTACGAGGGTGATAGTCCCACTAGACTCTACAGAAGGAGAGCAGTGTACAGAACGAGTGTGTGAAGAAGATGATGTGGATCACATTTATAAACTAACCACCTAGGACGAGGATTGGATCAATCCTACAGCTAATGGTGTGCTTTGTTGGGAGAAAGACAGTGAATGCCTCTCTAACTTCCATGGGGAGATAGAAAACAGGAAGAATCGGTTACATGACATATCTACGCTGTGATGTCTCAGGATCATGAAAGGCTTCTGATGTATCTCCTCAAAGGTAAGAGAACTTCCCTACTTTGATGGTTCTAGTAGTGTTAGATATTTTCTGTGAAAATTTGAAGCCGAAGTCCCAAGGGAGTGAAGAATGTGGAAGCTTAACCTAGCAATGCGCGCAACCCATATGAGGTGGTGGGAAACGCATAAGGGAACGTTCCAGGATTGGGAGGAATGTCACAGGATGATGGTCATGTGGTTTGAACCCCTGGTTCACCTACGTGTGAAGACTTTCCTTGGCCCAGGAGACCTACGTGAGCACTTGTCTACATGGATGGAGGAATGGTGTGAAATAATTATAGACGAATGGTTCCACCTGTTCATTCATGCCTTGGGGCCAATCCCCACCGCATAGTATTTATATGCAGAACGACAACAGTGCACCCACCACTAGGAAACCCTAAAGAAGGAGTTTGTAGGGATGTTTGGGTTGATAAGTGGAATAGAGGCACTCGACAAAGCCCTGTAGGATATAGATGCCTTAGTATTTGATGAATCATGACCTAATGTAGCATATGGGGCACCAATGTGGGATACGCAGATGCAGGATATTCTCAATTGCCACAACCTGTCAATAGAGGAATGTGATGAAGACTCGAAAAATACCTCTATCCCAGAGTCAGAGGGAAAGCGCGTAGTTGCTGGACCCCCATTGCAGACTGTTGATGTGACCAAGACTCTTAAGCTAAGGGAATTCAACATTCGAATAGAGGAGCAGCCTAAGTTAGCTAAACTTGGTGACTACTGGGATGATGATACTATGGGGAAAGTTGCAAAACTCCTCACGAAGTACCAGGACTTGTTTCCTACAAAATTCTCGGAACTCAAGGGGATTAGAGGGGACCTAGGGGTCATGCGCATCACCTTAAAACCAGATGCGCACACTATTAAGCAGTGGCCTAATCTATTGAACCCCAAGTATAAGCAAAAATTCAAGGAAGAAATCGACAAAATGCTAGCCGTAGGTATCATCGAACCAATTGAACTGTCAGATTGGGTAAGCCCTATGGTGGTTTAGGAGAAAAAGAATAAAGGAGAAATATAGATCTGTGTTGACCTGTGCAAATTGAATGATGCTTGCGTACATGACCCCTTTCCTACGACATTCTCAGATGAAATCCTTGATAGCATGGGGGGGCAGGAAGCATACTCATTCACTGATGGGTTCTCGGGCTACCATCATATCAGGATCACACCGGAAGATCGCAGCAAAAATAAATTGGCCATTGAATGGGGATCCTTCCAGTACACTGTCATGCCATTTGGGCTCAAGAATTCCCCTTCCATATTCTTGTGGGTGGTAGTCGCAGTATTCAAGGAATTCATCCACAAGTTTTTGGAGGTATATTTTGATGACTGGAGTGTATTTGGGTTGGTAAAGAAGCACATCTCAAAACTACACGTGATGTTGGATGCTTGTAGAAAGCACCAGATCTCCCTAAATATTAATAAGTGCATATTTTGCGTACCCTTTGGGATCCTTCTAGGCCACATAGTCTGTCGAAAAGGATTTATGGTTGACCCCACCAAGGCAGAATTTGTCATCAACTTGGCAGTACCTACAACAGAGAAACAGTTGTGCTCTATCCTCAGACATACAAGCTACTACAGGAAGTTCATTCAAGGGTACCCACTAATCACAGCACCCATGGAGAAGTTGCTAAAGAAGGATGTTTCATGTTTTTAGGACGAGGAGTGTCAAAAGAGCTTCGAACTACTCAAGGAGAAGATGGTCTCTGCACCTATCCTTATATTCCCTGATTGGGCGAAGGTTTTCCATGTTCATGTAGATTCTTCGGGGATCGCCCTAGGAGTTGTCTTTACGCAACTCGGGGAAGGGGAAATCAACCATCCAGTTGCATTTCCTAGTCAAAAACTCTCTAGTGCGGAGTGCAACTACTCCACTACTAAGCATGAGGGGTTCGCCATGGTATACGCCCTATAGAAATACCAACATTATCTATTAGGAGGGCACTTCAAGATGTTTACAGATCACTCGGCTTTGAAGTACCTAATGAATAAGCCTGTGTTGGGGAGGAATATTTTTCGATGGCTGCTGCTATTTCCAGAATATGACTTTGATATCATCATGAAGCCGGGGAAACTAAATGCTGGGCCAGACCACTTATCCCGAATCGAAAGTGGCGAAGAGCCGACCAACCTAGAAGAAGGATTGTCCAATGCAAAATTGTTTGATATTAAGGTATTTTATGCACAATTCATTAACATCATTCACTTCTAAGCTATTGGGATGGTGCCTGCAAAGTATTTGGTACAATAGAAGAAGGAACTAGTAACCTGCGCAACAAATTTTATCATCATAGCAGCCCATATGTACTAACTGGCAGCTGACGAGGTGCTGCGAAGATACATTTTGGAACATGAAAGACACGCCATCTTAGAAGAAGCCCATAGAGGCATAGCAGGAGGTCACTACGTAGGGAAAGAAACGGCATAGTAGATCTTGAGACGTGTGCTATGGTGGCTCACACTGCATAGCGACTCTCATGATTATTGCAAAGCCTGTGACACATGCCAAAGGAAAAGAATATTGTTGTGCAGGGATGAAATACCCCACAATAGAAGATGGACCTACAAGCGTTTGAATAATGGGCCATAGATTTCATTGGGCCTATCAACCCACTACGGAAGAAGATATGTGCACACTACATCATCACTGCGACTAATTATGTAAACAGATGGACCGAAGCGCAAGATGTAAAGGATTTCACTGCTGATACCACTGTGCACTTCATTTTTGAACATATTCTAACCAGGTTTGGTTGTCCAAAGATCTTAATGAGAGATAGAGGTACACATTTTGTTAATGAAACAATATAGGCGTTGACTGAAGAATTTCGGATCCATCACACGAAAAGCACCCTGTATCATCTGCAGGCAAATGGAGTTGTAGAAGCTTTTAATAAAATCTTGGAACATGCGTTGACCAAGGTCTGTAATGTCAATCGTAGAGACTGGGACGTGCGCATCCCATTAGTCCTTTGGGCCTATCATTTCATTGCTAACTTCCATCAGCAAGCTCAAAAGGCCCTAGAAAAAGCATGGCATGACAGACATATTCGGCAAAAGATTTTTTCGGAGGGAGAATTTGTCCTGCTCTACAATAGCCAGTTTGCGAAGCACCTAGGGAAGTTCTGTCAGTAATGGCTAGGTCCCTATATGGTAAAGGAAATTACTAATGGCATATTTGTCTGGTTAGCCACAGTACACGGTGATATGGTACCAAGATATGTCAATGGTAGCCAGCTCAAACCGTACCGGACCAAATGACTATAGGGTTGGCGTAGCTGTATTGGGTGGCATACGTGCAGGCTGGAAGAAAAATGCAGACAAGTTTGTTATCTGCACAGGGATTATTCACAGGGTTGGAAGCCCGGGGAAGTGTTTTGGGAGTACAAGGGTGTGCTGGAAGCACAGGGGTAGTATACAACTACGAAAACTAGCCATTGGAACAGTAAAACTGCGTAAAAAGCAAATTTTACTGTTGAAAGGAGCGGGCGAACGGCAATTAATGAGGCGATTTCAAGAGATTTTTTACCATTTACTTGATGGTAAGTTTATAATAAGCCTCATCCAACCATTCGTTGATCTCCAAGGCTATAAAAGTTGAAGGGTAGATCATAAGAGCGTTTCATGCATCTTGAACAATTTGCGCTTTGCGAAATTTTGTGCCTATTTCGCTTTGTTAATGTCTGGGTGAGCTACTCCTTCTGATAGTAGCAATCTTGAATTTATATTCTGAGCAAGAATTATTGCAACTAATCAGACTGAGGAATTGTGGACCATGCTCTCCACTTATGAGGTTGAAGAGGTCACCCCTAAGGTTGAGGAGGTTGTGTCCACGCTAACAAAGGGTAAGCAAGTTGAAAAGAAGAAGGGTAAGGGGAAAGCACAGGAGCAAGGGTAGGGGAGGACTGCGAAATGGGTTGGAGGAAAGCCATGCATCTCCCCTTAGAATGTGAAGTCTCCTCAAATGGTTCCCCAAGCACGTTCACCTAACCCGTCGAGGAGACCTTTGTCTATTCAGGAGGAAGTTCGGATTGCGAAACCAATAAACTAGCTACCACCATATGTTTAGCCTCGTAGGCCGTTGGTGTGCACGCCTAAAAATATCAATGGGATGCATGCCTACCTGCAGATGCCTCTGATTCCGAGCAAGGTCCACATTATTGGCGAATCCTTTGGTAAGCTCCACATGGTCAAATTCGATGATCACGACCTAGCCAACATAGAGGCCTTCCCTGAATTGGCACCATAATTATATCTCGAGAGGGTATTGGAGGATGACATGCTGAAGGTAGTCCCAATGCCATGGGTAAGTGGGTTGGCTAGTTCAGGGTTATTAAATCTGCTGTGGATGCCTCACTTTGGCCACTACAATATCACTGACAGAATTGTGCGATAGTTGCTAGCTCTGGTCAATGATGGTTGCTTGTGGATTCAGGACCACATTCCCATAGATGCAGCGCTCATTCACCATATCACTGGTCTTCCCATGAAGGGTATGAATCCTATGGAGCGTTTTGGTAAGAAATATGAGCAACAGATTGTTGATAAGGTGCATGATGATTACCACGTTGAATGGAACATTAGGGGGTTCATGATCAACACTATTAGCGACCCTGGTGTGCACATGGGCACCTTGTTATTAGCATGAAAAATGATGTGCAAATGCCAGGTTAACATGGTCCCCACATATGTAATTCAGTTGGCTGGCCGCTGCGAAAAATGGGTATGCTCAACTGATCCCAGTTCCTCTGTAATGAATTTCTGGAAAATGTGCGCGAAGCCCAGGATCATGGAAGGGCATTCTGCTACTCCTGGTTTTTGCTCCTCATCGCGTTGGTCACATGGGAAGCCCTAGAAGATTCAGTCCTCCCTGAGCTCCAGCTAGATATGTGCGAAGGTGTGCGATATGCGAACCTATGGGTGATCTGAAAATGGAATGTACTTGTTTGAGGGTGCAAGGTATCCATTTCCCATAATTTCAAATTGAGCTATACACTCCAAGTGACCTCTGAAAATGTGAGAACAAACTATTTCCTATACAGAGATGGACTGTAGGGGCATTCACCGATGTTTCACCTTTCTAGGAAAGGATGAATCCGGAGGCTACCTGGCCCTCTACAGACTCTGCCTAAAGAAATAATATGTAAACACTTAGAAGTCTTTGACATTCACATACTTGAAATTTGATGTCTTGTGGAATAAGACAAATAACTTTCTTCAGCTGAGTAGGTGATTATGTGTATATGAAAGTTATGTATATTTGCTGTTTAACAATTTATATCAGTTTTGTTTAGCATATCATCTTCAGCAAATAAAGACATCAAAATGATAAGCAGTTCACCCCCTTCTCTGGGCTACATCTGCTGGACCAAGCCTCTCAAACTAGGCTTGTCCTCTTGTATTAAAAATGCTACAAGGCTAATACAAGAATAAGAATGTCTCGAAAGACAGATCTGACTGTAAATACAGAATCAGAAGATAGGAATTAGCTGAACATGCTCTTTCCCAAACACTAAACAGTGAAATTTGTACCTGCTACAGTACTTTTCCCCAATTGGCCCTAGTGGCCCTTTAGACTTGCAGGGAGAATTTCGAGGTGAAGATGACCTCAATTGGTTCTGAAACCTCTGCCATTCAACTCAGAAGGTCGAAAATATCAGAAATAGACTTCTAAATCACCAAAAATGGATGAACATAGCACCCAAACAACTCCAACACTGAAATGGCCCTCTTGGCCCTGAAAGCTTCCCTGAAGCTAAACAGTGAGAATAATTCCTCAAAAGGAAAAACGAGCTGTAGAAATGGATTTAGAATGCTGAAAAACTTCAGGAATGACCTTCGTTCCACATTCACTAGCTGCACAATTCCCAATGTAGCTCCCAAACTGATTTGGCCATAATAGCTCCTGGAACTTCCACGAAGCAAAATCACCTGCAAACGGCCTCAGATGGCTGTGAAACCTGTGCCAATGGCTTCAGAAGGTCGAAGAGACCCGAAATCAACAAAAAATTTCGTCCTCAAAGGCCTCTCCTAGCAGAAGTTATGGCTCTTTTAGTAAACTGCCAGTTACTCCTTGGGAAACTCCACTAATTGTGGAGGAAGTGCAGTTAACCACGCCAAAATAGGAGAAGGCGCACAAATTAGTCGGAACCGCCAAGTCTGTTTCGTGCGGTTAGGTCGGCAATTAAAGTTAATCTGGTTGCGTTCATATGGTGGCATTTGTTATAAATGTGAAACGGTTATATATTTAATATATAATATAATGTTTGTTAAATAATAACAAACCAACCGTAATCCATAGTTTTAAACCTTATCCGCCCACGAGCGCGCCAATGCCTGGCCTATGGTTCCGGCCCTCGGGTCATGTGTAATGGGGGCTGGCCCTTCGGGGCTGGCCCCCTTCGGGCCCTGCCCAAAACAAAACTCCGTTTAAATACAACCTTCTTCCGCACATTATTCAACGTAGAACACATAGCACAGTTGGTAAAACCGTTCCATTGTATACCCACAGGTCGTGGGTTCGAATCCTGCGAGCTAACCAAAAATTTTAAAACGCCAATTCCACTCGGCCTTGGGGCCACGTGGCGGCCTCCCGGCTAGCCACGTGGCACCCTCTGATTGGCTGCCAAAATGGAATATTCTCCAGAATATTCTGCGGAATATTCCACGGAATATTCCCAGAATATTCTGTGGAATATTTTTTTTTAATAAAATTTTCCACAAGCCAAATTTGCCCTTTTTTAATGGAAATTGAGAAAACTTTGAAGTTGAATAACTTCTTCATACGGAGACCATTTTTCGAACCGTTCGCGGCGCCGGAATCAGGAAGACGAGCACTATCCAGTCGTTTAGGTTCCAACCAGTTCTGAGCACTTTCATTTTTGACCATTTTACGACACCTGGTCCTGAGCTCCTGATCACACCTCCCAAATGAGAAGGCTTTTGGTCCCCAAAAGCTTACTGAATCTCTGCACTGAACTGTACAGCAATTGAGGAACAAAAATATCCTCTTCCAGTCAGCCAAAAGAGCATACCAATGCCCAAAAATGTCCTGCCTTGCTAACTGTCATCATGGCGACTTTTTGCTGCAAACGCCAAGTACTTGTCGAATCCCGACCAAGTTCTTTCACCAGACAAATCTGAAATTGCAGGAACCAGCAATGAAACTTGCTGAAATATGAGCTGAAATATTCCCCTGAATATGTGGACTTGCCAACTGTCATGATGCCTATCCAAGGCACCTCCATTCAGAAGAAGAACTGCCTCCCAAATGAGAAGACTTTTACAAAGATGAAACACTTCATCATTTCTCCTGTTTACAATCTTGGAGAACAAATTAACTTTTTCCAAGTCAATATTACATTACATGCATGTTAAAAACAAAGTAATCAACCCTTCAAGTTAATCACACATACATGTTTAAAATACAAGGAAATCATCATGATCCCTGTGCTCATGCATCTCATTCTCATGCATGCAGTTTATCCGTCAACTTTCTCTTAAGTACAAGATCCTCAATCTCATGTACATGTACTTTCAAAGCTGAAATGAATATAACTTTCGCTACGATAGAGTGAGTCTCATACTCAGCTTTTCCATCCTGCAACTTGCATTCCCTTAACAAAGAAAATGCATTCAATCAAAAGACATGCAACTTTAATTGGATAAGAATTCTAACCATTTCTTACCAATCCATTTCAAAGGTGATTCCTTTAACTGCACATCAATATCAACATGTGTATCATCCTGACACATATCAATGATGGAAACTTCCTTCCCATTCTTGCCATACTCTTTCTCCCACTTCTTCAACTTTTGTGGAAGCATTTTTGGATTCAAAGTCAACACATTTCAACGTTAATATTGCTTTAAATAATTGTCATTATAAAAATGAACAAAAGAAGAGCTTCAGCCAACTCAAACAACAAGTAGTTTGCAGAATAATAAAGCAGTCAATCTTCAACACTGCTTAAGACACCTTTCAAGCTACACAATCAAGCTAGTGATGTCAGTCAAGCAAACCAACTTTGCAACCTGCTCCGATACCATCTGATCTGAAAATGGAATGTACTTGTTTGAGGGTGCAAGGTATCCATTTCCCATAATTTCAAATTGAGCTATACACTCCAAGTGACCTCTGAAAATGTGAGAACAAACTATTTCCTATACAGAGATGGACTATAGGGGCATTCACCGGATGTTTCACCTTTCTAGGAAAGGATGAATCCGGAGGCTACCTGGCCCTCTACAGACTCTGCCTAAGGAAATAATATGTAAACACTTAGAAGTCTTTGACATTCACATACTTGAAATTTGATGTCTTGCGGAATAAGACAAATAACTTTCTGCAGCTGAGTAGGTGATTATGTGTATATGAAAGTTATGTATATTTGTTGTTTAACAATTTATATCAGTTTTTTTTAGCATATCATCTTCAGCAAATAAAGACATCAAAATGATAAGCAGTTCACCCCCTTCTCTGGGCTACATCTGCTGGACCAAGCCTCTCAAACTAGGCTTGTCCTCTTGTATTAAAAATGCTACAAAGGCTAATACAAGAATAAAAGTGTCTCGAAAGATAGATCTGACTGTAAATACAGAATCAGAAGATAGGAATTAGCTGAACATGCTCTTTCCCAAACACTAAACAGTGAAATTTGTACCTGATACAGTACTTTTCCCCAATTGGCCCTGGTGGCCCTTTAGACTTGCAGGGAGAATTTCGAGGTGAAGATGACCTCAATTGGTTCTGAAACCTCTGCCATTCAACTCAGAAGGTCGAAAATATCAGAAATAGACTTCTGAATCACCAAAAATGGATGAACATAGCACCCAAACAGCTCCAACACTGAAATGGCCCTCTTGGCCCTGAAAGCTTCCCTGAAGCTAAACAGTGAGAAGAATTCCTCAAAAGGAAAAACGAGCTGTAGAAATGGATTCAGAATGCTGAAAAACTTCAAGAATGACCTTCGTTCCACATTCACTGGCTGCACAATTCCCAATGCAGCTCCCAAACTGATTTGGCCATAATAGCTCCTGGAACTTCCACGAAGCAAAATCACCTGCAAACGGCCTCAGATGGCTGTGAAACCTGTGCCAATGGCTTCAGAAGGTCGAAGAGACCCAAAATCAAAAAAAAATTCGTCTTCAAAGGCCTCTCCTAGCAGAAGTTATGGCCAAAAAACTAAACTGCCTCTTTCCCCTTGAGAAACTCCACTAATTGTGGAAAGACTGAAGATAACAACACCAAATTAGCAAATGGCGCCAAAATAGGGGCGGAGTTGCCAAGTTATCCGACGGTTAGTGGGTTGGGCAATAAATATTACGGTTATAACACCGCGTTCACATGCGGCGGTTTGAAATGTTTTAATTAAAACATAGTGTAACATATAACAACCCACCATAACATATAACAAAGTATTAAAACCCGCCACTTTGCGCGCCGATAAATCTGGGACGTGGTTCCGCCGGAGGGTCATTTGGGAAGGGGGCTGGCCATTCGGGGCTGGCCCCCTTCGGGCCCCGCCCAAAACAAATACGCGCCATAAATAAACCCCCGTCCGCAGCCATATACAACGAAATGCACGTGGTCTGGCGGTGAAAGCGCTTGGTTATTAATCAACCGGTCCTGCGGTCGAATACGGCCGAACCCAAATTTTTTTTGAAATGCGCCATTTCAATCTTGACTTTGGGGCCCACGTGGCGGCCTCCAGGCTAGCCACGTGGCGCCTTCTGATTGGCTGCAAATGGAATATTCCCCAGAATATTCTGCGGAATATTCCACGGAATATTCCCAGAATATTCTGTGGAATATTCTTTTTTTAATAAAATTTTTCCCAAAATCAGTTTTGCCATTTTTTTAATGAAATTGACAAAACTTCAAACTTGGATAACTTTTGCATACGGAGACCATTTTTCGAACCGTTCGCGGCGCCAGAATCAGGAAGACGAGCACTATCCGGTCGTTCAGGTTCAAACCAGTTCTGAGCACCTTCATTTTTGACCATTTTACGACACTTGGTCCTGAGCTCCTGATCACACCTCCCAAATGAGAAGGATTTTGGTCCCCAAAAGCTTACTGAATCTCTGATCTGAACTGTACAGCAATTGAGGAACAGAAATATCCTCTTCCAGTCAGCCAAAAGAGCATACTAATGCCCAAAAATGTCCTGCCTTGCTAACTGTCATCATGGCGACTTTTTGCTGCATACGCCAAGTACTTGTCGAATCCCGACCAAGTTCTTTCACCAGACAAATCTGAAATTGCAGGAACCAGCAATGAAACTTGCTGAAATATGAGCTGAAATATTCCCCTGAATATGTGGACTTGCCAACTGTCACGATGCCCATCCAAGGCACCTCCATTCAGAAGAAGAACTGCCTCCCAAATGAGAAGACTTTTACAAAGATGAAACACTTCATCATTTCTCCTGTTTACAATATTGGAGAACAAATTAACTTTTTCCAAGTCAATATTACATTACATGCATGTTAAAAACAAAGTAATCAACCCTTCAAGTTAATCACACATACATGTTTAAAATACAAGGAAATCATCATGATCCCTGTGCTCATGCATCTCATTCTCATGCATGCAGTTTATCCTTCAACTTTCTCTTAAGTACAATCATAAGTACAAGATCCTCAATCACATGTACATGTACTTTCAAAGCTGAAATGAACATAACTTTCGCTAAGATAGAGTGAGTCTCATACTCAGCTTTTCCATCCTGCAACTTGCATTCCTTAACAAAGAAAATGCATTCAATCAAAAGACATGCAACTTTAATTGGATAAGAATTCTAACCATTTCTTACCAATCCATTTCAAAGGTGCTTCCTTTAACTGCACATCAATATCAGCATGCGTATCATCCTGACACATATCAATGATGGAAACTTCCTTCCCATTCTTGCCATACTCTTTCTCCCACTTCTTCAACTTTTGTGGAAGCATTGTTGGATTCAGAGTCCAACACCTTTCAACAGTATGTCCTTGCTTATGGAAATTTTCATTATAAAAATGAACAAAAGAGCTTCAACAAACTCAAACAACAAGTAGTTTGCATAATAATAAAGCAGTCAATCTTCAACACTGCTTAAGACACCTTTCAAGCTACATAATCAAGCTAGTGATGTCAGTCAAGCAAACTTGGATCTGATACCATCTGATCTGAAAATGGAATGTACTTGTTTGAGGGTGCAAGGTATCCATTTTCCATAATTTCAAATTGAGCTATACACTCCAAGTGACCTCTGAAAATGTGAGAACAAACTATTTCCTATACAGAGATGGACTGTAGGGGCATTCACTGGACATGTCACCTCTAAAGAGAGGATGAGTTCCAGAGGCTACCTGGCCCTCTACAGACTCTGCCTAAGGAAATAATATGTAAACACTTAGAAGTCTTTGACATTCACATACTTGAAATTTGATGTCTTGCGGAATAAGACAAATAACTTTCTTCAGCTGAGTAGGTGATTATGTGTATATGAAAGTTATGTATATTTGCTGTTTAATAATTTATATCAGTTTTTTTTAGCATATCATCTTCAGCAAATAAAGACATCAAAATGATAAGCAGTTCACCCCCTCCTCTGGGCTACATCTGCTGGACCAAGCCTCTCAAACTAGGCTTGTCCTCTTGTATTAAAAATGATACAAAGGCTAATACAAGAATAAGAGTGTCTCGAAAGACAGATCTGACTGTAAATACAGAATCAGAAAATAGGAATTAGCTAAACATGCTATTTCCCAAACACTAAACAGTGAAAGTGTACCTGATACAGTACTTTTCCCCAATTGTCCCTGGTGGCCCTTTAGACTTTCATGGAGAATTTCGAGGTGAAGATAACCTCAATTGGTTCTGAAACCTCTACCATTAGGATCAGAAGGTCGAAAATATCAGAAATAGACTTTTGAATCACCAAAAATGGATGAACATAGCACCCAAACAGCTCCAACACTGAAATGGCCCTGGTGGCCCTGAAAGCTTCCCTGAAGCTAAACAGTGAGAAGAATTCCTCAAAAGGAAAAACGAGCTGTAGAAATGGATTCAGAATGCTGAAAAAATTTAGGAATGACCTTCGTTCCACATTCACTGGCTGCACAATTCCCAATGCAGCTCCCAAACTGATTTGGCCCTAGTGGCTCCTGGAACTTCCACGAAGCAAAATCACCTGCAAACGGCCTCAGATGGCTGTGAAACCTGTGCCAATGGCTTCAGAAGGTCGAAGAGACCCAAAATCAAAAAAAAAAATTCGTCTTCAAAGGCCTCTCCTATCAAAAGTTATGGCCTCTTTAGTAAACTGCCTCTTTCCCCTTGGGAAACTCCACTAATTGTGGAGGAAGTGCAGTTAACCACGCCAAAATAGGAGAAGGCGCACAAATTAGTCGGAACTGCCAAGTCTGTTCCGTGCGGTTAGGTTGGCAATTAAAGTTAATCTGGTTGCGTTCATATGGTGGCATTTGTTATAAATGTGAAACGGTTATATATTTAATATATAAATTAACGTTTGTTAAATAATAACAAACCAACCGTAATCCATAGTTTTAAACCTTATCCGCCCACGAGCGCGCCAATGCCTGGCCTATGGTTCCGGCCCTCGGGTCATGTGTAATGGGGGCTGGCCCTTCGGGGCTGGCCCCCTTCGGGCCCTGCCCAAAACAAAACTCCGTTTAAATACAACCTTCTTCCGCACATTATTCAACGTAGAACACATAGCACAGTTGGTAAAACCGTTCCATTGTATACCCACAGGTCGTGGGTTCGAATCCTGCGAGCTAACCAAAAATTTTAAAACGCCAATTCCACTCGCCCTTGGGGCCACGTGGCGGCCTCCGGGCTAGCCACGTGGCACCCTCTGATTGGCTGCCAAAATGGAATATTCCCCAGAATATTCTGCGGAATATTCCACGGAATATTCCCAGAATATTCTGTGGAATATTTTTTTTTTAATAAAATTTTCCACAAGCCAAATTTGCCCTTTTTTAATGGAAATTGAGAAAACTTTGAAGTTGAATAACTTCTTCATACGGAGACCATTTTTCGAACCGTTCACGGCGCCGAAATCAAGAAGACGAGCACTATCCAGTCGTTCAGGTTCCAACTAGTTCTGAGCACTTTCATTTTTGACCGTTTTACGACACCTGGTCCTGAGCTCCTGATCAATGGGATTCGAAGGACGAGCAACGCATTGAAGATAATAAGGTCTTCTGGGTCTTATTTCAGAGTGGCCTCATAGCAGCAATCCACTCCCTACCGCACTTGTCACCAGCAATCTATGACAAGTATAAGAGCATCGCAACGTACCAAGTTGCAATGCACAATGTGCAGATCTGGGGCCGTAAGGACCCACCGTGGGTATCACTATCATATATGGTTGCTGACAAGGAGATTGACCGTCTTATTGCTACTTGGCCTCCACACTAGAAGCTAGGCTTCAAATAAGGTATGCACGACACTGCAGGTACGAGCACCAAGAAGACTACCCCACTGTTGGGAAAAATACTAAGAGGGGGGGGGGGGTGAATCATTATTTAGAGATTATTGAAAAGATTTTGATTTTTCCTAACCAAATTCCATACACAGCTTTTATGAACCCAACTCGCGTATACACGTGCATATAATAAAAGAAACTAGCATATACTGATATAATTTTGTAGATCAAAAAAAAATTTCAGGAACAATCTTTAAGTTAGTTTACGAGTCATGCATCTCATAGATAATCTGTAATTATGTGCAGTAACAGCAGTATAAATCATCACACAAGAGCAACACACATGAACACCAATATTTAAGGTGGAAACCCAATTCGGGAGAAAACCACCGTTGTTGTCGTCTATGTCTTCAATATTTATTATATGGAAAATTGTTTACAATATTTTATTGATGCATACTCATATTAGTATGTAGGGATCTACCTATAGAAAGATACAACCTTCTCTCGCTTTCCAATTGCTACTGGAAGGGAGCTACAACCCCCTAATCTCGTTTACCAGCTACTACTGGAAGGAAGATTCAACCCCTAGATTAGAACACTAGCTTCTAGTGGGAGGAAGCTTCTACTTCCATACTGGAGGCTTCAACCCTCAGAACCACTGCAGACCATGTTTCATCAATTTTCATACTGGATCAAACAACATCAACACAACTCTTCATAAACATCAACAACCATAAACGTTACCCAATACTTCAATCAGAACAGTGTGACTACTATAACCAGAACTTCAGAAATAACCTAGACTTCAGAATAAATATGCATATACAAACTCAACCCTGAAAATTATCTAACATAAAATGCATATGCCACTTCGTTTCACTGAACCCACGTGTATACACACTTTCCCTCACACCAACCTGTGTATAGCTCTATGAATACTGTTTTTCAGAAAGTGATCAGTCTCAGATCCAGATTTGAGGCTTTCAATTAGATATCTTTAGGAATGTAAAACCCTTCATCAGTTAGTCGCCATCAACCATGTTTATTCTCTTATTGACCAGATTTGTACATAATCAACTTAGCAGCATTTACAGTATTCAAACAACCCATATCTCCAAGAAAACTTCATTGACAGACAATAGAAAAATAGCAAGAATAACAGAAAATCTCTGCAATAAGCTTCAGAAAACCTTAACTTCCATATGCGCCTTTTCTGAGTCAAACCCGCGTATATACACGCTTTTACTAAGACAAAATAGCGTATATATCTGTAAATATAAACTTTGCAGAATGAACCAGATCCATAGAAATTACCCAAATTTCTTCACTTCACTTCAGTAAACTTGCACCAGGTCATGGATCTAATCATATCTTCAATGGATGACACAAAATCATAGTCATTTTAGATCTAGAGATCCTGAACCATCATTGTATCCATGGGTGCATCATAGATTCAGATCTATCAATTAAAATAGATTTCATACCATGCAGATATACCTTAGAGAAAATTATTCAGTAACAACCCTTACTCATGCACCCCTTTTCACTATGATCTTTTTCTCCTTATATAGATTTAACCTTTACCAATACCATGAGTCAAAACCACACAACTTCTGACTATTAGAAAATTATATATATTACAGAGCAATGAAACACATAAAATATGTGGAAAACACAAGCACACAAAACACATAAAATCAGAGAGACAGAGATATATGTGGTTCACCCAGTTTGGGCTATGTCCACCTCGAACAACCAGTCCTTCCTTTCTATTATCCAGAAAAAATTGAAGAGATACAACCTACAACAGATCCACTGTAATATACTATGTTCTCTCTCACAATCTCCCTATCTGTTTCTCACTCTGAGAATACACATGCAATCCATAGCCGCAATACAATACCCTCATACAAAGCAAGGCCTTTCCTTCTAGGGAAAAAAACCCTAAACGAAACATAACTTCTACCGTCATATCATTCACCTAATGAACGACCCATATTGACTAGAAATTACTATAATTTTAAAATGAAATTTTACATATGTTTTTAGCTTCCGGGGCGCTGCCCCCGAAACCCCTCGCCAGGGGGGGCTCCATAAAGTCGCAGCTGCCCCCCCTGGACCCCCCAGGCAGCATTTAATTACGGTTGGAATTGCTGCCAAATTAAGGTACATGGGTCCAATGCTGTGATACAAAATAAACAAGATAATCAAGCTCCACACCCAACAATCTCCCACTTGAAGACTGATTGTAGCAACTCTACCACTACTTTGTTTGCTGGACAATGACTCCTCTTGGGACCTGGCTATTTCTCATCTTCATCGTCATCCTTGAAGACCAATTGAAACTGCGCATAATGTAAGTTTCTCCTTGGTTACAACTTTTGTTATCATATCTGCAGGATTCTAGCTAGTGTGTACCTTTTCTAGCTTCAACTATCCATCTTCCAATACTGAACATATGAAATGGTATTTGAGCTGTATATGTTTAGTCTTGGAATGAAATGCTAAGTTCTTTGCAAGATGAATGGCACTTTGGCTATCACTGTATAACGTTCCCATATCATGCTCCTTACCCGATTCATCCATAAACCTTTGTAACCAAATCATTTCTTTACTAGCCTCTATAGTAGTAACATACTATGCTTCTGTTGTTGAAAGTGCAACAACACTTTGGATTTTTGAAACCCAACTGACAGCTATTCCACCTACAGTAAATACATATCCTGTAGTGCTCCTCCTGTTATCTCTGTCACCTGCCATATCTACATCAACATATCCCTTTACAGCAATTTTTGAACCACAAAAGCATAATGATTGATTTGTGGTACCTCTCAAATATCTGAGAATCCATTTTACTACCATCCAATGTTATTTTCCTGGATTGTTCATGTACCTGCTTACAACTCCCACTGCATGTGCAATATCAGGCCTTGTGCAGACCATTGCATACATTAAGCTTCCAACTGTTGATGCATATGGAACTTTAGACATATAGTACATTTCTTCTTGGGTCTTGGGGCACATCTCCTCACTAAGTTTGAAATGGCTAGCAAAAGGTGCACTAAATGGTTTTGCATTCTGCATATTAAATATTTTCAATACCTTTTTTATGTACTCATTTTGAGACAATGTTAATTTGCGACTTTTCCTGTCTCTAGTTATTCTCATACCAAGGATTTGTTTTGCAGCTCCCAAATCCTTTATTGCAAATGAATTTGCCAATTTTATTTTGAGCACATTTATTTCCTACATGTTAGACCCTGCAACAAACATGTCATCTACATACAATAAAAATGTACTATAGCTGCCATCATTTTGATTTTTCAAGTAAACACAATGATGAGAGTGACATCTAGTATAACCTTGTTCAGACATGAACTTGTCAAATTTTAGATACCACTGCCTTGGAACCTTTTTTAAGCCATACAAGCTCTTCTTTAACCTGCATACTAATTTTTCTTTCCCTTTGACCTCATATCCTTCTGGTTGCTCCATATAGATCTCTTCCTCCAAATCGCCATGGAGAAATGCTATTTTTACATCTAATTGTTCAAGATGTAAATCTTCCGCTGCTACAAGACTTAAAATAGTTTTGATTGAAGTCATCTTAACAACAGGGGAAATTATTTCATCAAAATCAATACCTTCCTTCTGTGCAAACCCCTTCACCACAAGTCTATATTTATACCTCTGTTTTCCTCCATCTTCTTCCTTTAGCCTGCAAACCCATTTATTCTGCAATGTATTTTTACCTACAGGCAACTTGACTAAGTCCCAAGTCTGGTTATGCATTAAGGAGTTCATCTCTTCTTCCATGGCTATCTCCCACTTATTCCTGATTTCAACCTACATTGCTTCTTCATAACATTCAGGTTCACCAGAATTAGTCAACAATAAATAATATAATGAAGGAGAGTATCGTTCAGGGGGTCTACTTATCCTAGTATATCTTCTAACACCACTTTCAGGTGTTTGAGGTGCCTGTTGCTATTGTGGTAGTTGCTTTTTTTGTGGCTCTTGATTATTATTATTTTTAGGCACCTTTACCTTTTCTGTGATCTCATCAAGAACTATGTATTCTTTGTTTTCTTTTTCTTGTTTCTTTTCCTGCAACCGATACTTATACAATACCTTTTCATTAAATATTACATCTCTGCTCCTAATGATTTTTTGATTTTCATAATCATATAAGCAATAACCAAAATCATTAACACCATATCCAATAAAGGTACATTTCTTTGATTTTGCCTCAAGCTTTGTTCTGTTTTCTTTATTAATATGGACAAAGGCCTCACAGCCAAAAGGCCTTAAAAATTAGTAGTTTAATTTTTAGTTGTCCATGCTTCCTCTGGAATACCACCATCCAAGGAACTTGAAGGCCCTTTGTTTATTAGATAAACAACAGTATCTACAACATCTGCCTAAAATTGTAAAGGAAATCCTGCATGCAATCTCATGCACCTTGCATGCTCCATGATTGTTCTGTTCATCCTTTCTGACACACGATTTTCTTGTGGTGTTCTTGGAGCTGTCTTCTCTCTGTGAATTCCATGCTTTGAATAGTACCTATCAAACTCTTTGTTGTAATATTCACCTCCATTTTCTGATCTAAGACACTTCAACTTCTTTCCTGTCTCAATCTCAACCAAAGCTTTCCATTTCTAGAAAGTATCAAATACATCAGATTTATTCTGAATACAATAAATCCAAGTTTTTCTAGTTGCATCATCAATAAAAGTAACATAATAATGAGAGCCACAAAGAGATGATACCTAAGAAGGTCCCCATACATCTGTATGCACAAGCTCTAATTTTTCACTCTTCTTTTCTTTCCCAACTCTGAGAAATGTGACTCTCTTCTGTTTTCCATAAATGCAATTCTCATAGAAGTCCAAATCAACATTCTTCAAACTCGACAACAAATTTCTTGAGTGAAGAATCTTCATCCCCTTCTCACTCATGTGTCCGAGCCTATGATGCCATAATGCTACATCTACTCCTTTGGAAGTTAAAGCATTAAAAAAGTTAGAAATACCATTGCATAAATACAATGTACCAAACTTTTCTCCTTTTTCTATTACCAAGGCTCCTTTGGTGACCTTCCAAGTTTTATCTGTGAAAGTTGTCACACAACCTTCACCGCCTAATTTCCCTGTTGAAATCAAAATTTTCTTCAGATCTGGAACATGCCTTACCTCCTTTAATAGCCATTGGTTTCTATTCTGTTGTTTTACAAGAACTTTACCCATTCCAACAATTTTACAGGTTTTATCATCACCCAAACGGACTTGTCCAAAATCTCCTTGAACATAGTCATGAAAATATTTCTTATCAGGTGTGGCATGGAATGAGGCCCCTTAATCTACAACCCAAGAATTAGTAACATTTTCGAAAGAAAGAATCAAAGCATCTTGTAACACATCTTTGTCACATTTGCATCATGATTGTTTTCTTGTTGTGCATCTCCTTTTCCCTTCCAAGATCCAGAGTATTTCTTCAGGTGTCCTTTCTTTCCGCATTTCCAGCACATTATCCCCGATCTGGACTTGGATCTGCCTTTCCTTGATTTACTATGATATCCCGAGTTCTTTCCTCTTTCCATTCTTCTTCCTCTAGACTCTAGACTCAAAGAATTACCCGATGTCTCACCGGAGCTTTTCCATCGCATTTCCTCGCTAAGGATAGCACCGACAACATCATCAAACTTTAAATTACTAGATCCAGAGACAGAGTTACTAATGGCCATAACTAAACCATTCTAGCTTTCCGGCAATGAGCACAGAAATAAAAGAGCCCTAAATTCATCATCAAAGTTTACCCCTACAAAAGTTAACTGACCGGTAACTGTATTAAAATCATTTAAATTGTCTACAACAGATCCACCTTCCAACATCTTCATATTAAATAATGTTTGAGGCCGAGGGTTTTTCATATAATTTCACCAATGCCTTAATAAAACCCTCTGTTGTTGTTTCCTTCAAAATATTGAAGGCTACCGATGCCGCCAGGCACAACTGTACTGTTCCGAGTGCCTTTCTATCGAGAATATCCCATTCTGAGTCTGTAATAGCCGTCGGCTTCTTTGTTTTTCCACTCAATGATAGGTATAGATCTTTCTGATATTGATAATCTTCCATTTGCATCTTCCATAGTAGGAAGTTTTGGCCGTTAAATTTTTCGACCCTAAACTTACCATCTTCCACCATTTCTCCCACTCAAACCAGGAACCCTTCTTTCCTACAAGTTTATCAGCCAAATAGACCTTCGCCTCTGATACCAGTTGTTATAAAATTATATATATTACAGAGAAATTAAACACATAAAATATTCGAAAAACACAAGAACACAAAACACATAAAATCATAGTGACACAGATATATGTGGTTCACCCAGTTTGGGCTATGTGCACCTTGAACAACCAGTCCTTCCTTTATATTATCCAGCAAAAATTGAAGAGACACAACCTACAACAGATCCATTGTAATATCCTCTGTTCTCTCTCACAGTCTCCCTATATGTTTCTCGCTCTGAGAATACACATACAATCCATAGCCGCAATACAATACCCTCATACAAAGCGAGGGGTTGCCTTCTAGGGAAAAAAACTCTAAACTAAACATAACTTCTACCATCAGATCATGTGCCTAATGAACGACCTAGATTGACTAGAAATTACTATACTTTTACAAGGAAATTTTACATCTGTTTTTAGCTTCTGGGGTGCTTCCCCAAAAACCCCCCACCAGGAGGGGGGCTCCATAAAGTCGCAGCCACCCCCCCCCCCCTTGACCCCCTAGGCAGCATTTAATCACAGGCGGCGTTTCTGCCACATTAAGGTACAGGGGTCCAACGCTGTGATACAAAATAAACATGATAATCAGGCTCCACACCCAACACTAATGGTATTCTTGGATGGAATCAAATAGACAATATATCGCTCAATACTGTGGGCTAATACCATGGTAATTTCCCTTGGTTTCATATTTTTAGAGTGCAAAAGGCATACATGACTTGGATCATCTTATCCGCGTGTATACGTGACTTCTCGTCATAAAAACTGCGTATATACTAATTTCATCCATACACGAGTTTTCTTAATAAAACCTGCATATACATTGAGAAATATTTCCTATTTAATTTCTGTGGCACTTGCTGGAATTCCTTTCTCTCTCACATCTGAACTGACCTGTAGAAACATCATTTTTACATCTTTAACACATAGGTTGCTTATCAAAAGGAAACTCGTCAAGTAGGTTTCCATCAAGAAGAATTTCATCAAGTATTTTGCCATCAAGGACAAGATATTGCAACATAGTGCCAACAATCTCCCCCTTTGGACTTGATCGCAACCATGATGGTGTTTGATCATCACAATAGATAAGTAAATTAATCATAACCATTATTCAAAAACCAAAATACTCTCCCCCTATTATAGGTCAATTTTGGCATCATTCCCAATGACCTGGTTAACTGGGCATCATCTCCAAGACCAATGACTAAGGGTCTATCATTCCCTATCATTTCAAGTTGCTACATGCCCTAAGGCAAGAACAATACAAATCAGGCATGAATTTCATCAAGCAAAGGTTTCCAAGGTTTGAAGTCTATTACATAGCATATGGGAGCTCACCAACGCTGCCTCTAAGGGGACTAAGTGCGTTGCATATGTAGGTAGCCCCATGCAATGCTGCTCTGCAAAGCACTTCCCAACATCTATGGGTACGTTGGTCACATTGGGAGCGAAATTCTCATTGTTATGGAATCTCCACTCTACTAGTGCCTTCTAGAAGAGTTCACATATGTCAAGCTTCGAATCCAAGTGTCCATTTGACGTCTACAAGATTGGGAACATGTCTTTCCTATTATTGGGAAGTAATTTATTGTAAAACAACCTTCAACTCCTCTATAAATTGAGCACAGATCTGAGTGTTTGAGAAGGAAGAATTTGAGTAGAGAAATGCTGGTGGATTTTCAATTGAGTGTTAGATTTGTGTAACAACTGCTGGAGATATTTATACTATGATGGGGCTGAGGATCATTTTTGGAAGGGTCACTTCAAATAAGTCATTGGTTTGTAACCTCTCCTTCTATCATCAATAAAGAATACATCTTACTTTTCGCTATATGCATCTGTATTGGTTTTGATTTTCCATATTGCAAGATCTTAGTCGATGTATATTGTTTATGCTTTACTTATTTAGCTAACTAACTTGAATAGACATCTATATTATTGCTATCTTCTAATGTTTTAGTGCTCTTTCTTGTGGGAATAATTTCACACAAACCGCTTGAATTTGAAGCTACAACAGAAGCGACGTAAGGAGCCATTTAGAAGCGCTTGGATTACAAGTAAGCCTCTAATCCTTTCTGTGTGTCTGCTCTAATTTAGGAAAGGTAGTCGTATAGTCTTTAATATCTTGTTCTAGACTATCATCTGTCTAGGGAAGCATGTTTTATCCATAATTCACAATTCTATCCAACAAATTGGCGACCATACTTTACACTGTGATGGGCTAGAGATGAAGCGGAGTGGTCACCTGCATCAATATTACAATACATTACACTATGATATATCATCTTTGATCATAATTGCTCAGGTTAGGCATTCCCATGTTCAACATACCCCCTTCGACATCAAGGAAAAAGGCCAGATCAAAGCCGAAACAAGGTTTCTCTTCCCGCTCTGAAGATCTGATGTGTGCTCATTTTACCATGCTCCCCCTGAGTTCACGCTAGATATTTAAACCGATTTTTCAATGAAGTACATTACTCAACCGAGTATGAATTTTCCTATCACCAAGGACTCATACTTACATTAATGAGCCAAGCAAGTGGAATTACAAATTTGACTCAACTTCCCAAACAAGTGGGTTTACAAATTTGAACAAGTCCTTACATGACTGAATATAGAAATTTTACATCATAATTCTCAACATGACCTTTTCATCAAATTATAGATATGAATATTTATGAACAAAACCAAAGAATCTCAAACATGAGATCATAAAACAACAACCAATCAGAATGCCAATAATACATCCTTTTCCACAAGACAAGTGCTCCCCCTTAGCTTGTGCATCCTCAACATCTTCAACAACCAAATCATCAAATCATCTTCATCAAGGAGAAAAATATCAGCGAATGATACAGAAAGATGAATACTGAAAAAATAACATAGATTACCCAACAACACCACAACTTTTCTGAAACGCTGACACAGAGAAATTCTGTCAGCAGACCCCATATGCGGTTTTATGCATTGAAACTTGTGTATATACGCGATTCTCCTTTATGAAACTCGCATATCGAATTTAATCTTCTGAAATTAAGCAGATTTGATTAGAGACACAGAGAAAACTCCTAGCTTCTGTTGGAGATATTTTAATGCTTCCCTGGGAAGAGGTTTAGTAAATATTACAGCAACTTGATCTTTGGAGGGAACATACTCCAATTTAACGTTTTGTTCAAGCACTTGTTCACGTAGGAAGTGGTACTTGATAGGAATGTGCTTGGTCTTGGAATTATTAACAGGATTCTTTGAGATACTAATGGCACTTGTATTATCACACAAAATGGAGATGGGAGGTAAACATTTGATTTGAATGTCTTGTAAAGTACGCATCATCCAAAGTAGTTGTCTGCAACATGACACGATAGCCACATATTCTGCTTCTGTTGTAGATAAGGAAATAGAGCTTTTTTTCTTGATGAACCAAGATACCAATCGGGGCCCCATATAGAATGCACCAGCACTAGTGATTTTTTGATCATCAACATTTCCAGACCAATCTGCATCTGTGTAAGCATGAAGAGTGAGATCAAAATTCTTTGGATACCATAGACCAAAGTCTTGAGTCCCTTGTAGATATTTGAATATTATTTTTACAGCCTGAAGGTGAGACTCTTTTGGATTAGCTTGGAATCATCCAATAATCCCAACTACATGCATAATGTCAGGTCTTGTCTCGGTTAGATAAAGTAGACTTCCAATCATGGATATGTATCCTGGTTGATTCACCGTAGGAGAATCATCATGAGAAATGAGGTTACACCCAGTTACTATTCGTGTACTTACAGGTTTGCAGTCTTTCATCCCATACTTATTCAAAATTTTCTTAAGATATTTTGCTTCTGATAAAAATATGCCATCTGTTGCTTGTTGCACTTTTAAGCCAAGAAAAAATTTTAGTTCCCCAAGTAAAGACATTTTGAATTCTTGTTGCATAACAGAAGAAAATTTCTGACTCATGGACTCTTCATTACTCCCAAAAATGATGTCATCAACATAAACAACTACAATCAATATTTTATCATTTTCAGTTTTTCTGTATAAGTTGCTATCAGTAGATCCCTTTGAAAAACCTTGTTGATGAAGATATTTGTCAAGACGTTAATACCATGCCTTTGGAGCTTTTTTGAGACCATATAAAGCCTTTTTAAGTTTACAAACAAGTTTTTCATCATTTCCCAAAATGAATCCTTCTGGTTGTTCTATATAAACTTCTTCTTCTAGATCACAATTGAGAAAAGCAGATTTAACATCCATTTGATAAACTTTGAATTGTTGAAAGCTTTAAAAGGAAAGAAACATTCTTATGGCTTAAATTCTAGCTACAGGAGAAAATGTTTCTTTAAAGTCTATACCTTCTTGTTGAGCATTCCCTTTACAAACAAGTCTAGCTTTGTTTCTAATAACATCTCCATTTTCATTTAACTTGTTTTTAAATATCCATTTTGTTCCAATAAAATTTTTATCGTGAGGTCTTGGAACCAATTCCCAAGTATGATTCTTTTCAATCTGATCAAGTTCTTCATTCATGTCTTGAATCCAACATTCATCTTTGCTAGCTTGATTGAAATTATGTGGTTCAATAGTGGATAGAAATGCTAGATAACTCGAGATCCTACAAGAGTTCTTCTTGTTTGGACACCTAATACCTTTTCTCCCAAAATTTGAGATTCTCGATTATTATTTTGAACATACCTGGATGGAGCCTTTTCAAATAGATCTTCTTCTTGTGCTTCATTAGGTTCACCTTCTATATTGTTGCTATTTGATGCAGGAAGATATCCATCACCATCATCTTCATTTGTTATTGGTATTTAATTTTTAGGAGCTGAGAGAAATTCATCAACTACAACATCAATGCATTCAACAATCTTCCAAAGTCTTTTATTGTAACATTTATATGCCTTACTTCTAGAAGAATAACCAAGAAATAGTCCTTCATCTACTCTAGGTTCAAACTTACCAAGTTTTTCATCCTTGTTCTTGATAAAACATTTTCTTCCAAAAACTCTAAAATGCTTTACAGTTGGAAGATTACCATACTAGAGCTCATAAGGAGTTTTATCACTGTTCACATGAACATGAGCCTTGTTGAGAATATTTACTGCGGTATGCACTGCTTTTCCCCAAAAGGTATCAGTTTTTCCATAATCATCAAGCATAGCATGATCCATTTGTTGAACTGTTCTATTCATTATTTATTTCACGCCATTTTGTTGTGGGGTTCCAGCTGTTAGCCCCCCTATGAAATTCTTGACAAGCAAGCTGGGGGCTGAATGATTGTTGAGCCTTCAAGGGATGCCTTTCCCTGAAAAACCATTCCTCTTGAAGCCTCTGAGTGCTTTTCCTTATATAAATTCTATCTGCTGCCCCATTTCTCAAAAGGGCCTATATTACCTCTCATATCCCTGCAAAATACCACTTTTCCCCTCTCCCCCTTGAAATCCCATTCCTGCCCTTGTTCTGGCCTCTCCTGCCCCTCATTTCCCTATCGTTACCCTGGCTGGCCTCAAATTGCATTAAAAAATGAATAAACCCATGTATTTCATTATAAAAGGCCTAGAACCTTTGGCCAAAGCCCCGCACCCTTCCGCCTTCCACAGGACCTAGCGCCAGAACCAACGCTAAATCTGTCAGGCGCTTAGCCCCCCGAACCTGTCCCCGCGCGAAAAAAATCATTTAAAACCTTTAAAATGCGCATATATATGGGTCCAAGATATAAATTCAAACTGGAAAATCTCCTCCGTCCATTCATTTGTCGATCCAACAACGCAGAGCGTGCCCGAAATGGTGGACCCCGCCAGCCATATGTCATACCTCCAAACCCACCGGTATTTTCCGCACCACCCATCTGCAGCAGGCGGTTTTCCCCGAAGAGCCAGTGATTCCATTCAGTAAACGATGCATGGCATCTATATGGGGGAAAAACCACCCTCCTTTTGTGCATTAACTTCCTACCCAGGACGCCCAGCGAAATCTGTGTTAATCGTTAGATCTCGAAAGCTCCATCCGACGGCTCCCGATCACCAGAGATGCACGATATTTAATGAAATCGCGCACGCGATAGCTCCTGTTCCGGCCCACCATCCGTCGCCCTCTGCCATTGATCTTAGCCCGATCGACGGTCCAGATCTGTCCATGCATTGCTGACCATTCCACCGTCGCCCTGGCCCCCACCTCATCCGTCCACCGGCTGTCCGTCTGCCACGTCACCCCACGTGCATGTTCCATACCCTCCAAAAATTCTGTCGCATATAACGTCACGTTCTCGCATTTTTTAATGTTTTTCATGCGTTTCTCATTCTGCAACGTCCGCCAACCTTACCAGAGCGATTTTTCACCATTTCCCCTGCATTTTTCCCCCTCCATTCCATCTGCATGGCCATTTCCCCCATCCACACTGCATCCATTGCTCCGTCCATTGCTTTCTTCACAAGTTTGCTATGTTGCAGGATTTCTAGAGGAAGGAAACCATCGCTGTTCAGTGTACTATCTCAATGGCGAGTGGCGCAGACAAGATCAAATCCAATGAACTAGTACCATCTGGAGAGAGTCAAGGAATGGGGATGTCAGGACTTGCATTAAAGAAAAGCGGAGTTCAAACGCCGAAAATCCTACCAGTGCCATTTAAAGCTCGAGCTAACTCGAAAGAGGCAGTAATGAAGCAGCAAAGAATTTCAGTACAGAGCAGAGGGATTAGGGCGCATCAACGAAGATCTTAAGCCCTAAATCAAAAATTTAAAGAGGTGAAGCAGCAGATTACAAACCCCGAGGATAGATCAAAGGATCCCGAGCATAGACAAAAGGTAATATCAGGGTTTTTCATCAGCAGAATGTTTGTTCTTCATCAAGTACATGGCGCCCATACGGCTTTTATTATGCACCATGTCCCTGAAGAGTTCTCCACCAGACTATAGTTCAAAAAACAGTCAGACATTTATGAGACAGACCTTCGCAGCAGTTTGTTTCATTTTTTGTTCAAACCACCTGGAGTACAACAAGCCAAAAGGTCAATATCATATCCAAAGCAGATAATTATCTCACAAGGAAGGTGACAGAGATTAAATACTCAAGCATTTCAAGCAAAATGGGTTGCGGCCCTGCATTCATTGTTGTGTTTAAAGATACATTTAATTTTCACCTACTCCTTCAGTTGATCTTAGGCTCACCCTTTGCTATAAAGCACAGATGGAAACATTGTAATGGTTGTTGATGAGATATCAGTGAAACGCAAGTATTTTCCTCTTGAGACGAGTTCTTTGTGTAAATTGTAAGATAGACTAAGATTAGATGTATTCAGACTGAATGTTCAAGCTATGGGCTACAATGTACCTGATTGGTGTTGTTTTTAATATGACAAGCATGTTTCTTTGGATCCTGATCTAAAGCAGCTGGTGATGTTTCCTCTTTCTCTGTATTTGTGATTGACTTGCTCTCATTGCATGTTACATTTCATTTCATTTCTGCTGGTAGGCAACAGAAGTATAATATAGGATTCACCCTTGTTAGGTGCCCTATGTTTCCTGCTCTCTCTACCTCAATGTTTTTTGCTTATATGTGTATCTGAATGTTGATTTCTATTGATTTAACCAGTGTAGTGGATGACTATTGCCTGCTCTCTGATGTATGAATTAATGAAATCTGTATTTAGATGTTCTTGTTAGGATTTATTTGAATGTGTTGAGAATCCTAGAGGTCTAGAACCTGATATCTGTCTCTCTAGGAGCTTTCCATACCAATTAAACCTTTCCAAGATCCCTCGTTTTGCCTCTGATTTTGTCCAAGCAGGCCTGGAGTTAGATGACCTCTGGCTTGATCTATAGACAGAGTTGGATGGTTCCCCTTCACTCATTTTCAATCCTTAATGTCCCATCCCACCAATCATCCTTTAAGATCCAAATGCTCTAGATGACTTGCCCAACTGAAAGCTTGCACATTTAACACAAGTAAACCCTTTCTTGACTCCATAGCCTAATGCCTTCGATGTTCTTTGAGTTATCTGTCTCTGCCTAAGCTTCCTCTTTGCTCATCCTGGTCTTATATTAGACCTTATTTTCCTGATTCCCTCCAACCAAACCTAAACAAACAAACAAACAACCCTGAGCCATATTACTAGCCTAAAATCATAACTTAGCTTCAAAGACATATCCTTTGACTTGCATAGAGAGATCCCTCTCTAGACCTAGGAGGGCTAGATCCTAAGGTCCCAAAGTGGTTCTATGTTGTCTCATATTTTGGTCTTTCCAACCTGGCCAAAACATGGGAACCCCAACATAATGGCGACTCCGCTGGGGAATTTCTGAGTACTTTCATCTTGATACATCTCCAAACCTCAGAAAACCTGGAATCTTTGGTTAGGTTGGTAGTAAAACACTTATCCTTCCCATTCCACTTACCTCTTGTGTGTTTTACCCCATACTCTTAGACAGAGCCTGGAAAGGGCCAGGTAGCCTCCGGATGTCATCCTCTTCTTTGAGGTGACATATCTGGTAAATTCCCTCCCAGTCAATATCTGGTTAGAGTTTGCTGTGTTTGGTGGGATATCCTTGAAAAGGGATATTTCATCAGCACTGTGGTGGACAGTGTATCCCCTGAAATACCTTAAACCTTTCCACCTGGCGACTCCATTGTTCCTAAACGTTAAAAAACTCCACTGGTGATCAGTAGGCCTGCTGATCATCTTGGTTTCGCATCAGACTCCACTGGGAGGCCAGAACCGAAACATAATGAAGACTCCGCCGGGAGACCAGCCCTGAGACAATATCAACCACAGTAGAAGTGACAAGTAGGGTTAAGCTGCTTAGTTCAAGAACAACAGTCTGGCTCATAGAACCATTCATACGAGAGCTTGCCCTGATCCAAACCCACTTGAAATAGTTGATAATCCTGAGAAAATCCTCAAGAGAACACCTGTAAGTGGGAGATCAACTATTTCCAGCAACATTCATAGAGCTAATTCTGCACCAGAAGATCTTGCAGCTCTATTAGCCCCTTTCTTCACCTAGACCTTCAAAACAGATTACCTAGAACTAGGTCATTCAGTGTTTCAGATCAGCCAGACCCTAGGGACAGTGAAACCCCTCCTTCCACACCACCTGATTTTCACTTCCTGCAAAACTTGGGGCTCTCTCACCCTAGATCTGCTCAACAGACTTCTGCTGGTCTTAATATCCCTATCATTCAAATACCAGCTGCTCAAATTAACCCTTTGCCTCACCAGAATATCATCATGGCAGCTTGGTATGCACCTCTAGTTCTACCGCAACCCTTGTTACCCTTACCAAATGATTATCAATAAAAAATCCCACACTTCACTGCTAAAGAATCCATCACAGCTCAGCAACATGTAGATAAGATGGAGGATTCTTTTGATTATATGGAAATTGATGATGAAACAATCAAAATGAGGATCTTCGCCCAAAGCTTAGGGGGTGAGGTGAAAAAGTGGTTCAAAAATCTACCTCCTGGCAGTATTCAAGATCTCCCTGCATTATACCAAACCTTTATAAGCAAATTGGAGGTTAGAGCAAACCCTCGCCAGCTCCTAGCAGAATACATGTCCCTTAAGAGGAATGTAGGGGAGAGTGTCCATGACTACACCACTAGATTCAACAGCATTTACAATGCTCTCCCTCCACACATGAAACCTCCACAAGGTATGGCCCTGGCTAAGTATCCTAATGGATTTGATGCTGACCTGGGCTATGAGCTTAGAGACAAAGAATACACCACCCTGGAAGACATGCAGAAAGGAGCTATAACCATAGAAGCAAACTTAATGGAAAAAAGGACAAGACTAAAAGCTGAGAAGAGGGTAACATATAGGGATGACAATGTAGCTTCCACATCTGATCCCAAATACGATAGACTGTCTAAAAATGTGGAAGAAATTCAACAAATGATAAAGAGGATGGTTGTCTAAAACAACAACCAAAACAGAAACCAGAACCAAAACATTAGAAGAAAAAATGCTGCTCCCAACAGACAAAGAGAGTCAGATCAACAAATCATTCCCCCATTTCAAGAAAAATTTTGAGATGAAGACGAGGGAATCATCGAAGAGTCTGAAGGGAATACCATAAATATGTTTGAAGAAGAGGACTTAGTCCTTAACTGTGATTCAGAAGAAGATCAGCCCTCACCTTCATATTGGAGTGAGGAATGGTTAGAAACTAAGGATTACAAATTAGGATTTGAAAATGCCATGATGCAGGTCCGGGAAAAATATGAACTTAGGAGCAAAAGGGACCAAGAAAATCCCAAAACAAAGACTCCTGAGGTAACCATCAAGAAAAGACCTGATAAATCCTCCAAAGCATCTGCTGCAAACAACAAATAGTAGCTGAAAGTTCTGGTAAACATAAGGAAAAAGACAACCAAAACACTGAAAAACAAGGTCAACCAACCAGCAGTACTAGCACTTCAGCTAGTGCTCCTGATACACCAGTTCCCAACCCTGTACATAGTGGAAAATCACAAATTGATTCAGCTACTAAAGCAGTAGAGAATAAAATAGAATTGAGCATCACAAAGAACCAGTCCAATTTCAATCTAGAGAGTGAGATTGCAAAAATCAAAATATCTATACCATTATCCGAGATTGCCACTCAAGATGTATATAAAGGCCAAATTTTGAAAGCATTGAATCTGGGAGAAATTAATGATTCTGTAAATCTGAATGATGATCAACCAGCCCTACTCTTTGGTCCAAAAATTGAAGGAAAGTTTCAGGAAGGGGTAGTTCGACCTTTTTATATCAGTCTTAACATTCATGACAAGATCCTTCATAATGCCATGCATGACTCTGGTGCATCACACAATTTAATGCCTAAGGTAGTGATGGAAAGGCTAGGCCTAGAAATTACCAGACCTTACAAAGACTTATACTCATTTGACTCTAGCAGAGTAAAATGCCTAGGCCTCATCAAAGACTTATGTGTGAGTTTAACCCAGATTCCTGCTAAGTGTATGGTCATGGATGTTGTGGTGGCAGATGTGCCACCAAAGTATGGCATGCTATTGTCAAGATCATGGGAAGCCAAACTGCAAGGAACAATGCATATGGATGGCTCATATGCCACTATCCCTATATTTGGCCAACTTAGAAGACTGTATAGAGAGTCTCAGATGAAATTTTTAGTCAGTATCCCCAAGAAACCTGAAAAATCACCATTATACTTTGTACATACAGATCTAGACTCTTTCATTATCTACAATGACCAATCCCCAGAAGAGCCCAGATCAGATAATGGAAATACAAACATACAACCCATGGACTTCAACATAATGGCTACCCTAGAAGAATACGATGAAGAGGACCATGGGAAAAATACTGAAAACATAACTCTGAATGAAACAAAAACATAACAAAGATAGCAAGCCAGCCACCTCCCTAATCTCCACGCCCATAATGAACCACAAAATAACCCCTCTCCTAGTACGGACCTTAAAACTCAACATAATGGCGAACCCAGCTGTAGGGGAGGGGATGAAAACGAATTAAACAAAGAACCCCTGTGGGAAATGAATTTCGATGGGTCTTGTACTAAGAAAAATGTTGGAGCAGGAGTGTGGCTACATAACACAGGAGATGATCATGTAGAGAGCCATGCTGTGAACCTGCGTTTTAAATGCACGAATAACATTGCAGAATATGAGGCTCTGATCTTGGATTTAAATCTGTTGAAAAAAATAGGAGCCCGTAGGATAGCTGTGAGAGGGGACTCGGAGTTAGTGATCAAACAGGTGAATGGTGAGTATTTGGAAAAACACCCCAGGCTTAGGGCATACAAGAATGATACTCTAGATTTGCTAAAAATGTTTGTTGAATATGACTTAGTGTTCATTCCTAGGGGTCAAAATACAATAGCGAATGGATTGGCGTGCCTAGCTAGCTCATATCCTAAAGCCCCAGTTGACCAACAAATTATCATTCAGACCAAATTCAGGCCTGCAGTGCCAGACAATGAAAAATATTGGCAGGTCTTTGAAGGAGACAAACAGATCGAAGATTTCTTAGTGGGCAGGAATGAGTTTGAACTTTCAGATTTAGACTCAATCTCTGATGATAGCTACCCAAGCGAGGATCCCCCAGATGAACAAGAAACACCCTGTAACATAGAAATAAATTCTTTTTCTGAACAAACTGGAAATTTTAATGAAAATATTGAAAACGCTGAAAATGAAGAGGTCGAAGTGCTGCAGGCCAAAGACAAGAATATACCCAGAGGCCTGGCACCCTTAGAGGACCTCTTTGATTTTGATGACGTAGCAAAAAATCCCACAATTGAACATTCTGATTCTGATGTGGAAGAATGCAACATTGGCACTGAAGACAGACCCAAAATGATAAAACTGGTTAAGTCTATACCTGCAAACATGAAGAAAAAATACATTGACTTGTTTAGGGAATTCATTGACGTGTTTGCATGGAGTTATGAAGACTTAAAGGCCTATGACACCAACATCATACAACACAAGATACCACTAAAGGAAAATCAGAAGCCTTTCAGACAAAAACTCCATAGGATTAACCCAAAACAGTTGCCTACAATAGAGAAGGAAATTAAAAAGATGTATGAAGTAGGCATAATAGTCCCTGTAAGGTTTTCTGATTGGGTGTCAAACTTAGTGGCTGTAAGGAAGAAAACAGGAGAGATCAGACTATGCATAGACTTCAGAAACCTCAACAGAGCCTCCCTAAAAGACAACTACCCCTTACCTAGAATGGAACATATCCTACAGAAGATGGTGGGCTCTAAGAGAATCTCCCTGCTTGATGGTTTTTTAGGATACAACCAAGTTCTGGTACTCCCATAAGATCAATTCAAAACAGCTTTTACCACTCCATGGGGCACTTTCATGTATGAGAAAATGCCCTTTGGATTGATGAATGTTGGAGCTACCTTCCAGAGAGCGATGGACATATCTTTCTCAGAGGAGATAGGACACTTCATAGTTATCTACTTGGATGACTTGACTGTCTTTTCTAAAACTGAAGAATAAAACTTGAAACATCTGAGGAAAGTCTTTGAAAAATGTAGAAGGTACGGCCTGTCCTTAAATCCTAAGAAGACTATTTTTGGGCTGCAAGAAGGTAAACTTCTTGGCCACATTATATCTGAGAAAGGGATCAGGATAGACCCACACAGAGTTGAGGGAATACTTCAAATTACACATCTAAGGAACATCAAGGAGTTGCAGTCCTTCATAGGGAAGATCAATTTCCTTAGGAGATTCATTCCAAATCTTGCTGAACACCTTAGGAAAATGACTAAAATGCTAAAGACAGATGCAGGAATTAGGTGGACTGTTGAAGCCAAAAAATATTTTGAGTCAGTAAAACTTGCACTCACTCAGGCCCCTGTGCTTATCAGCCCTAACTTCTCAAAAGATTTTCTGATATTTTCATTTGCTTCCCAGCACACAATAGCTGCAGTTTTGCTGCAGAAAAATTCAGAAGGTAATGAACAGCTGATAGCCTTATTCATTAAAGCCTTAAGAGATGCACCCTTAAAGTACAACATCATGGAAAAGCAGGCCTATGCTCTAATTAAGGCCTTAAAAGACTTTAGGGTGTACATTCTGAATTCTCACACCATTGCCTATGTGCCAAATATAGTGGTCAAAGATATCTTGTCCCAGGACCCTGATGGAAAAAGGGGCAAATGGATTGCTACAGTCTTGGAATACGACCTTGAAATAAAACCCACCAAGCTGATCAAAGGTCAAGGCCTGGCCTAATTAATGGCTGAATCAAACCTGTAGGCCCTTCACATTAACATGATGAATGCCTTAGATGAGCAGGAAGGATTGCCCCCTCTAACTATTGAGGAGCAGTTTCAGAACTTTCCTTGGTATACTGATATCCTTTATGTGCTCACTAACCTCAACGCCCCTCCAGAAATATCCAAAACAAAGGCCAGATTCATAAAACTCAAAGCTAGAAACTACTGCATTATGAATGAGAGTCTATACTGGAAGAATCCAAATGGCCTTTTGATGAAATGTTTGTCTGAACCTGAAGCTGAAAGAATCAAACAGGAGTTCCATGCTGGAGAATGTGGAGGCCAACTGAGTTGGAAAGCCACTGCAAATAAGATACTCAGGGCTGGTTACTATTAGCCTACACTCTTTAGTGATGTCCATAAAATGATTCTTGCCTTTCAAAAATGCCAAATCTTTGAGGGAAAAAGAAAGCTCCTTCCCCTCCCTCTGCAACCTATCACCATAGAAGGTCCGTTCATGCAATGGGGCCTAGACTTTATAGGGGAAATCCACCCTCCTTCTTCTGGGAAACACAAATGGATCCTGACTGCCACAGATTACTTCACTAAATGGATAGAAGATATACCCACTAGGAATGCCACTGACTCTGTCATCATTAGGTTCCTAGAAGACTTCATCTTATCTCGTTTTGGCTGTCCAAGGAAAATTATCACTGACAATGCTGCTGCTTCCGGATCCAAAAGAATGATTGATTTCTGTCACAGGTATGGAATAGCACTTGGACATTCAACTGCCTATTACCCCCAGGGTAATGGCTTGGATGAATCATCAAATAAGTGCCTGGTTACAATCATTAAGAAGCTGTTGGAAGAGAACAAAAGGTCATGGCATAAAAGTTGATACATGCCTTGTGGGCAGACAGGCTCACTACAAAGAAATCTATTGGCATGCCACCCTTTCAGCTATTTTATGGGACAAAAGCAGTTTTTCCTACTAGTCTTGGAGTTCCAGTGATCAAACTTGTCCAGGAGATCCAATCAGAAGAGGACAACATGATAAGGAGAATTAATGAAACAATCCATCTTCAGCAAACAAGGGACCAGGTTTATAGCAGAGCTATCAGAGTACAGGAAGGCATAAAGAGACAGTTTGACAAAATAACCAAAGCTTCAAATTTCAAGGTTTGAGATAAGGTTCTGAGATGGGATTCGAGAAGAGAGGACAAAGGCAAACATGGAAAATTTGATAGCTTGTGGCAAGGTCCATTTGTCATCCAGGCCACTGTGGGTCCTAATGCATTTTTATTACAAGAACTTGATGGTACAGAGTTGTTTGGGGGTCTTGTCAATGGCAGGATGCTCAAACACTATTTCTGCTGATTTTCTATTTCCAGTTTCATTTCCATTGTACATACCATTGCAGTTTTACTTTCAGGAAAATAAAAAAAAATGTTCCAAAAAAAAGAATGAAAAGAGAGGTTCAGACATACTCAAAACATGAACCTCTAAAGTAAAAATCATGGCTCAAACCTGATCAAAATCCGAGCCAAAGGCAGCAGAATAGCTGGTCCTAATAAGCTCAAAATCTGGATCAACAGCGAAAGAAGAACCAGCTCTAATATGCCCAAAACCAGAGCTAAAGCAAAGAAAAGAGGTGACTCAAATATGCCCAAAACATGAGTCACAAGAAAGAAAGAAGAATGTTTCAAAGTTGCAGAATTCCATGTATTCACAGTTTTGTCTTCTACAAGTTTCTGTCCAGCAAGTCAGACAGTCTAACC
Source organism: Pinus albicaulis (assembly GCA_034641835.2). Taxonomy (NCBI): domain Eukaryota; kingdom Viridiplantae; phylum Streptophyta; class Pinopsida; order Pinales; family Pinaceae; genus Pinus; species Pinus albicaulis. The sequence goes on along the minus strand of CM076579.1, from coordinate 57,403,689 downwards.
CTGGCTTGGCTGTGTTTAAATTTCCTGTCTTAGAATGTAGATGAAGAAACTTGTTGGACAGTTTAATCCCAACAGGTAGTAGATTAGGTAGAGAATTGTATGAGGCCAACAGTCTAATCTGGCCTCATGGAGAAATAAGGGTAGATTTAGAATAGGTTTGTTTTTGTTTTGAAAAATAAATTGTAAAGGGTCTGCAAGTTCAAATGCACCCAAGGGAAATTGTAGAACTATAGTTTGGGTAGGTAGATTGGTTGGGAAACATTTTTGCTGATGTTTCTATCATACTGTGGCAGCTAAAATAAAAAAAGGAAGATGGATTATGATAGCAGGCATCTGGCCTACTCCAAAGATCATATCTGGTTTCTTGACTCCTCCAAGGAGAAGCCATCCCCATGTGGAGCCACTGTTAGCCCCCCTATGAAATTCTTGACAAGCAAGCTGGGGGCTGAATGATTGTTGAGCCTTCAAGGGATGCCTTTCCCTAAAAAACCATTCCCCTTGAAGCCTTTGAGTGCTTTTCCTTATATAAATTCTATCTGCTGCCCCATTTCTCAAAAGGGCCTATATTACCTCTCATATCCCTACAAAATACCACTTTTCCCCTCTCCCCCTTGAAATCCCATTCCTGCCCCTGTTCTAGCCTCTCCTACCCCTCATTGCCCTATCATTACCCTGGCTGGCCTCAAATTGCATTAAAAAATGAATAAACCCATGTATTTCATTATAAAAGGCCTAGCACCTTTGGCTAGAGCCCCACACCCTTCCGCCTTCCATAGGACCTAGCACCAGAACCAACGCTAAATCCGTCAGGCACTTAGCCCCCCGAACCTGTCCCCGCACGAAAAAAATCATTTAAAACCATTAAAATGCGCATATATATGGGTCCGAGATATAAATTCAAGCCGGAAAATCTCCTCCGTCCATTCATTTGTCGATCCAACGACGCGGAGCAGACCCAAAATGGTGGACCCCGCCAGCCATACGTCATACCTCCAAACCCACTGGTATTTTCCGCACCACCCATCTATAGCAGGCGATTTTCCACGGAGAGCCAGCGATTCCATTCAGTAAACAACATGTGGCATCTATACGGGGGCAAAACCACCCTCCTTTCGCACATTAACTTCCTGCCCAAGACGCCCAGCGAAATCCGTGTCAGCCGTTAGATCTCGAAAGCTCCATCTGACGACTCCCGATCACCAGAGATGCATGATATTTAATGAAATCCCGCACGCGATAACTCCTGTTCTGGCCCACCATCCGTCGCCCTCCGCCGTTGATCTTAGCCCAATCGACGGTCCAGATCCGTCCATGCATTGTTGACCATTCCACCGTCGCCCGGGCCCCCACCTCATCCGTCCACCAGCTGTCCGTCTGCCACGTCACCCCACGTGCATGTTTCGTACCCTCCAAACATTCCGTCGCATATAACGTCCCATTCTCGCATTTTTTAATGTTTTTCATGTGTTTCTCATTCTGAAACATCTGCCAACCTTACCAAAGCGATTTTTCACCATTTCCCCTGCATTTTTTCCCCTCCATTCCATCTGCATGGCCATTTCCCCCGTCCACACTGCATCCACTGCTTCGTCCATTGTTTTCTTCATAGGTTTGCTATGTTGCATGATTTCTAGAGGAAGAAAACCGCCGTTGTTCAGTGTACTATCTCAATGGCGAGCGGCGCAGACAAGATCAAATCCAATGAACCAGTACCATCATGAGAGAGTCAAGGAGTGGGGCTGTCAGGACTTGCATTAAAGAAAAGCGAAGTTCAAACGCTGGAAATCCTACCAGCGCCATTTAAAGCTCGAGCTAACTCAACAGAGGCAGTAATGAAGCATAAAAGAATTTCAGTATAGAGCAGAGGGATTAGGGTGCATCAACGAAGATCTTAAGCCCTAAATCAGAAATTTAAAGAGGCGAAGCAGCATATTACAAACCCCGAGGATAGATCAAAGGATCCCGAGCACAGAAAAAAGGTAATATCAGGGTTTTTCATCAGCAGAATGTTTGTTCTTCATCAAGTACATGGTGCCCATATGGCTTTTATTATGCACCATGTCCCTGAAGAGTTCTCCACCAGACTACAGTTCAAAAAACAGTCAGACATTTATGAGACAGACCTTCCGAGCAGTTTGTTTCATTTTTTGTTCAAACCACCTGGAGTACAACAAGCCAAAAGATCAAGATCATATCCAAAGCAGATCATTCTCTCACAAGGAAGGTGACAGAGATTAAATACTCAAGCATTTCAAGAAAATAGGTTTCGGCCCTGCATTCATTGTTGTGTTTAAAGATACATTTAATTTTCACCTACTCCTTCAGTCGATCTTAGGCTCACCCTTTGCTATAAAGCACAGATGGAAACATTGTAATGGTTTTTGATGAGATATCAGTGAAACACAAGTATTTTCCTCTTGAGACGAGTTCTCTGTGTAAATTGTAAGATAGACTGAGATTAGATGTATTCAGACTGAATGTTCAAGCTATGGGCTATGATGTACCTGATTGGTGTTGTTTTTAATATGACAAGCATGTTTCTTTGGATCCTGATCTAAAGCAGCTGGTGATGTTTCCTCTTTCTCTGTATTTGTGATTGACTTGCTCTCATTGCATGTTACATTTCATTTCATTTATGCTGGTAGGCAACAGAAGTATAATATAGGATTCACCCTTGTTAGGTGCCCTATGTTTCCTGCTCTCTCTACCTTAATGTTTTCTTCTTATATGTGTATCTGAATGTTGATTTCTATTGATTTAACCAGTGTAGTGGATGACTATTTCCTACTCTCTGATGTATGAATTAATGAAATCTGTATTTAGATGTTCTTGTTAGGATTTATTAGAATGTGTTGAGAATCTTGGAGGTCTAGAACCTGATCTCTGTCTCTCTAGGAGCTTTCCATACCAATTAAACCTTTCCAAGATCCCTCGTTTTGCCTCTGATTTTGTCCAAGAAGGCCTGGAGTTAGATGACCTCTGGCCTAATCTATAGACAGAGTTGGATGGTTCCCCTTCACTCATTTTCAATCCTTAATGTCCCATCCCACCAATCATCCTTTAAGATCCAAATGTTCTAGATGACTTGCCCAACTGAAAGCTTGCACATTGAACACAAGTAAACCCTTTCTTGACTCCATAGCCCAATGGCTTCGATGTTCTTTGAGTTATCTGTCTCTGCCTAAGCTTCCTCTTTGCTCATTCTGGTCTTATATTGGACCTTCTTTTCCTGATTCCCTCCAACCAAACCTAAACAATCAAACAAACAACCCTGAGCCATATTACTAGCCTAAAATCATAACTTAGCTTCAAAGACATATCCTTTGACTTGCATAGAGAGATCCCTCTCTGGACCTAGGAGGGCTAGATCCTAAGGTCCTAAAGTGGTTCTATGTTGTCTCATCTTTTGGTCTTGCCAACCTGGCCAAAACATGGGAACCCCAACACCAGCTACATAAAACTCTCTTTTTATGCCATGTTGTTCATAGAAATCAAAGAATTCATCCGATATATATTCCCCTCCTCGGTCAGATCTAAGACATTTGATTTTTAGATCTAACTCATTTTCAACCAGGGATTTAAAGATCTAATATTTTTCAAATGCTTCATCTTTGTGTTTTAGTAAACCAATCCAACACATTCTAGAGAAATCATCAATAAAAATAATATAGTATTGTTCTCCATGGGGTGACCTTTTTCTTGTAGGTCCACATAAGTCAGTGTGTATGAGTTCAAGAGGTTTACTTGTTGATCCTTCTTTGGCATTGAATTTCACTCTGGTTTTCTTACCAGATTGGCAAGATTTGCATATGGTATTTTCAGGAAGAGTGATGCTGGGAAGATCACAAACAGCGTTGAGTCTACTAGATTTGTTGATTTGAGCGAAGCTCAAGTGTCCCAATCTTCTGTGCCATAACCAATTTTCTGAAGATTTACCCAAGTAACATTGTTCTTTGAAACCTTTCAATACATACAGATTTCTTGGTGTTCTAGTTCCTTTTATTACTGTTTTTCCTATGTCAAGTTCATGTACCACACATTCTTTTGAACTAAAGGCAACTTCATTTCCTTGATCACACATTTGACTCACACTTAACAGGTTATGTTTTAATCCATCCACAAACATAACATTGTTAGCTTTTACCTTTTCTTTTAGAAAAATATAACCCTTTCCTTTAATGACAGTAGGAGTATCATTTCCAAAGGTAACATTCTTTTCTCTTTCTAGAGAATTGTATGCAAGGAGTTTATTTCTATCACCTGTCATGTGTTTTGCACATCCACTATCAATGTACCATTGATTTTCTTCCCCTTCTGCAAATAAGGCTATGCCACGGTTCTCAGCCTATAAGTACTTCTTTCTCCATACCCTGGAATTTGAAGGTATATGCTCTTTTGGTTGAAGTTTTCTCCTCCATTCAGATTCTTCATGACCAAATTTATTGCAATAAGCACATTCAATTTCATTTTGAAGAGGAGAAAAGTTGTTATAAGTATTCTTCTTTATTCCAGTCTCATTTCTTTTATTTCTTGCTTCTTTGGTCATTATGGTTTTGTATGCAACACATTGAACAACTTTATGAAAAAAATTATGACATGAGAAACATTTCCCATTAAAGAAGAAATTCCTCTGATTATGAAACCTTCTATTTGTGTTTACCTGCTGGTTGGTATTTCTCTGGTTGATATTTTTTCTATTGTTCTTTGTATTGAATTGGTCATGCTTTACCTATGAAGTTTCTTTGTTCTCTTGTTGAGTGACGGAATGTTGTAGGCTAGCTTTAGCTACATTTAGATAGCTTGGTACCAAATTCTGAGAGGACTCTGCAATATATGCAAGACCTGTCTTTACAAAAGGAGAGCGTTGAACTTTGATAATTTCATCTAAGGTTTCAGTTCCTTTAGAAAATATAAGATTTAAAGTTTTCTCTTTCTCAATTTTCTTTCTTAGACTTACTATTTCACATTCTAATTTCTCATTGTGCTTCTCCTTTTCTATAAGCTGATTCTTTAGAGTATGTATGGCAATTTTGTTTTCTTCCAAACATATTTTGAGCTGATTAATTTCTTCAAGAAAATCATTATCTTCTAGAGTATCCATAAAGGTATCTTTAGGCTCACTAGAGTCCTTTTCAAAAGCCATGAGTAGTCTAACATCTTGATCAAATTATCCTTCTTCACTAATTGATAGCCCATCACTATCTTCATGAGTATAATAAATTTTTCTATTGATAAACTGATTCTTATATACTTTTTCCACTTCCTTTCCTTTTTCATGTTTTTGTTTACGAGGACACTTAGCAACATAATGTCCAACTATTCCACAAGAAAAACATTTAAAAGGAAGCTTACCTCTGAATCTTCTAGTGCCAAGTTGTACATTCTTTACAAAATTTATCTCATCTTCCTCTGAAACATACCCTAATCCTTCTTGTTCTTCTACTTCTTTTCCTTTTGTAGTAGCTCTAAGGACAACTTCTTTGACTTCAGATGGACCTCCTTTTCTCATTTCAAAAGCAGTCAAAATACCATGAAGTTGAACAATAGTAAGAGTTTGTAGATCCTACTTCTCTTCAATAGCAGACACTTTTGATTCAAATTTGGGAGTTAGGGATATTAAAACCTTTTCTACTAGAGTAGTTTCTGTTGAGCCTTGCAATAGGTATGTATTTACTCTTCATTACTGTCCTTTTCCTCTTCCTTATCCATCTTGTGCCATGATATAATAATATAATGAAAGGATTTTGATGAAGAATAAATGAAAAATGATCCTGATACGATTTAACCGCCCAAACTAATTTTTGTTTCTTTCTATGCTGAAAATAACAGAAGGAACAACAGGACTTAATCATGGGAAAGAAGACGTGTTAAATGTGGTTGAATCGAAGATAAATCAGTGAGGATTAGCATAAGAACGAATGAACTATCCAAGGATAGCATTTTGTCGTGGATTCCTTAAGATATCCTAATCTTGAGGGATCACAGTTATCTTTCATTTTAGCTATAAAGGGAAAGGGAGAGCTAGTTCTCAAGGATCATGAATGATGTATCTTTCACTTCTGTATAATTCATAATTGTAATTCATAGAACGTAGTTCTGAATGACAAGATCGTATTTTGATGTCGACTGAATGCGATGATTAATATATAATTTTCATTGTTGTTTATTCAAATATTCTAGAGTAGTTAAGCAGTATTCGTCGGTGGCTACGGGCCCAGTCTCTGGTGGATTTCGCTGTTGTTCACTATGTTATACTTTTCCATTTATTGCAAGTGTATTCTAATTTTATGCTTTATAGTTGAAGTACTTTTGATAATTCAGATTTCTGGTATTTATTCCCTTGAACACGCATTTCCAATTTATTTCCTTAAGGAATTAGTTGCTAGTTAAAAGAATTGGTTTGATTACTTAAAGCGTAGATAGTTATTTCCAATACCTTCTTTCTGTTCAATAGTTTAAATCCAGCTGAAAGAGCTCACTTAATGCTTTAGTGCTCTCGGTTGATTTCCATTTGAATGAGTTGAATTAAGAATGAATCACAGATTTGGGTCATAATGCGTAGATGAATCACTTTCTTTAAAGCTTCAAGATTTATGATTGCATCTATATGAAACAATTGATTTTAGCATTACTCTTTGTATGTATAGCTTGCACATATTGTGTACACGCTTGAGATAAAAGGACTTACCCAAGTTGATAATTAATGTGAGGTAATTAGGAGTTTTTAAAGACACCTGTTAGCACCCAACATTTTGGCACCATTTCCGGGGAGCGTGTTTCCACTCTGTAAAAAGAGTAATGTCTGATTGATGTTTTTTTTGGTGAGGGAGAATTGCATATTAAAAATGGAAGGTAAGAACCTGCGTAAAGAACGAGTAAAATCCTCACTCATCCGCCTGCTTTCTGGAATAATTGTGTAAGATTTTAAGATAGGAATGAATGTTTGTATTTCTGCATGAATGATTAAGAGGGAAAGACCTGAAAAAGACAAAATTCCTCCTTCTAAACCTGAAAATCCTAAGGGATCGGTGACCCTTCGACGATCAACTTTTATTGACAAAATCTTAAGAAAAGCTGAGTCTCAGTCATTAGTAGGACCCTGAATTGTTGCTACCAGACATCCTACTGACTTCCTTCAAGCCGTAGGATCACCATCTGTAGCTAACACTGAGATTCATAGTAAGAATGAAGGGATTGAGCAGAGTTTTCAAGATATTGAGAATTCACAAACTCGCCCTTCATAAGAAGGAAATTCCTGCAACCTCCATGAAGGAGAAGGAGAAACAAACAATTTCGAAATTAAATTATCAGAACCTAGATCTCCTGAAGTACTGACTGAGCATAGGACACCCAGTATTCCAGATCAAGGTAGTGTTGCTAGAACCATTCCAGCATCTTGTGGACATCTTAGGAATAACTCTCCAGCTCTAGAGATCCCTGAAGAATATTGGCATATTTTTTACCAAATGGCTAATAACCAGCAACCTCAAAATTCTACATTGAGATACCCTATTTTTGACATAGTTTTCAATGCCCCCATGAAGGCTATCCCATTACAGAACATTCCTACCTTTCATGGGCTAACTTCAGAAGATATCGATGTATTCCTTTTTGAATTTGATGTCTTATGTAGGGGTTATGACTACACTACCGACCCCCAGAAGCTGAATCTATTCCCCTCTACTCTGAAGTGAGAAGCTTTGTGTTGGTTCATGGGACTTGTTGGAGGCACCATCAATGAATGGGACCAAATGAAAACATATTTCCTTAAAAAATACCAAGATTATTTCCGAACTAGAGAATTAAAAGATGAAAATTTTCAAATGGTAGCTAAGCCTAGCGAGACTCTGGAGGAACATGTAGAGTGTTTCCAATATAATCTGCAAAGATCTCCTTACACAAATCTGCCTGATAATGTTCTAAAAACCACGATGATCAGAGGTATGAAAGACGAATGGGTAGAGACACTAAATATAATGGGTAAAGGTGACATTTATCAAAAACACTATAACAATATTATATATTTGTGCATCAAGTGTTCCAGGGGCAGTACAAGGATGAAACCAATCGGATGCAATGCAAGCCCTAGAGACATCAAAGCCTCAGGAGGAAGCATTACATGAAGTGAAATCGGCAATCTATTGGAGGATTTCAAGACTGATATCCTGGGGACCCTAGCGACACAATTGGATGTCATGCAAGCTAAGCAAAAGCAGGCTATAGCAGAACAAAACTTGGCTATTTTCTGCCCCCGTTGCAGAAAGAAGCACAGTCATAAATAATGCCCCCTAGATGCGATACGAACATGTGCCATATGCACTAAAGAGCACACCATGGAAAGTTGCCCATCACTCCCAAGATTAAAATAAATCTTCAAGGAAGTGGAAGAAGAAGTGGAACCAGTATATATGTTGAACCAACACCATCAATGGCAAGTGCGTCAGACAGGTATGCCTACTGATCCATCTTCATTCTTTTCTCCCTCGCAATATAATTCTCAACAATATACAGGGGAAACATGGCAGAATTAGCCACCTTTTTTTCCACCTCAAGCATTTTTTATGCCACCATGTCCCAATCAGTCAAATCCAAATAATAATAATTGGCCAAATTCCCCTTACCCGCCATCACTCTGGCAGAACAACCCTTATTCCTCCCAATGGTCCCCTTCCACCTCACAAATCAGAAATGGCAATCAAATTGGAAAAGATCTACGAACCAGCCTATGGGGACAGTTCCTCTGCCTCAACCAACTTTACCAGCACCTTACACGTTGTAGAAGAATCCTCAATCTAATATACGACCGCAACTTCAAGCTCAACCCAACCCAAATCCTAACAACATACCAGTTCAGTCAATACAAATCATTGAGGGTCTGGACCCTGAAGATGAGTTGAAAGAATGTAACGAACTTAAGTTGAGATTTGGACGCATAATCACTCTAGATAAGTATCAAGATTTGCAACCTAAAGAACCCCACACAAATAAGCCTCTGATTCTAGATGATCAACAAATAAAACAAGGGGAAGATACAGTCAAACAAAAAAATCCTGAACAAATCATAACCACTTCCCCCCCATTCCCAGAAATACTGTTGATACCACGCCCGATTGAATATCTTGATTTTGATCTTCTGGGTGAACTTAAGAACATTTGTATAAAAATTACCCTCCTCCAGGCTATCCAAGATATTCCAATATATTCCAAAACTATTAAAGAATTGTGTATAAATAAGTCTGTGAGGAAAAAAAAAATAACCCCTACTGTCCATGTTGTCGGGACTTTACTGATTTATTACTAGGCAAAGAGACTCCTGTAAAATATGAGGATCCCGGAAACCCCATTTTCACAGTCCAGATAAATGACCATTATTTTTCCAATGCTTTAGTTGACTTAGGGGCAGCCATTAATATTCTCACAACTACAACTTTCAACATTCTTAGCATCACAGCCTTGGAACCAACAACTACCTTACTAGAAATAGCTAGCCGCTCAGTCATTAGACCAGAAGGAACATTACAAGATGTGATGGTCTCTGTAGACACTTGGGAATACCCAATAGATTTCTTGATTATTAACCCTAGGAACCAAATATATGGACATCCCTTAATATTAGGAAGGCCTTTGCTAGCAACTATTGATGCTTATATCAGTTGCCAGATAGGCAGTATGACTATAACCAGGGGGAATGACGTGAAAAATTTATCTTTATACCCTCTTGCTCAGCCAAGCTTGACTATTATGGAAACCAAGAGGCAACCTACAACATAATTAACTGAAAATATTCAGTCACCATTGAATGTGGTAGATTCCCTTGAATTCAAAAACCAAACTGAAGACGATGTCATTAATACTTTTATCAATCATTCTACCATAGTATCAAGTTCAAAATGCCACATGATTAAAGAAGTCCTTGACAATGAAATCGAAGAAGATCCCCTGAGAGATATCAATGACCAAAAAATACCAAAAACCACTGTTTATAATAGCAAACCTATAGAAATTGAGCCGGGGAAGATCCTGAACATTAACAGTAATCTGAGTGATGACCAACAACAGAAACTTATTCAAGTCCTTAGGAAAAATAAAGTGGCTTTCACTTGGGATTACTCAGATATGAAAAGGATTGACCCTCAGCTATGGATGCATCACATATACACTGAAAAGGATGCAAGAACCATTCAACAACCTCAGTGTAGATTAAATCCTCACCTAAAAGATATTTTTATATAAGAACTTCAAAAACTGTTAGATGTGAATTTTATCTATCCTATATCTGACAGTAAATGGGTTTTTCTATTAGTTTTGGTTCCTAAAAAGAATGGGAAATGGAGAATATGTGTTTACTATAGAGAACTCAACAAGGCAACGCAAAAATACCATTTTCCCCTTCCATTTATTGATCAGGTCCTAGATACACTAGTAGGGAAGAAATTTTTTTCTTTCCTAGATGGCTTTAGTGGCTACAACCAAATTCAAATCGCCTCTGAAGACTAGGATAAAACTACCTTTACCTATATTTGGGGAACATTCACTTAGAGGGTATTACCTTTTGGATTGTGCAATGCACCTCCCACATTACAAAGAGCCATACTCAGTATTTTTGCAGACTTGATAAATGAAGGATTGGAAGTATACATGGATGATTTCACACACTATGGAGATGACTTCAAGCAAGCATTACAAACATTGGAAAAAGTTCTGGAATGGTGTATTGCTACCCGCGTATGTTTAAGTCATGAAAGTGTCATATGATGATGACAGAAGGCCTGATTTTGGGTCATTACATTTCAGCAGCTAGAATTCAGGTAGATCCAGCAAAAATACAGGTAATTCTCTTACTAGACACTCCCTGCACTCAAACAGAGGTACCTAGTTTTCTGGGATTTTCTGGATATTATCGTAGATTTATCAAGAATTTTTCACAGATTGCTGCACCATTATATGCCTTAATAGGAAATAGTGATTTCATATGGACTGACAAATGTGACACTACCTTTACAGATTTAAAATAGCTAGTATCAACAACACCAATATTACGAGGCCCGAACTAGAATTTACCATTCCAGATTTCATCAGATGCATCAAACACAGCCACTAGAGAAATTCTTGGCCAAGAAGAAGAAAAGAAACCCTACGCTATATATTACATTAGCAAAAACTTAACCCCTGCTGAATTGAATTACACAGTAACAGAGAAGAAGTTTTAAGCTCTTATTTATGCTATTAACAAATTCAGACACTATATAACTGGATACTCTATAATTATGTATACGGATCACTCTGCTATCAAATACTTAGCTAATAAACCTATTACAAATGGAAGAGTGACACGTTGGTCACTACTTTTGTAGGAATTTGATATAACTATAAGGGATCGACCAGGGAAGGAAAACCTTATAATTAGGACGGGAACAACAAAATGATGCAATAGCACACACGAGTAGATAAAAAAAAAAGCAACCGTGTGGAAAACAGACGGCTCTCCCCCGGATTGGAGGATACCTTTTTCACATAGCGGCCGATATGCACATCTGTAGGTGTATGAGGGAAGACAAAATTTATGATATATTAAAAGCCTTCCATGATGGGCCTTGCAGTGGACATTTTGTAGACCACAGAACTTGACATAAAATTTTACAAATGTGCTACTAATGGCCCATGATTTTTAAGGATGCGAAGAAATTTTTTGAGGCCTACAATAGTTTTCAAAGGATGGGCTGCCTTGGCCAATCTGATGAGATGCCCTTACATCCACAACTAGTCATAGAACCTTTTGAGAATTGGGAATTAGATTTTATTGGGCCAATCAACCCATCATCCAACCAGAAATCATATATATTGGTTGCAACAGAATATGTAACTAAGCGGGTAAAAGCAGTAGCATTACCAAGAGCCATAGAAGAAACTGTGATAAATTTTATTTTCGAAATTTTTGTACGATATGGGTTACCCAGAGAAGTAATCACTGATGGAGGGCCGTAATTTGTAGGCTACAAGATCGCTGCTACACTAAAAAATCATCATGTTATTCACATAATTACCTCTCCATACCACCCGCAAGCGAACGGGCAGGTAGAAAGTACCAACAAAGTAATTGAAGCTATTCTAATGAAGACAGTCTCATCGCATAGACGAGACTGGGCTACTCGACTGCCAGAAGCCTTGTGGGCATATTGCATAACCTGGAGGAATACGACTGGATACTCCCCATATCAGCTGGTATTTGGTAAGGAACCTATTTTTCCCATAGAGTTTGAGATACAAACACTATGGATAGCCCAGGAAGTGGGACTAGATTTAACTGAAGCCTAGATTAATAGAATACAACAAATAAATGAATTAGATGAAATCCGGTTTTTGGCTCTGCAACATACTGCAATTATTCAACAACAAAGAGCCAAATGGCACGATTCTTTGATCAAGAAAAAGACATTTCATGAGGGTGACTGGGCACTTCTCTATGATTCCAGGTTTCAAGAATTCCATGGTAAATTGCAGACTAGGTGGTTAGGTCCCTATGAAATAAAGGAAGTACATGACAATGGCACTCTTATGTTGGCCACCATTGATGGGTCTGATTGTTCCTTTAGAGAAAATCGGCATCAGGTGCGCCTCTAGTAAATACCACTCACAAGAGAATATTTTTGTCAACAGATATGCAAGGACTTCACCATGCAAATTTTAGCTGCAGAAGATAATCCTTCAGCAGCTTCATCTTTGTAAAAAATCATTTATTTTTCTAAAAAAAAAAATAACTGTAAATAGGATTGCTGATTCAATTTGGTTTTTTTTTTCTCTACCTATTTTTCTCTTCCATCTTCAGAACAACACTTTTTGGTTTTGTTGTTCCATCTTCGAAACAACACTTTTTGATTTTGTTGTTCCATCTTTGGAACAACACTTTTTGATTTTTTTGTTCCATCTTCGGAACAACACTTTTTGGTTTTGTTGTTCCATATTTGGAACAACACTTTTCGATTTTGTTGTTCCATATTTGGAATAGCACTTTTTGATTTGTTGTTCCATCTTTGGAGCAACACTCTCTTTTTCTTTTTGTTCTAATTTTAGAACAACACTTTTGTTTCTTGTACAACTTTTGTGTGTTCTGAACAGCACCATATTTTATATATTTCACAAACACCTCTTTCCTCACATGGACTTATTCCTAGCTTATTTCAGCCTTATTTCTTTGATTCCTTTTATGGCCTGAAGTACAGTACCCTCATGCGGATAAGAATCATGGATTTTATTTAAGCAGGTGAATATTTTTAACTTTACGATATTTGACAAAGACAACTTCTTGATGATAGACTTAAAACAATTGAAAGGGACAGAATTATTTATATTTCACTTTATTGTACTGATTTCTATTGTATATGATACTGATTGATCATCTTTACCATGCTGGTTCTACTCTCCCTGGTTATAATTCTCTCTATATATTATCAATGGGATTATGGGTATAATTTTTCTTGTTATTGACATGATTCAACTTCTTACACCATCCCTACTCTTAAGGAGTACTGAGCCTCCCTCTATTTATCATAAAAATATGTAATGAAAACTAAATTTTATATACAGATATAGGATAGGGGATCTCATTAAGAGCCAGCCTACCATGTTCATAAGAATGTAGCAATGTGACATTCCCACTATGGCCACCACACCAGGGTTATGATCCATTGGATGGCTAAAACATCCTTGGAACAGGAGGTCTCATCACGATCCAACTTGCTCACTTTTGCTACTTCCAAGTGAATGGTAGTATGGTTATCTAGTTACCACGCCAATATACTGGTCTCTTCTGTAGAAAAAAAATGAAATTTTCAATTATAAATTGAGGAACCTGGCTCACATGGGTTAAAAAGCAACTCTATCAAGGCTATGGATGCCTACTGGCAGCAGAAGCTTTGCTTATGGTATTGAAGTTCTAATTCCTCAATCAATAATTCTTATAATACCCTCTTTCCATTTATCTTTTTATCCGAGAGATTCTTTCCTCTAAACACTTCCCTAATTTGAACCTTTATGCATGTGTTCATGTTTTTCACTCAATCATATCATGTACAGCCAGATTATCATCGGCAAAGCCTCCTTTTGTAGATATTGTTGTCCTCTTTCCTTATCACATAACTTATCATCAACCAAAGCGTCTTGTCTCATGTCATTCATTATGATTATACACCACACTTTAACTCTATCCATCTCTTTTATTTGTCCCGCCATTTATTTATGTACTTTTTTCCATTTACTACTGTACCCTTCATCCTTATATCCTACCGTCGGAATAGCCATTCCCCGTCTATTCGATCGTAGGTGACCTCTCATTTCGAAAGGGGGAGAGAACTTCCATTACACTCATGCATGCATTGTCATTCTTTCATTGACTAGTAAGATATTCCATGATCACGTGGCATGCAACAATTTATAATACAATTAATATCAACTACACTTAGCCATTACAACAACTTTCTGTTCTATCGCTTTAAGTGTTGTTGTGTTTTTCAATATTGTTGGGTTTTCCCATTACACTCATCCTTTGCAATAGTAGGAAGAATTCAAGCTTTATGGGTGGTAAGACAGTGTGCCACGAACCTTTAGTGTTAGAGGTCTCCGACAGAGCCAGGGAAATTCTGATCCGTGCAGGGTGGATATCCTATCTCACAATATCTCAGCCCTCGAATGAGGAAATTACCATTGAATTTATACAACATCTATAGAATGGGGAATACATGGTGAAAGGTAGAAGAATTACAGTCACAGACGTTGTAATAGCTGAAGTATCTGGGCTACCGGAAGAAGGAACTATATGGTCACAAAAACATGCATTGCTGCAAGACGCGGTGGAAACTTTCAAAGACGAAGGTGAGCAAGTAGTTAGGAAAGGCAAAGGCTTCCAACCATCTTCTCTGGTAGAACCATGGAAAGAATTAGCAAGCGTTATCCAAATATACATTACCATCGATGGACACTGAGATGTGGTAAGACCATGACAACTTAAACTATTAGCTGTCTTAAAACAAAAAGTCATTGTTAATCTGCCATCTCTTTTGAATTCTTTACTGCATAATACTGTTGTTAGAATAAGATAGGACAGACACCCTAAAACTGTAGTAAGTCACCATGGATTTATTAGATTAATCATCAGTCATAGCCTGGTTCAATACAACTTAACTTGGGATGGTTTCATGACAGCTCTAGAGAGCATGCAAAACTGTGTAGTCCAACATCCCGAAATTGCGGAGACAAGCCAGCAGAACCCTGTTTCGGAAAGAAAAAATACTGCCTATTCAAACGTTGAACCCCATAAATGCAAGAGGTCTGTAAGAATTGAACTAGCCCAGAGGATGTTTGAAAATATTCGGGATGAAAGAAATCAACCTGCAGAGACAACCAGTCCAGTTAGGATAAGAGATTTTGAATCTGAAGAAGAGGCACCCAATTCCGCATCAGAACCCGAAGAAGAGGAACCCAATTTTGCATTAGAACCCGAAGAAGAGGAACCCAATTCCGCATCGGAGCCTGAAGAAAAGGCCAATTCAGAACAAGAACAAGAATAGGTTTATAATAATGAACTGGAAAGTGAAGCAGGACCGGATGATCCTTTGGAAGTTTTCGAGACAGGGATGGCCAAGGTCCTGGAAAATATTAATGTTTATATGCAACCTGGAGGACCACTTGGTCTCAGTAGAATGGAAACAAAAGAGGCTGCAAACACAGAAAAATTTCAGGAATTTGACAACCAGTCTAGTGACACGATTCTGTTGGAAAACAGCCATGAGGACCAGCAGAAGTCTGTAGACATAGAAGTTAGTCAAAAGTCAAACAATCAGTCATGCGATACGGTTCTTTTGGAACACAACCATGATGACCAACAATCATCTCTAGAAACCATTGATAAACCTATTAGTGGAGAGGACGCTCCTCTAAAGAGCCAAGTAGCCAGAGAAAAACTTAAAAAGTTGCGACAAAAATGTTGGAAGCTCCAAAAGACAGTCAAAAGGCTATGACAAGAAGTTAAAAACTATAAAACTCAGAACACTGCTCCTGAGGTGACCTCTATAGCTACACAAATGAGAATATGTGAGAATAAATCAATATAAATTCAAACCGAACTCGCTTCCACTCGAACAATAGCCACCCAGGTTATTTTGCATCAAAAATTGGTAAATGCGGCTGTTCAAATGGAGGGGTGGTCCTACCACAATAAGGAAATAAAGACTGAAAAAGTATTCTCTCACAGCATCGACACTCAGACAGAAGGGCAATCCGAGGACTTCTTGTCAAGGAATGACCCTATTATTTTAAAAATTCGAGAAGAACTGATGCAAGCCCAGCTTTCTTTAGAACAACATCAACAGCAAACAGTCTCCCTGCAAAAATACCAGAAGTTACAAAAACAATTGAGGGAATTAGCCCTAATAGAGAATGAGGCTTTTGATAAGGCTATACAAGAAGAAGAAAAATTGAAGAGGATGAAAACAAAGCTGAAAAACATCAGGGATCAGTTGGACACCATTTGTTCATTATATTCGGATATCTTGACCTATCAACCTCCTACTACGAACTATGCCTTGTTCTTATTAGAACGATATTTATTGTTAAAAATCAAAGCTGTTAGAACCGGCAAGCCAATTGAGCTAAAGACGATGGAAGATTTTATAAATTTCTGTAAGACACATGGAGTAAAGGTCCAAAGGCTTCTTTGTGAATTTTATTTGCATAATTTCATATTAGATAAAGAAGTGGATGTGAATCCTAGAACTTTTATTAGAGATATTCAATTTCAGGCTTTTATCTCTTTTGTAATCAACCAACTCAAGTGGTTGAAGGCTTATAATTCATTCCAAATACAAGAACACAACTTAAATCTTTGGGTAAGAAGTGAACCTACTCACCCTCTGCAATTGTTTACTAACCATAAAATATTGATGATATAGGAGGGCGTGCTTAAAATTTTAGGGCGCATACATAAGGAATTTGTGTTGGAAAGAACAACATATTTCCTCTCCATTCAGGAAAGATCCCTAGTTGCATCCAAAATGAGATGGATGGTTTCAAGCAACAATGTTAAGGAAAGAGAACCATTTAATTATGGAAATTTCAAAGCTGCTGCGAGACGGTGAGTCCCATACAACAATTTTACCTTAAAATAAGGACCTTATTGGGTGGGATGTCGCTTTAGAAGCCCCATTATTTGGTGTCCTCCTGAAGGGTATCATCCTGACTATGAGTTACCTGAAGGACAAGAAGCAAAAGCCTTTGCAAACCTGGCATGACATCATGGTCTTAGGCCTACTACAGACAGATCTTCTCCAGCCTACTCTTTAACTTCTTTGCATAAGAATTATTTATTTTTCATGGGGACATGAAAAAAGGTAAGCAGGGGAGTATGTTGAGCCTTGCAATAGGTATGTATTTACTCTTGATTATTGTCCTTTTTCCTCTTCCTTATCCATCTAGTGCCATGATATAATAATATAATGAAAGGATTTTGGTGAAGAATTAATGAAAAATGATCCTGATATGATTTAACCATCCAAACTAATTCTCGTTGATTTTTATGTTGAAAATAACAGAAGGAATAGCACGACTTAATAACGGGAAAGAAGACGCGTTAAATGTGGTCGAATCGAAGATACATCGGTAAGGATTAGCACAAGAATGAACGAACTCTCCAAGGATAGCATTTTGTCATGGATCCCTCAGGATCTCCTAATCCTGAGGGATCACACTTATCTTTCCTTTTAGCTATAAAGGGACAGGGAGAGCTAGTTCTCAAGGATCATGAATGAAATATCTTTCACTTCTATATAATTCGTAATTGTAATTCACAAAATGTAGTTCTGAACGACAATATCATATTGTGATGTGAATTGACTGTGATGATTAATATATAATTCGTGTTGCTATTTATTCAAATATTCTAGAGTAGTTAAGAAGTATTCGTCGGTGGCTACGGGATCGATCTCTGATGGATTTCACTACTGTTACCTGTGTTATACTTTTCCATTTATTGAAAGTGTATTATGCTTTTCTGCTTTGTAGTTGAAGTACTTTTGATAATTCAAATTTCTAGTATTTATTCCCTTGAACACCCATTTCCAATTTATTTCCTTAAGGAATTAGTTGCTATTTAAAAGAATTGGTTTGATTACTTAAAGCGTAGACAGTTATTTCCAATACCTTCTTTCTATTCAATAGTTTAAATCTAGTTGAAAGAGCTCAGTTAATGCTTCAGTGCTCTTGGTTGATTGTCATTTGAATTAGTTGAATTAAGAATGAATCACAAATTTGGGTCATAATGTGTAGATGAATCACTTTCTTTAAAGATTCAAGATTTATGATTACATCTATATGAAACGATTTATTTTAGCATTAATCTTTGTATGTATAGCTTGCACATATTGTGTACACATTTGAGATAAAAGGACTTACCCAGGTTGATAATTAATGTGAGGAAATTAGGAGTTTTTAAAGACACCTGTTAGCACCCGACATTGTCCATTACGGTTTCACCCAAATTTCTCATACGATTTACAATATCATCTAGACGTAAAAAGAAACTGGCAATGCTTTCCTCATTATGCATCCTGATATTTTCATATTGAATTCTAAGAGTTTGGAGTTTGGCACTTTTTACCTTGGTATCACCTTCATATCTTAGAACGATTTTGTCCCATATCTCCTTTGTTGTATTCAACTGCATGACTTTGACAAATTATGATTCAGTCAGACATCCCAATAATGCATTGACTGCCTTTGCATTGGTTTCATATTTCTTTCTTTCTGCTGCATCTGTTGGAACTGATGCCAGATATTGATAACCTCCTTCAACTATAGCCCATACATCTACTCCAAGAGACTGAAGATAGGATCTTGTCCTTGTCTTCCAGAAGATTAAATTGTTTCCATTGAAGAGAGGAGGCTTGATAGATGCTGTCCCATCTTGATTTCTCATAGCACTTAATCTTCTTCATAAGAACCTGCTCTAATACCAATTGTTGGGAAAAATACTGGGGGGGTGAATCAATATTTAGAGCTTACTGAAAATATTTTATTTTTTCCTTACAAAATTCCATACATGGCTTTGATGAACCCAACTTGCGTATACACGTGCATATAATAAAATAAACTAGCATGTACTGATATAATTTTGTAGATTAGAAAAATTTTTCAGGAACAATCTTTAAGTCCGTTTACTAGTCATGCATCTGTTAGATAATCTGATATTATGTGCAGTAACAGCAGTATAAATCATCACATGAGAGAAACACACATGAACACCAATATTTAAGGTGGAAACCAAATTCAGAAGAAAACCACCGTTGTTGTCATCTCAGTCTTCAATATTTATTATATGGAAAATTATTTACAATATTGTACTGATGCAGACTCATATCGATACGTAGGCATCTACCTGCAGAAGGATACAATCTTCTCTCATTTTCCAGCTGTTACTGGAAGGGAGCTACAACCCCCTAATCGCGTTTACCAGCTACTACTGGAAGGGAGCTTCAACCCCCAGATCAGAACACCAACTTCTATTGGTAGGAAGCTTCTACTTCCATACTGAAGGCTTCAACCCTCAGAACCACTGTAGACCAAGTTTCATCAATTTTCATACTGGATCAAAGAACATCAACACATCTCTTCATAAGCATCAACAACCATAAACTTTACCCAATACTTCAATCAGAACAGTGTGACTACTGTAACCAGAACTTCAGAAATACCCCAAAATTCAGAATAAATATGCATATACAAACTCAACCCTAAATAGTCTCTCACTTAAAATGCATACGCCACTTCACTTCACTGAAACCACGTATATACACTCTTTCCTTCACACCAACATGTGTATAGCTCTGTGAATATTGTTTTTCAGAAAGTGATCAATCTCAGATCTAGGTCTGGGGCTTTTAGTCAGATATCTTTAGAAATATAGAACCCTTCATCAGTTAGTCACCACCAACCATGTTTATTCTCTTATTGACCAAATTTGTACATAATCAACTTAGCAGCATTTATAGTATTCAAACAACCCATATCTCCAAGAAACATTCATTGACAGACAACAGACAAATAGTAGGAATAACATAAAATATTTGCAATAAGCTTCAGAAAAACCTAAATGCCATACGCACATTTTCTGAAGCAAACCCACGTATATACATGCTTTTACTGAGATGAAATAGCGTATAGATCTATAAATATAAACTTTGCAGAATTGTAGTATTCCAAATGGAGAAAAATAGGCTCAGTAGGGAATATCTTAAGATATTCCACTATGGAATCACAACAATATGGAATTTCACTAATAGATATAAACCAGAGATAGACTGGTAGGGCATTTAATAATTGTATCACCTCTAAAGAGAGGGTGAAAACCAGAGGCTTCCTGGCCCGTTCCAGACTCTGTCTATAGAAATAGGTGCAACAGAGCAAGGATGGAAATGAAACAATAAAAATTGAGTTTTCAGCCCTTGGGATTCTTAGATATTTAGATTTGAAGAAGGAATCCAAAAGAGGAGCAAAAACCAAACAAGAAAGGAGCGGGAGATTTCTACTTTAGGAAATTCAGCAAGAGGCTCAGTGAGGACGTTGTATAAGAAAAGGTGTGCAAGAATAACATATTTCAGAGCTTGGTTCACCTAGCTTGGGCTGTGTGGGACTTGTATGGTGAATTTAAGCTGAAAAAAATGAGTTTAAGTCCGTTAAATAGATCTCCCACGAAGCTGACTAGCTAAAAATTAGCTAACAAGAAGCGCTGCTGCAACCAAAAAACCTAGCAACAAGAATTGCGCAGATTTTCCAAATAATCAGAGGGGATCAGCTTGAAATGTCCAAAGTATAGAAATATACATCATATCATAAATATAAATGATCCTCCCTTCAATCTACAATAGCAGAAATTCTTCAAGAGAGACAACTCCGGCATATGTAAAATTGCAGAAATGAAGGAACAGCGTTTCTCTATGAGTGCTTCAGAAGTTAAACATTAAAAATTATATCTACAGCAGATCTATGGTTGTAACATCAGATCCATATCAGATCTGGAAACTACTCAGCCTTCTCTACAAGATCCCCTTGGGATTTCATCAAAATAATGCATGAATAAGTTTAGATCTGAATTGTAAGCTACAAGACTACATAATACGCAGAATTTCTGAATATGACTTTATTATAATATATTTCAGATCTGAAATATCTTGGAACGACAAGTACTTCAATATTTACAAGTGAGAGGCAAGCCTCAATCATTGGAGATCTTCCATTGCACAGAAACTAAAACAACATTAAAACCCCAAGTGCAGAAAACACAGTTCTTGAGAGGGACTGCAGAGTAGCTGAATAGAAATGAAGTAAATGCTATAAAATATAGATATTAAATAAAAATAAGAGAGAGATCCTCTTCCAAGTTTTCACAAGACACCCTCCCTGAGAGAAATCTCCTCCAAAACACTAGATCTCTATAGATCTAGACTACCACTCCCTACAACTCAAGCAACTGCAAAATCCTCAATAGGACCAGCGCTGCTAATAGATGGAGCTTGGACAAAATGCTGGATAGTGGCTCATTTTAGTACATTCTCCTCCAATAGCTACTCAAGGAAGGAGGGAGGATTCCTAAATAGGAAATCCTCTTCCCTTTGGCTAACTAGCCAAGAGAACTTGAGTTGCTCAAGCAACTTCTGAAATCATTAACAACAATTTCTTGAGCCCTCACCTCTTTTTTATAACTTGAAGGGGTGCACAAACCCTAAACCACTTCAATGTACTTAACCCCTTTCACATTGGATCCCTCTTCTAAAACTGCGCTGGTTCTCCAAGGCAGTCCAATTTATGTTCACACACAAGTGGTTTTTGTTACAAAAGGCCTAGATTTATCCCTTTTCACATTGGGAATGTATTTATTCTTTGATTTAAGGAATTTTTCTTGTGCTCCTTCACATTTTATTCATCAATCATGAAATACAAAAATGAACAAGGAAAAATTAATGTTCCAATTAGCTGAAGCTAATTTAGGAACATTACAGTCTCCCCCTCCCAAATGTTGCTTGTCCTCAAACAACTACAAGGAAGAACTAGACTTCTCCTTCCCCTTTTGTGGACTCATAAATGGATCCCACCATGGCTGAAAATGGTAAGAAATGAATCTGCCCTCCAATGACCTCCTCCAAGTGCAAGATAGCAAGTCTACATCATGAGAAATGGGGGGTACAAGTGGTGATCTTCTTCTTGCTCCATGGCCTCATCAGGTAGGAGTGATGAAGATCATGGGGAAAACTTTTCCCAATGAGTGTCTCCCACACCCATGCTATCATCCAAATAAAAGGATCCATCCTTGATAGCTCATAAAAACAATCATTAATCCCCATGATGTGCATTCAGTAAGGGCTAAAATGGTGGAAATGAGGGATGAATATATCCAACTCACGCTGTCCCTCTTCCCACTATTGATGGATGTGGAGCTGTGGATCCTGGGCTGGAAAAATGTGGTCACCATGGAGCCAAAAGAAGTCTGAAACTTCATGATCTCCTCCATTGATTTCAGTGAACCTCCTTGCCCACCCTCTTATGCATATAGTGAACAAGACCACATGAAGCCAAAAGAAATCTGAAACTTCATGATCTTTTCCATTGATTTCAGTGAACCTCCTTGCCCACCCTCTTATGCATACAGTGAACAATTTATCTTCACCATATGTGCTCCAAAAGACATGTGGAATTAAGTGCCATAGGATGTGCTGGATGGTGACAGTAGTCCCTCCCTTGAGACCAATGCTATCCATCATCTTGCTGCCTCAAGTCATGATACGATAAGTGGCCATCCCACCACTTGCTTACTGAAATAAGCTTCTTCAAAGCTTGTAAATGATAGAGGAAAATAAGTTTTAGCTGAATGGAGATCAAGAAAAATAGGTCTTGCTCTAATTCCTCCCATGTAAGAGGCTCCCCTTCATGATACAAACTCAATGCATGACCCTTTGTAGAAGATGATACAATGTACCATGCAGCAGCCACAAAAAGTTCCCTCCTCTTCTTGAAATTCAATTGAATATGGGAGAGTGCCTTCCTAATGGATACATTCATCGAATGTATCATTCCTCCTCTCCCACGTATGCTTCTCATAAAAATAGGAATATCAGCAACATAGGGAGCGAGAATAGAATTCATGTTGGCTGCCATATGAAAAAAATGTGAAGGGAACTGATCCCTCATATGAAACCAACGAAGTTTGGACCTCAAATGCAATAGAGACTACTGAAAATTGTGGTCTTCCAACCACTTTCATGCTGCCCCAATCTCTTCATAAGCTTGGAGGAACTGAATGATAGATGAGGCAATGTAAGTATGTTCTCCAAATAAAAATCCCTCGCCAAGTCCTCCTAGGGAGAGGTCAACAATACTGCTCATGGCCTCAAGTAGACCATGCAACCTCAAATAAAGAATGCTCCTCCTTGAAGCAACATTCTACATATGTATGGTTAAGGAAGAAATATGTAAATCAACAAGTAAATAAATAATGTACTTACCATAGCTTTTGCTCATGCAAAGGGAGCAGCTCATAGATGAGCCTCCTTCCATCCTCAAAGAGAAGAGAGGAGACTACTTTAACTCTTCCCAAGAGTTATGTGCATGCACAGCTCCCATGCCAAATGTCGATGTGGAAAGGTTGTTACCCTTCCCTTGTTTCTCCTGCCACAGTGCAGAAATTGAAATGAGAGTGGGGGTGGATGATATTGAGAGACTGTTTCTCTCCTCCTTGAGCCTACCTAAGACTCTCAGCACTGCATCAAGACCTCCCAAGGTCTCCACTTCTCTGAAATCAATGAGCAATGCCTCACCTTGTGAAGCACTCACCTCCTCTTGCTGATCAAGTGGCCTCCTTGGTGCAATGTCTCTAGGAGATGATACATCATCTAGTGGTGACTGAATACATGAATGGAGAAAACCCTCCATGCTTCCACTACGCAATCCAATCACCTCTTTAGGTGCATCAACTTTCTGCAATAGATAGGAATGAGATTGGCCCTCTTCCCCATCTTCTCTCGGTATCTCCATGATTTTGCACCTTCTCCACCTCAAGGGCTTGTGGAATGTAGCCCCTTTGATATCTCCAAGGGAAGATCTTATTCCTCCCTTAATATTCTTGCATATCACAGTGCAACTCTGTTTTTCTAGATCAACAACACATGGGAATATAGATCTCTCCATGCAATGGACTGAAATGAGAACAGATGAATTCTTGACCATAACTTGGTGAAATGTAGAAGCAATAACTTATTTTGCAACTGTGTAGTCTTCCTCCATTGAACATGAAGGCTGCTCCTCCAAGGTTGTGCCAGCGCTAGTACAAGTTTCTACCCCCTCAACCTCCCTGATATTTTCTTGAATACCCTTCAAGGTCTGGAAAAAGAGTAGGGGGATCTCTTTTTCTGTCATTCCTCCTTCTTCTCCTATTTCTCTCAACAAGAAAGTAGGTGTGGGACAACATTGTAAATCATATTTTGTGGCTGAATGCTCACACACATCATAAGAAGTACTGGGTAATTCTCCATCTTCTTGAAATTCTCTAGGAATTTCACAGTAGCTTCTTCCACTTTGAAACCCTCTTGGAGTTTCACTACACACTTCTTCTTCCATTGGTTGAAACTCCTTGGAGAGGCCCTTTTCTGATCTAAAAATTAATGAGAGTAATATTATCCTCTCCATCAATCTCATATTTGCTTCTACTCTTAGTTCACTGATAGCTTGATCTCACAGGCTGTGCCAGAGATCATGCTTTGATACCACTATAGTATTCCAAATTGGAAAAAATAGGCTCTGTAGGGAATATCTTAAGATATTCCACTATGGAATAACATAAATATGGAATTGCACCAATATATATAAACTAGAGATAGACTGGTAGGGCATTTACTGGTTGTATCACCTCTAAAGAGAGGGTGAAAACCAGAGGCTTCCTGGCCCGTTCCAGACTTTGTCTATAGAAATAGGTGCCACACACGAAGGATGGAAATGACACACTAAAAATGGATTTTTTAGCCCTTGGGATTCTTAGATCTTCATATCTAAAGAAGGAATCCAAAAGAGGAGCAAAAACTAGACAAGAAAGGAGCGGGACATTTCTACTTTAGGAAATTCAGCAAGAGGCTCAGTGACGACGCTGTATAAGCAAAGGTGTGCAAGAATAACACAGGTCAAGGCTTGTTTCCCATAGCTTGGGCTGTGCAGGACTTTTATGGTGAATTTCAGCTGAAGAAAATGAGTTTAAGTCCCTTAAACATATCTCCCACGAAGGTGACTAGCTAAAAATCAGCTAAAGAGAAGAGCTGTTACAACCAGAAAACCCAACAACAATAATTGTGAAGTTTTTCCAAATAATCAGAGGGGATAAGCTTGAAATTTACAAATTACATAAATATACATCAGATCAAAAATATAAATGATCCTCCCTTCAATCTAAAGCAAATCCCATGAACAATATAGTAGAAATTCTTCAAGAGAGACAACTCCGTCATATGTAAAATTGCATAAATGAAGGAACAACATTTCTCTATGAGTCCTTCAGAAGTTAAACATTAAAAAATATATATATAGTATATCTATGGCTGTAACATCAGATCCATATCAGATCCAGAAACTACTCATCCTTCTCTACAAGATCCCCTTGGGATTTCATCAAAATAATGCATGAATAAGTGTAGATCTGAATTGTAAGCTACAGGACTGCATAATACATAGAATTTCTGAAGATGAATTTATTATAACAGAGTTCAGATCTGAAATAGCTTGGAACAGCAAATACTTCAAGATTTACAAGTGAGAGGCAAGCCTCAATCACTGGAGATCTTCCATTGCACAGAAACTGAAACAACATTAAAACCCCAAGTGCAGAAAACACAGTTCTTGAAAGGCACTGCACAGTAGCTGAATAGAAATGAAGTAAATGCTATAAAATATAGATCTTAAATACAAATAAGAGAGATATCCTCTTCCGGGTGGTCACAAGACACCCTCCCTGAGAGAAATATCCTCCAAAACACTAGATCTCTACAGATCTAGACTACCACTTGCTGCAACTCAAGCAACTGCAAAATCCTCAACAGGACCAGTGCTGCTAATAGATGGAGCCTGGACAAAATTCAGGATAGTGGCTCATTTCAATAAATTCTCCTCCAAGAGCTACTCAAGGAAGGAGGGAGGATTCCTAAACAGGAAATCCTCTTCCCTTTGGCTAACCAACCAAGAGAACTCGAGTTTCTCAAGAAACTTCTGAAATCATCAACAACCATTTCTTGAGCCCTCACCTCATTTTTATAACTTGAAGGGGTGAAGAAACCCTAAACCACTTCAATGAACTTAACCCCTTTCACATTGGATCCCTCTTCTAAAACTGCGCTAGTTCTCCAAGGTGGTCCAATTTTTGTTCACACACAAGTGGTTTTTGTTACAAAAGGCCCAGATTTATCCCTTTTCACATTGGGCATGTATTTATTCTTTGATTTAAGGATTTTTTCTTGCACTCCTTCACATTTTATTCATCCATCATGAAATACAAAAATGAACAAGGAAAAATTAATGTTCCAATTAGCTAAAGCTAATTTAGGAACATTACAAGAATGAACCAGATCCATAGAACTTACCCAGATTTCTTCACTTTACTTCAGTAAACTTGCGCCAGGTCATGGATCTAATCATCTCTTCAATGGATGACACAAAAGCATAGTCATTTCAGATCTAGATATCTTGAACCATCATTGTATCCATGGGTTCATCATAGATTCAGATCTACCTATTAAAACAGAGTTCATCCCATGCAGATATACCATAGAGAAAATTATTCAGTAAAAACCCTTACTCATGCACCCCTTTGCACTATGATCTTCTTCTCCTTATATAGATTTAGCCTTTACCAATACCATGAGTCGAAACCACACAACTGCTGATGGTATTCTTGGATGGAATCAAATAGACAATACAATGCTCAATACTGTGGGCTAATACTATGGTAGTGTCCCTTGGTTTCATATTTTTAGAGCGCAAAATGAATAGGCGACTTGGATCATTCTTATCCGCGTGTATATGCGATTTCTCATCATAACAAAATGTGTATATACTAATTCTGAATGTATACGCGGGTTGCCTTCACAAAAGTAGCACATAAATTTCATCCATACACGAGTTTCCTTAATAAAACCTCTGTATACACTGAGAAATATTTCCTGTTTCATTTCTGTGGCACTTACTAGAATTCCTTTCTCTGTCACATCTAAACTGACTTGTAGAAACATCATTTTTACATCTTTAACACATAGGTTTCTTATCAAAAGGAAACTCATCAATTAGGTTTCCCTCAAGAACAAATTCATCAAGTAGGTTGCCATCAAGGACAACATATTGCAACGTAGTTCCAACACCCTCCTGATATCACCAAAGATATAGAAGGATAGGGCAAGTACACCAAGAAGCATGCGGAGCCGGAATCAAAGAAGGGTTCCCAGCAGTATCTAGACATAGATGGTCTAGATGCGGAGGGTGCTGACTCCCCTCGTTGTATGAAACGGACTGGTGACCCTATTAAAGGCCAAAGAAAGAAACGAAGAGCCACAAGGCCTGGCAGGGAAACTGAAGTGACTCTGATAGAGGAATACCGAGAGTAGACAACAGATGCAGTCACCCAAGCCTCTAAAGATAAATGGATGTCTTTGGAAGAGCAGTAGAAGGCCGTGTTTGGGTTGTAAGTGGATTTTTTATGCTAATGAATGAGAAATATATTCAGAGTACCTTTGTGTTATTTGGATTGATTGTGTTTACTGTTGAAGCACATTTTTGATATTTACTTAAGCTGTGAATGTATCTGTGATCTGGAATTAACTGTGATTATAATGTTTTTTTATGGTATTTGTTGTTGCACATGTGAATACAAATGTATTGATTATATCTATTAATGATAGTAGATTTTTTATGGTTATGTGCTGATTATACTGTTAAAAGAGCTATGAATAAACTAATTCTATGCGAACCTAATAAGCTGAAACATAGATCTGCCTTAAATTACCTACTGTTTCCTAGGGTGCGGAAACCTGGTTCCAACACCCTCCCATACTACTTCGGGTGAGACCTTGGCCTGCGAAAGTAGGTCATTGCCGAAAGGGCCAGAAGTATAGGGCTTTGTTGGAAAACATTAACCTTCAAA
The DNA here is from genome assembly GCA_034641835.2 of Pinus albicaulis. Lineage (NCBI taxonomy): Eukaryota > Viridiplantae > Streptophyta > Pinopsida > Pinales > Pinaceae > Pinus > Pinus albicaulis. The sequence goes on along the minus strand of CM076579.1, from coordinate 57,375,479 downwards.
CTTGGGTCAGGACCTCTCAAGCCAACACTCTCTATATCACTGTCAGGCAAGGTTCTCAGAGGGCTATATCAGATCTTTCTCCTCTCTGATTAACCCAGTAGTACTCTCTGTTGCTGTAATATCCCCAAAAGGGAACAAGCAGCAATATTAAACAATACTGATCAGAAAATAATTCAGTTCAGCAAAGTAAGAGAAGGAGGCCAATATGGAGGCTCAATAATCACTTATACATCAGCAAATAAGATTTAAAATGTGGCCCATACAATGTACAAGAGGAAAATGGAAGAATTTTATGAAGAAAACCCTCAAAATAAGGTGTTGCAACAATGTATTAAACTGGAAAAGGCTCGACAGTGTTATTTTAAAGAGCTGCAAAAACTGTATATTACACTTCATATCTAGAGAAAATATGTGTACAAAATATTAAATCTATATCAGATCTGTACACTAGATGAGCTCCTCTACAAATTCCCATTGCGGTTTTGAGAAAAACATGAAATACAAAGAGAAGATCTGAGATCTAAAGTTGCAGATCTCCAGTAGTATTCAGAAATATCTAAAGTAAATACAATAATAAGCATATTAGATCTAAACCTAACATGGATTGGATATATAATCCATAGATCACCACATTGAAGGAAAGAACCCCAACACTAAATATCTCTCCTCCAAAAGTGTACCAAAACACCCTACAACTGTATACTTGCAAATAATGTAGTCCTGGAAGGGAAAATTCACTATAGGCTCTAGTACCGGTTTGGCCTGATGCCAAGATCTGAATATGCACCTCCAAAGGTCTAATACTCTATTATCATGGGGATAGAAGGCTTTCCCACTAAAAAGTGGCACTAGAATGGCCTAGATTTGAGTAGATCTAGCCTCCACTTGCTGCATCTTACAAAGACAACCAAACCCTCAACAGGTTCTATGTTGTACTTGGAAGATGAAGCTTGGCCAAATTCCTGATAGTGGATAAGATTAGCAAGACTCTTCTAAGAGACCTCTCAAGGAAAGAGGTGGGATTCCCTATCAGGAACACCCAATGCTAAACAACACTATTCTCAGCTAAACAGCAAGAGAATGATATATGTCTAAACAGACAATATATTCAAAAATATAATATGTTCAACAACCTTCTTTTGCTATCCTCCTCTTCCTTTTATAAGATAAAAGTCTTTCAAAACCCTAAACCATCTCAATGATTTAGCTCCTTTCACATGTGCCACCTCCAACCAAAATTGTGTTGTGCATCAAGGAGGTTCATTGCATCTAGACATCGTTGTTGATTTGGTCGTGTTGACCCAGTCAATTGTCTCAATCCCTTTCACACATGAGGGTGTTTTATTAAGGTAGCCCAGATTTAGCCTTGTTCACATGGGGCATTGATTTATTCATTTATTTTAGGAGTTTTCCTTGTCCTCCTTTACACATTTATTCATGCAATAGGAAAATGAAAGAAAATTGTATATTCCCATTACCTTGGGCTAATTAGGAATATTACAGTCCTCCCCTCCAAAATGTTGCTTGTCCTCAAGCAACTGATTGTGTGAGTGTTGTAACACTTCTCCTCCTCCATTGGTGACACCATCAAGAATCATGCTTTCTTCATAATCTAAGTGTTCACCAATCCAATCCTCCATGAATTGTTCCTCCAAATTCATTATGAGATGTACATAGTCCATCCCACAAGGAGTCAATAATTCAACTGAAACAAACATGGTTGAACCAATAATCTCTCTAAAACATGTCACATACGGTACATATAGAGTTTCCATTCCATATGGTACATACAAGCTTCCCAGCCTCCCTCCATACATACCCATAAAAAGTACAATTATATCATCAAGGTATGGAAGCAAAACTACATATAAACAAACAAAAATTTGAGCATGAGGAGGTGAGTCATAGTCCCACATATGGTACCAGTGTAGTGCATCTCCTGCCTGCATCAGATCAAGGTGTGGTAAGTGGTTCCCCCACCACTTACTTGCTGCACATGTCATCTCACCATGGCTGAAAGTGTGATAAATTTTTGGTGCCTTTGGGAAGCACCCATCATGAAAGAAAATCTCCCTTTGCACATCAAGGGAGTGGCCAACTTCAGAAATTTTAGTGGCCCAATGTTTTCCATGTGATTTACATGATACATTACTCCTCCTTGGAGTCATGGCCTGCATAAACATGGTGAAAGAATATGTAAAATCAGAAAATTAAGCTTTCTTTACATGATCATATTGTTCACCAACAATGTCTCTCATACACATGGAGTTGTAAATGGATCTTTCTCCTCTTTCAAAAGAAGGAAGATATGGCTGAAATAACTCTTGCATAGAGTCACATGGCTGCCCCAACTCCACATAGTTCATGCATTCTTGAAAATGTTGATGTAGCTCTCCTCCAAAGCCTTCCCATTCAAAGAATCCCATGATAGTGTTGTAGATCTTCATAGAATAGGTAGGGTTGAAACAAAACTCTTTGTTGGCCCTTTGTAGCATCCTCTTCTTGAGCTTGGAGGCTCTAGGCAAGAGGACCCTATCATGATGATAGATGACTCCCTCATGGACTAGATGGCCCTCTTCATGCAACTGGTCATCAAGCATCATACAAGTGTGAAGATATTTGGAATAATACACCAACAGCTAGGATTTCCAGTATAGATCTACACTCCCCAGCAATGGCAGCGCTGATGATGCATCAACAGGAATGTATTTCATCTTGTTTATCTCCTCTTTGACATATCCTATGCCAAAGGTGTATGCTAGAAGGACATACCTTCCCTTCTTCTCCTCCAACAACGCAGAATCATAAATGAATTTTGGGTGATGATGATGAGAGAAGAAAATCTCCCTCCTTCTTGTGCTTGCCCAAGCCTCCCAACGCTGTAGCGTTTTCTTCTCATGCTCCCATCCCTCCTAGATCTGATCTTGGAGCATCATGTACTGAGAGATCTCTTAGTAAAACTAAATCGGGTGGCCTCCTAGGTGGTTTGCCACTAGATAACAGTGTCCCATGCAGAAATCTCATGAACATAATATATGGGACAGTGAGGTCCTTGCTTCCACTGCGCAAATCCATCTTTGTTTTCAATGTGGAAGTGTTATGTGAGGGGTAAGTATGCATGTCGTTGATCATTTGAGGTTCACCATTCTTCTTGTCCACCCATTCCATTTGCAAAGCCTCCCAATCAGTGATGACTTTCCCCAATGTAATCAACCATTTAACACCCAAGATAACATTGGTGTCTAGTATGTCAACTACAAAGAAGTGATCCACCAAAGTGTAGGATCCCATGGTGACTGAAAGTGATGGGACATAATGCATTCATTGCATTGTTCTATCTATTGGGACCAAAACAAAGAATCCATGAAAAGTATCAGTGGGTATTTCCCTCCTTTGCACAAGATGGGAATCAATGAAATTGTGGGTATCCCCACTGTCAATCAATACAGAAACCCTTTGATTCATGATTTAACCTTGAGATCTCAAGGTCAAGTACTTAGGTACTCCTCTCAAAGATGCAATAGTTCCTCCAATTAGAGAAAAGGCTCCCTTTCCATCTCCATATGGTGTTGGATCTCCTTCAACATTGTCAGCGATGTGACCCCTTCTTGGTTCATCATCTTGATCTCCTTCAAGATCTGAGAAGATCTATATATAATGTGCTTTACTAGTAGCACATATATGTCCAGGTACCCATGGTTCTTGGCAAGTGAAGCATAGCTTATTTCTCCTTAGATCTCTCCGGACTTCATCTTCAAGAGGCTTATTAAATGAGCTCTCCTTTGAAGGAGCATATTTCTCTTCCTTTCCTTTAGAAGAAAAAGAGGGCTTGTTCTGAAATTTTTCCTTTTCTTTTGGAAAGGCATCTTGAAGGTCTCTAGCCCTCTCAATGGCATCGTGCAAGGTAGTGGGCTTGGTATATTTTACCAAACCATGAAGAGGTTCATCTAGACCATAAATGAACATGTACACCCTTCTTGCTGCAGACAAATCAGGAACCATAACAGATAATCTCAAAAATTTAGAAATATAAGACTTTGTACACTCTCTGGATACTTTCTTTCAAACCTCTCCACTAGTCTTCTAGTGAACTCAGAATAAGTAGTCACATTGGCATGACCCAATGTAGACAAGCCATGGAACCACCAGTTGTGTGCTTCACCTTCAAAGTGTAGCACTGCAATCTTGATAGCTTCCATCTCAGGGACCTTGTTCAACTAAAAGTAGATGTCAAGTTTTTCTACCCATGCTTTGGCAGAACAAGTGGATGACCCATCAAACTTGGGTAAAAATAATCTTCCCATAGAGTGATGTCGATCATGATTCTGAGTGAATCCACCATCTCTATGTTGATGCCTTAGTATTCTTTTGTATTTGAGGTGACAAAACTATTGAAAAATCAAGTGATCCTTGAATATATGATTATAAGACTCATATTATTCAATGTAGTCTTCAAGGGATGCTTTCTCTTTAGGCCCTTCATTTTCCATAGCCAAAAAAGTAGGCATGGTAGAGCGTTGTGGATGCTTTCTCTTTAGGTTGGTTCATTGGTTGATCATTCCAGTGATGAGACATGCCAGAGATTTCTCCAAGATGGAGTCTCTTAGGAGATTCCTTGATTCTATCCATTCTAATCTCTTTGATCTCTCTAGCAGGATCATGCATGGCTTTCAAAAGGATCTTCGTAAAGTCATTTCCTTCTACATCACTTCCAGATTCAGAGGCTTTACCCTTGTCTTGATCATCATTTGTGTAATAAAATTTCTTCTATCTTCTCTTTTGATACCTCTTCCCTTTGTCAGTAATAGGCTCATCTTCTTCTGAAGACATATTGGCTTCTTACAGGTTGTGCCAAGATGATTTCTCCGACACCACTGTAATATCCCCAAAAGGGAACAAGCAACAATATTAAACAATACTGCTCAGAAAATAATGCAGTTCAGCAAAGTAAGAGCAGGAGGCAAATATGGAGGCTCAATAATCACTTATACATCAACAAATCATATTTACAATGTGGCCCGTACAATGTACACGAGGAAAATGGAAGAATTTTATGAATAAAACCCTTAAAAAGAGGTGTTGCAACAATCTATTAAACTACAAAAATGCTTGACAGTGTTATTTTAAAGATTTGCAGTAATCGTATATTACACTTCAGATCTAGAGTAGATCTGTGTACAAAATATTATATCTATATCAGATTTGTACACTAGATGAGATCCTCTACAAATTCCCCTTGGGGTTTTGAGAAAAACATGAAATACAAAGAGTAGATCTGAGATCTAAAGTTGCAGATCTGCAGTAATATTCAGAAATTTCTGAAGTAAATACAATAATAAGTAGATCAGATCTGAACATGACGTGGATTAGATCTATAATCCATGGATCACCACAGTGAAGGGAAGAACCCCAACACTAGAGATCTCTCCTCAAAAAGTGTGCCAAAACACCCTGCAACTGTATACCTACAAATAACACAGTCCTGGAAGGGAAAATATGTTGTATGCTCTATTACTAGTTTGGCCTAATGCCAAGATCTAAATATGCAGCTCCAAAGCTCTAATACTCTCTTACCAGGGGGATAGAAGGATTTCCCACTGAAAAAGAGGCACTAGAATGGCCTAGATCTGAGTAGATCTAGCCTCCACTTGCTGTAGCTTACAAAGACAACCAAACCCTCAATAGGATCTACATTGTAGTTGGAAGATGAAGCTTGGCCAAATGCCTGATAGTGGACAAGATCAACAAGACTCTTCCAAGAGGCCTCTCAAGGAAAGAGGTGGGATTCCCTATCATGAACACCCAGTGCTAAACAACAAGAGAATGATATATGTCTAAACAGACAATATATTCAAAAATATAATATGTTTAGCAACCTTCTTCTGTTTTCATCTTCTTCCTTTTATAAGATAAAAGTCTTGCAAAACCCTAAACCATCTCATTGATTTAGCTCCTTTCACATTTACCACCTCCAACCAAAACTATGTTGTGCATCAAGGAGGTTCACTACATCTAGAAAACGTTGTTGATTTGGTCCTATTGACCAAGTCATTTGTCTCAATCCCTTTCACACATAAGGGTGTTTTATTAAGGTAGCCCAGATTTAGCCTTGTTCACATGGGGCATTGATTTATTCACTGATTTTAGGAGTTTTCTTTGTCCTCCTTTACACATTTATTCATGCAACAGGAAAATGAAACAAAATTTGTATATTCCCATTAGCTTGGGCTAATTGGGAATATTACAGCTGCACGTAGTGATTTCTAGCTTATATGGGGTCATTCACTTAGTGTGACTGCACAAAACACCCTTTTCACACAATAACATGTTAATCAGAAAAGGCAGAGAGAATATGAATTTACCTCTCATTCATTTCAAAAACCTTCTTTCAGTTTCAAAATATGACACAAACTGATCTACTACAAACACTGTTACAAACCCACCCATAATGTTTTCAACCCAATGATCTACAATGTGGGTGATGGAGTTATCAGTCTGTTCTAATTGTTGGATCAACTCAGGTTTCCACTGAGTGACCTTTTCATCCTTCCAGTAGGTTTGGAACTCAGCTAATATTGATAGCCACTCCTATAATTCTTGTGCGAAGGTCACAAAGAAAATCTCATAAACCTAAGTGGACAACTTCTTATTTATGTTTTACTTAGTGGAAAATTCCTGAATTTTCTTCTCAAACCAATCTTCCAACTCATGCTTTGATGGCTGCCACATCACCCAATCTCTCTCAAAATGATCCCGACAATAGAACCATTTGATGGCTTGAGGGGTCCCAACCCAAGTTCAGAATTAAGCTTAACGAGCAAAACCCTCTTACTACTGGCCCTTTCGGTAGTGACCTACTTGTGCAGGTCAAAATCTCACCCGAAGCAGTATGGGGGGGTGTTGGAACCAGGTTTCCACACCTTGAGAGAGAATTAAATTATGTGGGTGTCTTCATATATTTAATAATAGTGGAATAACCTTCACAACATAAACCCTAATCAGAAACACTATGTTAATTATCGCAGAGTGTACGTAGATGGTAAATCTATAATTGCTTCAACTATCTTAACTACAAAATGTTCAACCCTTACAACAATTGATCCATGTATTTGACAGTCATATAAAACAATAAACATGTTCGCACTTGATCTAAACATAGTTAATATACTTAGTGCAGTAAATGAAAATAATACACAAAAACATATCAGAAAGCAAAACATGGACGCATTTGATACTCAGAATTATCCAAAATAGTCCTTTATTCATCCACAGTTTGCAACATCCTTACAATCCTTTAGTTCTACCCACACACACAACCAACGAGATCCACACACAACAAGACTAAGGTCTCTGCACACATAGCTAGCAGGATCCTTCTATACCCAGACAAAAAACAAAGACTTATTTCAGAGATCTATCATTCATCAAAATTTGTCCAAACTTACTGATAACTTTTCTATCTGACTCTATCTAGAATTCTATTTATATCTTTAGTCTGCGCTCATCTAAGGTCTGAAAACCATGGTTTGAGACTCCCATATATACCCTTTTTCCCATTACAACTCATGAATTGGGATTTGACCCACCCCAAAACGCCTTGGCATATTCATTTCTTAGTGTGCACGACTCAAAATTACAAAAATACTATACTTTTATCAAAATTGTGGTCCTAAGGGACCCCTCTCCAAAAACATGAATAAATGATTTCGCAAATCCTTTATGAAATCTTCACTAACATGTTCTACAACACATATATGATTTGGAGAAAGCTAGAAAGCAGATAATGTACTATTAAATCCTTTAACAATTTCTTACTCACACCTTACTAGCTATTGCAACTCATAATTAGAAGAAATTAACAAATAAAGAAGACACACCATAGATTAGATAGTTCTTGAGTCAAAAAATCCTCCAGCATGAAGTGAAGAAAATTTTTTATTTATTATATTAATTCTTCAGGTATACCAACATCCAACGTCGAAATGGTATTTACAAATGGTATATATAGAAAGAGAGGCACCAAGTCCATCTCTTCTAAAAATAAGGAAATACTACTCCTAACTGTACATAGGTGTCATAGGACATTACAACCATATCCCATTGGAATCTAACTAAAATGACAGATGTAGATGAAGGAAGAGAATAAATCTGGTCTGAATTTTTGAGTGTGCTGACATGGTACCCCTTTTTATGTTGATTTGTCTCCTTGTGTCTTTGGTTCTTAAATAACCATGTATCTTCATTTAATATGACCTCCAACAACCTCATAACCACTTATCTCCATCACTTTTTATATCCATTTGGTTATGGGTCCTTATCTTTCCTTAACTCGCTCAAAAACTTTGCTGATAGGTGTCAAAAATCAGTTAAAACAGGCGCTACTAGAAATTTCGGTAAAACCATGTAACTACACAAAAAATTGAATGCTACCAGAATTTCCAGCAGCATTCTATTTCATTTTCAAAAATGCATAGAAACCACTGAAAAGCCTTTGTAGAATTATGTTATTTGACATCTGAGTTGTTCAAAATTTCACTTGATAAGCAAAAAGGTGTTATATCAAAAATCTTTTTTACCTTCCTTCCATGTGGGTTGCAACTTCAACAAGCTTATCCAAGTCTGTCTTGCTGTCAATTGATGATATTGATCTAGTTTTTCTTGTGGCTGCTTCTTTGACAGTGGTCTTCTCCTCCTTTGAACCCTTTTGGATCATTTTTTTTTAGGGTTCTTTGTCTTGCTATGAAGGGTTTTTTTTTTATCTTTCTTCTTAGATTAAGTTGTCATTAACCCTTCAAAATTTCCTTCTATAGCAATGACATTTATCAATAAACTTGGATTTTGTAGAGCCTTAGACTTAAGCCTAAACTTGTTGCTATCTCTGGTATGCCTTTTTCTGGTACCAATAATAGGTTTGGATTCTTTTTTATTCTTCTTGCTACTGATCTCATACACTGAATCTTTTAGGAGTTCTTCATCAGACTTTGTGGGCTCATATTATTTCTGCATTTTCTTTTGAATGTATGCTTCCAGAATTTCTAGTAGCACTTATGCTTTAGATTTATCTCTAGTTTGATACCTTCCTCTTCGAGCTCTATTGTATAAATTGAGAAAAGAAGGATTGGGGGGTGCCATTTTCATAGAATTGGGTTTATTAACTAAGGAGCTCTCTCCTTTTGCCAAATTTATCTCATCCTTGACTGAAGAAATATTTTCTTTTATGCTCTCGGCCTTATGGATGTTCTCCTTTGTATCCTTCCTCTTGGTTCTTTTTGCAGGCTAAGGGTGTTGTTGTGAGGATTGAGGTGTAGGTGAAGGTTGGCCTACCCTGTAAAACAATAAATGGTCCCATCTCTAATTTATTTTCCTTAACTCTTCTTCAACTAACACCTTGATGAGAGCTTGATGATACAAGCTGTATTCTAAAGCAACAGTGTGATTTTGGATCCTAGTTGACATATTTTTCAGACTCTTAAGAAAAAGGTATTGAAAATTGAGGGTCTTCATACCTGCAACATGAAAAATAAATCTCATATGATGAAGAAATACTACTGTATACCTCGTTTCATAAGTGAGGTAAAAAACTTAACAACTTTTGCCCATTCTTTTTTAAGAAATCTGTTGGGAATTCCTTTGGCCCAGTTGGGATCTCTATGTCCTTCCTTGAGAAAAATGTTGAGGTCTCCTCCAGTCATAACCTGACCTTTAAACTAATTTTCTCCTTCCTATGAAAGGTTTAATGCCTCAGTAATTGAATCTTCTAAAACCTATAATGTAAAACCATAGATTGTGGCTTTTTCTCTATTGAATGAGTTTTCAAACTCCTGATCTACTTCTAAGTGAGAGCTTCCCAGTCTGGTGCACAAATAATACCACCCTACTTGGACAAACAACCTTCTCACCTTCGAATTTGCATCCACTAGGTCAACACCTTGTGGTTCAATTCATTTTGTCTTTCCTCCTCTTTTAGTCATCTTCAGAAATTAATAACTCTCTCTCTGAAAACTAATAGGTGGTAGAGATAGAAGATTTCACCTAACAAGTGTTGCTTGTGTCTTCATGTGAAATCCTATCTGAAATCTAAGACTCCTCCTCAAACTGAAACTCTAGAAAAATCATTCTCCAACAGCTAAGCTCACAACTGATACTTCTCCTCCTTTTTCAGTGATTTAAAAAAGCAACGCCGGTTCATCCTCCGATGCAATAGATTTTCATGATGGAAAATATCCTTGACCATAGTATACACCATGTGATAGCCATCATGGCTTTCAATTGAATGTGTAACTTTGAATAGCATGCTACAGGTGGCTTGAAATAACTGGATCTGTGACTAGCAGTCACTTGCACTACATGCTAGTTTATTGGCATAAATTTCTGGCAGTGTATATGCGTAACCATCCAAATGGTCATTGCATTAAACCTGTGGATCCATGATCTATCCATTCAAAAATCATGTACCTTGACATGAAATTGGACCAACTCGGCTGACGAATAGGACAGGATCAACGACTAGCTTTGGTTATTGTAGATTGACATCTAGACACTATGTGTATACCACGACTTAACTTAATGTGACTTACCACAAACCTATCTTATCATGTGGTTTAAATAATAATGAAATTATTTAAAACATATTTTAAACTAAAACACGTGGCTTGACACAAATCGGATGTGCTTTTTCTTTTTCTTTTCAAAAACAAGGGAAGTTATAGGAATTTCCTGTAGCATCGAAATAAAAGAAGAACAAACATAAACATGAATATAAAACAGACTGTCCAAAAAGGGATAAAATAGGTGCTATCGGAAATTTTGGTAGCGACCCATTATTTTTTGAAATTTAAAAAATCTAATCCTAAAAACAAAAAATTCAAAATAGACTCACGACTTATCAAGGAACTGTGCTAACATTGGCTCCACAAGGGATAGAGCTCTCCCTGGGAGGCTCTAAGAATATTTTGCAGTTTTAGTGATTTGTCATTGGGCTATGGAGTCTTATTATGAAAGACACTAATATTTACAGTGAACTTAGGCCATCAATAAGCTTAGTAAAATATTTTTTTGAGAAAGCGCCCATTGAATGGGCCTCCAAATAGTTTTGTCCCATGAAGATGTTTCAACTCAAAAGAATTGTTCTACAGAATATTTGAGATTTTGAAAGGACCAAGTCATAAAGCATGAAATTTGGAATTATTACGTGGTTCTTGTTGATGTGCATCCCATTTCAACACTAGATCTCCAATATGAAAATCTTCTTTTTTTAGTTCCTCTATAAAAAACTTTCTTTACAGCTTGTTGATATTTTCTCACCAAATCATATTGTTATTCTCGCTTTTTCTTCACTTCTATGATCTGATAAATTCTCCTAGTCATGTCATTTATTTCATCTTCATTATCTTGCAGAAATTTAGCTACAGGAATGACCAATTGGACTGGAAAGCAACATCAGTTCCATAAACAATTTGAAAAGATGATGTATTAATATAATTTTTTATTGTCACCCTATCATCCCATAAAGAAAACTTCAGTTTTGAATCCCAGGATTTCTTGTTTTGCTCCAATATTTTTGTAATGATTCTTGCCAAAATTTGGTTTGATTATTCAGCTAAATCGTTCCCTTGGGGATAGTAGGCTGTAGAGTGAGTGAGATGAATACAATAATCTTCACAAAAATTTACCTACGGTGTAGCTTTAAAAGCAACTACATTATTTGCTACTAACCTTGATGGAAATCCAAATTTGGTTATGATTCCCTCCAGAACGTTAATGATAACTTTATGAGTAACATTCCTGGTAGGTATTGCTTCAATCCATTTGGTGAAGTAATTAGTTTCAACAAGAATACAAAGATGTTTTCCACTTGAATGTGGATGAATGTCTCTAATTAAATCTAATGCCCATTGCTAAAAATGTGCAGAAACAACTATGAGCTTGAAAGGAAAAGAATTCAAATGTTTCTGACCGATGAAATTTTCACATTATTCACATGCTCCCACCTCAGCATATACATCAGAAAATAATCTAGGAAAAAAATTGCCAGCTCTTAATATTTTGTATGTAGTAGTTATCCAATAATGATGGACTACACACACACTACTATGCAAGTCAAAATCTTGGACTCATCTTGGTCAATGCATATCAACGAAACTCCTTTAGGATCTTTCCAATATAAACATTTATTTTTTATGCATAATTTAATAGTTTTCATCTTCTAAGCTCTTACTCTACTTTTATCTTAATTTGGAGGAGGTTTAAAGTGATGCAGAAAATATATGATATATTTATACCAGATGCACTCAGAAAGCTTTACATCCACTGCCATGCTATCAAAAGGTTCAGAAATATTCCTTTCAAAGTTGTCATCCATGAAATTCAAGCCCAAAACTTAACAATTTTCTTCAGCTATTTGTTTGGCTAATCCTTTACCTTTGATTAGTTTAGTAGGTTTTATCTCTAAATCAAATTCAAGAACTTTATTCACGCACTTAATTATTTTTCCATGAATATCAGGCTGAAGTAATATCTCTCTAATGGAAAATGAAGGTACATATGAAATAACTTAAGCATGCAGAATATAAAATCTAAAAGCCTTGAGAGCTTTCACTAATGCATATGCATGCTTTTCCAACATTTCATACTTCAATTCTACATTTCTAAGAGCCCTGCTGAAAAATGCTATGGGGGCTTCCTTATTTTTTGAATATTTTTGCAACAAAAAAATATCAATAGTATCTTGGGAGGAAAATGAGAATATCAAGAAAGGTTTTGAATATTCAGGGCTTACCAGTTGAGGTGCCTCAATGATATCTTTTTCTATTAGCTCAAATGAATTTATGGCTTCAAATTTCCATTTGACTTGCTTGTCCTTCTTCAGCGTGCAAGTAATATGCTTCACCACTTTAGAAAAATTAGTAATGAACCGTCTTATGAAATTGATCTTACCTAGGAAAGACTGAATCTCTTTCTTGGATCTTGGAAGTGTTAAATCCTGAATTGCATTCAGACATTTAGCACCAATTTTCACTCCATCTTTAGAAACTATATGACCCAACATCTTACCTTCTTTGAGATAAAATGAGACTTATTTGGATTCAATGATATACCATATTTTTTGCATTTAAAAAATAATTGTCTCAAGTGCTGAATGTGTTCTTGATCTGAATATGAAAAAACAATAATATCATCCAAATAGATGAATAAGAATTTGTCATTTTCTCCAATGAATACAAAGTCCATAACACGCTGAAATGTAGCTTCGGTATTCATAAGCCCAAATGGCATATTTTCATGCATGAATGTTCCCTAGGGAGTAGTGAATGTTGTCTTCTCTCAGTCTTCTAGCCAAGTAGAAACTTGATTGTACCTGGAAAAACCATCTAACAGGTAAATTATATTTGAATCGGTTACCTTTTGAAGAATATGCTCCATCTTTGGAAATGGATAATTATTTTTCTTGGAGAATTTGTTAAGATTCCTAAAATCTACACATAGTCTGACTTCACCACTCTTCTTTCTTACTGGAACTAGATTAGCAACCCAATATGAGTATCTCAATGGAATGATGATCTTGGCATCCAAATTGTTTTTCACTTCCTTCTCCATTACTGGTAACAATAGTGGATTTATTTGTCTTAATTTCTGCCTGAATGTCTTAGTAACATCCTTCAATGGTATCCTATGCTAAATTCTAGTTGTATCATATGTCTTAAGATCCTCATATTTCAAGGAGAAAACATCAACAAATTCATAAAACAACTTGTGATATTCAGTCTTCTTTTCTTCAAATAAAGCTTTTGACAACTTAACACACCTTCGTTCTTTTTCTGGGCCAAAAATGAAATCTTCCAATTATGATTCTATTTTAGCTAACTGTGGTTTGACTGAGACATCATTGTGATCAAAGAGATTTTAAAGTGGGATTAACCTCTTGTGAATATAATTGGTAGGCAGCTGAATGATAGGTTGATCAACAATCTGTTTTTGAACATTTTTGGTGTCTTGCAAATCAACATCATCCTTCATGATATCTTCATCTTGATAAATGTTTAGGACATTGAACTCTTTAGTAGATTCAATGAATTTTCTAATCTCTTGATCATCTTCAAAAACTTTCGAATTTTTGACATTATCAGGAATGTTTGCTCTAAACCTATTTTCCACTTCATATTTCAGCTTTATTGGTATTGGAATCTTAAATGAGCTTGTTTAAATAGAAAGTGAGTCAACCAAAATAGTACTTTCTCTTGGAACAAAAGAAATGTTAAAATCCAGGAATGAGTCTTCTACAATGTCCCATACTACATTCCGGTAATCTCTGAGTCTGGGATGCTTAGTTTGATAAAAATTTCTGATTTGCTGAATAATGAGTTCAACATCTCCAAAAACATGAATTTATAAAATATTCATGTCTTTTTTTGTTTTTAAACTAATCAACCAAGCTTCATACTCGACCACATTGTTAGTTTCTTGAAATTAAAGTTTTAATTAAAAAGTGAAGCTCTCTTTCAAAGGGGAAATGACAACTATCCCTGCACCGACTCCTTCTTTAGAATATGAACCATAAAACTACATTTGTCATAACTTAGAACCCTCATGACTAATTTTTTTTTCAACAGGCTTCAAAATCTGAAATTTTTTTGCAGATAGGACATCATTATCCACATGTAAAATGCTTGAACCAACATGAGCTGTTCTAGCATAAATTAGATCATTAGTGGGGTCTTTGCTGTCACTAATGATATATGCCAGCTGAGCTTCTCTATAAATTATTCTTTGTTCTCCTCCAAAAATAGGGACAATAACATAAGTGAAATCCATTTGCAATGTTCCTCCCAACCTTCTAATCCATGACCTAGAAATTAACATTCCAAATCTACGATTAATGCCAGGTACAACATTATCCATCACCATCCCTATCATGGGTAACTGAAAGAGGCTTACTACAAGATCATTGATGACATAAAAGAATTGAAATTTCAGGGAATCAAAGGAGTAGAGATCTTGGTACTCTCTAGTTACTTCAAGACCTAGTTCATCCATGACTACCTTAGGCATTAAATTATATGAAGCTCCATTGTCCATTAGGAAATTATGCAAGATATTATCATGAATATTCAGAGATAGATATAAAGGATGAGTAGAGTCATCTCTATCTTCTACCAATGTTCCTACAATAACAGTGGGCTTGTCATGTTGAAGGTTAAAAAATCAGAGGCTACTTTAGTAGGTGGAGGCTGAAGAGCTTTCATAAAAGTCTTTTTGAATTCATAATTTTTCATGAGCTCTAAAAAGAGGAACAAGAATATTTATCTTCTGTATTTCATTCTCAAAATTGAAAACGGTGGGTTGTTTGTGAGCAATTTTTACCTCAAATGAAGGAGGGATAACTTCAACTGGAATTTATGGTCTTCTTGTTTTAGCAACTTGCTTTTCTGTTGGAATTTTAACTACGTCCCTATTCTTCTTGGGTTGTGCCATAGGCTTTGGATTATCATAAATATTTGATATGAGATTGTATCTACTTTGGTGATCAACTAAAATCATGGAATGATTAAGAATATCTTCATTATTCTGAGTATATGACATGAAATCTTCATACTCTTCTTGTGTAAGATAAATCAGCCTTTCTTTATCTCTCAGACAGTTGTTATCAACAACTTTCTCCAACCTTTCAGCTTCCTCTTAATCTTCAAATATAACATTCTGCAAAGGAGGATGTACTTTTTTATCATCAACATCTCTTCTTTCGCATTGCAAAATTTGAGGAACATTAGGTCTTCTGAGTTGTCATGTATTAGGCTGATCAAATGAAGCATTTATAGTAGTATAATGTATTGCTTCCATCTTGATCTTGGGCATCTCATTAGTCAATGTCTTGACCATCTTGGTCAGCTCATCTTACTTAGGATCTACGTCTGAAGTTCCTGAAGTTGAAACTTCAACTTTTTGCTTTATTTTTTCTTTGCCAATCCCTCCTTTGATTTTATTAGCTGCTAACACATTAGATTCTACCTCTAGTGCATTATCCTGCATTTGTGTTAGTGTTGTAGATCTTATGTCACTCAATAATAAACAAAAATAAGGATCAAAAGCTCCAACATAAGTGATTTTAGCTGAAGCTGCAATAGGCTTGATTTTAGTAGGTACTTTTCTATACTTCTTATTGAATCTCTTATAAAAATCAGAAACTGTTTCTCCTTTTCTTTTTATTGCACCAAATTCAGTGATATAATAAAGAAAATATTTCTTATCAAGCCATTTCCTTAAAAATGTATCATCTAGGGTTTAAATTCTAGTGATGCTACCATCTGTCAAAGATTTGAACCATTTACTAACATCACCCTCAAGGCTCTGAACAAAAGATATCATCCAGACATCTTCATGTTTAATATTTAGATTGTCAACAAAGGCATAAAAATCAACCAGGTGTTCTTCAGCTGTTATTTTTCCCTCACCACTAAACATAAGCATTTATTTGAGATAATATCCTACAGGTAATGAATTCATAGGTTGAGGTAAAACCAGGGGCATACCTTGCAACAAAAATTTCATACATTCGGTCAGGGGGTGGGTTTGGACCTGCCATGGTATGATTTGTTGGGATTTATATAAAAAAAATTGGTGGATTGTGAAAAGAAGATAATGAAACACCAACTTGTGATGTAGAGACTATTTGTTGGGTGGAAAATAAGGGAGGTACAATATTTTATGCAAAATTGAGGGATAAAGTTTGCAAGACTTCTTTAGGGAAAACGTTTGAGAAAATAGTATTAAAGGAAACAAAATTTCGTTTACTCTTTTTCTTGATTAGCTTTTCGAGGTCAGGGACTGGAATTCTCAAAAGGGAATATGGGATAGCTCTAGTTCTAGCCCTTCTAGGAGCCAAAACTTCAACAATGGAGTCGCCAGGTGTAAAGCAATCCAAAAAGACAACTAGAACTGTACACCTCAGAACCAAACTTATAACTTTGTCATTCACCTAGGGATAAACATCAATTCACCTCCCTAATAGTGGCACCAAATATGTTAGCACAACGAGTCACTTGATGAATGCAAAATGAGTAAGCCTTACACATCATAGCTTATTTCAAATTTTAAAGGGTTTTTGAGTGGTGGGATGGCTTCTCAAATCTTTTGAAATGATTTCTTTATTCTTCAAGACTTTCATGCATTTGGTAAGTTGTGGCAGGTATAAATTGTATTGGTAAATTGGTAGTATAGGGAGCAGAGTGTAACAAATGAGAAGAGACATTTAGCTGGTACATATTATAGGAAATATTCATATCCTAAATCAGTCACACAACTACAATGATAGATATTTACAAAAAAAAATTTTATGCAAAGTAAACAACATTCGGAAAGTATATTGCATGCATAAATTATTTCACAAATCCTTTATGAAATCTTCACTAATATGTTTTACAACAAATATATGATTTGCAGAAAGCTGGAAAGTAGATAATGTACTATTAAATCATTTAACAGTTTCTTACTCACATCTTAATAGATGTTACAAATCATAATTAGAAGATATTAACAAATAAAGAAGATACACCATACATTTTATAGTTATTGAGTCACAAAATCCTCAAGCATGAAGTGAAAAAATGCTTTTCTTTATTATATTAAGTCTTCGGGTAGACCAACATCCAACGTGGAAATGGTATTTACAAATGGTATATATAGAAAGAGAGGCACCAACTCCATCTCTTCTAAAAGTAAGGAAAAACTACTCGTAACATTACATAGCTGTCATAGGAAATTACAACCATAACCCACCAAAATATAATTGAAAGGATAGATGTAGATGAAAGAAGAGAAGAAATCTGGGCTGGACTGCTAAGTGTGCTGACATGTTGCCCCTTTTTCTGCTGATTTGTATCCTTATGTCTTTAGTTCTTAAATAACTATGTATCTTCATTTGATATGACCTCCAAAAACATCATAACCACTTATCTCCATAAATTTTTATATCCATATGTTTATGAGTCCTTATATTTCCTTAACTGGCTGAGAAACTTTGTTGACAAGTGTTAAAAATCAATTAAACATGAACTACTGGAAATTCTGGTAAAAGCCTGTAACTGCGCAAAAAATGGAATTCTACCAAAATTTCCAGTATCATTCTGTTTCATTTTCAAAAATTCACAGAAAACACTGAAAAACCTTTGCAGAGTTATATTCTTTCACATCTGAGTTGTTGTTCAAAATTGCACTTAATAAGCAAAAAGGTGTTTTATCAAAAACCTTTTTACCTTCCTTCCATGTGGGTTGTAGCTTGAACAAGCTTATCCAAGTAGGTCTTGCTGTCAACAGTTGATATTGAACTAGTTGTTGTTGTGATTGCTTCTTTGACAGTGGCCTTCTCCTTTAAACCCTTTTGGATGTTTTTTTTAGGGTTTTGTGTGTTTCTGTGAAGGGTATTTTTTTATATCTTTCTTCTTAGATTCGTTTGTCTTTAACCCTTCATATTTTCCTTCTATGCCAATGAGATCTATCAATAAACTTGGATTGTGTCAAGCCTCAAACTTAAGCCCGAACTTGTTGTTGTCTCTAGTATGTCCTTTTCTAGTACCAACAATAGGTTTGGCTTAATTTTTCTTCTTCTTGATACTGATCGCATACCCTCCATATTTGAGGAGTTCTTCATCCGACTTTGTGGGCAGATATTGTTTCTACATTTTTTGTTGAGTGTCTGCTTCCACAATTTTGGTAGCACTTGTGTTTTATATTTATCTGTAGTTGCATACCTTCCTCTTCAAGCTCTGGTGTATACATTAGGAAAAGGAGGAATGGGAGGCACCATTTTCATAGAATTGGGTTTATTAACTGAGGAGCTCTCCCCTTTCTCCAACTTTCTCTAAGCCTTGAGTGAAGAAATATTTTCTTTTCTTCTCTTGTCCTTATGGATATTATCCTTTTTAGCCTTCCTCTTGGTTCTTGTTTGAGGAAAAGGGTGTTGTTGTGAGGATGCAAGTGTAGGTGCAGGTCAGATTTCCTTGTAAAACAATAAATGGTTCAATGTATGATGTATTTTCCTTAACTCTTCTTCAACTAACACCTTAATGAGAACTATCAACTATATGATACAAGTTGTATTATGAAGCAACAATGTGATTTTGGATCATGGATGACATCTTTTTCAAACTCTTAATAAAAAATTATGGAAAATGGAGGGTCTTCATACCTGAAACATGAAAAAAAAACCTCATATGATAAATAAATACTATTGTATATATCATTTCACAATTGAGCTAAATCTTGATGAGTTTAACATCTTTTACCCATTTATTTTTGAGAAAACTGTTGGGAATTCCTTTGGCCCAGTTGGGATATCTGTGTCCTTTTTTGAGAAAAATGTTGAGGTCTCATCTAGTGATAACCTGAACTTTAAACCACCTTTCTCCTTCATGTGGAAGGTTTAATTCCTCAGCAATTGAATCTGTTGAAACCTGTAATATAAGACCATAGATTGTGGCTTCTGGTCCATTGACTGAGTTTGTAAACTCTTGAGCTACTCCTATGCGAGAGCTTCCCAGTCTGGTGCACAAAGAATACCACCTTGCTTGGAGAAACAACCTTCTCACCTTTAAATTTAAATCCACTAGGTCAACACCTTATGGTTCAATTTGTTTTATCTTTCCTCCTCTTTTAGTCATCTTTAGAAATTAACAACTCTGTCTCTGAAAACTGATAAATGGGAGAGATAGAAGAGCTCACCTAAATAGTGTTTCTTGTGTATTCATCTAAAATCCTGTCTGAAATCTAAGACTCCTCCTCAAACTGCAACTCTAGAAAACTTGTTCTCCAACATCTAAGCTCACAATTGATACTTCTGCTTCTTTTTCAGTGATTTACGACAACAACACTGGTTCATCATCCCATGCAATAGATTTTCATGATGTAAAATATCCTTGACCATAGCATACACCATGTGATAGCCATCATGGTCTTCAGTTGAGTTTGTAACTTCAGATAGCATGCTACAGGTGGCATGAAATAAGTGGATCTATGACTGGCATTCACCTCCACTGAATTCTAGTTTATTGGCCTAAATTTCTGACATCGTATATGCATAACCATATAAATGGTAACTGCATTAAACCTGCAAATCCACGATATTTTCATTCGAAAATCATGTACCTTGACATGAAACTGGACCAACTCGATTAACAGACAGGATGGGATCAACGGATGGCTTTGGTTATTGTGGATTCACACCTATACACTATGCGTATACCACGACTTAACTTAACGTGACTGACCATAAACATATCCTATCACTTGGTTTAAATCATAAAGAAACCATTTAAAATGTATTTTAAACTAAAACACATGGCTTGACACAAAGCGAATGAGCTTTTTCTTTTTATTTTTAAAAACAAAGGAAGTTACAGGAATTTCTGGTAGCATTGGAATAAAAGAAAAATAGAAAGAAACAAGAATATAAAATAGGTTAGTCGAAAAGGGCTAAAACAGGCGCTACCAAAAATTTTGGTAGCGACCAATTTTCTTTTTAAATCTACAAAATATAATACTAAAAACAAAAAATTTAAAACAGACTCATGACTTAGCAAAGAGCTATGCTAACATTGGCTCCACAGGGGATAGACCTCTCCCTGCGAGGCTCTAAGAACCTTTTGTATTTTTAGTGCCTTGTCATTGGGTTATGGAGTCTTATTATGAAACACACCAGTATTTACAGTGAAATTAGGCCATCAATAGCCTTAGTAAAAGAATTTCTTGAGAAAGAAACCATTCAATGGACCTCCAATAGTTCTATCCCATCAATATGTTTCAACTCAAAAGTATTTTTCTGCAGAATCTTTGAGATTCTGAAAGGACCAAGCCATAAAGTATCAATTTTGGAATGCTTACCTAGATATTGATGTTGTGCATCCCGTTTCAGCACTAGGTCTCCAATATGAAAATCTTCTTTGTTAGTTCCCCTATCAAAAACTTGCTTTGCAACTTGCTGATATTTTATCACCATATCATATTTCTATTCTCACTTTTGCTGCACTTCTATGATATGATAAATTCTCCTGGTCATGTCATTTGTTTGAGCTTCATAATATTTCAGAAATTTAGCTACAGGAATGGCCAATTGGACTAGAAAAACATCATCAGTTCCATAAATAATTTGAAAATGTGATGTATTAATAGAATTTTTTTATTGTCACTCTGTCAACCCATAAAGAAAACTTCAGTTTTGAATCCCAGGCTTTCTTTTTTTTCTCCAATAGTTTGCTAATGATCCCTACAAAAAATTTGTTTGATGATTCAACTAAACCATTTCCTTAGGGATAGTAGGTTGTAGAGTGAGTGTGTTGAATACCATCATCTTCACAGAAATTTACTAATGGTTGATATAGGAGCATCCGGAATTTAGCCAGTAATGTGATTGTGTGTTCACATGTTGTGGCTAATAAGAGGTGGAAATTTTGATTATTAATATTTTCTCAAGTTTTAATTGAGAGGAGTTTTTTTTTTTTTTTCTTAAATTAAATAGGAATAAAATAGAAAATTAGTTCTCCCTACCAAAATATTAAGCCAAATAGAGTAGATCATGAGGATAGGATAGAATTTTTTGTTAGAGTGGTTCAAACAGAAAGCTAATAAAAGACAAGAAGAACCACTTTTAGGTAGATATATATAAGCATGAATAGGTGGAATAGAAATATATAATAAGTGTATAATAAGTGTGAGATAAGTGTGCAAGTGGTGTGATAGAGGAGCAGACAGAGAGGAGAAGTCAATGTAAAATCCAGCCATCAAAGGGCTCACCTCTATGTTTTTTCATTTCTGATTAATGCCAAGTGTTTTGTATTTTACGTCAGTTTTCTAGTTTAAGCTGTCCATTTTTATTTCTCTGTTAAATTGGATATCGTATTGATCGCACAAGCAGAAGGTCGATTGGCAGTGCTAACAACAAAGAACACAACGATATTTCTCTGTAAAAGGTTTTATGTCAAATTATTGATTCGAGCAAGCTTCGAATTTCATACATCGACCATCGCGCATCGCAGATTTTAGAGTTACATTTTAATCCTTTACACAATAAGCTATTTGAGTTGTGACGCGAAATGGATCAGTAAAGAATCAGTGACAACCGTTAGATCTGGGCGAGATCAATGGTGGTACTTAAATTGCACCCAGCGGTATTTTTCACATTGGAAAGTTTTGATGTTATTGCTAAGATGTTCATGGTAAGTAATTTGGTTTGCGATGTGATGCAAAGCATATCATAGATCTCATAGGATAAAGGAACGGTCATTTCTAACCTATAAAAGTTGCGATGTGTGATATGGAGTTCATTGAGAATTGTGAAATCGCAGAATCAAAAATATTACGAAATCTTTAAATTGGTAGTGTTCAGAAGTGGAAAGTTCATAAAGTTGCAAAATTGCATTTGGTTGTGATTGGTCACCGCATTTTCAGCCCATAAAACCCACAATTTTCATGCATATTCTAAAATTTTGCAGTCAGTGTTGCATAATTTGGTATCAAAGAAGAAACTGAATTATGTTCTTAAGGATCGTAGCAAATATGCACAGGAGAGGAGTTGGCATAGGTCGGGGAAGACCTATAGCCAATGCCGTTTTTCTAGAAGATATTTGTCACCTTCGTACAAGGATGGAGACAATGGAGACTGCTGAGAGGAGAGCACCTGAAGAAGGGAATATTAGCGCAGAAGAGGAAACTTCTAAGGAAGAAGAAGAGGAAGAAAGTGAGGCAGCTAAAGTTTTCAAGATGTTAGCAAAGCCTAGTGGAAGACCAAAGGTGGAAATACCTTTGTATGATGGGAACCTTACTTTGGAAGAGCTGATGGACTGGATCAGTTTAATAGACAACTATTTATACTATGAGAAGGTCGATGATAAAAATAAGGTGAAATTTGTAGCTACGAGATTGAAGGGTGACACAACCATGTGGTGGGATTAGCTACAATTATCCAGAGAGAGAAAGGGGAAGCCCAAGATCAAGCAGTGGGATAAAATGGTGAGTAAAATGAAAGGTAAATTCATGCCAAAATATTATTAGTTAAATATTTTTCAGACAATTACAAAACTTGAAGCAGAAAGGAATGTCTGTCAAGGAGTATGCAGAGGAGTTTTACAAGCTAGGAATTAGAGCAGGACATGTTGAAAATGATATGGATAAAGTAGCCAGGTACATCAATGGTTTAAGGTATGATATACAGGATGAAATCATTTTGTTGATTTTGAAGAAAATTTAAGATGCCTACCAAGCAACATTGAAGGTAGAGGAGAAAATGTTGAGGAAACAATGTCAGAAGAATAGAGGTGAAATTCTAGCAAGAGGGAGAGGAAATTTCAGATAAAGATTTTAGCACTCTCAGAATGAAGCAGGAGGCTCAAGTCACAGACAGACGTAGAGAGGAGACTTTGGTAGAGGAAGATTTTCACACAGAGGTAGAGGTCGAGGAAGAGAAATTCAGTGTTAGAAATGTGGAGAATGGGGACACGGATCATGGGACTATCCTCATAACAAACCAGCAACTCAACAGAATGTGAATGTAGCTGAGGAAAACGAATAAAATCCTCAAGTCACAAAAAAATAAGAGCCACCTGAAGTAGGAGAGACTTTATTACTAAAAAGAGTATTTCTTAAGACAGAGAAGGAAGCAAATGAGTCAGCGCAAAGAAAGATTTTATTCAAGACTATATGCAAGTCTAAAGAGAAATGTTGCAAAGTTGTGAGTGACGGTGTAAGCATTGATAATATTGTTTCCCTAAACATGGTTGAGAAATTGGGGTTGATTAAGATGGTACACCCTACTCCCTACAGAGTGTCGTGGCTACGGAAGGGACATCATATTTTGCTGACAGAACAGTGCAAAGTAGAGATACATATCGGTACATATAAGGATGTCGTATTGTGTGATGTAATGCCAATACACGGGTGCCATGTATTGTTGGGAAGGCCTTGTAAATTTGATATAAAATCCATTCATGATGGCAAAAAGAATACATATACCATAGAGAAGGATGGAAAGAAGCACACATTGCTACCTTTGAAGGATGAAGTAGACAAAGGAGGAGCTGGGAATAATGTTATGCTGATTAGTGGAAAGGAATTGCTGCAAGAAGTAAAGAAGGAGAAAGAAATTCATTTTGTTGGAAATACTGAGAGGGGGGGTGAATCAGTATTCCTTTCAATTAGAGCATTATTTAATCATCAATTATTATCAGTGTTTGTATAATGATAGCAACAAAAAATAGGAACACAAATGCACACATTTTTTAAGGTGGAAACCCACTCTAGGAAAAAATCCACCTAATTCTTTTCTAATAATTCTTTAATATTCAACTCTAATTGAAAATAAAGCTCCAACTTCCTAGAATCTAGAAAAGCATTCTTCTCCAAATCCCACTGCATGGATGATCCAACACCCGAGATTCTTCAGTAGTCAACTGAACGGATGCCCCAACACCCAATGAGCTACAAATCACCCTAGCACCACCCTACCACCCTATAGAAGAATAAAAGAAGAATGGACTCCCGTACTAGGAAAAATGGTCCACTTTACAATGATATAGAATGATGTAGAAGACAAATACACACTAGACCATAACCCCAACTATGACACAACCATCTAATGATGATCCTAGACCTCCCGATACTACCTCTTCAACTCTTGGCAGATAGACATTAGAAATTTTTTTACAATAATGTATTTACAATGACTTAGTACAATGATATCGTTACAGTGACTGTATGCAGTGCTGCCCACTTGAAGACTTCATGTGATGATTGCTATTGTTTTGCACCTTGGTTGATGCTCTTGTCATGCTACCCTATGTTGCACCTTGCTTTGCTTTCCTGCCCTAGAAAGTCTGGTCCTTTGCAGCCCTTGACAACACATGATCTAGCTTTTTCTTGCTTTCTAGGAGCTTGATATTGAATTTGGTGTATCTATGTTATTTCATATCCCCAATATCTGATTTTCAGTCCCATAGTAGTCCTTTGAGTTGTGCTTCCAATGCCATAAGTCTGACCCAATTTGGTGTTGGAAATATTGTCATTGATGGAAAAGGAGAAGACATGAGCAACACCTGGACTATCATTCAGAGGCAGCCAAGAAGTAGAGAGGTAGTGGAGTTGCAAGATATAGCAAGGGCCAAAGATCTTATACAGAACAAGCTCAAGAGGGAGTTGCGCTAAAGAAAAGAAAGGTTCGGGGTCTTTAGAAATCTGCAGAGTGTGTGAGTGCTTTAGTTTGGGCAAACAAGGGTTTGTTCCTGTAAGCCTACGAGAAGTTGAAAAGGGCCATTTGATTTGAGGATCTGGTCAAGACAAGAAGCCTTTGTAAGTAATTTCATCTGCATATATGAGAAATCTGTTTCAGTATTACATGGGTATCATTTGGTTTAAGGTCTGTGTGGTAGGAATTGAGTTTCAATAAGAAATCATATAAGAAACAGTACGTGATAAACTCTGTGTTAAGGGTTAATGTCAATGTTTGATTCATAAGCAATTCTAATATGCCAGGGGTCATGTTATAAAGTTTTGATTCTGGAATGAATAAATTCAAATCGTTCCTATTGAATTAAAATTCCATGAACCTTTATTGAAGGCCAAAATTTCTTGACCGGAATAGGTATTGAATAAGGCACTTGAAGAAAACTTACAAGTTTCATTGTGTAATTATGGTGCCGTAAAGTTCTGGGTTTTGAAGTCCATATAGGGCTTTTATTGTAATGGGAGTTGAATTGAGGTTGCAGGAGCATGAAACTTGAAGGCACAAAGTAACAATCCTTGAATATTTTGAGAGGAAGAAGGTATGTTGGAGAGGTTTAATTATTGGGTGGAACCCTGATTTTGTTAAATTTTGAAAGAGAACCGGTATTTTTTTACAATCACGAATTTGAGGTTCGGTAATGAATTGAAAGCAGTCTTCAATAAAGAAGAACTGGAGCACCGTTGAATGAATCAAGTGGAAGCACCATAAGTGATGGCGCGGTTTGAAGAGAAGCGGAACTCTAGTTATGTAGCAGAAATCAAATTAAAGAGGCGTGATCTAATTAGAAGGTGCTGGGGTTAATGAATTGAAATCCAATGGTTCGTTGAGTAAATAAGAAGGTGGAATAGTGAATGAGGAGGTAGTTTTGAGAAATAAAACCAGCAGTATCACGTGGCTAATTAAGTGGTAAGTTATTTTGCCTTTTTGAATGCGATAAGGTTATCCGGTGGACGCGTGGCAAAGAGTGGTTTTTAAAAACCATTTTTATCGCATAATTTCTGAGAATTAAAAGCCATGCATTGTGGTTACGTGATTATCATTGGATTGGGGAGAAACAATGCGATCAATAGACAACCATTGGATGTGAATGGTAAGTTAATGTTGGGACCCACTTTTATCGCGTGTTTTTGAGGGATTAAGAGGCGTGCAGTTGTGTTGCGTGATGATCGTCGGATGAGTGTTCAATTGAGGTTTGGAACGCGATGAAATTTGGACCATCTGATCCATTCGACAATTAGCCAAGGTAAGGACAGTTGTGGGCCCAAGGGAAAGAGTAAACGTTGATGATAGAACTCTAATGTGTTGATATTCAGTTTATGCGTTGAATGAGTTGTGGGACCCGGACGAACCTAATGTTGGTGATAGAGTATGGAAGAGCATTGTATATGCATCATGGGGTTGAACCATATGTGAAGTGAGTCTCGAAAAAACGTTGAATAGATGCATGAATACATATTAATGTATGTAGTGAGATCGAAGTTCATACTTCGATTCAAATGCCAATTGTAAATAAAAGAGGAATGTTCTGTGAAGACAATATATATGGTTGAGTTTAAATGAAAGTATAATATTAATTCGAGGTACCATATGGTGTGAGAACTCAAACTCAAATTTTGTATAAAATGGAGTTGATACCAAGTATGGTATGTAAAA
Organism: Pinus albicaulis; assembly: GCA_034641835.2. NCBI lineage: Eukaryota > Viridiplantae > Streptophyta > Pinopsida > Pinales > Pinaceae > Pinus > Pinus albicaulis. Next base: position 57,348,565 of record CM076579.1, on the reverse strand, counting down.
TAGAACTCCGCATATAAAAATTGAACGGGATTTTATTTACAAGGTTTTAAATCAGAGATTTGAAGAAAGTAGCTTCCGCAAGTTAATATTTTGAATTGGGGTTTATTGTGAATCAAAGAGTGGAAAGGTAAAGCCTTCACACAGGAAATCTGGATTGTGTGGTTTTATGACCACAAAGAATACTATATCTCAAATATGTGATTTGAGATATTAAAGTTCCCGCACTTATTTATTTAAATTGTCAGATGTTGTGGGTCCAGAACATAATATATGCATAATGAAATGTTACACTACAGCAGCAGAAAAGACAAATATACAATGAGCCAAGAACTGAAAGGGTTGAATGAGATATATCTGTTGCAAATGTAAAAGAAAATGTTTTAATTAATTTTATATTGTTTTTGATGCAAAGGCAAGTCTCCGTAGGCAAAGAAATACCTCACTGTAATATTGAAATGTATACATATTGTTATATTTTTCTGAATGTGCTAGGAAAGAAAATGAGAAGGTGGAAGGCAAAGAATCATGGCTGTTCATTTCGAATTCCCTGTGCAATGCAAACAGTTATGAGGTGATCTCCATAAATAATGTTACCAACATATGCATAGAGAGGTTAGAGAATGGAGAAATGAGGCAGAGAGGGTAAGAAGAAGAAGGAGAAGATAGAGAAGTTGTGAGGGTTCAGAGATGATATAAGGTAGATATGAAGGCTGGTGGACAACAGTGAAGAAGGAACAAAACAGAGCTGATATCCAGGTAAATCAGCATGTGGTTTTTTTGAAAGAGTGAGGAAGTGGATACTTCCATATCAAGTTGTAGCTTGATAGATGTTAGTTGTAGCTAGCTGAGGTAGGAGCCTCCTGTAGGTTTAATCCTGCAGAAAATAAATTGGAGTTGGAGCTTCCTTGCAAGTTGTAGCTTGCAAAATTGAGGTTGTAGCCTCCTGTAGGTCGGAGCCTACAGAAAATTAGTGGTGAGAGGGAGTTGGAGCTTGCCTTTGCATCAAAACAATAATAAGATGTGGTTTTCTCCCTTATGGATTTCCACTTATATCTGTTTTCTATATACATAATGATTATGTGTTGATAATCTGTATTTATTCTGCTTAATATTTGCTGCTCACTTATTAAGATTGATGTTCCATTGTATATTAAGTTGATCACAAAATGATGATGTGAATGAGTATAAAAGAATGTTTAATAAGAACATGATTGGATTAAACTGATTCACCCCCCCCCCTCTCAATTTAACCAAGGGTTCAACAATTGGTATCAGAGCCAAGTTCCTTCTATATTAGTTTAACAACTGGAAGGAGATCCTAGGTCCCCAGGATGGCTAGTCTAGAAGGATGCTCAAAAAATAAAGCCCCTTTGTTCACTGGTACAAATTATGGCTTCTGGAAAATACGAATGAGGATGTACATAATGTCTCTAGGAATAGAATTTTGGGTTGCTGTGGAATTGGGATATGCCCCAAAGGAGTCTGACTCAGAGAAAGATGCCAAACTAGATTTTGTAGCTAATGAAAAAGCCATGAATGCTCTCTTAAATGGACTGTGTGAGGCAAAATTTATCAAAGTAATGCACAAAAAGACTGCCAAAGAAATATGGGATACATTAGAAAGCATCCATGAGGGAGACAAAAAGGTGAAGATAGCCAAACTGCAAGTCTATAGAGCTCAGTTTGAAAATATAAAAATGAATGATGATGAAGACATCGCCAACTTCTTCTTAAGGGTTGCAAAAACTGTGAATAACATGAAAGCTCTAGGAGAAACAATAAAAGAGTGTGTAATTGTTCAAAAGATTCTAAGATCTTTACCATCTAGCTTTAACCCCAAGGTTTCTACCATAGAAGAAACAGTTGATTGGGAAACTCTGACCATGAACCAATTACTTGGAAACCTAACAACCTATGAGATGAGACTGCCACAGAGGAAGTCAAATGTGAGGGAGGAAACCTTTAAGACAGAAAAGAAAAAAGAAGATATATGCTCTTTCTCTAATGAAGAAGAGGCCAAATTTGTCAAAAAATGGGATAGAAGCTCAGGAAAATATAAAGGTAAACTTCCATTTAAATGCTTTAACTGTGGAAGAGTTGGGCACTATGCTTCTAAGTGTCCTCATAAGAAAACAAAGAATCACACTCAAGAAACAGGGCAAACCAAAACAAATAACTGGCAGAAATGGAAGAGATTCAATAGAAAATCATTTTATGCTCAGCAAGACAACAGTGCATCTGAAAGCTCAGATGAATCCTCCAATGAAGAGGGAACCTATGAATTTGTATTGATGGCCAAGGAAGAGCTTGAAGGATTCCTTCTAGAAGATGAGGAAGAAGGTGAAGTTGATCTTGAGGGCGAGCTAAGAAGTGCCCTGGAGGAAATAGACAGACTTAAACTAAAGTGCAGAAAACATAAAGACATTCTCCTCAAATATGTAAGAGAAGAACAAAGTTCAGAAGACCTCATTCAGTTGAAAGTAGAGCTTGAATAAGCCAAGAAGGTAGAAGACACTTAAGCAAATTGAGGATAAAATTCAGAAGCAAGAGAAATTGGAAGAAGAAGTAGTATGCTTGAGGAATAAATTACAAAACACCCAAATGAAATTGTCAATAAACACTTCTCAAATGACAAGCTCTGATAAGTTGAATAAAATACTAGATGCTCAAAGATCTCCTCTGATAAAAATTGGGATAGGCTATCAAGGAGAAACAAGTAAAGTCAAAGAAACAGATAACAGGAATATCATTTTTGTAAAAGCTGTTAAGGATAATGATGCAGCTCAGAAGGTTCCTACAGAAGTAGAAGCAATGAAGTAAACATAAACATGAAGGAGCCTCAAATGACAAAGAACGAAATAAATAAATAGTCAACTGAAAAAGGCTCATATACTCCTAAATATATAAAATTTGGAAGCTATCAAAGGAGATTCTTCCCCCCTATGAAAAATGTCACTTGTTATGCCTGCCACAAAATGTTACATATTGTTGCGTACTGTCATAAAAGGAGAATCGATTCCAACCAGAAAAGGATGCAAAAAGTGAAAAGACTACCTCAAGTAAACAAATGGAGAAGACAACCCTTCATCAGGTACGCTAATTTTTTTTATGGGTGTTGTTTTTACTGTAAGGAGTTCGGCCATAAAGCCAAGGAATGCAGAACAAACGAAAAAATATTGATGTATGGAAACTCAAGGAGATGGATGAACAATGGAGAATTCACTCGTGTACATAATTCATTCAGAAACATAATCAAATGCTTTGAATGCCATAAAATCGGGCCCAGGTGTCACAAATGTCCTCTCAGAGAAGGTGGTCCATCCTCTCAGGAAAGGTACCAAACAAAAGGATGCATGTAGTGAAAAAAGACGTTGAATAAGTGTGACCTGGCTCTAATAGCTCAACATCAGAAAAACCAATGGTATTTGGACAGTTGATGCTCAAAAAATATGACTGGAGATCGAAGAAAGTTTGTAACCTTTGATGAAAAGAAATCTGGGAATGTAACATTCGTAAATGATAAAGCAGGGAAAATCAAAGGGAAAGGATCAAGATGTATTATTTGTGGATGGGCTGAAAGCCAATCTACTAAGTGTCATTCAAATGTGTGACAAAGGATGTGAGGTTCTTTTTAGAGCACAAGACTGTGAAGTAAGATCAAGCACCATAGGAAAGACCTTGATCAAAGGTATTCGAACAAAAATTAATGTCTATTTAGTGAAAGAAGAGGATGAAGCATGTAACCTAAGAAAACTTGTTGAATCATGGTTATGGCATAGAATATTGGGACACCTAAACTTTGACCACATCATAAGTCTGAGCAAGAAGAATGCAGTCAGAGATATGCCTGTCATAAAGAAGCCTTCAAATACCATATGTAAATCTTGCCAACTAGGCAAGAAGACCTGCACATATTTCAAGACCAAAGAGAAACTATCTACAAGTAGACCTCTTCAGCTTGTTCACATGGACCTGTGTGGACATTCAAGAACTAAATAACTAAGTGGAGAATCTTATTTCATGCTGATAATAGATGATTTTTCCAGAATGACGTTGGTAGCATTTCTCAAATATAAATTTGAAGCACTTGAGAAATTCAAGATATTCAAGGCATTGGCAGAAAATCAAACAGGATGCAAGCTAAAGTGCATCAGATTAGACAGAGGAGGTGAATTCACAGACTATGATTTTGTAGACCTATGCAATTAACATGGGATAAAACAATAGTTTACAATTGCAAGCACACCTTAATAGAATGGAGTGGCAGAGAGACAAAACATGACAGTACAACAGATTTCCAGAGAAATGATGCAAGAAAGTAACATTCCCCAAACCTTTTGGGCAGAAGCAGTACACATAGCTGTTCATATTCTTAACAAATCTCATTTAAGACCAAACTGTGACAAGACTCCTTACGAATTATGGCATGGTAAACTAGGATCAATCAAGCACTTTAGAGTCTATGGAAGCAAGTGTTTCATAGAAAATAATGCTGAAAATTTGGGGAAGTTTATGCAGGAGCTGATGAAGGAATACTTTTAGGATATGCATCCAAGAGTAAGGGTTACAGGTGCTACAACAAAACACTACACAAAATTGTGGAAAGCATTGATGTAAGATTTGATGAAGATCTACCAGAAAGAGCAAGAAGTACAAGATGTAGAAATCCTTCAGAATATCATGAAGAAGAGAACCAAGATAATGATGAAATGAGAAAGACAACAGAAGATACTAAATTAAAATCAAAAGGTCCAACAAGACACACTCAAAAGAATCATCCAGAAGATCAAATCATTAGGGACAAGAGTGTGGGAGTCCAAACAAGAAGATAGCTTGCTGAACAGACAGAAGAAGTATACCTAGCCATGCTATCTCAAATAGAGCCAAAAAAGTTCGAAGAAGCCAACAAAGACAAAAACTGGGTAAATTCTATGAATAAAGAACTGGACCAAATTGAGAAGAACAATACTTGGGAATTAATTCCAAGACCCACTAGGAAAAGTTTCGTTGGCACCAAATGGATATTCAAGAATAAGATGAATGAACAAGGGCAGGTAATCAAAAATAATGCCAGACTTGTATGCAAGGGATATTCACAAATTGAAGGTCTTGATTATGATGAAACCTTTGCCCCTGTAGCCAAAATGGAAGCAATCACAATGTTGTTGGCCCTTGCATGTTATCATGATTTCATGGTATATCAAATGGATGTGAAGTCTGCCTTCCTGAACTAAGATCTCGAGGAAGAATTCTACATGGAACAACCTAAAGGATTCTCCTTAACAGATAAACAAGACTATGTGTGCAGATTAAAGAAAGCCTTATATGGACTGAAACAAGCTCCTCATGCATGGTATTCAAGGCTAGACAAATACTTGCAAAAACAAGGTTTTAAGAAAGGAGGAGTAGACAACAATTTGTACATAAAGGCTAATGAAAATGAACTCCTAATTGTCGTAGTATATGTAGATGACATCATGTTTGGTAGCAACAAAAAGAAGTTAAGAAAAGAATTTGCTTAAGAAATGAAATCAGAATTTGAGATGTCTATGATTGGATAGCTCACCTTCTATTTAGGACTTCAAATTCAACAAAAGAACATAGGAACATTCATCTCACAAGAAAAATACTTAAGAGAGATGTTGAAAAGGTTCCAAATGGAAGACTGCAAACCTCTTTCAACTCCCACGATCACTGGATGCAAGCTATGTGCTAATGATGGATCTACAGATATAGATCAAAGACTTTACAGATCCATGGTAGGAAGTCTGCTATACCTAACTGCCTCTAGACCAGACATTTTGTTGGTACTAGGATTTGTGGCAAGATATCAAGCAGCACCAAAACAAAATCACTTACTAGAAATCAAGAGAATATTTAGATATCTACAAGGAACTGCTCATTATGGGCTATGGTATCCAAAAAGCAAAAGCTTCTCTTTGACAACATACACAGATGCAAATTGGGCTAGCTGCATGGATGACAGGAAAAGCACAAGTGGAGGTGCATTTTATTTGGGGAAAATTCTGGTGGCATGGCTAAGCAAGAAGCAAACTTCTATCTCTCTATCTACAACAGAAGAGGAATACATAGCAATAGAATCATGTTGCACACAAGTAATGTGGATGAAACAAACTCTCGAAGACATGAAGGTAAGCATGGATGATCCCATTTCAAACAAATGTGACAATACAAGTGCAATAAGTATATCAAAAAATCCTGTATTTCATTAAAAAACAAAGCACATCCCAATTAAGTACCATTTCCTCAGAGAACAAGTAGCACAGAAAGTATTGAAGTTGGAAAATGTCTTAACAAAGGAACAAACAACAGACATATTCACAAAACCTCTTCCTAAAGAACCATTCGAATATCTAAGAGACAAACTAGGGGTAATGTCTGAAGATGTTACTCTCTGACATGAAAAGAAAGCATCATTCCAGGGGGAGATCAGTCAACAAATATTTTCACAAAAGAGCCAGAGAAAGTGAGCAGTGCATGGAACAGGTCCCCAGGATCAGAGTATTATGGACAAGATTTGGAAACCACACTAGGAAATGAGCAACCCTTTGCCATTGATATCAAAGGGGGAGGAAAAGAAAGCAAAAGAAGAGTATTAAAGTATTGCCATCAATGCCGAAGGGAGAGACTATTTGAAATATTTTCATTGATGGCAAAGGAGAAGACATGAGCAACACCTGGACTATCATTTAGAGGCAGCGAAGAAATAGAGAGGTAGCAGAGTTGCAAGATACAGCAAGGGCCAAAGATCTTATAGAGAACAAGCTCAGGAGGGAGTTGTGCTAAAGAAAAGAAAGGCTCAGGATCTTTAGAAATCTGTAGAGTGTGTGAGTGCTTCAGTTTGGGAAAACAGGGGTTTGTTCCTGTAAGCCTATCAGTAGTTGAAAAGGGCCATTTGATTTGAAGATCTGGTCAACACAAGAAGCCTTTGTAAGTAATTTCATTTGCATATATGAGGAATATGTTTCAGTATTACATGGGTATCATTTGGTTTAAGGTCTCTGTGGTAGGCTTTGAGTTTCAATAAGAAATCGTATAAGAAATAGTACCTGATAAACTCTGTGTTAAGGGTTAATGTCAATGTTTGATTCATAAGAAATTCGAATATGCCAGGGGTCATGTTATAAAGTTTTGATTCTGGAATGAATAAATTCAAATCAATGATATTGAATTAAAATTCCATGAAACTTTATCGAAGGCCAAAATTGCTTGACCGGAATAGGTATTGAATAAGGAACTTGAAGGAAACTTACAAGTTCCGTTGTGTAATTATGGTGCCATAAAGTTCTGGGTTTTGAAGTCCATATAGGGCTTTTATTGTAATGGGAGTTGAATTGAGGTTGCAGGAGCATGAAACTTGAAGGCACAAAGTAACAATCCTTGAATATGTCGAGAGGAAGAAGGTACGTTGGAGAGGTTTAATTACTAGGTGGAACCCTGATTCTGTTAAACTGGGAAAGAGAACCGGTCTTTTTTTACAATCATGAATTTGAAGTTCGGTAATGAATTGAAAGCAGTCTTCAATAAAGAAGAACTAGAGCATCGTCGAATGAATCGAGTGGAAGCACCATAAGTGATGGCGCAGTTTGAAGAGAAGCGGAACTCTGGTTATGTAGCAGAAATCAAGTTAAAGAGGCATGATCGAATTAGAAGGTGTTGGGGTTAATGAACTAAAATCCAATGGTTCGTTGAGTAAATAAGAAGGCAGAACAATGAATGAGGAGGCGGTTTTGAGAAATAAAACCAACAGTATCATGTGGATAATTAAGTGGTAAGTTGTTTTTCCTTTTTGAACGGGATAAGGTTAGCCAGTGGATGCGTGGCAAAGAGTGGTTTTTAAAAACCATTTTTATCGCGTAATTGCTGAGAATTAAAACCCGTGCATTGTGGTTATGCAATTATCATTGGATTGGGGAGAGACAATGCGATCAATAGATAGCCATTGGATGTGAATGGTAAGTTAATGTTGGGACTCAATTTTATAGCGTGTTTTTGAGGGATTAAGAAGCATGCAATTATGTTGCACAATGATTGTCGGATGAGCATTCAATTGAGGTTTAGAACGCGATGAAATTCAGAACATCGGATCCATTCGACAATTAGCCAAAGTAAGGACAGTTGTGGGCCCAACGGAAAGAGTAAACGTTGATGATAGAACTCTAATGTCTTGATAATTAGTTTAAGCGTTGAATGAGTTGTGGGACCCAGACAGACCTAATGTTGGTGATAGAGTATGGAAGAGCACTGTATATGAGTCATGGGGGTGAACCATATGTGAAGTGAGTCTCGACAAAATGTTGAATAGATGCATGAACACATATTAATGTATGTAGTGAGATCAAATTTCATACTTCGATTCAAATGCCAATTGTAAATAAAAGGATAATGTTCTGTGAAGACTGTATATATGGTTGATTTTAAATGGAAATCGAATATTAATTCAAGGTGCAATATGGTGTGAGAACTCAAACTCAGATTTGGTCTAAAATTGAGTTGAGACCAAGTATGGTATGTAAAGTAGAACTCCGCATATAAAAATTGAAGGGGGTTTTATTTACAAGGTTTTAAATCAGAGATTTGAAGAAAGTAGCTTCCGCAAGTTAATATTTTGAATTGGGGTTGAATGTGAATGAAAGAGTGGAAAGGTAAAGCCTTCACACAGGAAATCTGGGTTGTGTGGTTTTATGACCACAAAGAATACTATATCTCAAATATGTGATTTGAGATATTAAAGTTCCCGCACTTACTTACTTAAATTGCCAGATGCTGTGGGTCGTGAACATAATATATGCTGAATGAACTGTTACACTACAGAAACAAAAAAGACAAATATACAATGAGCCAAGAACTGAAAGGGTTGAATGAGATATATCTGTTGCAAATGTAAAAGTAAATGTTTTAGTTAATTTTATATTGTTTGTGATGCAAAGGCAAGTCTCCGTAGGCAAAGAAATACCCCACTGTAATATTGAAATGTATACATATTGTTATATTTTTCTGAATGTGCTAGGCAAGAAAACGAGAAGGTGGAAGGCAAAGAGTCATCGCTGTTCATTTCGAATTCCCTGTGGAATGCAAATAGTTATGAGGTGATCTCCATAAATAATGTTACCAACATATGCATAGAGAGGTTAGAGAATGGAGAAATGAGGCAAAGAGGGTAAGAAGAAGGAGGTGCAGATAGAGAAGCTGTGAAGGTTCAGAGATGATATAAGGCAGATATGAAGGCTGGTGGATAGCAGTGAAGAAGGAACAGAACAGAGCTGATATCTAGGTAAATCAGCATGTGTTTTTTTTGAAAGAGTGAGGAAGTGTGTGCTTCCATATCAAGTTGTAGTTTGATAGATGTTAGTTGGAGCTGGCTGAGGTAGGAGCCTCCTGTAGGTTGTAGCCTGCAGATAATAGATGGGAGTTGGAGCTTCCTTGCAAGTTGTAGCTTGCAGAATTGAGGTTGTAGCCTCCTGTAGGTAGGAGCCTACAGAAAATCAGTGGTGAGAGGGAGTTGGAGCTTGCCTTTGCATCACAACAATAATAAGATGTGGTTTTCTCCCTTATGGGTTTCCACTTATATCTGTTGTCTATATGCATAATGATTATGTGTTGATACTCTGTATTTGTTATGCTTAATACCTGCTGCTCACTGATTAAGATTGTTGTTCCGTTGTATATTAATTTGATCACAAAATGATGATGTGAATGAGTATAAAATAAAGTTTAATAAGAACATGACTGCATTAAACTAATTCACCCCCCCCTCTCAGTTTAACCAAGGGTTCAACATTTCAATTCTTCAAGAAATATTTATGCCCAATCTCTCACAATGCCCTAATCATGGACTGTTTCAGTAGATCAAACTTGTACGGAATTACACATGTCAGTGTTTATTTATTCAGCTCTAAAAATGATAGAGAGAACACTATAGTCCGTTCACTATCTATCACTTTTTACAGAATTCCAATTTGATACTCAGAGAGATAGTTATGATGATTTTCCCAAGGTCACTTCTTTGAGATGAATTTTAGGAGCCTGCAAAAGCACTGACTTCCACAGATCATATCTCCTAAAATATTGCGCACCTTGATCTAAAATTTTCATAGGAGCTTCCTCAGGATTTTTTCTTCGCATCATAAACATTTCAGCTTCTAAACATTCGTATAAAACAAGTTAGAGAGAAAATTCCACAATGACCTACTTCAGATCGCGAAATCCCTTTCATAAGGAGGATATGAGGATCACAATTTATATAAATGCTTAGGTTGAGAGGGGCTTCAACAAGTGAACGTGGGAGGGATTTTAGGAGCTTAAAAAATATTAATAATGACTTTTCAATGACCCATGCCACAATCCCATGGGATCTTAGCCCACTAACTAGGGTTACAAACTTCAAACGTGAATATCTCTCAAACCATGAAGAATTACGTGGTGTGCCACATATCAACGGAAACATCACGACAAGAAGAAACAATCAAAATAATTATTGACCTAGAATATAGTAATTTGGTAGGTCAAAATTCCCATAAAATATTAGGGTAGGCACTATTTCTTCTTGGGTTGACATCAATGACAACCACTGATTAACAATCTCCCCCTTTGACATTGATGGCAACATAAGTACTCCCCCTGCGATCATGACACCTCTTCCTACAACATTCTCTCCCCCTCTGACATCAATGGAAAAGGTTAACTCCCCCTGACACACAACCATCCTGCGGACATGTACACACTTCCACTCCCCCTTTATATTATGAATAAGGAAAATCTAATGAGAATTTGGGAGAATCCCAAGCTTCTGGCGAAGATATTCAATTGCTTCACGAGGTAAAATTTTAGTGAAGATATCAGTGATTTGTTCTTTTGTACCAACATACTCAAGTTTGATATTCTTTTCAATGACTTGTTCTCTAACAAAATGATATCTGATTGGAATGTGTTTTGTTTTTTAATGCATAACAAGATTCTTTGAGATGCTGATGGCACTAGTGTTGTCACAGAATATGGGAATAGTCTCACGGAATTGTACTTGAATATCTTGCAAAGTTTGTTTCATCCAAAGGATTTGAGTACAACATGATGTCGCTGGAATGTATTCTGCTCCCGCTATAGATAACGATATCGAGGTTTTTTTTTTCTCGACCATGATACGAGACAAAGCACCAAGATAGAATGTTGCTCCACTACTACTCTTACAATCATCAATGCTTCCTGCCCAATCTGCATCTGTAAAGGCTTGAATAATGAGATTGTTACCCTTGGGATACCACAAGCCATATTCTTCTGTGTCCTTTAGATATCGAAGAATTATTTTGATGACAATAATATGTGATTCTTTCGGTGCTGCTTGGAATATTGCTACTTGTCCAGTTGCTTGCATAACATCTGGCCGTGAGGGTATTACATATAGAAGACTACCAATCATAGATGTGTACAACCTCTAATCCACATCCTTAAATGAGTCATCTATGCTCAATTTGCAACCTGTTACCACCAGAGTAAGGACGGGTTTGCAATCTTCCATTTTGAATTTCTTGAGCATTTCCTTGATGTACTTGGCTTGACATATAAATATTCCTTTCTCTTGCTGAGATATTTGAAGCCCTAAGAAGGATGTTATCTCACCAAGTAAAGACATCTCGAACTCACTTTGCGTCTTTGTAGAAAAGTTCTTACTTTGTCGATCATCATTGCTACCAAATATTATATAATCAAGATATACCTAAACGATTGTTAAATTATTTTTATCTATTTGTACATAAATATTTCTATCAACAGTATGTTTCTTGAACCCTTGTTGAGGTATATATCCATCAAGACGAGCATACTATGCTCTGGGAGCCTATTTGAGACCACATAGAGCCTTCTTTAACTTGCAAACACAGTCTTCTTTTTCTGATAGTAGAAAACCTTCAGGTTGTTCGATGTAAAATTCTTCTTCTAATTCTCCATTCAGAAATGATGACTTAACATCCATTTTGTAGACTTTGATTTTTCTTGAGCATGCATAGGTGAGAAACATTAGGATGGGTTCCATTCTGGAAATTGGTGCAAATTTTTCATCAAAATCAATTCGTTCCACTTGTGCATAGCCTTTGAAAACCAATCTTGCTTTGTTTCTGGTAACCTGTCCATCTTCATTCAACTTGTTCTTGAACACCCATTTAGTCCCAATGACATTTTTATCTTTTGGTTGTGGAACTAATTACCAGGTGTTATTCTTCTCGATTTCATCCAATTCTTCATTCATTGCTGCTACCCAATGTTCATTCTGGTTGGCTTCCTCAAAACTACTAGGCTCAAATTTTGCTAGAAAAGCAATGTGAGCTTGTTCTAATGAACGAAGCTATCGACCTTCATTTATGTCACCAATGATTTGATTTGATGGATGGTTCTTTTGAATCCATTCTTTTGTTCTCCTTGGAGGATATTCTTGTTGTTTTTCTGGTATATCTTGATGATCATTATTTACTTCTTCCTGGTTTATAGTTGCTTCTTATTCTAGAATTTTATCTGTGCCTTTTTCAACCTCTGTCTCAAGTTTCAAAGATTCTAGATCCTCATCATTATTCGCTAGAACACCATCTTCGTCAAATGTAACATTTATGCTCTCCACTATCTATTTTCGTCTTAGATTATAACATTTATATGCCTTTATTTTGCATGAGTAACCAACAAAGATACCTTCATCAACACGTGATTCAAACTTACCCAAATTTTGTTCTTCTCTTTTGATATAACATTTTCTTATGAAGATTCTGAAATATTTTTACATTAGCTGGTTTTCCTTTCCATAATTCATATGGCGTCTTGCTGTAATTATTTCTGAGAAGACTTTGGTTGATAATGAAGATTGTCGTATCAATTGCTTTAACCTAGAAATTTTCATCCAATTTTGAATCCTTCAACATTGTTCTACACATTTCCTATACGGTTATTTTCTTTCTTTTAGCAACTCCATTTTGTTGAGGTGTTCATCCTGTTGAAAAATATCTTTTTATTCCATTTTTGTCACAGTATTGCTGAAATAATTTGGAAGTGAATTATTTTATATTATCTAATCTTAAACACTTTATTTTCAAATCAGTTCATTTTCGACCAACTCCTTGTAGATCTTAAAGCACTCAAATGCTTCATATTTTTTCTTTAGGAAACTAAAGGTTGTCATCCTAGTATAGTCATCTATCATTAACATGAAATATAATTCTCCATCTAAGCCTTTTGTTCTCATAGGACCACATAGATCAGTATGTATCAATTCCAATGGATGTGATGAAAAGTGTTCTTTTGTTTTAAATTGGACTTTTGTCTGCTTGTCGTGCCGATAGGCCTCACATAGTGTGTTGGAAGGTTTTGAGATTTTTGGAATTTCTCGTACTACTTCCTTTTTTCTTATCCTGACAAGATTGGCAAAGTTTATGTGACCCATTTGTTTGTGCCATAACCAACTTTCATCTTCTTTAGCTAGTAGACATGCTTTAGTTGCTTCATCCAGAACATATATGTCATTTGGAGCTCGACTTACTGTAGCCACAATTTTACCATACCTACCTTTCCTGATTTCACATTTTGTGGAGTTGAATAGCATTGTGTGTCCTTGATCACACATTTGTCTAACACCGAGCAAATTGTGATTCATCTTTTAAATCAATAGAAAATTCTTGGCTATAACATATTTTCTTCCGAGAGTGATGGTACCTAATCCTATAACATTTGAAGGTCCATCATTTCCAAAGGATACAGTTCCATCCTTCTTCTCTTTCAAAGATACAAATTTCCTTCTGTTATCACTCAGATTTTCCTTGAAGTTGTTGGGAAGAGGAAAGGGGTCTGAGGTAACCACAAACCAACTTTTAGGTACAGAATCTAGCCAATCTATACCCAGAGAGGGCTCTCTCTTTAAGTTTTAGCTTTGTTTTTGAAAGATATTAGGCTAGTTATAAAAGTTTAGGGATTTTGATTGTGTTTGGGTGATGGAATTTCAATAGTAGAGGGGTAAGACTGAGTAGTTTAGGCCATTGGGCTAATGGATTCAAAGCAAGATGGCTTAACTGGATTTATTTTCTTAACAAGGGATGGTTTCACAGGGTAAGGTAATCAAATAGGGAACAATTCAAGATCTAAAATGGATGGAATGGACTTCAAAATGGGGGAAGGGCAATTAAGAATCCTTCAACATATTCGAAAGAGGGAACTTGAATGATTATTAATAAAGAGCAATTAAGAATTATTTACCAAATAATCAAAATGAATAAAATAGGAAACATGAGTAATTAAGAATTCACTGTTCATACTAGTTTAGAGGAAAACATTAAGAATAACAATGATTGAAAACAGATTGCACTCAAGCACTTTCAGAATTATTCTTTTTCGTTTATCATTCAGATATGAAACACAGATGGTATAATAAACAAGTATAAAACTTTATAACAAATGAGATAGAAGACTTATTGATCCGTTGTCTCACTCAAGAATCTTGTGAAAAGTCCTTTGCATCAATTCCTTATCCAGCTAGCCATGCAAAATTTGTCCAACAACACTTTTATTCCAAAATAATCAATGTTACAGCAAAGTCTAAGAATCCACCCCCACCAATACTCTAATTGAGGGAGTATTTATACAAAAAATTATAAAAAATATCTCCTAACAGAGTTAGATATATTTTAGGATGATTCATGAATACATTACAAGAAAAATAGAGATATATGATCTCGTAGATAAGAGAAAGGGTAACCGATGTTGTGTTGTTCCTATTTTTATGAATGTGCTGGAGGCAGGCCCTATGATTTGGCTTGCTGTTGTCTTCTTTGGTAACCATGTGTTGCATGCTCTGTTTTTACTGAAACTCTTTACCTGTACTGATACACTTTGACCTGTTTGATCTCTGTTTATCCTTTTTACCGTTATTTACTTGCTTACTGTAGTAAATAATCAAAATTCATCCAAGGATATTTTTACAAAATGTCTAACATCTCTTCCCACCATTGTGCTTCTGGTATTCTGGATCTTTGAAGCTTCCTCAGAGTCTCATCAGTCTCTGTGTATCTGAAAAAAGTAGGCTGAATTGGAAATAAGTGCTTTACCTCATTTTCGAGATAAAACAAATTTTCCAGACTGTCATGAAGAATTTTTCCTGTAGGCAATTCTTTTGTTGCTGATGAACTTGTCGATGAACTGGCCTGGTTGTCTGCATACTTATTCAATTTCTTAACATATCTTTGATGACTCATTATTTTATCATGAGAAACTAAAGGACTTGGAAATCCTTTACTCTGCAAAATATCCAATCTCTTTGTAAAAGCATTGATTTCCTCTTGCATATCATGGCATCTTCTTTCTAAGTTCTACATTAGAGTTCTTTTAGTAAAAACCTCTTTTACCTCCAAAATTGTCCCTGTTCTGTCTTGGATGCCTAGCTCTTCAAGTTAATATCTGTTTTTGGTATTTAAAAATTGTATGAGCTCGTTGGCTTCTTCAGGCATATTTCCTAATTCTTCCCTTGCCTTTTGAAATTCATCTAGAGCCAGTTTAACTAAATAATTTTTCTCATACATTATTTGAATTGATGGCTAGACATCATTTATTGATTGAGTGATGTTGGCCCAAAGAATTTATTTGATTTCTTTCAAAGGTTTCTCCAATGTGAGATCCTTTTCTAATTTTTTTACCAATTTTTCTAACCTGTTGATCTCTCTTATCTTTTCTGCAACATTTATTTTTGAGAGATCATACTTTTGTTCCAAGGTAGTAAATTATACCTTTGTTTTCTAGAGCTCTGTCACTTGGAGTTTCAATTCCTCCATTTATTTTATTAATTCTTCAGTGCTTAAATTGGAAATGTTTCCCTGTGCTAGTCCTGTTGACTGAACTGTTGTTGTTGTACCTGTAATCACTTCTGTTGTAGATGCTGGGATGTTTGGTGCTACTATTGAGACTACTGGTATCATGTTGGGAGGCTGAGAGGTCGACTCTCCCTGCTCATCCTTTAATGCTTCTTCAAGTTCTTTTTCAGTCTCATTTAGTGTTAGGTCCCTATATTACTAGTATAGTCCCTTATTTTTGTTAATGTAACCCCCTTATTGTTATTATTGTACCCTTGTAACCCCCATTTTTTTATTATTGTGCCCTTAAATTATTATTGTTAGGTCGGCTAGGATTACATTGTGGCCCACTAGGATTACATTATGGCCCCATGGACTCCTATATAGAAAGGAGGTTTTGTAAATTGTATCATCCAAGAATTGTTCATTTATGTAATGTATTGGAGGTTTCCCCCTCGAAGTGGCTCATTTCTAAGGCGTTGATATCTCTTTTCTTCTCTTTTTGGAGCTGGTTACACAACATTTGGTATCGGAGCTTTGGATTCTAGGGTTTCGCTGCTCCAAACAGGTCATCGTGGAATTTTCGCTATAACTTTTTTTCTACGAAGTTTCAGAAGCTGAAATTTTTAGGGTGCGAAGCCGAAATCCTGAGGAAGCTTTTCTAAAAATTTCAGAGCTTGGTTCGCAATATTTGAGGAGATATCATCTGTGGAATTTAGGTATGTTTTCATCCTCCTAAACAGGTCATCGTGGAATTCACGCTATAAATTTTTTTGTACGAAATTTCAGAGTCTGAAATTCATATGGTGCGAAGCTGAAATCCTGAGGAAATGCATCAAAAAATTTCAAATCTTGGTTCACAATATTTTTGGAGATATGATCTGTGGAAGGCAGTGATTTTTCAGGCTCCTGAATTGCATCTCAAAGAGGTGATTGTGGGAAAAGTTCAATAAATCTCTCTCTGGGCATCGGATTGGAGTGCCGTAAAAAGTGGTCACAATTAAACAGACTATATTTTATTTGCTATCAATTTCAGAGACAAAGGATGAAACAGTGACACGTGGCAAGTCGTACAAGTTCGCTCTACTAAACCAGTCCATAATTAGGTCATTGTGGGAGATTGGACACAACTGTGTCTTGGAGAATCCAAATCAGGTCAGACCTGTGGCATTCAAAAGAAAATTCAGAGGGCTACTACATTTCTGAATTTCAAATATTGAAGATCTGCAATCACAGAGATAATACAATTTCAATATCGAGCTCCTCAAAGCAAGAAAAAGGTGTGTATTTTTTTCAAATTGCACAAGTCTTGTTTGAATAATCAAGTTAAATTGATCCCAAGGGAATATTGTAGAATAGATATCAGTATTGGATTCTAAAATGGCCCCTAAAAATAATTCAACACCCACTAAGCCTTCAGAAGGCTCTACTATGACTCATGAAGATGAAGAATGGCAACATAACATATCAAAATTACAAGAGCAAATTTCGCTCTCGCAAAGAACAACAAAAAATGAAATGGAAGTTTTGAAGAAAGACATGGAAACTAAGATGGATGATTTGAAGAAAGGCGTGGAAGCGAAGATGATTGGTTTGGAAGCTAAGATGGATGGCATGGAAGTGGGCATGGAAGCTAAGATGGATGACATGAAAGACAACATGGAAAACATGAAGAATGATCTAAAAGCATACATGGAAGGCTTGATGACAAGTTTAAAACCAGAAATGATTCCTAATGGCGAAAGTATAGTAGAAGAACCTCATGATGAGAACAAAATAAATGTTAATCGTGATTTCATAAACTCTAATGTTTGCGGGAAGAACCACCATATTCCAAAAATGGATATAAGGAAGTTTGATGGAAAGGATCCTGTAACATTGATACTACAGATGGAGCAATATTTTGATCTCCATAATGTGCAAAACACACAAAAGGTACGCATTGCAACTTTACATTTAGAGAAAAATACATTTGTATGGTATCGATGGCTTTGCTCCCGTAAAAAAATTGTCACTTGGTCAATTTTTACGGAAGAAATGATAGCACATTATGAGGATACAAAGAGCAACACCTTCTTTAGCCAATCGATAAATCTCAAACAAAAGGGTTTAGTGGGGCAGCACATTGAGGACTTCCAAAAATTGAATATAAGGGTAACTGATATTCCAGAGGAACACAGGATTGATCTCTTCATAGGCACTTTAAAGGATAACATCCAACATGAAGTTCACGTTCTGGAACCGGATTCATTGGAGAAGGCATTCAAGTTGGCAAGAAAAGTTGAATGTAAAGTTATGGCGACAAGGAATCCTACCACTCAATTCTATAAAGAAGGAAGTGTTGCTACATCTAGATTTCCACAACCTACAAGGTTGACACCACAACAATTGGAAGAAAAAGGAGCAAAAGGGATTTGCTACAGTTGTGATAGAAAATACACTAAAGGTCATAAGTGTGCTGAGAAGAAATTATTTTACATAGATTTTGAAGAGGAAGAAGAAAATGAACATGAAGAGGATATACACCAGGAACCAGCCCCAGAAGAGGAAGAAATGAATCCAACCATATCGTGTAATGCACTGGCAGGAATTACCACTCCTCAAACTCTCAAGATGAAAGGACAAATCAAGAAGAGAAAGGTAATAGTGTTGATTGATTCAGGTAGCACCCATAATTTTATTCATTGTAAGGTAGCCAAGGAATTAAATTGTTTCCTATACCCAGCACCAGAATGTCAAGTGATGGTTGCAAATGGAGGAACTATAAATTGCTCTGGAAAATGCCATAACATCGAGCTAACCATGGGGGAATATGTGTTGACTAGTCCAATGCTTTCCATTCCTATGGGAGGTGCTGATGTTGTACTAGGAGTACAATGGTTACAATCTTTGGGGACGGTAGCTTTTAATTTTCAAGAACTTTTCTTGAAATTTTTTTCAGAAAGAAAGGAAGTCGAATTACGGGGTATTGAAGGGAAGCCGGGAAGGATAATAAGCTCTAATGTCATGACAAAGCTTCTAAAGAAAGAACAACGAGGCGTAATTGCACAATTATACTCACTAGAAGTTCCGACATCAAAATCATCTATTTCTGCAGATCTCCAACAAGTCTTGGACAATCATTCCAAGGTGTTTGAAAATCCCAAAGGACTCCCACCTATTCGTGATCATGATCATGCTATTCATTTGATTCCAGGAATTGTTCCTCCAAACATTCGGCCTTATAGATATCCTTACTTCCAAAAGAGCGAAATTGAACGTATGATTGCAGAAATGTTAGAGGCGGGTATAATTCAACCTAGTCAAAGTTCTTTCTCTGCTCCTGTAGTATTGGTACACAAGAAGGATGGATCATGGCGAATGTGTCAGGATTATAGGGAGCTCAATAAGCTCACCATTAAAGATAAATTTCCCATTTCTGTGATTGATGAATTATTGGATGAATTACATGGAGCAATTTATTTTACCAAGTTGGATCTTCGTTCAGGATATCATCAAATTAGAATGAAGACTGAAGATATCCCAAAAACAGCATTTCAAACTCATGAGGGTCATTATGAATTTTTGGTCATGCCTTTTGGCCTTACCAATGCACCTTCTACATTTCAAGGGTTGATGAATTCCATTTTCAAACCCTTCCTTAGAAAATTTGTGCTAGTATTTTTTGATGATATACTAATCTACAACAGGTCTTAGAAGGATCATGTTGAACATGTTGATAGGGTGCTCAAACTATTGCAGGAGAAACAATTATATGCAAAAGCATCCAAATGTTTCTTTGGAGTACAATAGGTGGAATATCTGGGTCATATTATATCTCACGAGGGTTTTAAAGTAGACCCTAACAAAATTAAAGCCATTAAGGAATGGAAAGGCCCTAAGACGATAAAGCAGTTGCGAGGATTTCTCGGGTTAACAGGCTATTATCACAAGTTTGTTAAGAATTATGGGAGAATAGCAGCACCTCTAACAACATTATTGAAGAAAGATGCATTTTCATGGACTCCTGAAGCAACTAAGGCCTTTGAACATCTTAAAGAGGAAATGTGCCTAACACCGGTCTTAGCTACGCCAGACTTCACAAAAACCTTTATTGTGGCATGTGATGCCTCAGGAAATGGAATTAGTGCAGTTTTAATGCGGGAAGGAAGACCCATTGCTTTTGAAAGTCGTCCAATCAAAGGAAAGTATTTACAAAAACCTATTTATGAGAAGGAAATGTTAGCAATGCTGCATGCACTAAAGAAATGGCGAACTTACCTAATGGGAAGACACTTCAAGGTAAAAACTGATCATGATAGTCTTAAACACTTTTGGAACAAAGACTATCTTCAGAAGAGCAGCAAAAATGGGTCACAAAGATGTTGGGTTATGACTTTGAAATAATCTACAAAAAAGGAAAGCTTAATGTTGTTGCGGATGCACTCTCAAGAAAGAATGAAGAGGTGGAAGCATTGCTTTGTGCCATTTCTATTATCCAACCAGATTGGATAACCGAAGCAAGAGATAAATGGAAGAAGGACAAAGATGTATGGACACTCATTCAAAAGTTGCAGCAAGATCCTAGTACATCTGATACATTTAGTTGGAAAAATGATTCCTTATGGTACAAAGATCAGTTATATCTTTGTAAGAATTCCCAACTAAAACAAAAGATTCTTCTGGAATTGCACGCTTCTCCTTTAGGAGGACACTCAGGATTTTTAAAAACTTACCACCAGGTGAAGAAATATTTTTTTTGGGATGGCCTTAAATCTGATATTCAAACGTTTGTGGCGGAATGTTTGGTTTGCCAGCAGAATAAAGTTGAGACAATTAAGACCCCGGGACTTCTACAACCTTTATCCATTCCAAGTCAACGTTGGGAGGAGATTTCAATGGATTTTATCACAGGTTTACCTAAGTCCGAAGGAAAGAGTGTCATCATGGTGGTAGTTGATAGACTTACCAAGTATGCACACTTTTGTGCATTATCTCATCCATTTAAAGCAAGTACGATTGCTACTACATTTATGGACAGAATTCAAAAGCTACATGGAAGCCCAAGGGTTATTGTGAGCGACAGAGATCCCATTTTTACTGGAAATTTTTGGACGGAGTTATTTTCTTGTTTGGGTACTCAATTAGCTCATAGCTCATCTTATCATCCTCAATCTGATGGTCAAAGTGAGATAGTAAATAAATGTTTGGAAGGATATCTTCGTTGTTTTGTATCTGATAAACAAACACAATGGGTCAAGTGGTTACCTCTTGCTGAATGGTGGTATAACACTTCCTTCCATACTGCAACAAAAATGACCCCATTTGTGGCACTTTATGGATATCATCCACCATCCATCACATCATCTTTAAGGGAAAATTCGAAGGTTCAAGCAGTGGAAGATCACATCGAGCATCAGCAAGAAGTTCTCCAACTTTTAAAGGATAACTTGAATTTGGCACAAAATCGAATGAAACAACAGGCAGATCAACATCGCAGCGAGAGAAGTTTTGATGTAGGAGATTGGGTATTTTTACGGCTACAACCATACAAACAAATGTCCCTCAAGCAAGCTAAGAAGGATAATAAATTATCGCCAAAGTACTATGGTCCTTGCAAGGTGTTGAAAAAGATTGGTACTATGGCATACAAATTGGAGCTTCCTGCTTCTTCGCGAGTGCATCCAGTTTTCCATGTTTCATGCTTAAATAAGGTTATAGGTGAAAATCTTCCGATTCAAACAATATTGCCAGAACTTGATGAGGAAGGAAAAATCATATTGGAACCTAAAGCAGTCATGGAAACAAGAACTCGACAACTACGGAATCGATCAATTTCAGAGTATCTCATCAAACTCATCAGAGTGGAAGAACTTGCAGGAAGATTCTACATGACCCTATAGAGAATTTTGCCTGGCTGCGGAGAGCTATAAGCGTTGAGATAACCACTTTCAGAGGAGGAGGAGGCATGTGGAGTCCCCACTATTGACTGATATGATCCCATGTTGCACTGGTAAATGCCTTTATGTATTACAACCTTTATGTAAACCCCATTTTCTAGTTTATTATTTTTGTATATTATTGTTAGGTCGGCTAGGATTACATTGTGGCCCACTAGAATTACATTATGGCCCCATGGACTCCTATATATAGAAGGGAGGTTTTGTAAATTGTATCATCCAAGAATTGTTCATTCATGTAATGTATTGGAGGTTGCCCCCTCGAATTGGCTTATTTCTAAGGTGTTGATATCTCATTTCTTCTATTTTTGGAGTTGCTTACACAACATTTAGTTGCTCATTAAGTTTCAAGAGAAAATCCATCAATTATTCTTTAGAGTTTTTCTTTATGATCTCTGCAGTCTGTGGATGCCTTGAAGGTGGAAACTTTAGCTGTTTCCTTAGGGCAACAATATCATCATATTTCTTTTTTATCAAGGCTTCTGTAGCCTTAACATCTTTGGGATTATGACCCAATCCAATAATTATTTCTTCTAAAGTTTTTATTCGGTTGTCCTTGGCCTAGGAGGAAGCTTTTTCAAGATGCAGTTGAGCAGTTATATTATCCAAGGAATTCTGTAATCTTTGGGCCATCATTGACTTACCAGTCAAGGTTGAATAAATCATCTCTCCATTTTGCTTATGTAATTCAATCTAATCCAAAGGATGAATATCTTTTGCCATGACTTCAAAATTGGTTCTAACATAATCTGTTGCTGTTTGAGGCTGCTACACTTTAGGCTTGAAATGACTCATCACCATTTTACCTTCCTAGATGTCATAGGCTGACATCAATCTCTGTTGATTTTTGGGAGCTATCTTCAAATATTGATTATAAACTTGAAGTCTTAATGGATCATTTCTGGCTTTTATATTTATGACTGTTTTCTTAATTTCCCAAGCATCCTTCACTGGTGGTCGAAAGGAAGATACTTCTGCACTTTGTTGTCTTTGTAGCTCTTTTCTCTGTGAGTTGGTGGATGTTCCACTGATTGTGAATATTTTTTGGCTGTCTAAATTTTCTCTTCTCTGACTATCGGTGATTTCTTGAACAAATTCATCTTCTGAGAGAGGATTTAATCTTTTTTTTGATACCAAGTTGTTCCAAAGGTCCGCTGATAGGGGTAATTGTTTCTGCATCTCTCTTTTTACTTTTTTCTTCATTGAGAGGAGTTTACAAGATTGAAATTTCTGCCACAATGATCTGAGTGGGATAAAGCTGTATTTGGGCTTGTTCCTTGGAAGTTTCAGGCTACTCCAACATTGTGAATTGCTCTGTGACTTGTGTACTAGTCTCCTTTTTTTCCCTTTGGATGTTACTGTAGCTGATGCACTGGTTCCCTGCAAATATTGCTGAGAGGTTTCAGCAGAGGAAGGACCAATTCCTAGTCTTTGTACCTGCCCAAAATAATCTAGGTCAAGTATTTTCTCAAGATCTTTCATAACATTCTCAACATTGACTTGTTCACTATCTTGTTCTACTAAGGTCCCTTCCATCCATTCATTCATATTTGCAAATTGTTCAATCTCTAGAATCCTATGGTGAAGGTATGGTGAAAATCTGTTTTTCATTCTCCTATCACATATAAAGCTATTAGGGTCATAAGGCACCCACCAAAATATTTTTTTCAACTTGAGATAATCTTCTAGAATTCTTTCTGCTTCTTTCCCTGCATCCCTAGTATTACAGACAAAAGGGCCTAATTGACTCTTGATTTTGAGCTGAGTTTTCTTCTTTGCATTACAAAAATGGACTAGGTCTGAATTTATTGTTTGTATGAAATATTCTAAGGAAAATAGCCTCATCAAAACATACTTTGGTAGCTTGAAAGGACAAAGCTCACCCCCATATATCCTAATTTTTGTATGATTCTTGTATAGGTACCAATCACCTTTCCTGTATTGCTTGGAGAGATGGAGGATTTTCTTCATATCATTATTGACTCTAGGAGGGGAAACTCCTGTTAATAAGGTGGTTGCTGGGTGAAAAAATAAGTCAATGAATTCATTATAAGAATAAGGGGACTCAAAGGAATTATGGAAGATTGGAGACCAGAAGATTACAGACCTTGGATTTCCTTTGGTGTCAAGTTTCATGACAAGGAAGGGGAAATTCTCTAACTGATAATAAAGCATAAGATGGTATATAACAATAGAGTATTTGAAAACTCTTTCATCTTCCAATCTCATGAACTGGTCATGAATCTTATCAGCAATTTAGGAGGCAAAGTCATATTTGACAGCAGGGGGCTATCCAGGAGTAAAAATTGACAACAACACTAGGGTTAACTAATCAACATATTCACTATTGTTGAAACCCATTACAGAAGATATCATATTCAATATGAGTCTGCCCATATCTGTGAAAAAGGTATATCCATAAGGAGGGGGGCCTTTGGGTTGATGTTCTTGTAACATGAAAGTATGACAGAGGCGATTCAACTCTTCTTGGGATAAATTTGTGGATTTTTCAAGTAAATCTCCCATGGAAAGGGGAGTCATGGCTTGACCAAGATGAAATTGTAAAATTTCATTGATGGATTGAGCAGTTATTGGGAAAAGAATGGTTTGACTTGGGTACATGACTGCTCGTTGATTAGGGTCGTAATTGGCATGGCAGTGATAAATTATTTCAGGAAAAACATGAAATGAGGGTAAAAAGTACATAGGAAGATTGGATTCCCATAGCCCAAAAATATTAGAGCCATTCAGGTAATTATATATGCATTAGAAAAATATTTTCAGAGGATTTTTGCTACAGGTGAGGTCTTTTATCTGGAAATCCCTATCTGCGAGTGGCAAATAGTCTAAATCTTTATGGGGGGCATTCAGAGGCGCAAAATTCAAAGCCACAGGGGTTTCCATTTTTGGTTCTTGTGGATTCAGAAAGGAATTTGGGTTTCTAGTGTAGAATGGGAAAAATTACAAGTCTGGGAACTTATGGAGTGAAATAAAGACTAAATTGTACAACCTTTTAGTCTTTTTCTGTGGAATTAAATCAAAAACCAAGACTTGCAGGGTTAACTAAAATTGGATAAATACCTGTTTCGGGAAGTGAATAGTGATGAAAATAGGTGTAGGCAACTGCTAACAAGTTCTGGACTGTTCGGCTGCCAGTTTTCTTAGCAAGGTGGTGGTTGGAAATCTTCGACAGTTGGCTTTGACGTTCTTTGCATGGGAACACTGGTCGTAGCATTGGATAATGAAAATGACGTGTATTTGTTTGTTTTATTCACAAAGTCAAGGTTGGTAGGGGTTTTTATTTTTCTTGGGTGGATGACGTAAGCAGGAAAGGCTATTTTGTCATAGGCAGAGGGCGATAAACGGTATCATCGCACCGCTTTTGGGGATGGGTGGTATTTAGCCGAGAGCCATTGATCACATAGACCTTGCGATGCGTGGCGGGGTACTATTTACGAAATCACTTAGTGATCGCACGCTATCATTTAGTCGCGGAGGGGGATGCGATATGGACGACAGCCATTGGATCTCGAGGGGTTGATCGGACGACTATCGGGGAGGCGAGGTGACAGATGTTTAAAAGGGCAGGCCCAACATAATTAAATATTATTTAATCATATTGGGAGGAGTATGATTGGTGGGGTAAGTTCTTAATTAACCGCGAGGGTTTAATTGATCCTTTTTTAATGCAGCGGGGAGTCGGGGCTCTTAATTAGTTGTAGATTTAACTAATTAACCTGATTTATGACAGTATTATGGTTATATTTCAACCAAGGGGTGGGATATGTAATATTTGGGAGTTTTATATAGTTAGAATAATACGGTAACGGGTTGATTTATATAGGGAATTAAATAACAAATTTAAAAGTTAATATGTGAAAATGAATGAAAAGTGCTAAGTATAAAACATTAAGATTATGTATTTAACTTATGCTTGAACAAAAAAGGGTTTTTTATGGAATATTGCGTAATTTTCCTAAGAAAAATAGGATTTTACTTAGGAAAAGAATTATGGAAGTAAAATGAATGGCTTATGGATGGTTTTAAGTACTTAGGCTTTTTAAATTATTGGGCCGAGGGTCCGGTCCTTCCAAAAGTCAAGGAAATGCCTTGAGCCCCTCTAATTTTCAAATGCCTTAGTACTTAGGAGAAATTAGTGAAATTTTAGGGAAAAATGAGAAGGGAAGTTAATCATTTGACTTTTTTTTTCTTGAAATTCTTCCAGTGTAATATCTGCCTTGCACTTGTGATGAAAGTAAAGATTAACACATTTAGAGTCATCATCCATCACATGTAATTCTGCAACAACATCTACCTACCCTACCTACTTTAACCTACCATTTTTTCTTCTTTATTAGGGTGCACTTAGACTGGCAAACCCTTATCACACTTTCTTTTCTTTTACATATAGAAATCTATCTAAGTCTAACCTTATTACATCCAAGGGCTCAGATTAAACTATTGAGCTCCTTTATTTACTCTATCTAATTATCTGCCAAGATTAAATAGTTTGGTGAGATTTTATTCTCTATCTCTAAAATATAAAATTGAAAGATGAACTAGCCAAGCTTAAACTGTTTGACTGTTCATCAATTGTGGCATAAGATACAAGTTGCACGCAATTTGTTTATTACATAAGAGAAAAAAGTAGTGGCATTTAGACTTGCACACTTTCCTTGGCCTTTCTTTTGGTGGGGTTCATTTTCTTTCACTTTTTTGGCCATTTTTATTCTTTTCACCCTTTGATTTTTCTTTTAAGGTACACCCTCTTTACATTTTTAAATTTTTTTTATTTTTTTGACAATATGGAAAACCTTTGCAACAAGGAAATGTATGAACATATTACATAGCCCATCAAGTCAATCATGATATATGACACCTATTGGTATAGGAGCATAACACCTTCTATCTCCAGTAATATGCGTTGAGCAACCACTGTCAATATACCACACATCTTTGTTTTTTTGAGCCTTGAGAGTGAGAGCACAATTATCAGTCTTCTTCTTCTTCCATGTTCGTTCATTCCATGGCTTCGAAGATTCTTGTGGAGGATTTTCAAGTCTGCAGTCTTTAGCTATGTGTCCAAAGTTCTGACATTTGTTACATTCCATATTATTTCTTAAATGTTCAAATCTATTGATGTTTCGTTGAGCCTTGGGAGGTTCATATTTGAAGGATCTCCTGGAATTGTATTGGTTCCTAGGGTACATGTGACATTCTACAGCTTTATGACCAAATTATCCACATGAATAACAATAGCCATGAAAAATATGTTGGTACCTGGATGGAAATATTCATTGAGGAATCGTCTTCCAAGTATGTGCTTGCGAATCTTGTCCAATGAAGACTACATGCATGTCCAATCTCATAGGTTCATTGTATTTTGTTGTAGAAGGTCCTGCTTCTTCTTCTTTGTAACCGAGGCCAGTTCTGTCATTGTAAGATCGATGATTTTTGATGATTTCTTCCAATGCCCTTGAGTTGTTAGCATAGTTTTGGACAGTTTAACTTCTTCACTTCCTTACGCAACGAGACTACTTCGGCTTCTAATGCTTCCATTTCTTGGTTGCTTTCTTCCAACTTCTTTTGAAGTGACTCTTCAATACATTTTTGTTCTTCAACTTCAATTTTGAGACCTTGAAATGGTTCTTCAAGAGTATTGGAATGGATCTTCTCTGCCTTGAGCTCTTTTATAAGTGTGATTGCTTCCTTAGAAAATTCTTCTATGGTCAATCCTTCTTCTTTTTTGTTTGATACCTCTTGTTTATTGTGCTTGGCCATAAACAATACTCTCTCATTGGCTTCTTCTTTGCTATCATTTTCTTCATCAGATGATGAGCTATCTTCTTTAGAGAGAAAGTTCTTTTTGGATATTTTCTTTTTGAATTTCTTAAAGCATTTCTTTCTGTTTGATTTGCCATCACTTTTGTTCGAACATTTTGCTATGAAATTCCCAACCTCACCACAGCTGAAAGATATCAATGGAAGTTTAACTTTTAATTTTCCGTTACCAATTTTTAGTTTTCTTGTAAAGTAAGAATATTCTTCATCTGAAAGACCTTCTCCATCATCTCCCTTTTCTTCACACTTGCAGGTGCATGTCTTTTCAATTGAAGGTTGCTTGTCCTTATTGGTTTTCTTTGATGCAATGAACGTAGTTTCTAGATGTGAAGTACCCTCTTCTTCATCAAGTCTCATTTCATATGCTATGAGAACTCCATGTAATTCCTCTTTGCTGAGTTTGTCTAGATTTGCACTATATTCTAAGACTGATACCTTTGGGTAGAATCTCCCTGGTAACGTTCTTAGAATATTGCATATAATAGTCTTCTCGTCAATTGGCTCTCACAATCCTTCCAGCGTATTGTTTATTTCATCAACATATTGGAAGTATGTAGCAATGTTGCAATCTTCTTTCATTCTGAGTTGCTCAAATTTTGCTCTATAGATTTGAAGCTTTTCTTCTTTGACATTTGAGTCACCTGCATATATATTCTCAAGCTTTTCCCATACATTTTTGGAAGTTTTACAACCCAACAGTTTATGATAAGCAGATTCAATAACTCCACTGATAATAATATTCTTTTCTTTTGCATCATTTACCAAATTCTTCTTACCTTGTTCATCCTCGATTGATGTAAATCCATTTTGAA
This sequence comes from Pinus albicaulis, assembly GCA_034641835.2. Classification (NCBI taxonomy): domain Eukaryota; kingdom Viridiplantae; phylum Streptophyta; class Pinopsida; order Pinales; family Pinaceae; genus Pinus; species Pinus albicaulis. The sequence continues at coordinate 57,320,140 of CM076579.1, read as the reverse complement.
CAGTGTCCCATAATTCATAACCTTGCACCAAGAGATAGACCTCCATTCTTCCTTTCTAGAGTGCATAATTATTTTCATTGAAAATAGGTACACCATTCTTGTTATGCTCCATGACCTCCTTCCAGCTACTAAACTGCTATTGAAGGAACCAGGCTCTAATACCAATTGTTGGAAATACTGAGGGGGGGGTGAATCTGTATTACTTTCAATTAGAGCATTAGTTAATATTCAATTATTATCAGTGATTGCACAATGATAGTAGCAAACTGAAGGAACACAAATGCACACATTTTTTAAGGTGGAAACCCACTCCAGGACAAAAACCACCTAATGCTTTTCTAATAATTCTTTAATATTCACCTCCAATTGAAAATAAAGCTCTAACTTCCTAGAATCTAGAAAAGTATTCTTCTCCAGTTACCACTAGATGGACACTCCAATGCCTGAGATTATTCAGTAGTCAACTGAAAGGATGCCCCAACACCCAATGAGCTACAACTCACCCTAGCACCACCCTACCACCCTATATAAGAATAAAATAAGAATGGACTCCCGTACCAGGGAAAATAGTTCACTTTACAATGATATAGAATGATGTAGAAGAAGAATACACACTAGACCATAACCCCAACTATGACACAACCACCTAATGACGATCCTAGACCTCTCGATATTGCCTCTTCAACTCTTGGCAGATATACACTAGAACAATTTTTACAATAATGTATTTACAATGACTTAGTACAATGATACCATTACAGTGACTATATGCAGTGCTGCCCACTTGAAGACTTCATGTGATGAAATTCTTTCTTCTGTTCTGCACCTTGGTTTCTTCTCTTGTCATGCTACCCTCTGTTGCACCTTGCTTTTCTTTGCTGCCCTGGAAATTCTAGTCCTTTGCAGCCCTTGACAACACATGATGTAGCTTTTTCTTTCCTTCTAGGAGCTCGATATTGAATCTAGTGTATCTCTGTTATTTCATATCCCCAATATCTAATTTTCAGTCCCGTAGTATTCCTCTAAGTCTTTCTTCCAATTCCATATTTCTAACCCAATTTGGATTCTTCAAGAAATATTTATGCCCAATCTCTCACAATGCCCTAATTATGGATTGTTTTAGTAGAGCTAACTTGTACGGAAATCCACATGTCATTGTTTCTTCATTCAGCTCTGAAATTGATAGAGAGAACACTGTAGTCAATGCCCTATCTATCAATTTTTACAGAATTCCAATCTGATACTCAAAGAGATAGTTATGACGATTTTCCCAAGGTCACTTCTTTGAGATGAATTTTAGGAGCCTGCAAAAACATTGACTTCCACAGATCATATCTCCGAAAATATTGCGCACCTTGATCTAAAATTTTCATAGGAGCTTCCTCGAGATTTATTCTTCGCGTAATAAACATTTCAGCTTCTAAACATTCATATAAAACAAGTTAGAGTGAAAATTCCACAATGACCTGTTTCAGATCGCGAAATCCCTTTCATAAGGAGGATATGAGGATCACAATTTATATAAATGCTTAGATTGAGAGGGGCTTCAACAAGTGAACATGGGAGGGATTTTAAGAGCTTACAAAATATTAACAATGACTTTTAAATGACACATTCCACAACCCCATGGGGTCTTAGCACACTAACTGGGGTTACAAACTTCAAACATGAATATCTCTCAAACCGTGAAGAATTACGTGGCATGCCATATATCAACGGAAACATCTCGACAAGAAGAAACCATAAAAATAATTATTGACCCAGAATATAGTAATTTGGTAGGTCAAAATTCCCATAAAATATTTGGGTAGGCCCTATTTCTTCTTGGGTTGACATCAATGACAATCGTTGATCAACAATCTCCCCCTTTGGCATTGATGGCAAGACAAGTACTCCCCCTGTGATCATGACACCTCTTCCTATATCATTCTCCCCCGCTTTGACATCAATGGAAAAGGGTAACTCCCCCTAACACAAAACCATCCTATGAACATGTACACACTTCCACTCCCCCTTTATATTATGAATAAGGAAAATCTAATGAGAATTCGGGAGAATCCCAAGCTTCTGGCGAAGATATTCAAATGCTTCATGAGGTAAAAGTTTAGGGAAGATATCAGTGATTTGTTCTTTTGTACCAACATACTCAAGTTTGATATTCTTTTTAGCGACTTTTTCTCTAACAAAATGATATTTGATTGGAATGTGTTTTTTTTTTAATGCATAGCAGGATTCTTGGAGATGTTGATGGCACTAGTGTTGTCATAGAATATGGGAATAGGCTCACTGAATTGTACTTGAAGATCTTTCAAAGTTTGTTTCATCCAAAGGATTTGAGTACAACATGATGCCACTGCAATGTATTTTTCTTTCGTTGTAGATAACGAGATTGATGTTTGTTTTTTTCTCAACCATGATACGAGACAACCACCTAGATAGAATGCTACTCCACTACTACTCTTACAATCATCAATGCTTCATGCCCAATCTACATCTGTAAAGGCTTGAATAATTAGATTGTTACCCTTGGGATACCACAAGCCATATTATTTTGTGCCCTTTAGATATCGAAGAATTATTTTGATGACAATAATATGCGATTCTTTCGATGCTGATTGGAATCTTTCTACTTGTCCAACTGCTTGCATAACATCTGGCCGAGAGGTTGTTACATATAGAAGACTAACAATCATAGATCTGTACAACCTCTGATCCACATCCTTAGATGAGTTGTCTACACTCAATTCTCAACCTGTTACCATCGGACTAAGGAAGAGTTTGCAATATTTCATTTTGAATTTCTTGAGCATTTCCTTAATGTACTTGGCTTGACATATAAATATTCCTTTCTCTTGCTGAGATATTTGAAGCCCTAAGAAGTATGTCATCTAACCAATTAAAGACATCTCGAACTCACTTTGCATCTTTGTAGAAAATTTATTACTTTGTCGATCATCATTGCTACCAAATATCATATCATCCACATATGCCTCAACGATTGTTAAATTATCTTTATCTATTTGTACATAAATATTGCTATCAACAGTACATTTCTTGAACCCTTGTTGAGGTAGATATCCATCAAGATGAGCATACTATGCTCTGGGAGCCTGCTTGAGACCATATAGAGCCTTCTTTAACTTGCAAACAAAGTCTTCTTTTTCTGATAGTAGAAAACCTTCAAGTTGTTTGATATAAACTTCTTCTTCTAATTCTCCATTTAGAAATGATCACTTAACATCCATTTGGTAGACTTTGATTTTTCTTGAACATGCATAGGTGATAAACATTCAGATGGATTCCATTTTGGCAACTGGTGCAAATGTTTCATCGAATTCAATTCCTTCCACTTGTGCATAGCCTTTGCAAACCAATCTTGCTTTGTTTCTGGTAACCTATTCATCTTCATTCAATTTGTTCTTGAACACCCATTTAGTCCCAATGACATTTTTATCTTTTGGTCGTGGAAATAATTCCCATGTGTTATTCTTCTTGATTTGATCCAATTATTCATTCATAGCTGCTACCCAATGTTCATTCTGGCTGACTTCCTCAAAACTACTAGGCTCAAATTTTTCTAGAAAAGAAATATGAGCTTGTTCTAATGAACGAAGCTGTCGACCTTCATTTTTGTCACCAATGATTTGATTTGGTGGATGGATATTTCGATTCCATTCTTTTGATCTCCTTGGAGGAGCTTCTTGTTGTTGTTCTGGTATATCTTGATGATCATTATTTACTTCTTCCTAGTTGATATTTGCTTCTTGTTCTAGAATTTTATCTGTGGCTTTTTCAGCCTTTGTCTCAAGTTTCAAAGATTCTAGATCCTCATCATTATTCACTAGAACACCATCTTCGTCAAATGTAACATTTATGCTCTCCACTATCTATTTTTCGTCTTAGATTATAACATTTATATGCATTTCTTTTGCGTGAGTAACCAACAAAGATACCTTTATCAACATGTGATTTAAAATTACCCAAATTTTGTTCTTCTCTTTTGATATAACATTTGCTTCCGAATCTTTTGAAATATTTTATATTAGCTGGTTTTCCTTTCCATAATTCATATGTGGTCTTGTTGCAATTATTTCTAAGAAGACTTCGGTTGATAATGAAGACTGTCGTATCAATTGCTTGAACCCAGAATTTTTCATCCAATTTTGAATCCTTCAACATTGTTCTACCCATTTCCTATATGGTTTTTTTCTTTCTTTTAGTAACTCCATTTTGCTGAGGTGTTCATGCTGTTGAAAAATGTCTTTTTATTCCATTTTTGTCACAGTATTGCTGAAATAATTTGGAAGTGAATTCTTTGCCAGTATCTGATCTTAGACACTTTATTTTCAAATCAGTTTTATTTTCGACCAACTCCTTATAGATCTTAAAGAACTCAAATGCTTCAGATTTTTTCTTTAGGAAACTAAAGGTTTTCATCCTGGTATAGTCATCTATCATTAACATGAAATATAATTCTCCATCTAAGCCCTTTGTTCTCATAGGAACACATAGATCATTATGTATCAATTCCAATGGATGTGATGAAAAGTGTTATTTTGTTTTAAATTAGACTTTTGTCTGCTTGTCCTGTCGATAGGCCTCACATAGTGTGTTGGAAGGTTTTGAGATTTTCGGCATTTCTCGTACTACTTCCTTTTTTCTTAGCCTGACAAGATTTTCAAAGTTTATGTGACCCATTTTTTTGTGCCATAACCAACTTTCATATTCTTTAGCTAGTAGACGTGCTTTAGTTGCTTCATCCAAAACATATATGTCATTTGGAGCTCGACTTGCTATAGCCACAATTTTACCATACGTGCCTTTCCTGATTTCACATTTTGTGGAGTTGAATAGCATTGTGTGTCCTTGATCACATATTTGTCTAACACTGAGCTGTTGGGAAAAATACTGAGAGGGGGGGGGGGGGGGGTGAATCAGTATTTAGGGCATACTCAAGACTTTTTACTTTTTCTTACTTGAAAACACATACACGACTTTCATGTATCCAACTCGCGTATACACGCGGATATACTTAATAAAACATGCGTATGTCCAGCAATCTTATTATGCAGATAATTCTTCACTTATATCATTCCATCATTCATTCATTAGATGTTAAATAAACAGTAAGCATGAGCAGTAATAATAGAATAAACCATCACACATAAGAAACACACATGAACACCAGGATTTTAGGTGGAAACCCAAGTCGGGAGAAAACCACCGCTGCCGTTCTCTCAGCCTTCAATATTTTATTATAGAGAAAACATCTTACAACCATGTACTGGCGCAGACTCATAACAGCACGCAGGCACCCACCTGCAGAAGGCTACAACCTTCTCTCGTTTACCAGCCTCTCCTGGAAGGGAGCTACAACCCCCTGCTCTCGTTTACCAGCCTCTCCTGGAAGGGAGCTACGACCCCCTGCTCTCGTTTACCAGCCTCACCTAGAAGGGAGCTACAACCCCCTGACTGAAGGCTACAACCCTCAACACCACCATGGACCACGTTTCATCAGTTTTCACATTGGATCCAACAGCTTCCATACAACATATCTTGTAGGCCACTTTTCATCAGATTTTCAGACTGGACCCACTCCACACATTTAAGCTCAACATTCATCAAACTGAAACTTATAACCCCATCAATTCATTTATTAAATCGTCAACCAATCAACCAACAACTTGATCTTCAATTAACATAATCAGCAGCATATTCATCATTCAAACAACCCAGTTCTGTATGAATACATCATTGACAGATAGCAGTAAAATAGCAGAAAAGATCAGATATTTAATACCACATACTTCAGTAAAACCCTAGATTCCATACGCGATTTTACTTCACTGAACCTGCGTATGTATGCGCTTTCATATATACCAACCCGCGTATACTTCAGTGCATTCTTCAGAAAATCCTTTCTGCCTATACGCGCTTTTCCTTAAGCAGACCCGCGTATACACGCGCTTTTGCTTAAGCGAACCTGCGTATACATCTGTAACTTTTCAGGACTGTGCAGCTCTTCAGATCAGATAAACAACTTAGATTTCATCCCTTACATCAGAGAGTATTTCGCCTCATCTCAGATCTAAACAATCCATAATCAAATCTAGAAAATACATATACATTTCAGATCTAGAGTTCCCTCTTCATCATTTTCTTCATAGGTGCATCATAGATTCAGATCTATCAATCAAGAATAGAGTTCATCCATGCAGATATTCCTTAGAGAGATTTATTCATTCACAACCCTTACACATGCACACTTTGCACAATGATCTTCTTCTCCTTATATAGATTAGCCTTTTTCAATACCATGAGTCAAAACCACTCAACTTCCGATGGTATTCCTGGACGGGATCAATTAGATAATCCAGTGCTCAATACAATGGGCCAATACCATGGTAATGCCCCTTGTTATCATAATTTTTAGAGCGCAAAAGAGCATACGCGACTTGGAGCGTTCGCTTCCACGTGTATACGCAACTTCGCCTCATAAAAACTGCGTATATGCTAACCCTGAATGTATACGCGGGTTCCCTTCACAAAAGTAGCATATAAATTGTATGTATACGCGGGTTGCCTTCACAAAAATAGCGTATACATTGTGACATATTATATTTATCATTTTTCTGGTACTTACTGGAATTATTTTCTCTGTCACATCTGAACTGATCTGTAGATACATCATTCTTACATCTTTGACACATAGGTTGCTTATCATAGCCAACTCATCGAGTAGATTTACATCAAGGAAAACTTCATCAAGTAGGTTGCCATCATCTTCATCAAGTGGGTTGCCATTCAAGTACAACACTTTATCAAATGGGTTGCCATCAAGGACAACACTCTGCATCATATTGCCAACAATCTCCCCCTTTGGACTTGATGTCAACCATGATGGTGTTTGATCACTACAACAGATAGATACATTAAGAATACAATGACACCATGTCACTCTCCCCATTCTTTGACACCATTCTTTTCCTTTATTCAAACACCATGTCACTCTCCCCCTTTGACATCAAGGGCAAAGGGCGGATCAAAACCAACACAAAGTTTTTCTCCTCATGTAGAAGGAAGTGTTCTATAGATCTGATGTATACTTAAGTGACCAAGCTCCCCCTGAGTTCATGCTGAATCTTCAAACATATTTTTTAATGAAGTACATGACTCTATGAACTTCCTATCACCAAAGACTCATACTTACATCAAATATCCAACCAAGTGGATTTACATATGAGACTCAAGTACCCAACCAATTGGGTTTACACATTTCAACTCAGCTACCCAACCAAGTGGGTTTACAAAAATTTGACTCAGCTACCCAAGCAAGTGGGTTTACAAAATTTTGACAAGTCCTTACATGACTGAATATTACAAATTTACATCATGGGTCTCAACATGACCTTTTCATCAAAATACAAATATGACTTTTCATAACCAATACCAAAAAGACCTCAAGAGAGATCATATATCAAAATCATCATAATGCCAACAATGCATTATATTTAGCAAAGCTAATGCTCCCCCTAAATATGTGCATCCAATGCATCATTTCCATGTGACCAAAGCTCCCCCTTTGCTTGTGCATCCTAAACACTTTCAATAGCAAATCATCAAGGCATCTTCACCCAAAATCAGAGAAAAATAGCCGAAATACCACCAGAGACTCCAAAAAGCATCAGAGATACCATACAACACCACAGCTTGTGCTGAAGAAATGCTGACCCAAAAAAAATTGTCAGCAACCAACCATACGAAGTTTTCTGTGTATGAACTCGCATATATACGCGACTGTGTTTAAGGAAATCTGCGTATCCAAATCCATCTTCTGCATTTTAACCAGATCTGATCCTTTGTGAGGAAGAAACAGTTTTTAAGCTTCTTTCTGAGATAAATGAATGCTTCCCTGGAATATCTGAGAGCAGATAGATAGGACAGTGTAGTAATGTCTTCAAGTGTCATCCAATGAATGTAGCATAAGTATATTGGTAACCAAGTCTTCAGACTCTTTGCATCATCAACATATTCTTCCCAAGAGGAATTATCATACCAGAACAACTTCTATAGTAGACAATACATGTCAAGCAACCATCCATGTGATCTGATATCACCAAGATCTTCAAGATTTATTATGATCATCATGTAGCATGTGTAAGGAATTAAAGACGTTTTCAACCAACAACAAACTCTGCATGATTTACCCTTATCTCTGAATCACAAGACTTCCATCTCATCCATGTGTGAAAGAAAAGAATACTCTTCATCAGAAAAGCAAATATGGTTCATCCATAATCAGAAGAAACCATGTAACATGTCATCATCATTTAGAACTGAGAAATAAACTGATATAGTGCCAAAAATACAATCATTAATAGTCAGATTGATGCTCCCCCTGAACCTTTACTCCTGATCTTCAGCTGTCATACAAATTTTCTTGTCATAAATGCATACGCGACTGTGTCTGCTGGAACTCGCGTGTATACGTGAATTTTGTTCATAGAACCCGCGTATTGAAAGTGAAGCATAGAAATTTTCACATTTCTTCATCTTCCCCTGAACTTATGCCTCCTGTACCTGTCTTCTTCACATCAGATGCACTGTTAGAAATAAATATAACCAGAATCACCAAAACAACCATGGGAATCATCATACATTGCTCCCCCTGTGATCATACATTACTAATCACCAGAATGTATCTCACATCATTCATGCAGTCATTATGAGAAATAATCTTCAGAAGCGGATGAGTGCAGTAGGGTCAGTATACCCTACGTTTCTGACCGGTTCTCCTTCTTTTTCCATCTTTGCTTGAAACTTCTTATTGTGGGCTGGAAGTTATCTAATTTCTCATATCTGTTCATCCTGCATTCTTTTTCCACATGTCCATACTTGTTACAAGCATAACATCTCAAGTGGCCAGAGAAATAAGCATAAGAAACATAATGTGTTTTTCTATTCTTCCTTATATTACAATCAGCTGCTTTATGACCATACTTGTTGCATGAAAAACAATATCCCTTGAAGAAACCAGAGTACCTATCTGTGTAGAATCTACTTGTTTGTGACTGAAACAATCTGCTCTTGCAATTTGCTGCAACATGCCCATAATTATGACAATTAAAGCATTCAACATTATTGATGCTTCTAAAGTTAGAAGAATGGTTTCTTTTGAGAGTTCATGATTGTCGGTTGACCCTTTGCTTCTTTCAACTCTTTAGGTTTTGCATTGATATCCTTTGAATCTTCAACACTTCCTTGTGAACTATATTCTCCTTTAACATTTTCATGAAAACCAAGACCAAGTTTGATAGCAGGAGACCTTTGATTACTTAGAATATTGTCCAAAATCTTAGTGCTATCTTGAAACCTCAAAAGTTTAACCTTTTCTTCTAATTTACCTTTGAGAATGTTTACCTCCACCTCCAAGGCTTGGCATTTCTTCTTCATGCTTTCTTCTTTTCTTCTTCCATCTTCTACTTGATTATTCAGATTTAGAATTTCTTCTTTCAACCCATTTTCTTGTTCTGCAAAAGTTTGTAAGAATTCTTCATTCTTCTTATTCGATGCTTCGAGATCTGCTTTCAGAGAGATGTTTTCTGCTTCAAGTCCTACATTCTTCTTATTTGATTTATCCAGATCTTCTTTGAGGGAGATGATTTCTGCTTCAAGACCTTCCTTTTCAAATGATTATAGAGGTTCCTCATTCTTCTTACTTGATGCTTCAAGATCTGCTTGTAGAGAGATGATTCCAGCTTCAAGACCTTCATTCTTCCTTTTTGATATTTCGAGATCTGCATTTAGATCGTTGATTTCTGCTTCTAGTATTTTCATTCGATTGGATGCATAAGCATGAAACCTTTGATACTTGTCTATAGATTCACTCTCCTTAAATGATTTTTGCTGATCTTCAACTTTAATCTTGACGGCTTCTTCTAGATCCATACTGTTACTTTCACTATCTTTACCTTTGCATGCACAAGAGAGTAAAATACAAGAACAGTGATCAATACCTGTTTCATCTTCTTCAATTTCTACTATACAAGATTTCTGAGGTATCTCCTTTCCTTGAGTAACCTTCTTCTTTTTCTTCTTTGCCATGAGTACTTGTAGAACTTGGTCAGAATCTTCTTCATCTTCACTGGACACTTCATCATCATCTTCATTTGCATAATAACTCTTTCTCTTTTCAAATTGTATCCCTTTACCATGTTTTTCTCTATAAGGACATTTAACAGCATAGTGACCAACTCTTCCACAATCAAAACATTTGAAGGGAAGCTTACCTTTGAATCTTCCAGTTCCTAGTTGGAGTTTTCTCACAAAATTTGCTTCTTCTTCTTCTGATATATAATCTGCTTCCTTGACATCTTCCTTGTCTTTTCTTTTTTCACATGCCTTAAAAGCAGCTACTTTAATTTGAGAGGGACCTCCTTGTCTCATTTCATAAGCAGTTAGGATACCATGCAATTGAATAATAATAAGGGTTTGCAGATCTTGCCTTTCTAAAATAGCTGCTACTTTTGACTCAAATTTTGAAGTCAAAGATCTTAAGACTTTTTCAACCAGAGTAGTATCAGTTATAGTTTCACCCAAACTTCTCATACGATTTACAATATCATCTAGACGTAAAAATAAACTGGAAATACTCTCATTACTATGCATCTTCAAATTTTCATATTCAATTCTGAGGGTTCGGTGTTTTGCATTTTTTACCTTTGTATCTCCTTCATAGCTCAGAATGATTTTGTCCCATATTTCTTTTGCTGAATTTAGCTGCATCACTTTAGAAAATTCTATTTCAGAAATGCTTCCTAATAAGACATTGACTACTATGGCATTGATTTCATATTTCTTCCTTTCTGTTGCATCAGTTGGAATACTTGTCGGATACTGATAACCTTCTTCCACGATTGCCCAAACTTCTCCACCAAGAATTTGCAGATATTCTTTTGTTCGTACCTTCCAGAATATCAGATTGCTTCCATTGAATAGAGGTGGCTTTATAGACATTACTCCTTCATGACTTCCCATTGCGACGGATCTCCTTCAAGCGATCAAGCTTCTGCAGAAGGACCCTACTCTGATACCAATTGTTGGGAAAAATACTGAGAGGGGGGGGGTGAATCAGTATGTAGGGCATACTCAAGACTTTTTAATTTTTCTTAATTGAAAGCACATACGCGACTTTCATGTATCCAAATCGCGTATACACGCGGATATACTTAATAAAACATGCGTATGTCCAGCAATCTTATTATGTAGATAATTCTTCACTTATATCATTCCATCATTCATTCATTAGATGTTCAATAAACAGCAAGCATGAGTAGTAATAACAGAATAAACCATCACACATAAGCAACACACATGAACACCAGGATTTTAGGTGGAAACCCAAGTCGGGAGAAAACCACCGCTACCGTTGTCTCAGCCTTCAATATTTTATTATAGAGAAAACATCTTACAACCATGTACTGGCGCAGACTCATACCAGCACGCAGGCACCCACCTGCAGAAGGCTACAACCTTATCTCATTTACCAGCCTCTCCTGGAAGGGAGCTACAACCCCCTGCTCTCGTTTACTAGCCTCTCCTGGAAGGGAGCTACAACCCCCTACTCTCGTTTACCAGCTACCACTGGAAGGGAGCTACAACCCCCTCACTGAAGGCTTCGACCTTCAGCACCTCTGCGGATCACGTTTTGTCAATTTTCATACTGGATCCAACAGCTTCCATACAACATATCTTGTAGGCCACTTTTCATCATATTTTCAGACTGGACCCACTCCACACATTTATGCTCAACATTCATCAAACTGAAACTTATAACCCCATCAATTCATTCATTTAATCATAAACCAATCAACCAACAACTTGATCTTCAATTAACATAATCAGCAGCATATTCATCATTCAAACAACCCAGTTTTGTATGAATACATCATTGACAGATAGCAGTAAAACAGCATAACAGATCAGATATTTCATACCACATACTTCAGTAAAACCCTAGATTCCATACGCGCTATTACTTCACTGAACCTGCGTATGTACGCGCTTTCATATAGACCAAACCGCGTATACTTCAGTGCATTCTTCAGAAAATCCTTTCTGCCCATACACGCTTTTCCTTAAGCAGACCTGCGTATACACGCGCTTTTGCTGAAGCGAACCTGCGTATACATCTGTAACTTTTCAGGACTGTGCATCTCTTTAGATCAGATAAACAACTCAGATTTCATCCCTTACATCAGATAGTATTTTGCCTCATCTCAGATCTAAGAAAATCCATAATATGATCTAGAAAATAAATATATATTTCAGATCTAGAGTTCCCTCTTCATCATTTTCTTCATAGGTGCATCATAGATTCAGATCTATCAATCAAGAACAGAGTTCATCCATGCAGATATTCCTTAGAGAGATTTATTCATTCACAACCCTTACTCATGCACACTTTGCACAATGATCTTCTTCTCCTTATATAGATTAGCCTTTTTCAATACCATGAGTCAAAACCACTCAACCTCCGATGGTATTCCTGGACGGGATCAATTAGATAATCTAGCGCTCAATACAATGGGCCAATACCATGGTAATGCCCCTTGGTATCATAATTTTAGAGCGCAAAAGGGCATACACGACTTGGAGCGTTCATTTCCGCGTGTATACGCAACTTCGCCTCATAAAAACTGCGTATATGCTAACCCTGAATGTATACGCAGGTTCCCTTCACAAAAGTAGCATATACATTGTATTTATACGCGGGTTGCCTTCACAAAAGTAGCATATACATTGTGACATATTATATTTATCATTTTTCTGGTACTTACTGGAATTCTTTTCTCTGTCACATCTGAACTGATCTGTAGATACATCATTCTTACATCTTTGACACATAGGTTGCTTATCATAGCCAACTCATCGAGTAGATTTCCATCAAGGAAAAATTCATCAAGTAGGTTTCCATCATCTTCATCAAGTGGGTTGCCATTCAAGGACAACACTCTATCAAATGGGTTGCCATCAAGGACAACACTCTGCATCATATTGCCAACAATCTCCCCCTTTGGACTTGATGGCAACCACGATGGTGTTTGATCACTACAACAGATAGATACATTAAGAATACAATGACACCATGTCACTCTTCCCATTCTTTGACACCATTCTTTTCCTTTATTCAAACACCATGTCACTCTCCCCCTTTGACATCAAGGGCAAAGGGTGGATAAAAAAAAACACAAAGTTTTTCTCCTCATGTAGAAGGAAGCGTTCTGCAGATCTGATGTATACTGAAGTGACCAAGCTCCCCCTGAGTTCATGCTGAATCTTTAAACACATTTTTTAATGAAGTACATGACTCTATGAACATCCTATCACCAAAGACTCATACTTACATCAAATATCCAACCAAGTGGATTTACATATGAGACTCAAGTACCCAACCAAGTGGGTTTACACATTTCAACTCAGCTACCCAACCAAGTGGGTTTACAAAAATTTGACTCAGCTACCCAAGCAAGTGGGTTTAAAAAATTTTGACAAGTCCTTACATGACTGAATATTAAAAATTTACATCATGGGTCTCAACATGACCTTTTCATCAAAATACAAATATGAATTTTCATAACCAATACCAAAAAGACCTCAAGAGAGATCATATATCAAAATCATCATAATCCCAACAATGCATTATATTCAGCAAAGCTAATGCTCCCCCTAAATATGTGCATCTAATGCATCCTTTCCATGTGACCAAAGCTCCCCCTTTGCTTGTGCATCCTGAACACTTTCAATAGCAAATCATCAAGGCATCTTCACCCAAAATCAGAGAAAAATAGTCGAAATACCACCAGAGACTCCAAAAAGCATCAGAGATACCATACAGTACCATAGCTTGTGCTGAAGAAATGCTGACCCAAAAAAAATTGTCACCAACCAACCATACGCGGTTTTCTGTGTATGAACTCACGTATATACGCCACTGTGTTTCAGGAAATTCGCTTATCCAAATCCATCTTCTGCATTTTAACCAGATCTGATCCTCTGTGAGGCAGAGACAGTTTTTTAGCTTCTTTCTGAGATAAATGAATGCTTCCCTGGAATATCTGAGAGCAGATAGATAGGACAATGTAGTAATGTCTTCAAGTGTCATCCAATGAATGTAGCATAAGTATATTGGTAACCAAGTCTTCAGACTCTTTGCAGCATCAACATATTCTTCCCAAGAGGAATTATCATACCAGAACAACTTCTATAGTAGACAATACATGTCAAGCAACCATCCATGTGATTTGATATCACCAAGATCTTCAAGATTTATTATGATCATCATGTAGCACGTGTAAGGAATTAAAGACGTTTTCAACCAACAACAAACTCTGCATGATTTACCCTTATCTCTGAATCACAAGACTTCCATCTCATCCATGTGTGAAAGAAAAGAATCCTCTTCATCAGAAAAGCAAATATGGTTCATCCATAATCACAAGAAACCATGTAACATGTCATCATCATTTAGAACTGAGAAATAAACTGATATAGTGCCAAAAATACAATCATTAATAGTCAGACTGATGCTCCCCCTGAACCTTTACTCCTGATCTTCAGCTGTCATACAAATTTTCTTGTCATAAATGCATACGCGACTGTGTCTACTGGAACTCACGTGTATACGTGACTTTTGTTCATAGAACCCGCGTATTGAAAGTGAAGCATAGAAATTTTCACATTTCTTCATCTTCCCCTGAACTTATGCCTCCTGTACCTGTCTTCTTCACATCAGATGCACTATTAGAAATAAATATAACCAGAATCACCAAAACAACCATGGGAATCATCATACACTGCTCCCCCTATGATGATACATTACTAATCACCAGAATGTATCTCACATCATTCATGCAGTCATTATGAGAAATAATCTTCAGAAGCGGATGACTGCAATAGGGTCAGTATACCCTACGTTTCTGACCGGTTCTCCTTCTTTTTACATCTTTGCTTAAAACTTCTTATTGTGGGCTGGAAGTTATCTAATTTTGTCATATCTATTCATCCTGCATTCTTTTTCCACATGTCCATACTTGTTACAAGCATAAAATCTCAAGTGGCCAGAGAAATAAGCATAAGAAACATAATGTGTTTTTCTATTCTTCCTTGTATTACAATCAGCTGCTTTATGACCATACTTGTTGCATGAAAAACAATATCCCTTGAAGAAACCAGAGTACCTATCTGTGTAGAATCTGCTTGTTTGTGACTGAAACAATCTTCTCCTGCAATTTGCTGCAACATGCCCATAATTATGACAATTAAAGAATTCAACATTATTGATGCTTCTATAGTTAGGAGGGAATGGTTTCTTTTGAGAGTTCATGATTGTCGGTTGACCCTTTGCTTCTTTCAACTCTTCAGGTTTTGCATTGATATCCTTTGAATCTTCAGCACTTCCTTGTGAACTAGACTCTCCTTTAACAGTTTCATGAAAACCAAGACCAAGTTTGATAGCAGGAGACCTTTTATTACTCAGAATATTGTCCAAAATCTTAGTGCTATCTTGAAACCTCAAAAGTTTAACCTTTTCTTCTAATTTACCTTTGAGAATGTTTACCTCCACCTCCAAGGCTTGGCAGTGCTTCTTCACGCTTTCTTCTTTCCTTCTTCCGTCTTCTACTTGGTTATTCAGATTTAGAATCTCTTCTTTCAGCCCATTTTCTTGCTCTCCAAAAGTTTGTAAGAGTTCTTCATTCTTCTTCTTCGATGCTTCGAGATTTTCTTTCAGAGATATGTTTTCTGCTTCAAGTCCTACATTCTTCTTATTTGATGCATCCAGGTCTTCTTTGAGGGAGATGATTTCTACTTCAAGACCTTTCTTTTCAAATGATTGTAGAGGTTCCTCATTCTTCTTACTTGATGCTTCAATATCTGCTTGTAGAGAGATGATTCTAGCTTCAAGACCTTCATTCTTCCTTTTTGATATTTCGAGATCTGCATTTAGATCGTTGATTTCTGCTTCTAGTCTTTTCATTCGATTGGATGCATAAGCATGAAACCTTTGATACTTGTCTATAGATTCACTCTCCTTAGATGATTTTTGCTGATCTTCAACTTTAATCTTGACAGCTTCTTCTAGATCCATACTGTTACTTTCACTATCTTTACCTTTGCATGCACAAGAGAGTAAAATACAAGAACAGTGATCAATACCTGTTTCATCTTCTTCAATTTCTACTATACAAGATTTATGAGGTATCTCCTTTCCTTGAGTAACCTTCTTCTTTTGCTTCTTTGCCATGAGTACTTGTAGAACTTGGTCAGAATCTTCTTCATCTTCACTGGACACTTCATCATCATCTTCATTTGCATAATAACTCTTTCTCTTTTCAAATGGTATCCCTTTACCATGTTTTTCTCTATAAGGACATTTAGCAGCATAGTGACCAACTCTTCCACAATCAAAACATTTGAAGGGAAGCTTACCTTTGAATCTTCCAGTTCCTAGTTGGAGTTTTCTCACAAAATTTGCTTCTTCTTCTTCTGATATATAATCTGCTTCCTTGACATCTTCCTTGTCTTTTCTTTTTGCACATGCCTTAAAAGTAGCTACTTTAATTTGAGAGGGACCTCCTTGTCTCATTTCATAAGCAGTTAGGATACCATGCAATTGAACAATAGTAAGGGTTTGCAGATCTTGCCTTTCTTCAATAGCTGCTACTTTTGACTCAAATTTTGAAGTCAAAGATCTTAAGACTTTTTCAACCAGAGTAGTATCAGTTATAGTTTCACCCAAACTTCTCATACGATTTACAATATCATCTAGACGTAAAAATAAACTGGCAATACTCTCATTACTGTGCATCTTCAAATTTTCATATTCAATTCTGAGGGTTCGGAGTTTTGCATTTTTTACCTTTGTATCTCCTTCATAGCTCAGAATGATTTTGTCCCATATTTATTTTGCTGAATTTAGCTGCATCACTTTAGAAAATTCTGTTTCATACATGCTTCCTAATAATACATTGACTACTATGGCATTGATTTCATATTTCTTCCTTTCTGCTGCATCAGTAGGAATACTTGCCGGATACTGATAACCTTCTTCCACGATTGCCCAAACTTCTGCACCAAGACTTTGCAGATATGCTTTTGTTCGTACCTTCCAGAATATCAGATTGCTTCCATTGAATAGAGGTGGCTTTATAGACATTACTCCTTCATGACTTCCCATTGCGACGGATCTCCTTCAAGAGATCAAGCTTCTGCAGAAGGACCCTGCTCTGATACCAATTGTTGGGAAAAATACTGAGAGGGGGGGGTGAATCAGTATTTAGGGCATACTCAAGACTTGTTACTTTTTCTTACTTGAAAACACATACGCGACTTTCATGTATCCAACTCGCGTATACACGCGGATATACTTAATAAAACATGCGTATGTCCAGCAATCTTATTATGTAGATAATTATTCACTTATATCATTCCATCATTCATTCATTAGATGTTCAATAAACAGTAAGCATGAGCAGTAATAACAGAATAAACCATCACACATAAGCAACACACATGAACACTAGGATTTTAGGTGGAAACCCAAGTCGGGAGAAAACCACCGCTGTCGTTGTCTCGGCCTTCAATATTTTATTATAGAGAAAACATCTTACAACATATGTGCTGGCGCAGCCTCCTACCAGCACGCAGGCACCCACCTGCGCTCGTTTACCAGCCTCTCCTGGAAGGGAGCTACGAACCCCTGCTCTCGTTTACCAGCCTCTCCTGGAAGGGAGCTACGACCCCCTGATCTCGTTTACCAACCTCACCTGGAAGGGAGCTACAACCCCCTGACTGAAGGCTACAACCCTCAGCACCACCATGGACCACGTTTCATCAATTTTCACACTGGATCCAATAGCTTCCATACAACATATCTTGTAGGCCACTTTTCATCAGATTTTCAGACTGGACCCACTCCACACATTTAAGCTCAACATTCATCAAACTGAAACTTATAACCCCATCAATTCATTCATTGAATCATCAACCAATCAACCAACAACTTGATCTTCAATTAACATAATCAGCAGCATATTCATCATTCAAAAAACCGAGTTCTGTATGAATACATCATTGACAGATAGCAGTAAAACAACAGAACAGATCAGATATTTCATACCACATACTTCAGTAAAACCCTAGATTCCATACGCGCTTTTACTTCACTGAACCTGCGTATGTACGCGCTTTCATATAGACCAACCCGCGTATACTTTAGTGCATTCTTCAGAAAATCCTTTCTGCCCATACGCACTTTTCCTTAAGGAGACCCGCGTATACACGCGCTTTTGCTGAAGCGAACCTGCGTATACATCTGTAACTTTTCAGGAATGTGCAGCTCTTTAGATCAGATAAACAACTCAGATTTCATCCCTTACTTCAGAGAGTATTTCGCCTCATCTCAGATCTAAACAATCCATAATCAGATCTAGAAAATACATATACATTTCAGATCTAGAGTTCCCTCTTCATCATTTTCTTCATAGGTGCATCATATATTCAGATCTATCAATCAAGAACAGAGTTCATCCATGCAGATATTCCTTAGAGAGATTTATTCATTCACAACCCTTACTCATGCACACTTTGCACAATGATCTTCTTCTCCTTATATAGATTAGCCTTTTTCAATACCATGAGTCAAAACCACTCAACCTCCGATGGTATTCCTGGACGGGATCAATTAGATAATCTAGCGCTCAATACAATGGGCCAATACCATGGTAATGCCCATTGGTATCATAATTTTAGAGCGCAAAAGGGCATACGCGACTTGGAGTGTTCGTTTCCGCGTGTATACGCAACTTTGCCTCATAAAAACTGCGTATATGCTAACCCTAAATGTATACGCGAGTTCCCTTCACAAAAGTAGCGTATACATTGTATGTATACGCGGGTTTCCTTCACAAAAGTAGCGTATACATTGTGACATATTATATTTATCATTTTTCTGGTACTTACTGGAATTCTTTTCTCTGTCACATCTGAACTGATCTGTAGATACATCATTCTTACATCTTTGACACATAGGTTTCTTATCATAGGCAACTCATCGAGTAGATTTCCATCAAGGAAAAATTCATCAAGTAGGTTGCCATCATCTTCATCAAGTGGGTTGCCATTCAAGGACAACACTATCAAATGGGTTGCCATCAAGGACAACACTCTGCATCATATTGCCAACAATCTCCCCCTTTGGACTTGATGGCAACCACGATGGTGTTTGATCACTACAACAGATAGATACATTAAGAATACAATGACACCATGTCACTCTCCCCATTATTTGACACCATTATTTTCCTTTATTCAAACACCATGTCACTCTCCCCCTTTGACATCAAGGGCAAAGGGCGGATCAAAACCAACACAAAGTTTTTCTCCTCATGTAGAAGGAAGCGTTCTGCAGATCTGATGTATACTGAAGTGACCAAGCTCCCCCTGAGTTCATGCTGAATCTTCAAACATAGTTTTCAATGAAGTACATGACTCTATGATCTTCCTATCACCAAAGACTCATACTTACATCAAATATCCAACCAAGTGAATTTACATATGAGACTAAAGTACCCAACCAATTGGGTTTACACATTTCAACTTAGCTACCCAACCAAGTGGGTTTACAAAAATTTGACTCAGCTACCCAAGCAAGTGGGTTTAAAATTTTTTGACAAGTCCTTACATGACTGAATATTACAAATTTACATCATGGGTCTCAACATGACCTTTTCATCAAAATACAAATATGACTTTTCATAACCAATACCAAAAAGACCTCAAGAGAGATCATATATCAAAATCATCATAATGCCAACAATGCATTATATTCAGCAAAGTTAAAGCTCCCCCTAAATATGTGCATCCAATGCATCCTTTCCATGTGACCAAAGCTCCCCCTTTGCTTGTGCATCCTGAACACTTTCAATAGCAAATCATCAAGGCATCTTCACCCAAAATCAGAGAAAAATAGCCGAAATACCACCAGAGACTCCAAAAAGCATCAGAGATACCAAACAGCACCATAGCTTGTGCTGAAGAAATGCTGACCCAGAAAAATTGTCAGCAACCAACCATACGCGGTTTTCTGTGTATGAACTCGCGTATATACGCGACTGTGTTGCAGGAAATCTGCGTATCCAAATCCATCTTCTGCATTTTAACCAGATCTAATCCTCTGTGAGGCAGAGACAGTTTTTCAGCTTCTTTCTGAGATAATTGAATGCTTCCCTGGAATATCAGAGAGCAGATAGATAGGACAATGTAGTAATGTCTTCAAGTGTCATCCAATGAATGTAGCATAAGTATATTGGTAACCAAGTCTTCAGACTCTTTGCAGCATCAACATATTCTTCCCAAGAGGAATTATCATACCAGAACAACTTCTATAGTAGACAATACATGTCAAGCAACCATTCATGTGATCTGATATCACCAAGATCTTCAATATTTATTATGATCATCATGTAGCATGTGTAAGGAATTAAAGACGTCTTCAACCAACAACAAAATCTGCATGATTTACCCTTATCTCTGAATCACAAGACTTCCATCTCATCCATGTGTGAAAGAAAAGAATACTCTTCCTCAGAAAAGAAAATATGGTTCATCCATAATCACAAGAAACCATGTAACATGTCATCATCATTTAGAACTGAGAAATAAACTGATATAGTGCCAAAAATACAATCATTAATAGTCATACTGATGCTCTCCCTGAACCTTTACTCCTGATCTTCAGCTGTCATACAAATTTTCTTGTCATAAATGCATACGCGACTGTGTCTGCTGGAACTCGCATGTATACGCGACTTTTGTTCATAGAACCCGCGTATTGAAAGTGAAGCATAGAAATTTTCACATTTCTTCATCTTCCCCTGAACTTATGCCTCCTGTACCTGTCTTCTTCACATCAGATGCACTGTTAGAAATAAGTATAATCAGAATCACCAAAACAACCATGGGAATCATCATACATTTCTCCCCCTGTGATGATACATTACTAATCACCAGAATGTATCTCACATCATTCATGCAGTCATTATGAGAAATAAGCTTCAGAAGCGGATGACTGCAGTAGGGTCAGTATACCCTACGTTTCTAACCGGTTCTCCTTATTTTTCCAGCTTTGCTTGAAACTTCTTATTGTGGGCTGGAAATTATCTAATTTCTCATATCTGTTCATCCTGCATTCTTTTTTCCACATGTCCATACTTGTTACAAGCATAACATCTCAAGTAACCAGATAAATAAGCATAAGAAACATAATGTGTTTTTCTATTCTTCCTTGTATTACAATCAGCTGCTTTATGACCATACTTGTTGCATGAAAAACAATATCCCTTGAAGAAACCAGAGTACCTATCTGTGTAGAATCTGCTTGTTTGTGACTGAAACAATCTGCTCCTGCAATTTGCTGCAACATGCCCATAATTATGACAATTAAAGCATTCAACATTATTTATGCTTCTAAAGTTAGGAGGGAATGGTTTCTTTTGAGAGTTCATGATTGTCGGTTGACCCTTTGCTTCTTTCAACTCTTCAAGTTTTGCATTGATATCCTTTGAATCTTCAACACTTCCTTGTGAACTAGATTCTCCTTTAACAGTTTCATGAAAACCAAGACCAAGTTTGATAGCAGGAGACCTTTGATTACTCAGAATATTGTCCAAAATCTTAGTGCTATCTTGAAACCTCAAAAGTTTAAACTTTTCTTCTAATTTACCTTTCAGAATGTTTACCTCCACCTCCATGGCTTGGCATTGCTTCTTCATGCTTTCTTCTTTCCTTCTTCCATCTTCTACTTGATTATTCAGATTTAGAATTTCTTCTTTCAACCCATTTTCTTGTTCTGCAAAAGTTTGTAAGAATTCTTCATTCTTCTTATTCGATGCTTCGAGATCTGCTTTCAGAGAGATGTTTTCTGCTTCAAGGCCTACATTCTTCTTATTTGATTTATCCAGATCTTCTTTGAGGGAGATGATTTCTGCTTCAATACCTTCCTTTTCAAATGATTGTAGAGGTTCATCATTCTTCTTACTTGATGCTTCAAGATCTGCTTGTAGAGAGATGATTTCAGCTTCAAGACCTTCATTCTTCCTTTTTGATATTTCGAGATCTGCATTTAGATCGTTGATTTCTGCTTCTAGTCTTTTCATTTGATTGGATGCATAAGCATGAA
The DNA here is from genome assembly GCA_034641835.2 of Pinus albicaulis. NCBI lineage: Eukaryota > Viridiplantae > Streptophyta > Pinopsida > Pinales > Pinaceae > Pinus > Pinus albicaulis. Next base: position 57,297,903 of record CM076579.1, on the reverse strand, counting down.
ACCTTTGATACTTGTTTATAGATTCACTCTCCTTAAATGATTTTTGTTGATCTTCAACTTTAATCTTGACGGCTTCTTCTAGATCCATACTGTTACTTTCACTATCTTTACCTTTGCATGCACAAGAGAGTAAAATACAAGAATAGTGATCAATACCTGTTTCATCTTCTTCAATTTCTGCTATACAAGATTTATGAGGTATCTCCTTTCCTTGAGTAACCTTCTTCTTTTGCTTATTTTTCATGAGTACTTGTAGAACTTGGTCAGAATCTTCTTCATCTTCACTGGACACTTCATCATCATCTTGATTTGCATAATAACTCTTTCTCTTTTCAAATTGTATCCCTTTACCATGTTTTTCTCTATAAGTACATTTAGCAGCATAGCGACCAACTCTTCCACAATAAAAACATTTGAAGGGAAGCTTACCTTTGAATCTTCCAGTTCCTAGTTGGAGTTTTCTCACAAAATTTGCTTCTTCTTCTTCTGATATATAATCTGCTTCCTTGACATCTTCCTTGTCTTTTCTTTTTGCACATGCCTTAAAAGCAGCTACTTTAATTTGAGAGGGACCTCCTTGTCTCATTTCATACGCAGTTAGGATACCATGAAATTGAAAAATAGTAAGGGTTTGCAGATCTTGCCTTTCTTCAATAGCTGCTACTTTTGACTCAAATTTTGAAGTCAAAGATCTTAAGACTTTTTCAACCAGAGTAGTATCAGTTATAGTTTCACCCAAACTTCTCATACGATTTACAATATCATCAGACGTGAAGCGAGGCCACTCATTTACTGTGCATCTTCAGAATTTTCATATTCAATTCGGGGAGTTGGAGTTTTGCATTTTACACTTTGTATCTTTCAACCCATAGCTCAGAATGATTTTGTCCCATATTTATTTTGCTGAATTGAGCTGCATCACTTTAGAAAATTCTGTTTCAGACATGCTTCCTAATAAGACATTGACTGCTTTGGCATTGATTTCATATTTCTTCCTTTCTGCTGCATTAGTAGGAATACTTGCTGGATACTGATAACCTTCTTCCATGAATGCCCAAACTTCTGCACCAAGACTTTGCAGATATGATTTTGTTCGTACCTTCCAGAATATCAGATTGCTTCCATTGAATAGAGGTGGCTTTATATACATTACTCCTTCATGACTTCCCATTGCAACGGATCTCCTTCAAGCGATCAAGCTTCTGCAGAAGGACCCTGCTCTGATACCAATTGTTGGGAAAAATACTGAGAGGGGGGGGGCGTGAATCAGTATTTAGGGCATACTCAAGACTTTTTACTTTTTCTTACTTGAAAACACATACACGACTTTCATGTATCCAACTCGCGTATACACGTGGATATACTTAATAAAACATGCGTATGTCCAGCAATCTTATTATGCAGATAATTCTTCACTTATATCATTCCATCATTCATTCATTAGATGTTCAATAAACAGTAAGCATGAGAAATAATAACAGAATAAACCATCACACATAAGCAACACACATGAACACCAGGATTTTGGCGGAAACCCAGAGTCGGGAAAACCACGACGCATTGTCTCGGCCTTGATATCGGAGGAAAAACTGCGTCCCCAACCATGTCTTTGGCGCAGGACTCATTTGCCGGCCATGTGAGCACCCACTGCCGAGAAGGCTACAACCTTTTCTCGTTTACCCGTGTCTCTCTCTGGAAGGCTACAACCTATCCTCGTTTGGGCCTCTCAGGAAGGCTTCTAAACCCCCTGCTCTCATTTACCAGCCTCACCTGGAAGGGAGCTACAACCCCCTGACTGAAGGCTACAACCCTCAGCACCACCATGGACCACGTTTCATCAATTTTCACACTGGATCCAATAGCTTCCATACAACATATCTTGTAGGCCACTTTTCATCAGATTTTCAGACTGGACCCACTCCACACATTTAAGCTCAACATTCATCAAACTCAAACTTATAACCCCATCAATTCATTCATTGAATCATCAAACAATCAACCAAAAACTTGATCTTCAATTAACATAATCAGCAGCATATTCATCATTCAAACAACCCAGTTCTGTATGAATACATCATTGACAGATAGCAGTAAAACAACAGAACATATCAGATATTTCATACCACATACTTCAGTAAAACCCTAGATTCCATACGCACTTTTGTGTTGAGCTTTGCCTGGCTATGTACGCTTTCATATAGACCAACCCGCGTATACTTCAGTGCATTCTTCAGAAAATCCTTTCTGCCCATACGCGCTTTTCCTTAAGCAGACCTGTGTATACACACGCTTTTGCTGAAGCGAACCTGCGTATACATATGTAACTTTTCAGGACTGTGCAGCTCTTCAGATCAGATAAACAACTTAGATTTCATCCCTTACTTCAGAGAGTATTTCACCTCATCTCAGATCTAAACAATCCATAATCAGATCTAGAAAATACATATACATTTCAGATCTAGAGTTCCCTCTTCATCATTTTCTTCATAGGTGCATCATAGATTCAGATCTATCAATCAAGAACAGAGTTCATCCATGCAGATATTCCTTAAAGAGATTTATTGATTCACAACCCTTACTCATGCACACTTTTCACAATGATCTTCTTCTCCTTATATAGATTAGCCTTTTTCAATACCATGAGTCCAAACCACTCAACCTCCGATGGTATTCCTGGACGGGATCAATTAGATAATCCAGCGCTCAATACAATGGGCCAATACCATGGTAATGCCCCTTGGTATCATAATTTTTAGAGCGCAAAAGGGCATACACGACTTGGAGCGTTCGCTTCCGCGTGTATACGCAACTTCGCCTCATAAAAACTGCGTATATGCTAACCCTGAATGTATACGCGAGTTCCCTTCACAAAAGTAGCATATACATTGTATGTATACGTGGGTTGCCTTCACAAAAGTAGTGTATACATTGTGACATATTATATTTATCATTTTCTGGTACTTACTGGAATTCTTTTCTCTGTCACATCTGAACTGATCTGTAGATACATCATTCTTACATCTTTGACACATAGGTTGCTTATCATAGCCAACTCACCGAGTAGATTTCCATCAAGGAAAACTTCATCAAGTTGGTTGCCATCATCTTCATCAAGTGGGTTGCCATTCAAGGACAACACTCTATCAAATGGGTTGCCATCAAGGACAACACTCTGCATCATATTGCCAACATGAGCAAATTGTGATTCATGTTTTAAATCAATAGAAAATTCTTGGCTATAACATCTTTACTTCCGAGAGTGATGATACCTAATCCTATTTCATTTGAAGGTCGATCATTTCCAGAGGATATGGTTCCATCCTTCTTCTCTTTGAGAGATACGAATTTCCTTCTATCTCCAGTCATATGCATTGAGCAACCGCTGTCAATATACCACACATCTTTGTTGTTTTGAGCCTTGAGAGTGAGAGCACAATTATCATTCTTCTTCTTCTTCTTCCATGTTCGTTCATTCTGTGGCTTCGAAGATTTTTCTGGAGGATTTTCAAGTCTGCAGTCTTTGGCTATGTGTCCAAAGTTCTGACATTTGTTACATTCCATATTATTTCTTAAATGTTCAAATCTATTGATGTTTTTTTGAGCCTTGGGAGGTTCATATTTGAAGGATCTCCTGGAATTGTATTGGTTCCTAGGGTACGTGCGACATTCTACAGCTTTTTGACCAAAATTTTCATATGAATAACAATAGCCATGAAAAATATGTCGGTATCTGGATGGAAATCTTCGTTGAGGAATCATCTTCCAAGTATGTGCTTGCGAATCTTGTCCAATGAAGTCTACATGCATGTCAAATCTCATAGGTTCATTGTATTTTGTTGTAGAAGGTCCTGCTTCTTCTTCTTTGTAATAGAGGCTAGTTTCGTCGTTGTAAGATCGTTGATTTTTGTTGATTTATTCCAAGCCCTTGAGCTGTTAGCATAGTTTTGGAAACTTTTTCCCTTCTTCACTTCCATATGCAACGAGACTACTTCAGCTTCTAATGCTTCCCTTTCTTGGTTGCTTTCTTCCAACTTATTTTTAAGTGACTCTTCAATACATTTGTGTTCTTCAAATTCAATTTTGAGACCTTCAACTTGTTCTTCAAGAGTATTGGAACAGATCTTCTCTGCCTTGAACTCTTTTATAAGCTTGACTGCTTCCTTAGAAAATTATTCTATGGTCAATACTTCTTCTTTTTTGTTTGATACCTCTTTTTTATTGTGCTTGGCCATAAAAAATACTCTCTCATTGGCTTCTTCTTTGCTATCATTGTCTTCATCGGATGATGAGCTATATTATTTAGAGAGAAAATTCCTTTTGGATCTTTGCTTTTTGAATTTCTTAAAGCCTTTCTTTCCTTTTGAGTTTCCATCACTTCTGTTCAAACATTTTTCTACAAAATTCCCAACCTCACCACAGCCGAAACATATCAATGGAAGTTTACCTTTGAATTTTCCCTTATCAATTTTTATTTTTCTCGTAAAGTAAGCATATTCTTCATCTGAAAGAACTTCTCCATCATCTCCCTTTTCTTCACACTTGCAGGTGCGTGTCTTTTCAATTGAAGGTTGTTTGTCCTTATTGGTTTTCTTTGATGCAACGAACGTAGTTTCTAGATGCGAAGTACCCTCTTCTTCATCAAGTCTCATTTCATATGCTATGAGAACTCCATTTAATTCCTCTTTGCTGAGTTTGTCCAGATTTGCACTATATTCTAAGACCGATACCTTTGGGTTGAATCTCCCTGGTAACATTCCAAGAATCTTTTGTATAATAGTCTTCTCATCAACTGGCTCCCACAATCATTCCAGAGTATTGGTTATTTCATCAACATATTGGAAGTATGCATCAATGTTGCAATCTTCTTTCATTCTGAGTTGCTCAAATTTTGCTCTATATATTTGAAGCTTTGCTTCTTTGACATTTGAGTCACCTGCATATATATTCTCAAGCTTTTCCCATACATTTTTGGCGGTTTTACAACCCAACACTTTATGATAAGAAGATTCAATAAGTCCACTAATAATAATATTCTTTGCTTTTGCATCATTTACCAAATTCTTCTTACCTTGCTCATCTTCGGTTTATGTAAATCCATTTAGAACAGTGTCCCATAATTCACAACCTTGCACCAAGAGATAGACCTCCATTCTTCCTTTCCAGAGTGCATAATTATTTTCATTGAAAAGAGGTACACCATTCTTGGTATGCTCCATGACCTCCTTCCAGTTGCTAAACTGCTATTGAAGGAACCAAGCTCTGATAGCAATTGTTGGAAATACCGAGGGGGGGGGGGGTGAATATGTATTACTTTCAATTAGAGCATTAGTTAATCTTCAATTATTATCAGTGATTTTGCAATGATAGAAAAAAACAAAAGGAACACAAATGCACACAGTTTTTAAGGTGGAAACCCACTCCGGGAAAAAAACCACCTAATGATTTTCTAATAATTCTTTAATATTCAACTCCAATTGAAAATAAAGCTCCAACTTCCTAGAATATAGAAAAGCATTCTTCTCCAGCTCCCACTGGATGGACACTTCAATGCCCGAGATTCTTCAGTAGTCGACTGAATGGATACCCGAACACCCAATGAGCTACAACTCACACTAGCACCACCCTACCACCCTATAGAACAATAAAAGAAGAATGGACTCCTATAGCAGGGAAAATGGTCCACGTTACAATGAAATAGAATGATGTAGAAGAAGAAGACACACTATACCATAACCCCAACTATGACACAACCACCTTATGATGATCCTAGACCTCCCGATACTACCTCTTCAACTCTTGGCAGATAGACACAAGAACAATTTTTACAATAATGTATTTACAATGACTTAGTACAATGATACAGTTACAATGACTATATGTAATGCTGCCCACTTGAAGACTTCATGTGATGAAATTATTGCTACTGTTCTGCACCTTGGTTGCTACTCTTGTCATGCTAACCTCTATTGCACCTTGCTTTGCTTTGCTGCCCTAGAAATTCTGGTCCTTTGCAGCCCTTGACAACACATGATCTAGCTTTTTCTTGCCTTCTAGGAGCTCGATATTGAATCTGGTGTATCTCTGTTATTTCATATCCCCAATATCTTATTTTTAGTCCCGTATTAGTCCTCTGAGTTGCATTTCCAATGCCATAGGTCTGACCCAATTTGGATTCTTCAAGAAAGATTTATGCCCAATCTCTCACAATGCCCTAATTATGGATTGTTTCAGTAGAGCGAACTTGTACGGAATTCCACGTGTCACTGTTACTTCATTCAGCTCTAAAATTGATAGAGAAAACACTACAGTCCATGCACTATCTATCCATTTTTACATAATTCCAATCTGATACTCAGAGAGAGAGTTATGATGATTTTCCCAAGGTCACTTCTCTGAGATGAATTTCAGGAGCCTGCAAAAACACTGAATTCCACAGATCATATCTCTGAAAATATTACACACCTTGATCTAAAATTTTCACAAGATCTTCCTCAGGATTTCGGCTTTGCCTCATCAAAATTTCAGATTCTGAACCTTCATAGAAAACAAGTGAGTGTGAAAATTCCACGATGACCTATTTCAGATGGCGAAATCCATTTCATAAGGAGGATATGAGGATCACAATTTATATAAATTCTTAGGTTGAGAGGGGCTTCAACAAGTGAACCTGGGAGGGATTTTAGAAGCTTAAAAAATATTAATAATGACTTTTCAATGACCCATGTCAGAACCCCATGGGGTTTTAGCTCACTAACTGGGGTTACAAAATTAAAACATGAATATATCTCAAACCGTGAAGAATTATGTGGCGTGCCATATATCAACGGAAACATCTCGACAAGAAGAAACCATAAAAAGCATTGTTGAATCAGAGTATATTAATTTGGCAGGTCAAAATTCCCATGAAATATTGGGGTAGCCCCTGGTGCTGCTTGGGTTGACATCAATGACAACCGCTGATCAACACATTTTTCTATTGTGGGTAAACCCAAGGTAATTCTAACTTCTACTAATTTATACAATCTGACTGTGGAAATTAAAAATTTGTTAGATGATTATGTTGATATAGTTGTTGATGAATTACCAAGTAAATTTCCACCTATCAGAAGTATCAGTCATCACATAGATTTACTACCTGGTGCAAGTTTACCAAACAAAGAAGCATATAGAATGATCTCTCGAGAGAATGAAGAAGTTGGAAGATAGGTACATGAGTTGTTAGATAAAGGACTACTCAAAGAAATCCTTAGCCCATGTGCAGTACCAGTCATTCTTAGTCCAAAGAAAGGAGGTGAGTGGCGCATGTGTACTTATTCCAAAGCCATAAACAAGATCACTATCAGGTATATATTTCCATTGCGATGCATAGATGATTTGGTGGATTGTTTAAGTGGGTCAAAGTATTTTACTAAAATAGATCTGAAGAGTGGATACCATCAAATAAGGATTAGAGAAGGAGATGAATGGAAGACTACATTTAAGAGTAACAGTGGGTTTTATGAGTGGTTAGTGATGCCTTTTGGGCTCACTAATGCACCAAGAAAATTTATGAGATTAATGAATGAGGTCTTGAAAGAGTATGAGGAAAATTTGTGATAGTCTATCTTGATGACATTCTGATTTTCAGTCAGAGTAAGGAGGAGCATTTGGAGCATGTCAAGCTGGTGTTAAATACTTTGAAAAAGGAGAAACTTATTATAAATTTGAAGAAGTGTAGTTTTATAAAAAAGGAGTTCATTTACTTGGGATTTATACTCTTAGAAGAAGGCTTGATGATGGACCCAGAAAAGATCTAGGTATTACTAGATTAGCCAACTCCGAGAAGTGTATTTGAGGTAAGGATTTTTCATGGTCTTGCAAGTTTTTACAGAAAGTTTATCAGAAGTTTTAGTCAAATTTGTGCACCAATAATTGACAAAATAAATGAGAGAAACCGATCATTTAGGTGGAAAGAAGAAGCAGATCAAAATTTCAAGTTGTTGAAATAGAAGATCATTGAAAGACCTGTTTTGGCCTTGCCAAATTTAGATAGAATATTCCAGGTTGAGACAGATGCTAGTGGGATATCAATTGGAGCTGTCTTGAGTCAAGAGTAGAGACCGATAGCTTATTTCAGTGAAAATTTAAATGATGCCAAGAAGAATTATTCATCCTATGATAAGTAGTTCTATGCTATTGTGCAGCCTTTGAAGAAATGGAGGCATTATTTGTTGGCCAAAGAATTTGTGTTGCATTCAGATAACCATGCACTACAGTTCATAAATAATCAGATGAAGTTGAACCAAAATCATGCTAAGTGGGTGGATTTTTTGCAGAGATTTACCTTTGTAATCAAACACACAAGTGGTATGTCAAATAAAGTTGTTGATGCTTTGAGAAGAGTAAATTTGGTTATGCAGGAATTGAATATTGGAATTTTGGGTTTTGAAGAAATGATTTATATGTATGAAGACACAGATTTCAAAGAAATATATGAAATTGTTAAAAATCTTGTGATTCATAACAGAAGTCAGTGTTTAGACTACTTGATTCAAGGAGGATTGTTGTTCAAGAATAATAAATTATGTATACCTATGTGCTCCATGAGGGAAAATCTCATTAAGGAAAAACACAGTGGAGGACTATCTGGACACTTTGGATAGGATAAAACATTTTCTCAAGTAAGTGATTTTTATTATTGGCCAAAAATACAAACTGATATAAAAACGTTTGTTGACAAGTGCAGTATTTGTCAACATGCCAAAGGAAGAACCCAAATCACTAGGTTATATCAACCATTACCAATACCCAATAGACCTTGGGATGTTGTCAGCATGGATTTTGTTTTAAGTTTGTCGAAGACTCAAAGAGGACATGATTCTATCTATGTTGTCGTAGATAGGTTTTCTAAAATGGCTCATTTTATTGCTTGTAAGAAAACTAGTGATTCAACTCACATTCATAATTTCTTTTTCTCTGAAGTTATAAGATTACATGGACTGCCTGTGAGTATTGTTTCAGATAGGGATACAAATTTTGTAGGACACTTCTGGAGGACTCTATGGAAAAATCTAGGTACAAACATTAGTTTTAGTTCAGCCGATCATCCTCAGTTGGATGGACAAACTGAAGTGGCGAACATGAGCTTGGGAAACATATTAAGGAGTTTGGTTTACAAAAATCCAAAGCAACGGGACTTAGCACTTTCTCAAGCTGAATTTTCCTATAATGATACTCCTAACTAGAGCACTAGGATGAGTCCATTTTAGATTGTTTTTGGAATGCATCCAAGAGGTATGTATGAAATTCAAGATTTGACTAAACAACAGACAAGGAGTGCAAAGGTTGAAGAATTTTTAGAATAGATACAGAAGTTGCAGGAAGATGTCAAGCAGAGCTTACAGATAAACACCCAAAACTATAAATAAAGAGATGATATTAAGAGGATTGAAAGAGAGTTTGAAGTAGATGATTTAGTCATGGTTTATCTGAGGAGGGAAAGGTTTCCAGTCGGGACTTATAACAAACTGAAAATGAAAAAGATAGGCCATGTAGAAATTTGAGGAATTTTTCCTCAAATTCATATGAGATTGAGTTACCAACAGGAATTGGGATCTCAACCATATTTAATGTTGTATATTTGTACACATACAAAGGAACTAAAAGAAGAACCTACAGGATAGGAGGACCAAACTTTGAATTGGAAGGAGAAGATGCCAAATACAACAAAGAAAGAAATAGAAGCCATTCTGGAGAAAAGAGCAACAAAGAAGACCAGGGGACAAACCTATTATCAGTATCTAGTCAGATGGAAAGGACAGCCACTGGAAGATGCCAATTGAATGACAACAACAAAGTTACAAAATTTTAATGTAGATATTGAAACATTGATGGATCAATCTTTTATTCCCCGGGAGTCTGATGCAGGAGCATCCAGAATTTAGCCAGCAATGTGATTGTGTGTTCATATGTTCTGGCTAATAAGAGGTGGAAAATTTGATTATTAATATTTTTTCAAGTTTTAATTGAGAGGATTTAGTTTTTTTTATTTATTAAATTAAATAGGAATAAAAGAGAAAATGGGTTCTCCCTGCGAGGAGATTAAGCCAAATAGAGTGGATCATGAGGATAGGATATAATTTGTTGTTAGAGTGGTTCGAATAGAAAGCTAATAAAAGACCAGAAGAACTGATTTCAGGAAGATATATATAAGAGTGAATAGGTGGAATAGATATATAGAATAAGTGTTTAATAAGTGTGAGGGAAGTGTACGAGAGGAGTGGTAGAGGAGAAGACAGAGAGGAGAAGTCAATGTAAAATCCAGCCATCAAAGGGCTCAACTCTCTGTATTTTAATTTTTGATTAATTCCAAATGTTTTGTATTTTAAGTCGATTGTCTAGTTTAAACCGTTAATTTTTGTTTCTCTGTTAAATTGGATATCGCATTGATCACACAAGCAGAAGGTCGATTAGCAGTGTGAACATCAAAGAAAACAGTGAGATTTCTCTGTAAAAGGTTTTATGTGAAGTTATTGATTCAAGAAAGCTTCGAAGTTTATACATCAGCCATCGCGCATCGCATATTTTAGAGTTACATGTTAAGAATTTACACAATAAGCTATTTGATTTGCGACGTGAAGCAGATCAGTAAAGGAATAGTGAGGACTATTAGATTTCGGCGAGGTCAACAGTGGTACTTAAATCACACCCCAGCGGTATTTCGCACATTCACAAGTTTTGATTTTATTGTTAAGACTTGCATGGTAATTAATTTGTTTTGCGATGCGATGTGAATTAGATCATAGATCGCATAGGATAAGGGAATGGTCATTGCTAACCTTTGAAAGTTGTGATGTGTGATATGGAGTTCACTACGAATTGTGAAATTGTAGAATCGCAAGTATTGCGAAATATTTAAATTGGTAAAGTTGCAAAGAGGAAAGTTTGTAAAGTTGTGAAATTTCATTTGGTTGTGATTGGTCACCGTGTTGTGGGCCCATAAAACCCACAAGTTCCATGCATATTCTGAAAGTTTGTAGGCAGTGCTACATCAATGGTGTAGCTTTAAAAGCAGCTGCATTATCTACTACTAACCTTGAAGGACACCAAAATTTAGTTATGATTCCCTCCAAAAAGTTAATGATAACTTTATGAGTAGCATTCCTGCTAGGTATTGCTTCAATCTATTTGGTGAAGTAATCAGTTGCAACAAGAATCCAACGATGATGTCCACTTGAAGGTGGATGAATTTCTCCAATCAAATCTAAGCTCCATTGCTGAAAACGTGCAGAAAATACTATGGGCTTGAGAGGAAAAGATATCAAATATTTCTTACCGATGAAATTTTGACATTTTTCACATGATCTCACCTCGGCATATACATCAGAAAATAAGCTAGGCCAAAAAAAGCTAACTCTTAATATTTTGTATGCAGTAGTTCTCGAATAATCATGACCTCAACACACACTACTATGCATGTCAAAAATAAGTTTCTTGGACTCATTTGGGTCAATGCATCTGAGAAAAACAACTGTAGGTTCTTTCCAATATAAACATTTTTTTTTTATGTAGAATTTAACAGTTTTCAACTTCAAATATTTTATTTCACTTTTATCATAATTTCAAGGAGGTTTAAAATGTTGTGGAAAATAGATGATACCTCTATACTAGTTGAACTTAGAAAGATTTACATCCACTGCCATGTTGTCAAAAGGTTCATAAATATACCCTTCAAATTTTTCATCCATGAAATTAAAGCCCAAAACTTTACAATTTTCTTCAGCTAGTAGTTTGGCTAATCCTTGACCTTTGATCAGTTTAGTAGGTTTTATCTCTAAATAAAACTCAAGAAATTTAGTCTCCCACTTAATTCTTTTCCATCAATATTAGGCTGAATTAATATCACTCTAATACCAGATGAAGGTACATAGACAATAACTTTGACATGCAGAGTATAAAATCTGAAAGCCTTTAGAGGTTTCACTAATGCATAGGCATGCTTTTCCAACATTTCATACTTCAAGTCTGCATCTCTAAGAGGTATGTTGAAAAATGCTATGGGGTCTTCCTTATTTTCTGAAAATTTTTGTAACAAAACAACAACAATAGTATCTTTGGAGGAAAATGAGAAGATCAAGAAAGGTTTTGAATATTCAGGGCTTATTAGTTGAGTCACTCTAATGATAGATTTTTTGATCAGCTCAAATGAATTTCTGGCTTCAAATTTCCACATGAATTCCTTGTCCTTCTTCAACATGCAAGTAATATGCTTCACCACTTGAGAAAAAATTGGGAATGAACCTTATTAAGAAATTGATCTTACCAAGAAAATATTGAATCTCTTTCTTGGATCTTGGAAATGTTAAAACTGAATTTCATTCACTCTTTTAGGATCAATTTTATCTCCATATTTAGAAACTATGTGACCCAAAATATTACCCTATTTGAGAGAAAAATGAGACTTCTTTGGATTCAATGATATACCATATTTTTTGCATTTAACAAATAATTGTCTCAAGTGATGAAGGTGTTCTTAATCTGATGCCGAAAAATAGTAATATCATCCAAATAAATGACCAAGAATTTGTCCTTTTCTCTAATGAATGCAAAGTCCATAGCACGCTGAAAAGTAGCTTCAGAATTCATAAGCCCAAATGGAATCTTTGCATACATGAATGTTCCCCAGAGAATAGTGAATTTTTTCTTCTCTCTGTCTTCTAACCAAACAAAAACTTGATTGTACCGGGAAAAACCATCTAACATGGAAATTCTATCTAAACTAGTTACCTTTTGAAGAATATGCTCCATCTTTGGCAATGGATAATTGTTTTTCTTGCAACATTTGTTATGATTCTTGAAATCTACACATAGTCTGACTTCACCACTCTTATTTCTTACTGGAACTAGATTAGCAACTCAATATGAGTATCTCAATGGAATGAAGATCTTGGCATCCAAACATTTTTTCAATTCCTTCTCCATTACTGGTAACAATAGTGGATTAATTTGTCTTAATTTTTACGTTAATAACTTAGTACCATCCTTCAATGGTATCCTATTTCCAATGATAGTTGTATCATTTGTCTTAATATCCTCATATTTCTAGGAAAAAACATCAACAAATTCATAAAACAACTTGTGATATTCAGTCTTCTTTTCTTCGGATAGAGCGTTTTACAACTTAGCATACCTTGGTTCTTTTTCTAGACCCTGTTAAACTCCTTTAATTTACATAATCTCAAGGTGACTGATTATTTATCAGATCTTTCATATTGAAAATAATATTCCATGGCTGTCATTTACTTCCAAAAAAGAAAGGGAAATCATGACTGTCTATAACTTCAAAGGAATCAATCTTCCTTTTCAATTCAGTTGAAAGAGGAAAGTGTTGCTGATAAGGTGTAATGGTGAGAAAAATTCATTTATGCCTTCATTCATCTCATTTACCCTATTTTTCCCTTCATTTTTCCATTTTCTAAAGTCCCACACTTAATTTATTTCAAACCCCTTTTTTAACTATAAAAATTCTATTTTTATAGTTAACATAGGAGCTCCGCCCACCCACTAACAGCCATATTATTTTCCCATTAAAACTTACCGTATATTTCCTTATTCGTAGATCCTCACTTTAGGCTGGTTGAATATATATATATATATATATATATATATATATATATATATGGCATAGACCGTGTAAGCCTTACCTTACCCCTTCTATTCCTTTTCACGTTGGCACTTCGCAACGATCCTAGCCACATTCCATTTGCCACTTGATAACTCTGCCGATGTGATATAGTGGGATCCTTCCTGCCATGTCACCCCTATTCTCGTCACACGTCGCAATTGGAATTTTTTTCATGTTTACATGTTAACACATCATAGGTTAATTGGTTTAAGTCGCGATGCGATAAGAAATGGAGTTGTGATGTGATGAGATCGCATATCACACATGATAAAGGCTCCTTGTTTTTGTTTCTTGTTAAGATATGCAAGGAGCGATAAAATGTACAATGTGTGATAAAATTTGAATATTGCAATTTGCGATGTTGGTGGGCTACCAGTCGCACGTCACATTCCGCAAGTTTTAACATTTACCTCCTCGTTGCTCATAACAAAATTTGCGATATGAGGGTTGCAGGTGGGCCCACCTCATTCCCATGTCACATCCACCTTTAAAATCCTTACACATTGCCACCATCTCCACTCCCCATCTCAGCATCCGATGATCTCCAATGCATTTCACACCCCCCTCAGCCTTCGAGCATTAACTAGGGGGGATCTGAAAATGGAGTTATCCCATACCACCATCCCTGCTACATGGCGTGCCCATACAACCTCACACCCCCCTACCACAATACTACCTACCACTCCACTACCTCCCCGAAATCTGATGTTCCCTCCTCTCCAAAACCACTCCCGCTGTTGTTGCGTCACGTCGACTCCCACCACCTCTGCTCCTCATCCATCCACTAGTCCGTTGATCCATGTTGTTGCACATCCCCATACCAAATTTTGATGCCACTACTCCATCAAATCCTACCTATGCTATTTCTCCACATCATTTTCCCTGCCAATCCATTCTGAAGGGTGTGTTAGAATTTCTGCCAATTATTAAAGGAATAGTAGATTTTCCATTCAAACTCCACTACAACAGTAACCAATACAGAAGGGACAAAGCCCATTTAGAAAAAAGTGGCCATCATTACAACCAACATATTCTTCTAAGCAACCATTTTGCACCAAGATAGAGCCAAGATGCGAGAGCCATCATTTCCTCTTTGGCATTAGACAAGACAAATTATAATCATTTCACAATCAATCCCAGACTGCTAAAGCCACTGTTTTGGAAAAAATTATCTTATCACCGCTTGCATGATTTCACTTGTCAATTTCTTCCTAAATTTAATTAATGATAATCACTACAGTAGGTAGAGTAATCGACTTAAGTTTTATTTAAATACTGCATGCATTAGCAGTAGAGGTCGAGAGAGCCGAGAAGGGGAAAACCACTGTAATAGGCTCATCTTATTGTAAACAATATTTTTTTGGAAGAATGAAGGGATACTGTTGTTTCTAGATTCTTGTGTTATGATATGTGGTGAAGTGCTTCTTTTCTTCTAATTTTCATTCTCTAGTTTCACATACTTTTCTTTCTTTACTGTGGAGAATAAATTTTTTTGCAGGCTTTACCATAGGGTACCCAGCTCATTCTTGAAACAATAATTTATGTTTTCCTCTAAAATTTGAATGCAGAATTCAGAGATGGTCTGCTCTACATTCACATTGAACCTTAATCTCCTCTTCCTTTCCATTTCAGAAGCTATAAAGATCTATTGGCATGACTAGCTTTCCTGGTTACACATGATTTTGGTTATTCATCCATTTGAATCTATTTACACTTGTTTGACTCCATAGACCAATTGCCCTCTTCTACTGCCTCAACCACAAACTTTCAAAAAAACCCCTATAAACTAATATCTAGCCTAAAATTCCCAACAACAAATCTACATCTAACAAAGAGAGCCCTCTCTGAGTCTAGGAAGGCTAGGTCCTAGATTCCAAAGCTGTTTGATGTTGGCCCTCTGGCATTTTGTCTTTAGCCTTCAGAATTACGGGGTGCTAACATAGTGGTGACCATACTGGGGATGAACTATCTTCAGTAAAGAACTTTAAGTTTCAGTTTTGACTTTTATGGTGAATAGAGGTCAAACACCAGAAGGATGTTCCATTCACCTGGAAACTCCATCGACAGCAAAATCCAGAAATAGAGATTCACTAGTGACTCTACAAGCTCAAAATGGGATCAGTTGCAAGGAGATATGCTCCAATGAACAGAGATCGCATTCCCGACTTCCCAAAAAAAATGCCTCAGATAAATTGGCAAAGAAATCTTCCTATTTTTCAAGATTAGAATGTTGATGATGCTTTGCTACATCTCATTAAATTTCATATACATTGATGGAAGTTGAAATTCAAATGGCATGAGGATTGCCTCATGAAGATGTTCATGGAAATATTAGAAGGGAAAGTGAGGGAATGGTATGAAGGTTTAAACGTTGGTAGTTTTTTTTCTTTAAAATATTTCCACAAGGTGTTTTATGAGCATTATAAATAATATTCTCCATCTTTATCATTAGGTGAAAATTGTTGTGATCAGTCTGAGGATCTCATACAATACCTTGAAAATATTGATGAATATATAGGAAATATGCACAATGAGGATCTCTTAGAAGAAATTTATGGATTTTATTTTCATGTTAACTATCATGATAACCAAGAGAAGTTAGTTGAAGCTGAAAGCAATCAATAAATGAAAGTAGATCCATAAGATCTCTCTATGGAGAGAAATGACAATTCATCTATTCTTTTATATGAGGCTAACGAAGACATTCAGGGGTCCGAAATGGGTGGTATCCCATACCACCATCCCTGCTACGTGGCGCGCCCATACGATTTCGTACCCCCCTGCTCCGATACCGCCTACCACTCCACTACCCCCCCCCCCCCCCCCAAAAAAAAAAAATATGCTTTTCCCTCCGCTCCAAAACCACTCTCGCCACTGTTGTGTCACATCGACCCCCGCCACTCCACGTTGACTCCCGCCACCTTTTCTCCTCATATATCCACCAGTCCGTCGATTCATGTTGTTGCGCACCCCCCTACCAAATTCTGATGCCACTACTCCATCAGCTCTCACCTGTGCTATTTCTCCACATCATTTTCCCTGCCAATCCATTCCGAAGGTTGTTTTGGAATTTCTACCAATTATTAAAGGAATAGTGGATTTTTCATTCAAAATCCACTACAGCAGTAACCAGCGTGGAAGGGACATAGCCCATTTAGTAGAAATTGGCCATCATTATAGCCATTACATTCTTCTCAACAACCTTTTTGCACCAAGGTAGAGCTAATATGCGAGAGCCATCATTGCCTCTTTGGAATTAGACAAGCTAGATTTTGATCATTTCACAATAAATACCGGACTACTAAAGACACTTCTTTGTCCATAATTATCTTATCACCACTTGCATGATTCGACTTGTCAATTCTACTTGAATGTAATTAATGACAATCACTGCAGTAGGTAGAGTAACCAACTTAAGTTTTATTTAAATACTGCATGCATTAGCAGTAGAGGCCAAGAGAGCCCAAAAGGGGAAAATTATTGTAATAGGATCATTTGGTTGTAAACACTCTTTTTTTGGATGAATGAAGGGACACTGTTGTTTCCATATTCTTGTGTTATGATCTATGGTGAATTTCTTCTTTTCCTATAATTTTTCATTCTCGAGCTTCACATACTATTTTCTTTCTTTACCGTGGAGAATACATTTTTGTCTAGGATTTACCATAGGGTACCTAGCTCAGTCTTCAAATATAATTTGTGTTTTCCTCTGAGATTTGAATGCAGAATTTAGAGACGGTCTGCTCTGCATTCACATTGAACCTTAATCTCCTCCTCCTTTCCATTTCACAAGCTGTAAAGATCCATTGGAATGACTAGCTTCCCTGGTTACACATGATTTCGGTTATTCATCCATTTGAATCTATTTACACATGTTTGAATCCATATCCCAATGGCCCTCTTCTACTACCTCAACCAGAAACTTTAAAAAAATCTCTATGCATTAATAGCTAGCCTAAAATGCCCAACAACAAATCTACATCTAACAAAGAGAGCCCTCTCTGAGTCTAGGAAGGCTAGGTCTTAGATTCCAAAGTGGTTTGATGTTGGCCCTCCAACATTCTATCTTCATCCTTCAGAATTACGGGGTGCTAACATAGTGGCGACCATACTGGGGACGAACTATCTCCAATAAAGCACTTCAAGTTTCAGTTTTTACTTTGATGGTGAATAGAGGTCAAACACCAGAAGTATGTTCCATTCACCTGGTGACTCCATTGGTAGAAAAATATAGAAACAAAGATTCACTGGTGACTCTACAAGCTCAAAATGATATCAGTTGCGAGGAGATATGCTCCAATGAACAGAGATCACATTCTCGGCTTCCCAAACAAAATGCCTTAGGAAAATTGGCAAAGAAATCTTCCTATTTCTCAAGATGAGAATGTTGATGATGCTTTATTACATCTCATTAGATTTCATATACATTCATGGAAGTTGAAAGTTGAATGGCATGAGGATTTCCTCATGAAGATGTTCATGGAAACATTAGAAGGGAAAGCGAGGGAATGGTATGAAGGTTTAAACCTTCGTAGTTTTTTTTCTTTAAAAGATTTCCACAAGGTGTTTTATGAGCATTATAAATAATATTCTCCATCTTTATCATTAGCTGAAAATTTTTGTGATCAGTCTGAGGATCTCATACAATACCTTGAAAATATTGATGAAGATATAGGAAATATGCACAATAAGGATCTCTTAGAAGAAATTTATGGATTTTATTCTCATGTTAACTATCATGATAACCAAGAGAATTTAGTTGAAGATGAAAGTAGATCCATAAGATCTCTCTGTGGAGATAAATGAAAATTCATATGTTCTTTTGTATGAGGGTAAAGAAGACATTCCGTTTCGTGATCAATCTTCACGAGAGTGAGAAAAAAATTATTGTTTAATCCAAAGGAAAAAAATACTACCTCCTCCTTTAATTGAAGAAGAATATAATCAAATTCTAAACGTACATCCAACCTCTCAATATTTATATGATCATAAGATTAATTATATCTATTCTATTGTTGATTTATGTATTGGAGTCCTTCCTCTTGAAGGAACCGATGTAGAGCAGATTGATGCTGAGATTTTTTTACATTCACAGGAAGGCTTGTTGGTAGAAAGTACTTCTGTTCATCAAAATAGAATTTAGCAATCCCAATCAAGATATATCAGGTTTTCTTAGGGACAACATATCGGTATACAATGAAGATGCCATATCAGATGACCATGAAGAATTTTTATATATTATTTTTGAGAATGACCCTGAGCATAATAAATTGGAACAAAGAGTAGACCTAGATGCAATTGGTTATTTGAATCCTCAAGACTAGGTATTGTTCCAATATCCTTTTTTTGGCCTTTGAGAATCATCTAAATAAGGTGTATGCTATGACATGAATGGTTTGTTGCAAGATTTAAGGATAAATTTGAACACTTATGTTCAATGGAAATTAGGATGGGAGTGGTCATTTTTTTTTCAGCCTGCTCAAAAAGGTGAACAAGAATCAATCATGTAGTTAGTTAATTGATTGGTTAGATTGGAAAGAATAGTTCAGTTAGTGTATATATCATCCCTAAGTTAGAGTAGATAGGCAGGTGTGAAAATAAGCTCAGCACTATGAGCATCTTTCCAGTTTTCAATTTCAAATTACTTTCTATTTTTCAGTTCAAGTGTGTTCCAGACTTTAGTTTGCAGAGAGTGTTGTTTTCAACTTGAATATTTTCAGCCACAGAGGTTTTATAGCAAATCAATTGCAGATTTGGGATCAACCCAATGGATTAGGCCACCATTCTATGGTGTTCTTTACACCTCCTAAAGGAGCTGCCATCCCCAGCTGGAGCCACTGTTAGACTAACTCCTGTAATTTACAGAATCTCAAAGTCACTGATTATTTCTTAGATCTTTCATATTGAAAATAATATTCCATGGCTGTCATTTATTTCCAACAAAGAAAGGGAAATCCTGACTGTCTAGGACTTCAAAGGAATCAATCTGCCTTTTCAATTCAGTTGAAAGAGGAAAGTGTTGTTGATAAGGTGTAATGGTGAAAAAACTTCATTTCTTCCCTCATTCATCTAATTCACCCTATTTTTCCCTTCGTTTACCCATTTTCTAAAGTCTGACGCTTCATTTCTTTCAAACCCCTTTTTTAACTTTTAAAATTCGATTTTTATAGTTAAAAAAGTAGCTTTGGCCACCCACTAACAGCCATGTCATTTTACCGTTTAAAATTACCCTATATTTCCTTATTCACAGCTCCTCCCCCCACTTTAGACCACTTGAATATATATAACATATTTGGCATAAACCACGTAAGCCTTACCTTACCCCTTCCTTGCATTTTCACGTCGGCACTTCGCAACAATCCTAGCCACATTCCATTTGCCACTTTATAACTCTGCCAATGCAATATAGTGGGACCCTTCCTGCCACGTCACCCATGTTCTTGTCACACATCACAATCGGTGCTTTTTTTATGTTTAAATGTTAACACATCGCAGGTTAATTGGTTTAAGTCGCTATGTGATAAGAAATGGAGTTGGGATGTGATGAGATCACATATCACACATGATAGAGGCTCCTTGTTATCGTTTCATTTTAAAATGTGCGAGGTGTGATAAAATGTTCGATGTGCGATAAATTTTGAATCTTGCGATTTGCAATGTTGGTTAGCCACCAGTTGCACGTCGCACTCCACAAGTTTTAACATTTACCTCCCTGCTGATCATAACAAAATTTGTGATTTGAGGGCTGCGGGCGGGCCCACAAAATTACCACTTCACATCCACCTTTAAACTCCCCGCACATTGCCGCCATCTCCACTCCCCATCTCTGGATCTGATGGTCTCCAGTACATTTCGCGCCCCCCTCAACCTTCAACCTTTAACCACAAGGGGAGCGAGGAACTTAAATGGGTGGTATCCCATACTATTGTCCCTACCACGTGGCACGCCCATACAACTTCGCACCCCCCTGCTCTGGTACCGCCTACCACTCCACTACCCCCCACCCCTAAAATATTATTTTCCCTCAGCTCCAAAAGCATTCCCACCGTTGTTGCATCATGTCAACCTCTGCCGCTCCACGTCAACTCCCACCACCTCTGCTCCTCATCCATCCACTAGTCTGTTGATCCCCCCTACCAACTTCTACCACCACTGCTCCATCAACTCCTACCTGTGTTATTTCTCCACATCATTTTTCCTGTCTATCCTATCCAAAGGGTGTGTTGTAATTTCTACCAATTATTAAAGGAAAAATGGATTATCCATTCAAACTCCACTGTAGCAGTAACCGATGCATAAGGGACAGAGGTTGTTTAGAAGAAAGTGGCCATCATTACAACCAATACATTCTGCTCAACAACCTTTTTTCACCAAGGTAGAGCTAAGATGTCAGAGCCATCATTGCCCCTTTGGCACTAGACAAGCCAGATTCTTATCATTTCACAATCAATAATGGACTGCTGAAGCCACAGTTTTGGGTAGACTTGTCTTATCACTGCTTGCATGATTCCACTTGCCAATTTCTCCTTGAATGTAATTAATTACAATAAATGTAGTAGATAGAATAACCGACTTAATTTTTATTTAAATACTACATGCATTAGTATTAGATTCTGAGAGAGCCCGGAAGCGAAAAACCATTGTAATAGTCTCATCTAGTTGTAAAAACTTTTTTTTTGGATAAATGAAGGGACATTGTTGTTTCCAAATTCTTGTGTTATGATCTATGGTGAAGTGCTTCTTTTCCTATAATTTTTCATTCTCTAGTTTCACATACTGTTTTGTTTCTTTACTGTGGATAATAAATTTTTGTGTAGGATTTAACATATGGTACCCTGCTCGGTCTTGAAACGGTCATTTATGTTTTCCTCTTATATTTGAATGAATAATTTAGAGATAGTCTGTTATGTATTCACATTGAACCTTAATCTCCTCCTCCTTTTCATTTCACAAGCTATAAAGATCCATTGGCATGACTAGCTTTCCTGGTTACACATGATTTCGGTTATTCATCCATTTGAATCTGTTTACACCTATTTGACACCATAGCCCAATGGCCCTCTTCTACAGCCTCAGCCATAAACTATCAAACAAACCCCTATGCACTAATAGCTAGGCTAAAATTCTCAGAAACAAAACTACATCTAATAGAGAGAGCCCTCTCTGAGTCTAGGAAGGCTAGGTCCTGGAGTCCAAAGCAGTTTGGTGTTGGCCCTCCAACATTCTGTCTTCAGCCTTTGGAATGACGAGGCGCTAACAAACCCAAATTGAAATATTCCAATTCTTCTTCTATTTCAGCTAACTATGGTTTGACTAAGACATCATTGTGATCAAAGATCTTTTCAAGTGGGATTAACCTCTTGGGAATATGATTGGTAGGTAGTTGAATGATAGGCTGATTAACAATCTATTTTTGTAGATTTTTGGTATCTTGCAAATCAATATCATCCTTCATGATATCTTCATCTTAATCAATGTTTAGGACATCCAACTCTTCAACAGCTTCAATGAATATTCTAATCTCCTGAGCATCTTCAAAATATTTCCAATGTGTGACATTATCAGGAATGCTAGTGTTGGAAATATGATGCAGAGTGTTGTCCTTGATGGCAACCCACTAATGGAGATGAAGACATGCGTCTATTGACATGTGTTGTCCTTGATGGCAAACCACCTGATGAAGTTATGCTTGACTTGATGGACTTAGTAATTGATGTAAATCTGATATGATATAATGTGTGTTGATCTTGAAAGGCAACCCACCTGATGAAGATGATGACAACTTGATGAAGTTGTGCTTGAAAAGAATATGTTCCTGATAAAGGAAATCTGATGTATCTACAGTATTTACAGAAGGCAATGAAGAAAGGATTTCAGAATGTACTCAGAGAATGATGAAAAAGAGCATGTCTCTTGGTATACGCGGATTGGCCTAGGGGAAGTCGCGTATGCACGCGGAAAGGAACGTTACAAGTCGCGTATGGGCTAAAGCGCTCAAAAAGTGCAAATCCAAGGGTAACCACCATGGTATTGACCCATAGTATTGGGTAATGATCCTCCTAATTGACCCCGTCCAGGTAGTTTTGGGCTTATGGTATTGTTTTGGTCCATGGTATTGAAAAAGGGGCTCATGGTATTGAAAAAGGATAATCATATAAAAGGAGAAGAAATTCATTGTGCACAACATGTGTGTGGGTGCAAGATGTCTGAGCTTGAATGAATACTTCTCTCTGAAGTATATCTGAATGGAAAGGGTTACACTTGAATGATAAATCTGAATGTATGATGCACCAATGATGAAGAAGGAGATCTAGATCCGAATTGCTCTTGTATTTGCGAGATCTGATTATGGAAGGCTTAGATCTGTGATGAGGCGAACATCTAGGCGAACATCTCTTGTCTGAAGAAAAGGGTCAATCTGATGTGGAATGTCCGATCTGACAGGAGATTGCCGTCGTAATAAGCGGAAGATCTATACGCTACTTCGCTCGCGTGAGGAAGGTGCTAACATACGCAGCCTTCAAATACAGGAGGCGTGTGACAAATAAAAATATACACGAGTATACACGTCTGCTGGGACTGGCAGACACGCGAGCATCAAGCATGGGAAAGCGTATGCAACTAGTCATTGCCATGGGCATGGGGAAATAACCCATCTATTCTGCCGTGTTTCTCGTTTATCCTGATCCGTGCTGATATGTATCTCGCTGGTGACGTATGTTTGTGCTTAAAAGTATCTAAAGGGTCCACAATGTGAAAATATGATGAAATGTATTTCCTAAGTGGTGTTCTATTGAAGTTGGGATCCAAAGGGGAAATCAAGAAACGTGGTCCAAGGTGGTGCCGAGGGTTGTAGCCTTCAGTCAGGGGGTTGTATCTCCCTTCCAGGTGAGGCTGGTAAACGAGATCGGGGGGTCGTAGCTCCCTTCCAGGAGAGGCTGGTAAACGAGTCAGGGGGTTGGAGCTCCCTTCCAGGAGAGGCTGGTAAACGAGCGCAGGTGGGTGCCTGCGTGTTGGTCAAGTCTGCGCCATCACATATGTTGTAAGATGTTTTCTCTATAATAAAATATTGAAGGCTGAGCAACTGCAGCGGTGGTTTTCTCCCGATTTGGGTTTCCACCTAAAAATCCCGGTGTTCATGTGTGATGCTTTGTGTGATGGTTTATTCTGTTCTTACTGCACATG
Source organism: Pinus albicaulis (assembly GCA_034641835.2). Taxonomy (NCBI): domain Eukaryota; kingdom Viridiplantae; phylum Streptophyta; class Pinopsida; order Pinales; family Pinaceae; genus Pinus; species Pinus albicaulis. The sequence continues at coordinate 57,274,055 of CM076579.1, read as the reverse complement.
TTTACTATTTATTAAACATCTGATGAATGAATGATGGAATAATAGAAGTGAAGATTTAATGACATATCTAGATCTCTGTGTATACGCTAGTTTCATAAAGGGGATCCGCGTATATACGCTAGTTTGCTGAAGGAAAGTAGCGTATGGGTTTTAAGGAATGAAAAAGTAAAAAGATTTGATTATGCAGTAAATACTGATTCACCCCCCCCTCTCAGTATTTTTCCCAACAATTGGTATCAGAGGAGGTCCTTCTGCAGAAGCTTGATCGCTTGAAGGAGATCTGTCACAATGGGAAGTATACATACAAAATCTTTGCTGAATTTTGGTGCAAAAGTATGGGCTCTCGCAAAAGAATGTGAAAAAGAAAAGGGTACCTTTGTGGATTCTCTAGAAGACAATAATCTTCTTGAAGAAAACATTCAACTCAAAGTAAGCCTAGAAGAAAAGAACATAATCATTGAGACTTTTAAAAATCAGCTTGAAGCAAGAGAAAAACGCATGGAGGATCTAGAATGTGAAGTAGTAAGTCTAAGGAAGGATAATGAGAAATTGAATTCTCTCAATCTCAGATTTGCTAAAAGTTCAGAAACCTTGGATGAGATTATCAAGGTACAACGGTCTCCTTTTATAAAAACAGGTCTTGGATATACTGGGGAATCTTCTCAGACATCAGCACCAAATTCTCTAAAAGCAGCCACTGCTGGTTCTCTACATTCAGCCACTCAGCAAGAGAACAAAGGATCTTTACAGGTAAAGCAAGATCACCTCAATTCAAGAAACACTAACAGGGAGATATTTCAAAATGGCTACAACCAACAGGTAAAGTCTAATAGAAGATTTCATGATCACAGAAATTTCTACTTCAATGGTCAATGTTTCACATGTCACAACTTTGGTCATAAAGCCATTCAATGTGTTGCATATAAAACCATCATGACCAGAGAAGCAAGAAAGATCAGGATGAATGATGAACCAAAGAAGAACACCTATAACAATTTTTCTCCTCTCCAAAATGAAGTTGAAGGTACTTATTGCAATAACTTTGGTCATGAAGAATCTGAATGCAGGAGCAAGGTCCAGCCAAAAGAGCATGTTCCCTCAAGCTCTAAAGTATGGAAAAAGAAAGAATTACCAGTTGAAAATTGTGGGATAGCGTTATTTGCAGAGGGTGAAGAGAATCAATGGTATATTGATAGCGGGTGTTCAAGACACATGACAGGTGACAAAAGCAAACTGCATACTTATAATGCTCTAGAGAAGGAAAAGAAAGTTACTTTTGGAAATGATACTCCTGTTGTTATTAAAGGAAAAGGGTCAGTATTTCTAAAAGAAAAGGTGAAGGCTAAAGATGTCATGTATGTGGATGGATTAAGGCATAACCTATTGAGTGTTAGTCAAATGTGTGATCAAGGAGCAAAAGTGGTCTTCAGTTCCAAAGAATGTGTGGTTCGTGATCTTGATACAGGTAAAATCATTATAAAAGGAAAAAGAAATCCAAGCAACCTGTATGTACTCAACGGCATATAACAATGTTACTTAAGCAAATCTTCAGAAAATTGGCTATGGCATCGAAGACTGGGACATCTGAGTTTCTCTCAAATCAAGAAAGCAAGCAAACTTCAAGCTGTTCGTGATCTTTCCAAGATCAATCTTCCAGAAAGTACCATATGCAAATCTTGTCAATTTGGTAAGCAGACCAGAGTCCGATTTAATGCCAAAGAAGGTTCATCAAGTAAGCCTCTTGAACTCATTCATACTGACATCTGTGGACCTATGAGGAAAAAGTCATTGCGTGGGGAAGAATACTATATCCTATTTATTGATGACTACTCCAGAATGTGTGAGATCGCGTTTATTAAACACAAAGATGAAGCCTTTGAAAAATTTCAGAAGTACAAAGCACTGGTAGAAAATGAATTGGATTCAAAAATCAAGTGTCTTAGATCTGATCGAGGAGGAGAATTCATCAAATGAATTCTTTGAATTTTGTGAACAACATGGCATTAAAAGACAGTTCTCTGTAGCAGGCACTCCACAACAAAATGGTGTAGCAGAAAGAATGAATAGAACAATTGTTCAAATGGCCAGAGCTATGCTTGCTGACTCTAATGTTCCTAACATGTTTTGGAGTGAAGCAGCACGTGCAGCAGTTAACATTCTCAACAAGGCTCATGTCCGGGTAAACAGTGATAAAACTCCATATGAACTCTGGTATGGAAAATCTCCCACTGTAAAGCATTTTAAAGTTTTTGGAAGTAGATGCTTTATCAAAAATAATGATGAAAAACTTGGCAAGTTTGACCCTAGATCGGATGAAGGGATACTTCTTGGCTACTCATCTTCAAGCAAAGCATTCACATGTTACAATAAAAGGCTTCAAAAGGTTGTTGAATGTATTGATGTTGTTATTGATGAGTCTCCTGCAGCTCCTAAAGAAGAAAAACAAACAACAAAAGAAGATGATAGCGACATATGGCCTTCTACATCAGATGAAAATGATATAGACAATGGATCCAATGAAGAACCTGAAGATGATCTATCTGAAAAAGCTCCATCCAGATATGTTCAAAAGAATCATCCTGAATCTCAAATTTTGGGAGACAAGGAATCAGGTGTACGAACAAGGAGAACTCTTGCGGGATCTTCTAGTAATTTGGCACTTCTATCCACAATTGAACCACACAATGTCAATGAAGCTAGCAACTATGAATGTTGGAATAATGCCATGGATGAAGAAATTGAGCAAATTGAAAAGAATGACACTTGGGATTTGGTACCAAGACCTCATGATAAAAATGTCATTGGAACTAAATGGATTTTCAAGAACAAGTTAAATGAGAATGGGGATGTTGTAAGAAACAAAGCTAGACTGGCTTGCAAAGGGTATACTCAACAAGAAGGTATAGACTTTGAAGAAACGTTTGCTCCTGTAGCTAGACTTGAAGCCATAAGAATGTTTCTTGCTTTCTCAAGCTATCAACGAATCAAAGTTTATCAAATGGATGTTAAGTCTGCTTTTCTTAATAGTGATCTAGAAGAAGAAGTTTATATAGAACAACCGGAAGGATACATTTTGGGAAATGATGCAAATCTTGTTTGTAGACTTAAAAAGGCTCTGTATGGACTCAAACAAGCTCCAAGGGCTTGGTATTATCGTCTTGACAAATATCTTCATCAACAAGGTTTTTCAAAGGGGTCTGCTGATAGCAACTTATACACAAAAGTTGAAAATGATAAACTATTGATTGTGGTTGTATATGTTGATGATATCATTTTTGGGAGCAACGAAGAATCTTTGAGTCAAAAATTTGCTTCTGTCATGCAGCAAGAATTTGAAATGTCTTTACTTGGGGAACTAACATTATTTCTTGGCTTGCAAGTGCATCAAAAGGCAAATGGTATTTTCCTATCTCAAGCAAAATATCTTAAGCAAATTCTGAAGAAGTATGGCATGGAAGAATGCAAACCTGTAAGCACACCAATGATAACCGGATGCAGTCTCAGTTCTAATGATGATTCTCCCACTGTGAATCAACCAGAATACAGATCGATGATTGGAAGTCTACTTTATCTCACTGGGACCAGACCAGACATTATGCATGCTGTTGGGATTTTTGGACGATTCCAAGCTAATCCAAAAGAGTCTCACCTTCAGGCTGTCAAAAGGATATTCAAATATCTACAAGGAACTCAAGACTTTGGTCTATGGTATCCAAAGGATGCTGATCTTACTCTTCTTGCTTACACTGATGCAGATTGGGCTGGAAGTGTTGATGATCGGAAAAGCACTAGTGGTGGTGCATTTTACATGGGGCCCCGGTTAGTATCTTGGTTCAACAAGAAGCAAAATTCTATTGCCTTATCAACAGCTGAAGCAGAGTATGTAGCTGCCGCATCTTGTTGCACTCAACTCCTATGGATGATGCAAACCTTGCAAGATTTTCAAATCAAATGTGCAACTCCTATCTCCATTATGTGTGATAATACAAGTGCCATCAATATCTCAAAGAATCCTGTTATGCATTCGAAAACCAAGCACATTCCCATCAAATATCATTTTCTACGTGAACAAGTGCTTGAGCAAAAAGTGAAGTTGGAGTATGTTACCTCCAAAGAACAAGCTGCTGATATCTTTACCAAACCTCTGCCCAGGGAAGTATTTGAGTATCAAAGACAGAAGCTGGGAGTGGTCTCTGCCAGTCAAAAGAAAAAATCTGCATAATTTTTAGAAGATGGCTTGGGATACGCGGGTTTCCTGAAACACAGTCGCGTATGTACGCGAGTTCCTGCACATAAAACCGCGTATGTTTGGTTGCTGACAATTTTTGGTTGGATCAGCTCTCTTCAGCACAGCTACAGTGCTGTTTGGTATCTCTGATACTGTTTGGTAGCTCTGGTGGTGTTCCAGTTCTCATAATTCTGTTTCTATTGTTTTGATGAAGATGCCTTGATGATTTGTTGGTGGAAGTTTTCAGGATGCACAATCTAAGGGGGAGCCTTAGTCTTTTGGAAAAATTGCTTGGTTGCACAGATTCAGGGGGAGCATTAGCATTGCTGAGTATAATGCATTGTTGGCATTATGATGGTTCTGTTATATGATCTCTCTTGAGGTCTTCTGGGTATTGGTCATGAAAAGTCATATTTGTATTTTTGATGAAAAGGTCATGTTGAGACCCTTGATGTAAAATCTGCAATATTCAATCATGTATGTCAAATTTGTAAACCCACTTGGTTGGGTAGCTGAGTAAATTTTTGTAAACCCACTTGGTTGGGTAGATGAATTGAAATGTGTAAACCCACTTGGTTGGGTACTTGAGTCTCATATGTAAATCCACTTGGTTGGATATTTGATGTAAGTATGAGTCTTTGGTGATAGGAAGAGTCATGTACTTTATTGAAAAATATGTTTGAAGATTCAGCATGAACTAAGGGGGAGCTTGGCCACTTCAGCATTCTACAGAATGTTTCTTCCACATGAGGAGAAAAGGGGGAGAATGTTGGTTTTCATCCGCTGGTTTTACCCTTTGCCCTTGATGTCAAAGGGGGAGAGTGACATGGTGTTTGAATGAAGAAAAGATAATGATGTCAAATATTTGGGAGAGTAACCAAACACCATCATGGTTGCCATCAAGTCCAAAGGGGGAGATTGTTGGAAATATGATGCAGAGTGTTGTCCTTGATGGCAACCCACTAATGGAGATGAAGACATGCGTCTATTGACATGTGTTGTCCTTGATGGCAAACCACCTGATGAAGTTATGCTTGACTTGATGGACTTGTTAAATGATGTAAATCTGAAGTGATATGATGATTGTTGATGATATGATGTTGAGTGTTGTACTTGAAAGGAAACCCACTTGATGAAGATGATGACAACTTACTTGATGAAGTTGTGTTTAATAGAATATGTCCTTGATGAAGGAAATCTGATGTATCTACAGTATTTACAGAAGGCAATGAAGAAAGGATTTCAGAATGTACTCAGAGAATGATGAAAAAGAGCATGTCTCTTGGTATACGCGGATTGGCCTAGGGGAAGTCGCATATGCACGCGGAAAGGAACGTTACAAGTCGCGTATGGGCTAAAGCGCTCAAAAAGTGCAAATCCAAGGGTAACCACCATGGTATTGACCCATAGTATTGGGCAATGATCCGCCTAATTGACCCCGTCCAGGTAGTTTTGGGCTTATGGTATTGTTTTGGTCCATGGTATTGAAAAAGGGGCTCATGGTATTGAAAAAGGATAATCATATAAAAGGAGAAGAAATTCATTGTGCACAACATGAGTGTGAGAGCAAGATGTCTGAGCTTGAATGAATACTTCTCTCTGAAGTATATCTGAATGGAAAGGGTTACACTTGAATGATAAATCTGAATGTATGATGCACCAATGATGAAGAAGGAGATCTAGATCTGAATTGCTCTTGTATTTACTAGATCTGCTTATGGAAGGCCTAGATCTGTGATGAGGCGAACATCTAGTAAACATCCTAATCGAATAAAGGGTTGAATCCGAGGTGAATGTCTGATCTTCGATGAAGCAGGCCGTCTCGTAATGTTTAAGATCTATACGCTACTTCGCTCATGATGTTTTGGTCCATGGTATTGAAAAAGGGGCTCATGGTATTGAAAAAGGATAATCATATAAAAGGAGAAGAAATTCATTGTGCACAACATGAGTGTGAGAGCAAGATGTCTGAGCTTGAATGAATACTTCTCTCTGAAGTATATCTGAATGGAAAGGGTTACACTTGAATGATAAATCTGAATGTATGATGCACCAATGATGAAGAAGGGGATCTAGATCTGAATTGCTCTTGTATTTGCTAGATCTGATTTTGGAAGGCTTAGATCTGTGATGAGGCGAGCATCTAGGCGAACATCTGTCTGAAGCAAAAGGGTAGATCTGAACTGAATATCTGATCTGATGAAGTATGCTGCTCTGTAATGATTGAAGATCTATATGCTACTTCGCCGCGGAGGAAGCGCGTATATACGCAGCTTCAGCGAAGAGAAAGCGCGTATGCGCAATAAAATATACACTGAGGTATACGCTGGTTTGTGTGGACGGAAGCGCGTATATATGCGACATCAGTGAAGGGAAAGCGCGTATGCAAACTAGGGCTTGCTGAAGCAAGGGGTATGAAATATCTGATCTATTCTGCTGTGTTTCTGCTATCTGATCTGTGTTGATATGTATCTGTTGGTGACGTATGTTTGTGCTTAAAAGTATGGAAAAGGTCCAGTGTGAAAATATGATGAAATGTGGCCTGCAAGTGGTGTTCTATTGAAGTTGTTGGATCCAGTGTGAAAATTGATGAAACGTGGTCCAAGGTGGTGCTGAGGGTTGTAGCCTTCAGTCAGGGGGTTGTAGCTCCCTTCCAGGTGAGGCTGGTAAACGAGATCGGGGGTCGTAGCTCCCTTCCAGGAGAGGCTGGTAAACGAGTCAGGGGGTTGGAGCTCCCTTCCAGGAGAGGCTGGTAAACGAGCGCAGGTGGGTGCCTGCGTGCTGGTCAAGTCTGCGCCAACACATATGTTGTAAGATGTTTTCTCTATAATAAAATATTGAAGGCTGAGCAACTGCAGCGGTGGTTTTCTTCCGATTTGGGTTTCCACCTAAAAATCCTGGTGTTCATGTGTGATGCTTTGTGTGATGGTTTATTCTGTTCTTACTGCACCTGTTTACTGCTTATTGAATATCTGAAGAATGAATGATGGAATGGTTTAAGTGAAGACTTAATGACATATCTAAATCTCTGTGTATACTCTAGTTTAATAAAGGGGATCCGCGTATATACGCTAGTTTACAGAAGTAAAGTAGCGTATGGGTTTTAAGGAATGAAAAAGTAAAAAGATTTGATTATGCAGTAAATACTGATTCACCCCCCCCCCTCTCAGTATTTTTCCCAACAGCTAGGTCTAAACCTAACTTCCACTTCATATTTCAGCATTATAGGTATTGGAATCTTGAATGATATTGCTGAAATAGAAAGTGATTCAACCAAAATAGTAATTTCTCTTTGAACAAAAGAAATGTTAAAAGCTAGAAATGAGTCTTCTACAATGTTCCATACTACATTTCGGTAATCTCTGAGTTTGGGATGATTAGTTTGATAAAAATTTATGATTTGCTAAATAATAAGTTCAAGATCTCCAAAAATAGAAATTTCTGAAATATTCATGTCTTTTGCTATTTTTAAACCAATCAACAGAGCTTTGTACTTGGCCAAATTATTAGTTGCTTCAAATTCATGTTTGAAAGAAAAAGTGAATCTCTCTTTAAAAGAGGAAATGAGAAATATCCCTGCACCAACTCCTTTAGAGCATGAACCATCAAAATACATTTGCCATAACTTAAAACCCTCATGACTGATCTATTTTTCAGCGAGCTTCAAAATTTGAAATTTTTTTGCAGATAGGACAACATTATCGACATGTAAAATGATTGAACCAACATCAGTTTTTATAGCATAAATTGGATGATTAGTGGGGTCTTTGCTATCACTAATGATATATGCCAACTGAGCTTTTCTATAAATTATTTTTTTTCTCCTCCAAAAACAGGTATAGTAGCATAAGTGAAATCCATTTGCAAAGTTCCTCCCAACCTTCTGTTCCATGAGCTAGAAAGTAAACATACCAAATCTTGTAGGAACGTTGGCTACAACAATATCCATCACCATCCCTCTCATGGGTAACTGAAAGATGCTTAGTACAAGGTCTTTGATGGCACCAAGGCATTGGACTAACCGAGAATCAAAGGAGTATAGATCTTGGTAGTCTCTAGTTACTTCAAGACCTAGTTCAACCATGACTACCTTGGGCATTAAATTATGTGAGGCTCTAGAGTCCATTAGGAAATTATGCAAGTTATTATCATGACTATTCAGAGATATATAGAAAGGAGGAGTAGAGTCATCTTTGTTTTCTACCAATGGACCTAAAATAATAGTGGGCTTGTCACCTTGAAGGTTAACAAAACCAGAGGCTACTTCGGTAGGTGGAGGCTGAAGATCTTTCATAAAAGTCTTTTTGAAATAATAATATTACATGAGCTATACAAGAGGAACAGGGATATTTTTTTTTATTATTTAATTCTCAAAATTGAAAACGAGGGGTAGTTTGTCAACAATTTTTACCTCAAGTGAAGGATGGTTAACCACTACTAGAATTTTTGGTCTACTTGTTTCATCAACTTGCTTTTCAGCTAGAATTTTAACTACATCCTTATTCTTCTTGGCCTATGCCACAGGCTTTGGATTATCATAAATATTCTTTGATATGAGATTGCATCTACTTTGGTGATCAGCTACAATCATGGAATGATCAGGAATATATTCATTATTCTGAGTATATGACATGAAATATTTATACTCTTCTTCTATCAGATGAATCAACCCTTCTTTATCTCTCAGAAAATTGATATTTGCAGCTTTCTCCAACCTTTCAACTTCCTCCTTATTGGCCTGTGACCGCACACAACATGGAGAAGTGGTCCCTATAAGGAAATCACAAGTGAAAGGCAGTAGAGAAACAATTAAGATAGAAAAATAGAAAGGGGAGCAGTGAGGACCGTTGATCGAAGCATCAGCCAACAACATAGATTAAGATCACAGTCCAGAGCGCAAGTGTTGCAAGATAGGCGCAATGGATAAAATTTAAAAATGCCAAAGTGCGATGTATGATGGGAATGGGACCCAGCCACCCGCCACACTCCTTTTCATTTCATTTCACTTAAAAATAATTAAACCTTACCCTTATTCTGCTTTCCGCATTCTTTCTATTTTACCTTTTTCATTACTACATCACTCCACTTACCTCCGCCTTCCTGATTCCCTAATTGTGGTTAAATTGGGGCCATTATCCTTGACACGTCACCCTTTCGCTGACCATCCATCGCATTTCGCAAATTATAACTTGTTCCATTCCTCCAACCATTAAAACTTGCGATCGCTTATTTGTAATATATCACACCGCACTTTTTATAACTTACCATCAAGTGCCCGTAATGTATTTTGTTTAAATCGCGATGTGGTTGGCCCCACAGGAGCAGCTCCACCCCCCATGTTAGGCCGCTTGTAATACATATATATATATCATACATGAAACCTCATAAAATTATATTACCACCGAAACCATTCACCTCTTTATAAACTACGCCAATGTAGTGGGCTCCATCTCCACCTCGCCACATCATCCTCCAAAAACACAAATCGCACTTTGCTGATTTTAGCACTTACTGCATTTCCCAAAACTTTAAATCCTGCGATGTGTGGTAAAATATAAATGCTACGATGTGCGGTGTGGGTGGATCCCTCTCCCCGCACTTCACAAGTTTTATATTTAAAACCCTCTTTTCTTATAACTAAAGCTTAAGGCTTGTGATTTGAGATGTAGTCCTGTCCGACCTTACCTGCCACATCACTCACCTTCTCCCCGCACTTCGCACATCACACATTTTAGAGTTTACCTTTACTACTTCACAGTATAGAGTTGTGATTGTGATGCAGTTGGGCCCCACCATCACTCCCGATGTTCTCATTCATTTTCACACATCTCATCACCACTAAGCCCTCCACATCCCTCCGTCACCTCCGCTTCACCCTAATGCATCTGACGATCCTTGTTTCACTTCACACCCCCCACAAATTTTGAAATTTAACCATGGGGAGGGTATCCAAAATGAGCGGTATCCATTACCTCCCACTACTCCACATGTCTTCCTCTCATCATTTTGCACCCACCTTCTCTGATACCACTTACCACTATCCCCTCTAAAATATGGTTCTTGTTTTTTCACTTCAAAACACCACATGGGATTTTGAGGCAGAACATACAGTTATGGCTTATGCGATATTCTGAGGAGATCTCCACTAAAGAACCAGGTGTGCTCAATATGACCAGCATCTTCATAATGGATTAAGTGGAAATCACTAGGCTAAGGGAGTGGAGGTCTGCAGGCAATAGATGGAATCGTAAAATGACAGTCAGCCTATACACCTATGACCGCTCCTCGCCATACCATATTGAAGGGTCCCATTATTAGCCTCAATGGGTGACCATGTCCTTTTTGTTTTTGGTTTACTTTTGATGATTTTGCCAGTGAAATCTCAATTTCACTGCATTCATGTTTTAATCCCTCAGTACAGAAGTAATTGCTCAATGTACACTCTGCAAGTTAGGTAGCATGTTTTGATTTCATAGATATGGATCGATCATAAATTATCAAGCACCGTAGACCCTCAAGGGAAACTCTATATACAGTAAGTTCTAAGATGAAAGTAGGGTTCTAGAATTTTGGAAGAATTTTGATGTAGTTTTGTATGATTGTGCTCCATGTGCTCTGAGATACATATTTGGGAGAGTTGTGTTGGTGTCCAGATATGAACCAGATTCAATCCTTTTTCCACATAAATTATCAACCCGAGGGCATTAGGTATTTCAATACTAACGACAAAGTATATGCAGATACAAGAACTGTGGTCTACTGTGAATCACAGGTTTAATCTATAACACAAATATCATTGTAACATCAATAAATCAACTGCAAAAATAAAAGAGCATCCACAACAATTAATGTAACTGTAATAGCAATTAAAGAGTCACACAAAACACAATACTAAGATAAAATAAAGAAGAACGCAACACCTGATCACAAGGGTGGGTCCAACACTTGGATCAGGGCTGCGGAAACTAATGTGTTACAAGAGAAACAATGAGTTGTTGTGTATTGATTAATAAAAAGAAGATTAATTACAAGATATGTATCTATGTAAGCGTCTCTCAATTTACAGCCCGTAGGCTTCTTTATACCATAACCCTGAGATCCCCCAATTTCTCCCAACAACTCCATTGTTACAAAAATATAAATTTTTACAACGGCAACCAGATTTCCTAGCAAGAAACCATAAGGAACCCAAAGATAACACTGATACATCCATGGTTGTTACATTGTAGCAACAAATAAGGTAGGTGCTGGAAAATGATGGGTTGTGCCCTGTCTTGCGGCCGTAATGTGCCTGTTGTAGCCAAATCGAGAGAAATATAGGAGTTAATACATAAAAAGGTAAAACCTCCATGACAAGTACATCATTAATCAAATATCCCATAAAAGATAGGAGAAATGGTTTTACCTCATGCTTTTAAGATGAATAATGGCACAAAGAGATAGAAAGGTAGGGTAAAAATGAGAGAAGAAAATATACAAATCCAGTGCCCAACATCTCCCCCCGACTGATGTAGCTGCATGTCCTCATGTAGCTCGTCATCTCCTCAGGTCTGGATTGGACTGACTGTGATTGGAATAAATCTCTGCAAGGTTATATTCTACAGCCATCTCTATTAATGGTGGCTTATATCCCTATATCAAAACAACTTATTTCCACCAGTTGGGTTCAATGTTATAATCAGGAGTATAATGTTCAGCTGGCAGCCATAAAAGGGGAAATCGAAATATCAATCCCATCCATCTAACCCCACAGGTATGAATACATGCCACATAATGTGGCATTCTTTCCAAGGCACGTGCAAAGTTAGGAGCCCCAAATGGTTCTCTTCCCCTGACGACTGAAGAAGACAACATCCATCTTTTTTGACAACTATCCAAGGCTTCCTGACGAAATTTTGTAATATGGCTGACACACAGGTCAGCACACCACTTCTGATTTACTGTCATGTGTTCCTTTCAGTCCTCAATATATAGAAAGGTATAATTTTTATTTTAAATATTTGCGGACTGACCATGCTCTCTTCTTACCATAGATGGTTTTCCGGCTTGATTTTCTTCAAATGTATCCCAGGCCTTTCTCCATTTAATATGATTGATGGTATAGGAGGTGAAAGCCCTTAAATGGATGTCCCTCACAAATGGAAGGGGGTTAAAGGATTGATCATGCTTTAAATAATATCCATGCATGTAGAGCTCACACATTAAATGTTGTCCTATAACATCATGAATTTTTAAAATACGGAGAAATTGAATGGGGTCCTCAATTTCGTACCAAATCTCCTTATATATACTTTCAAGAAAAAGTAAAGAAACTGCTCATAAAGAAATAAGGCATAGCTATGTGCAGGAGGTCTGCAGGCCATTACCTATTGTGCTAGGGAGAACATCTTCTCCTTATCTGTCTTTAGCAACTGAATTTGTTCTTCCAACTCTTCTATCCTAGCCTTCTCTTTGGCCTACTTCAGTCGAGCCTTGTATAACTAATGTATGTACCCTGTAACAAATCCAACAGCCTGCTCTCAAACCCTTGCTGTTTTTTTCTCGTGGTCGCTTGCTGCAGACTGCCATTTCTGAATTTCGGCAGCCAATATGAATTACTAACCTTCAAATAATTCTTAGATTGGGCCAGTCTGGGTAGCCGCAGTGGATACCTCAACCTTAGGCTTTATTGACCTCCATTTTTAGACCTTTACCTTCCTTTTTAAAGGTGACACTTGCTTCTTCAAACTCTGAACTTCTCTTTTCAGTCTCATGGTTTCATTGAATTGCAAATGGTACCTAGTTTTCAGAGGTAACCTTCTTTTATCGCACTGTTCGATCCATTCTTGTTTAACAGCGAATTCAAGTTTTGGACCTATGACAGGCTCAGAAGGTGGTAGGATGCTACCAACATCTTGCCCCAATTCTTTAGTCAAACCCTCTTGGCTTGGTCCCCAACCCACAGGTCCTTCTTCTTCTACATTTCTTCCGGAAACTTTTGCTTCTTGGCCGGCAAATTCATCGACCCTTCTGTGTTTCGATATTTTTACAAGAAATATTTCTTCCTAATGAACCCCCAACTTTTTTTGTTCAGTAGTGTCTAGGCCAACCTTGGCCGTGTCAAAAAATTTTAATACCGGGGGAACAAAAACTTCTTCCACCAACTGTTTAGGTGAGTGAAATCCCCTTACCCCTCTGGGCATCATGGACTGGAACGAAGAACAAGGAACGAATCCTTCATCATCATTCCCAGGTTGGACAAAGACTTCATGCATTACTACCTCAACTGGAGTTGATGTTGATTCTTGTGAAGCAGCGTTGATTCCGTGGCTTTATTCCCTTCTTTCCTCCTGCCCTTCTCTTATCACTTCTTCTTCATGTGTTGGTACTGGTTCTTGTGGAACAGTATAGACCACCCGACTCATTCCTTCTATAGCCTCTTTTTCCCCATAAATCTCCTTCGTTTTCGTAGTTGGTACCAACTCTTGAGGTCCAACATCAATTCCGCAGGTCGACTCCTCTTGTTCCGGCCAAATTGGGGGTGGTTCTTGTGTAACACCCCCAACTGTATCAACATCCATTTTTATCAGGTAAAGTGATGTTGTTTCTTGCGAAACATCATCACTTGCCATTTATCTATCTACAATTCCATCCCTTTGTTCTTCATTGGCAAAGGTTGCCGACTGTATCACAATATCAATTTCTTGCATATTGTCCATAATCCCTTCCTCTGTGGGTTCGTCGAGCGAAGCTGGTTCTTGTGTGACAGCTTTGTCTGTGCAGCTAATCAACTCTTCCATTATGATTTCCTTTTCCATGGATTTTTCTAGTGAGTCTGGTTCTTGTGTGATAGCCTCCTCCTCGTTGATGATTGCTTCCTCCATACTCACTTCTTCAAGTTCCTCCTGATCAGTCATCATCTCCTCTTCCTTGGGTTCTTCCTGATCAATCTCTATTTCCATTTCCTCGGGCTCCTCTTGATTGATTTCTTTTGAAGGTTCCTCTTCCACCTGACTAGCCAGAGAGGCTGGCTCTTCTTCTCTAGCAGTGACCATAGCTGCTACCTCTTCTTCTGAGGATCCACAAAGTTCTTCCCAAGAAACCTGCAGCCTGCTTATTACATGCACGACCAATAATCGCACCAGTCCATGGTTAGAGAGTATTGCCATCATCCGGCGGGAGCGCCGAGCAACCTGTGCCATATGTTGTAGTTTTTTTAATAGAAATAATGGCATGTTTAGGGCATGCTCCTTATTCTATGGAAATTGGAGGTGAAATAGAATTTTAAAATGATAATTGAATAGAGCTGAGGCCTAACCCTTGTAGGTAATGTATTTAATCATGAAGCATGCAACTTCATTCCATGGACACGGTATAGTTTTGTGCTCGTATCCCCTACCCAATTGAACTACACTTTCCCCTTCCTGCAAAATTAATTCAGGAAAATCCAAGAGAGAAACCTTTCGAGCAAACCATTGTTGCCCCTATTGTCTGAGCCCGCTAACCTCTGCAATTAATTCCCCTGTAACAGGCATTTCCAGACCTCTAACCCACGAATTATTCTCATCTAAATTGAGTGTGAATTCCATTGTGATACCTCCATCGAATCCCTGCAATCTATCAAAGTAGACATCCCAACCTGCGTCAACAAAAAATTTCCAAACCTCTGGATTTTTGCGAACTAAAACAATGTTTTCAGGCTCATGCTGCATAGCCAGCCCACCCATACTGTGGAGACTTGTAGCAACACTTCCTGTAGCAACAGACCATTGGGCAAGGTGGTGGATACCGGATTTGGAGGAACAACATAGTGAAAGTGGACAGGTGGTAACAGTAAATATGATTGGTAATTCTAAAAAACCGAGAAAAATCATAAAGGCGTATGGTAAGTGTAACAAAATAGGAATAATAATTACTCATATAGGATAGATGAGACATTTTGTGAATCCCAATAGGTTTAAATGATGGTACCTCATATTGATGTGATCCGTAAGGTGTACCATGAGTGAGATGTCATTCTTAACTTATGGGGTAATTATTACATTGTCCTTAGCATGACGACACCCCCCCCGACTTAAATTTTTGACATCCGCAGCATTAAAATCTTCACATGGGATATTTAATTAAATCAGTATGAGTCACATGGAGGTGTACCTGACGGCCTACCTGGATGATGGGATGGTGTAACAACATCGGTGTAACAGCATCAGTGTAACATCATCGGTGTAACAGCATCCGGTGTAACAACATCAGAGTAACAACATCAGTGTAACAGCATTGGTGTAATAGCATCCGGTGTAACAACATCAGAGTAATAGCAACCAAGTGACAACATCGGAGTAATAGCATCAGAGTAATAACATCGGTGTAATAGCACAGGTGTAACAACATCCGGTGTAATAGCAGCGGAGTGACAACATCGGTGTAGCAACAATATGAGTAGCAGCAACCGAGTAACAACATCCAGTGTAGCAGCATCAAAGTAGCAACAACCAAGTAACAACAACATGAGTAGCAGAAATCAAGTAACAACATCTGGTGTAGCAGAATCGAAGTAACAACAACCAAGTAACAACAACATGAGTAGCAGCAACCGAGTAACAACATCTGGTGTAGCAGCATCGGAGTAGTAGCCACCAAGTTACAGCAACATGAGTAGCAGCAACCGAGTAACGACATCCGGTGTAGCAACATCAGAGGAACAACAACCAATTAACAACAACATGAGTAGCAACAATCGAGTAACAACATCCGGTGTAGCAACATCAGAGTAGCAGCAACCAAGTAACAACAACATGAGTAGCAGCAACCGAGTAATAGCATCTAGTGTAGCAGCATCAGAGTAACAACAACCAAGTAACAACAACATGAGTATTCCTTGATTTTATTTTTACTCCTTAGTCGTAGCTCTTGCAAAAAGACAAGAAAATAGAACAAAATTCTTTATTATTATTATCATTATTTTATTTTTATTTTTATTTTTTCTTACAAGGGTGCAGAGGAAAGATTCTCTAAACTGATAACCTTCAAACCATATTTCTCAGAGAGTTGTTTAATAAAAGCATCCTTAGAGGCCGTCCGGTGGTATAATCTCAAGCGATCTCTATTGACTATAAAGGAGGTATGTGTATCGTCAATTGTGACTAGCCTAACTGTTCCATTATCAAATGCAGCATTCACCTCATAAGGTCCCATCCATCGAGTGAAAATATTTCCCTTAAAATCCTTAAAACGAGAGTCATAAAGTAGTGCCCAATCTCCACTTTGAAACACCTTATTTCTAATAAATTTATCGTGCCATTTCGTCCTCTGCTGCTAAATAGCAGTATTTTGCTGGACAGCCATTGAACGTATTTCATCAAGTTCATTGAGCTGAGCCAGTCAGTGCTTCTGGGAATCTTATAGATAGAAACCGACTTCCAGGGCTATTCTGAGTGTGCTTATTTCAAATTCAATTGGAAACAATGGAGATTTCCCATAAGCCAACTCGAATGGTGAAAACCCAGGTGTATTCCACCATTTTGTTCTGTATGCCACAATTTTTTTCAAAATATTTTCTAATGTCTTATTTGTGCTTTCCATTTGTCCATTCGCCTGGGGATGGCATGGAGATGTCACTCTATGCTTGACCCCATTTTTTTGCATAAGGTTTGCTATCTTGTGCGATGTGAATTGTGCTCCTCCATCTGAAACAACTTCTCTTGGAGTACCATATCAAGCAAAAATTTCTTCAAATAGAAAATATGAGACTACCTGCTCTGTTGCTTTTGCAACTGCTTTGGCTTCCACCCACTTAGTAACATAATCAGTACAAACCAAGATGTGAAATTTCTGCTGGGAGGGTGGGTTAAAGGGTACAACGAAGTCAATAGCCCATTTCTTGAAAGGTTCGAGAACTAGTTGTGCCTGTAAAGGCATTTCATCTGTTTTACTGGGTTGCCCCATACGTTGGCAACTATCACACCTCCTGACACCAGTAATATCGCATTTGTAGCACCTTATTGCCTATTGTTTTGTCCGCGAAATGACATCCATAAGGGCCATCATGGGAGGCTTTCAATATTTCATATATATCATCTTCAGACATGTAGCGTCGAATCTGCTTATCTTCTCCTGTATGAAAAAGGTACTGTGCCATCCAAGGATATCAGGCACTATGATGAATAATATTTCGTTGTTCCCTATATGACAAATGAGGAGGCACTTTCCCTGTAGCAAGATAGTTAGAATATCTGCATACCACAGAGGTTTAGTAGAGACTCCAAAAAGATGTTCATCAGGGAAAATGTCTTCTATTGGTGTGCATTCATCATTGTTATCCATTCTAGATAGGAAATCAGCTACTACATTATCTTTTCCTCGCTTATCTACTATTGTAATATCAAATTCTTGAATAAATAGTAACCATCTCGTAACATGGCCAGGAGTAATGGTTTTATTCATAAAATACCTCATTACTGCGTGATCAATATGGACAATAGTAGAATTCCCGGTGATGTAGTGTCGGAACTTATTGATGGCATAAATTATAGCCAAGAATTCTTTTTCTGTCACCGTATAATTTAATTTAGCAGGAATTAGATTCTTGCTAACATAATGAATTTCATATGGTGTTTTTTCTACTTGCTGTCCTAAAACTACCCCTACTGTTGTCTGAGAAGCATCAATATGTATGTGAAATGGTAATTCCCAATCAGGTCCTCGAAGGATTGGGGCCGTACACACCAGCCCTTTAATTTTCGTGAAAGCTGTTTCGCAACCTTTGGTCCACAAAAACTCTTCATATTTTGTTAGCAATTGAAATAATTGACATGCTATTTTAGTAAAATTTTCTATAAAGCACCTATAATAACCAGCACAATCAAGAAAGCTACGTGACTATGTGGGTGTTTTGGGTACCAGAAAATGTAATATTACCTCTACTTTAGCTGGATCAACTTGAATTCTAGCGGCTGAGAGCAAATGTCCCAGTACTATTCCTTCTTCCCTCATCATATGGAATTTGACTGTACTCAATGATACATGGGTTTGTTTATATCTTTTGAGTACCTTTTCCAAATTTTCCAATCCCTCTTTAAATGAATTCCCATATGGAGTAAAATCATCCATATAGATTTCAACACTATCATTGACCAAATTAGAAAAAATTCCCAAGATTGCCCTCTGGAAGGTAGCAGGAGCGTTACACAGGCCAAATGGAAGGACCCTATATGCGAAGGTTCCCCATGGGCATGTGAAATTTGTCTTATCCTGGTCTTTCGAGGCTATCCAGATCTAGTTATATCCGTTGAATCCATCTACGAAGGAGAAGAACTTATTTCCAGCCAAGGTGTCCAGGACTTGGTCAATGAATGGAAAAGGAAAATGGTCTTTTTGAGTTGCCTTATTTAATTCCTTGTAATCTACACAGATCCACCATTTACCACTCTTTTTGGGAATGATAACTAGCAGGGATACCCATTTGCTATCTGAGATGGGATAAATGAATCCTACATCCAAAATTTTTTGTAATTCTTCTTTAACAATGTTTTTGAGAGCACGATTCATCCTCTGTTGAGGCTGTCTTACAGGGCGGAAATATTCCTTAATGTAGATATGATGAGTGCATAGACTAGCAGGGATACCTTTCATGTCGGTATAATCCCAGGCGAAAGCTTCCTGATGTTATTGAAGGACTTTCAAAAGCTGTTTGGTATGGGATTCAGAGAGATTCAGGTTTATATTCAGTGTTTTCCCTGGTTCAATCTCGATTGGAGTACTATCATGGAATGGGGTCACAAGAATGTCTTCTATGTCATATTCCGGTTTGATGTTTTCTTGTGTCTCACAGCCCATAGTAGATTCTAGAATATATTGAGTTCGATCAGGAGCAAAAATGGAATCATTAATGAAGGCATTAATGGCATCATCTTCTGTCTCTGTTTTAAATCGAAGGGCCTGGCCGATAGTGAGAATTGGTCTAACATCTTCATTTTCAAGTTTAGTATCTTCTGCAGGTAGAAATTTCTGACTCATTAATGATTTTTTAGATGGGCTTGGCTTTGCAGGGGAATAAAGCTTGAGGTCCTTTGTAACTGTCCCATTTGATATAATCATATGTCCGGACCGACATCCTATATAAGCATCTGCAGTTGCCAACCAGGGTCTTCCTAGGATCAATGGGTGACCACCTACCAAAGATCGAGTCTGTAATATAAAGAGGTCCACAGGGTAATGCCATGAGTCTACTGAAATGATCACATCCTCTAATTTCCCTACTGGTTTAATTGTGGATCTGTCTACAAGTTCTAGGATAGTAGGCGTTGATTTAATGTTTCCAAGTCCTAATGTGTTCATTGTTTTAGCAGTGATAATGTTAATGGCTTCTCCCAAATCCACCAGTACATTTGGGATTTCAATCCCATTAATTTTTACTATTAGAATCTGGTTCCCAGGATCTCCATATTTTACAGGCATGATTTTTCCTAACATAATATCAGACAGTCTGCCCATTACATGCACAGTTAATGGATCCTTAGGATTTTTACTTGGTTTATTTGAGCAGTATTATTTTAAAGTATTTTCATAAATAGGTACATCCCTCATAGCTTGTAATTGCGGTATCTTAACAAAAGGATTCTCTAGTTCCCTTAGAAAATCAAATTTTGCTTGAGGTTTTGGTTTTCTCAAGGTCAATCTTTCAGGATATGGAGGAAATTTTAAATGACCTTGATTAGAAATAGCTCGGGGAGGTGTCTGGTTTATTATGTTCTGATCTACATTCTCCCTCACTGTTCTTTGTTCTGGTTCTGTATTTTCACTGTCAAGTTGTTCTGTAATAATGGGTGAAGTAGGTTCATCTACTACCCGGCCATATCGTAGATTTATCTCATTGAGACCTATGGTAGAAATGTTGTAGGATGGAAGGTTTAGTGTTTCCTTTTTTTGAACCCCTTTGTTATTTGGATTTGGCTTGGGCTAGAGAGGAAGCTGAGGTCTAATGGCTGGGTTTCCTGGGGGCACATTGGAAGGAACTTGAAGTTGTTGCTGAGGCATAGTCCGAGGAAACTGTCCAATGGGAGGAGTTCAATGCCAAGTCTGATTCCATGAAGGATTCAGACTGGCTTGAGGAACCCATTGCTGCCAAGGGGGATACTGGTATTGAGGCCACATGGCTAAAAATGGTGCAGATTGTGGACCCATACTAAAATTCTGAAAATACTGGGATAAGTCCTAGAACATACCTGGATTCACCATTGGTGGTTGAGGTTGCCATGGCTTTTTATATCCCATGAAATATAGCTGGTCCATTGTGATCTCCTTGCTTGCTCCTTGGAAAACCGCTTTCAGCCTGGGAAAGGAGCGACACGCACTGGTCGCGTGAGTCTATTCGCAGATTGTGTAGGCTTCCACCGTGTTTAGTGTGCATTCCTTCAAAGGGTGTTTCTTTCTACATTGAGGGCAGAATATGCCCATGGTTTTCTCTAGCTCCATCTGCTTCTGTTTTGCCTGTAGAGAGTCCATTTGGGCTTATAGCATACTCAGGATATCGGTCCTCAGATTATCTAACAGATTCCCAATATTTGCTTTTGTGACCCCTCCACCGGAGGTCTTTAACGACCAAATACCTTGTCCACTTCTTGCAGCCCCCCTTGAACATTTGTTACAATAAACACAGATAGTTTCGAAGTTCTCTTTTGAAATATCTCCTTTACCCACTATATTCAGGAGTAGCAGAGATTCTTCTCTGAGTGCTCTAAGAAGAATGATTTTTAAAATGTCCTTATCCAAGTCACTATGTCCAGACCTCTGTAGTATGTATTTAAATCGTTCTACATAGTCCTCCATATTTTCATCTTTCTTCCATGAAAATTTAAATATTTCCTCCTTGATGTCATGAGACTTGAAATAATCTTGATATTTTTCCAGGAAAGCTTTCTTCATTTCATCCCATGAAGTAATCATGCTCCCCCCTAAACCCATAAACCATCTCAGGGTTGTCCCCTTTAGGGTAGCAGGGAATATTTTCAATTTCTGAGCATCATTCATGTAGTCATAACCTTGAAAAAAAATATCAAATTCAAAAAGGAACGTGTCAGGGTCCTCCGAAGAGAGCCCATGCAAACTAGGCAAGGTTGTCAAAGGTATGGGTCTCATTGGTGCATCACCTGTAACATTTCCTATAGGAAAATTAGTGGATGAACTTATAGGTGCCATAAATACCTTCCAATACTCACTTGGAATTTCAGTTGGTTTCGCAGCCGGTATCTAGAGTGATTCAACCGAAGATGGTCGCACTGCACTAAACTGGTCCCTTAGTGACTCACAGTCCTTAAAAAATTCATTTACCAGATCAGAGTCTCCTAACTCAGCAACAGGAATTTTCACAGTGCTGCCTTGGTCTCTTGGGGATGAAAATCCTTTTGGAGGTCCTTCTTCCAACTTAGAGTTGCTCAATTCTTCTGATCCCTTACTTGCCACTTCTTCCCCTTCTGCTGTTGATAAGGATTTCTCTTCGAATGGTACCCTGTTTATTAAATCTTCTGTTGTAGAACAAACATCTTCTGGTACCATGGATGGCGCTGGTTGTTCCACAGACTGTCCTTCAGACTTCGTCTGAACCCTAACCCTAGCAGCAGCACAGGATGATGTCTCAGATCTAGATTTTTCAATAATTTCCTGAATATATGTCTTCCTCCCCAAATCCTTCTCTTTCTTTGGGGGTCTTCCTCTACCCCTCTTGTTCGGATCTTTGTTCATACAAATGATGGAAACGGTTCATTAAAAGAAATCAATAAATAGCTCAGGACCCGAAGTAGGAAAAATAACTTCCTCCCCAGGACGAGAGAGGAGATTCACAAGAAATAAAACAAAATAACAAAAGAAAATAAATCAGAGTTCAGGACCTAGAGCAGAGTAATAACATACCCTCCCCAGGATGAGAAATTGGCCCCTAGAAAGAAAAATAGGAAAAATAAAAAACAACAGGAAAGAAAAACTGAACTACGCCCAGGACTTAGGGCATGATTTTATAAAACACTTTCCCTAAGACGAGGGTTAAATTTTTTTTTAACAGAAAACAAAATGATACAAGAAATAGAAAAGAATGAAAGCAAAAAGAAAATACAAATCACTTACACTCAGGACTTGAAGTTGGGAAATAGATTCCCACCTCAAGACGAGAGATCGACTCTGAGATCTACTGCAGATCCTGTTCTTGCACCTGTTAGCCTTCCCCGGCAATGGTGCCAAAATGTTGGTGTCCGGATATGAACCAGATTCAATATTTTTTCCACGTAAATTATCAACCCGAGGGCATTAGTTATTTCAAGACTAACGGAAAAGTATATGCAGATACAAGAATTGTGGTCTGTTGTGAATCACAGGTTTAATCTATAACACAAATATCATTATAACAGCAATAAATCAACTACAGAAATAAAAGAGCATCCACAGCAATTAACATAACTATAATAGCAATTAAAGAGTCACAAAAAACACAGTACTGAAATAAAAGCAAGAATAACGTAGCACCTGATCACAAGAGTGGGCCCAAGTCTTGGATCATGGCTGCGGAAACTCAAGTGTTACAGGAGAAACAGCGAGCTGTTGTGTAGCGATTAATAAAAAGAAGATTAATTACAAGATCTGTATCTGTGTAAGGGTATCTCGATTCACAACTGGTAGGCTTCTTTATACCATAACCCTGAGATTCCCTAGTTTCTCCCAACAATTCCATTGTTACAAAAATATACATTGTTACAATGGCAACCAAATTGCCCAGCAAGAAATCGTAAGAAACCCAAATATAACGCTGATACATCCATGGTTGTTACGTTGTAGCAACAAATAAGGGAGGTGCTGGAAAATGATGGGTTGTGCCCTATCTTGCGGCTGTAACGCGCCTATTGTAGCCAAATCTGGAGAAATATAGGAGTTAATACATAAAAAGGTAAAACCTCCATGGAAAGTACATCATTAATCAAATATCCCATAAAAGATAGGAGAAAGGGTTTTACCTCATGCTTTTAAGATGAATAATGGAACAAAGAGATAGAAAGCTAGGGTAAAAATGAAAGAATAAATTATAAAAATCCGGTGCCCAGCAAGTTGTTTAAAATTAATATAATACAATGCTCTTATTTGAATTCTAGATGGAGCAATGAGTAGTATGTATCCATTTTCCTCTGTTATCAGTAATATCTTTTTATGTATAATCATCTGTCATACTATGTTGCTGTAAAGGTCCATGTAATGTATTTGCTGGTAGTCTGCAATTTTATTCATGAATTCATGTTTGCATCATGCTGAGGTGTTAAAAATAATGTATTAAGCTTGTTGCATTCCCTTAATTTGCGCTCTACGAACCTCTGTTGTTTCCCATATCTCATTCATATATGCTTCCTCTGAGGTCATCGAGGGACATATTCTTAAATCTCTTAATCCTATCTCTTGTGGGTTCATTCTCTATTCTTCCTCACCACCTCTGCACATTTTAAACCTTCTACTCATTGTTTTATACTTGGCCCAAGTAAAATCCATTAGCCTCACAGCCTCCTCAGCCCTTTCACTATTTGGGGAATTCACATGAATTGAACTCAAATGGTCCTCTCTATTCTTGAACCAATAAAACCATTATTCTCTTGTCCCATATTCTGTCAGAGGTATTTATACAATTTCCCACATTTAACCTCTAATTTTAAGATGTCCTAGGCACTGGTATTTTGCAACTTAAGGTTGTATTTAGGAGCTACAACATCTTTTCAGCACCGTTGTCGGGTATACGTATTAGAAAACCTTTTCCCTGAGATATGATATTATCTTCACCCTTCAATCATGTGAGCACAAAGGGTTGAGAGTTGCATTTCCCTCACCTTGGTGACTCCACTGTTATTAAAGTTGAAATCAAGTGTAATCCTGGATTAAACCAAGCCCCATATATGATCGGATACTTCTCAGCAGAAAAAATCTCTTGTATCTGATCATGAAAAGATTATATTTAAGAAAATCTAGAGGGAGAAGTAGCCCATCCATGCTGACCCACCCTCATTTTCTCTAAAATATTCACCTTCCTCTTCTCAGAGAGCTAATATCTATGGTCCTGGCTCCACAACCCGCCTACTTGAGTATGCTCCAAAAACCTCTGCTTTAGCCAGTTTATACATAAGAAACGAAGCCGAATCCACTGATACTTCTTTACCCCCCTTGCACCCTACTCTAGAAGCTGAAGAATTCAAAGAAGTTACAACACTTCAAAGCTCATTACACACAAATATCCAAACCTCTATTCAGCATATAACCGTTGTACCACCACCACCCCTCATGGTTGTACCTGGATTCGTGATAAAAAAATATGCTCCATTGGCTTTACCTAAATTATTGCATGACATGCCCCAACATTACCTAAATCTCTTGCCTTGGTTCACTGGGGAAGATAAGACTTCTGCACTGAAACATATTGAAGACTTATGCGCCTTTGCTGAGAATGTGAATGTGGAGCACCTAGATGTGGTGTTTAGTCTTTTCGTCTAATCCTTGGATGGAGAGGCTCAAAAGTGGTTCAAATATCTAGATAATAATGCAGTCACCACTTGGGAAGAAATGGAGAATTTATTCACACTAAAATGGGGAGAGAAGAGGGAGCATGGATATGTCCTCATAGAGTTCAACACTCTTAAAAAGAGACAAAATGAGGATGTAATAGAATTTATAAAGAGGTTCAATAAAGCCTCCCCAAGCAGCTTCTAAGGTGGTCTTTGCAAGAGATTTTGAACCAGAGTTTGGGTTCACCCTAAGAGAAAGAAAGTCTACATCTCTAGATCAGATTCATACTGATGCACTGGAGGTAGAAGAAAACTTTTCTTCTACTAGTAAATTCAAAGGCAAGATAGAGCATGAAGCTAGAATAAGGGTTAGGGAGGAGGATTCTACCTCTAATCAATAAAGGGAGTCACAGGAGTATAGAATTGAAGAGATGAATAAGCTGGTAAAGAATCTCTCAAATAAGCTGGTGAAGCTTAAATTGGAGGTCAAGAATTACCCTCCTCATCCTAACCAAATGATCCCAAACCATGGGTTTAATCCCTAGCACCGAAAGCCCCCTCTACAGTTGTTGCAGTGAGAAAGAAAAGAGTAGCAAGATCACATCCAACCTCCTCTATACTTGGAAGGGGAAATGAAGGTATAGGCTGAGGAAGTCACAGATAGTCAAGATGATCAATTCCTTGCTTACTCATAGGATGAGGAAGATGAAATCACCCTACAAGAAACACAAAAAGAGAAGGAATTCCCCTTAGAGGATTGAGATATTGACAATTACTGCAAGCAGTTTGTGGATTTCATGCAAGCTCAACTCCACAGGAAGTATGATCTCAGGTCCTCTAGGAAGCGAACCCGAGTGTAGGAACAAGATGAATAGCCAACATCAAGAGAGCAGACCACTTCTAGTTCTTCCAGTAAGGGGAAAAAACGTCTAGAAGAGTATGTCCATCCTAAATCCTATGCACCCACCTCCTCGAAATGGGGCTCTGATCCTCCCCAAAATGAGAGATCCACAGCTACGCCCTTGAAATTGCCCGATCCTTCTAAAGAGAAGTTCAAAGAAGCTATCACAGAAAAATATCCCACAACCTTTAGCATCCAGAAAGAATTAGAAAAGGTCAACATCCCAGTCCCCTTGATTGAGCTCCTAAAACAACCCTCGTACAGGTCCCAAGTCTCTTAATTAATGTTGCCCCAATGCGTTGGCCCTCTCCCTGACAGCTTCAATCTCCAAGAAGAAAAACCCATGGTAATCTTTGGACCTCATGTAGAAGAGTTGGATTCAGCCACTCCTCCATTCTATGTGACTCTAGTTATACATGACCTGTTATTGCACAACTACATGCTATATTCCGGGGCTTCACATAATTTGTTGCCATTGTCTATCATGGAGCAGTTGGGGTTGCATATCACCAATCCATATAAAGATATGTATTTTTTGATTCCAAGAGGGTGAAATTCTTGGGCATGATAAAATATCTGGTAGTAAATTTAGCCTAGATTTCAACCAAAAGTGTGGTAATGGACATTGTTGTGGCCGATATCCCAACTCGATTTGGAATGTTGCTGTCCAGATTTGAGGGTACCAAAATTGGAGGACCCATAAAACTTGACCTCACCTATGCCACTATTCCATTTTTTGGTGGGGAGGAAAGAGGATTATATCTTGAGTCTAGATTCATGAAGATGGTCACCAAAGCTAATGGTTCCATGAATTTTCCAGTATATACTAAAGAGGGAAAATTCTCTTGTCTTATGCTCGAGGAGGGTGAAAAATTCTTGCAAGAAATGAAGATTTGTCCTATAATCCAGGAAAATCTTATGAGAAGAGGGGAAAAAAAAATATGGACCTTGCAATTTGATGGAGCTTATTGACGGGAAGGAAATGGGGCCATGATACTCTTGATATCACCAGTAGGATGCTTGGTTCCCCTCTCCTTTAAGTTGGAATTTGAAGCCACAAATAATGTGGATGATTATGAAGCCCTGCTGTTGGGGTTACAGATAGCATGGAACATGAACATACAAAACCTCAAGGTCCTTAGAGATTCAGAGCTTGTAGTGAGACAAGTCAGGAGCCAATGCCAAACTAAACACCTGCAACTCAGAGCCTATAGGAATGAGGTATGGGATTTAGTTGAGAAATTCTTTTCTGATTTCAACATTCAGTTCATGCTGAGGGAAAATAACAAAATGGTAGACTCACTAGCTGTGGCTTCTAGTAATTTACTCCCCCGCAGAATCCTTTTCTCAGATATGAGGTTGAAATGTGATACCGCCCCTCCATTACAGACAACATAAATCATTGGAAATTCCTTGAAGATGAAGAGCAGGTCTATCGTTTTATGGAAACAGTGGGCGAGTTCTCAAATATGGTGATCAATTCAGCCCTAGAGGATGACAGTGAGGAGCCAAAAACTAGATGGGAAGAGACACTGGTAGGGCACCGTGTTCTGCAATTAAAGGGAAATGTCATCCCTATGGGCCTTGTGCCATTGGAGAGACTTTTTTATAAGAATGATATACCAGTGAATCCCATCAACTTACCCTTGACGAGCCTATTAGGGACATGCAAATTGGGACAAAAGAAGATCAAAAGGTGGTAAATTTGTCGAAATGGGTCCCCGAAGAATACCAAGAGCAGTACCTCAGGTTGTCTCAGTCATATAGTGATGTCTCTACCTCGTCATACTAGGATCTGAAGACTTTTGATATTGATATTATACATCACAAGATACTACCCAAAGAGGACACCAAGCTTCACAAGAAAAAGCTGAGACAGATAAATCCCCTTCTTCTCCCAGCCATTAAGAAGGAAATAAAGAAGTTGTTGCAAGCCAAGATCATTTTCCCTCTAAGGTACTCTGAATGGGTGGCGAACTTGGTACCTTTCAGAAAGAAGAAAGGTGAAATCAGGCTCTGCATGGATTTCCGAAATCTAAACAGAGTCTCACTCAAAGATAATTATCCCCTCCCAAAGTAGGACCACATCTTAGAAATGGTGGTGGGATCCTCCCACATGTCTATGATGGATGGCTTCTAGGGATATAATCAGGTAGCAATGCTCCCAGAAGACCAAAAGAAGATGGTGTTCACTATGCCTTGGGGAACCTTCATGTACGCCCGAATGCCCTTTGTCCTGATAAACGTTGATGCCACATTTGAGTGGGCGATGGAAATTGCTTTCATAGGAGAGAAATACAAGTTTGTGGTGATCTACCTGGATGACATCACCATATTTTCAAAGGATGATGCTGAACATATAGAGCACCTTCGTTGAACCTTTAATAAATAACATAGGTAAGGCCTGTCTCTGAACCCTCAAAAATCCATGTTTGCCTTGGAGGAAGGAAAGTTACTAGGGCTGATAGTAACTAAGGAGGGAGTAAAGATCGACCTAAAGCGGGTAGAGGTGATAAACGACATTCCCCTACCTAGAAACAAAAAGGAAGTACAGGTTTTCTTGGGAAGAATAAATTTCCTAAGAAGGTTTATTCCCAACTATGTTGAGATTGTCTGAAACATCACCGATATGCTGAAGAAGAATAGTGAAGTTAGATGGACCCCTAATTCCAGGGACTCTTTCAATAGGGTCAAACAGGCCTTTGCACAAGCTCTAGTGCTCGTAGGTCTAGATTATGGGAAGTCGTTCATGATTTTCTCCTTCGCCTCTCCTCACACAATAGCTACAATACTTTTACAGAAAAATGTCGGTGCGCATGAACAACCCATTACATTCTTTATTTAAGTATTGTGAGACGTTGAATTGAAATATGATATCCTAGATAAGGAAGATTATGCTCTGGTAAAATCCATGAAGGCATCCTGAGTGTACGTGTTACAATCAGCCATAACAGCCTATGTACCCATTGTAGAAGTGACGGATATTCTGGTACAAGGTGACAGTGAAGGGAAGAGGGGAAAATGGATAGCCAAGATCCACGAGTACAAGCTGGAGATAAAGACTAATAAACTCATCAAAGGCCAGGGGCTAGAAAAAATCCTATGTGAATCCAACTGTCAAGCTCTGGGAATAAATTTGTCTATGACTGGAGGAGAATGATGCAGGGCTAGCCTACCATACCCAGAATCTTTATCCACATCTCTGCATATACAAATGCATCATCATAACCGCCCAATAAAACTTCAATCTAGGACAATTTTCACCCACTGGAAATCTCAACTATTATGCAGAAGCTTTATCTTTCAATTCTTGGAAAATTTACAAGTTATCATTTGAATGCGGAAACATTTAAATCATATGTTTCAAAACCATAAACCCAATAATTTAAACTCTTCATGGGATTAAATTTCAAGCTTCAATGTCATCTCAACACACTCAATCCAACATCAGTCCCACACTTCAAATAGCATTGAAACTCACCTCACACATTCAGACCAAATGCCAATAGGAATGATTGACATTAATTATATCGGCCTTTCGCCTTGTTAAACCTTAATTGATTTTGACATTGTTTAATCCATGTATAAAAAACATCTTTTTAATACATCGCTTCAGCATTTGATTCAACCCCATACGGAATAACATTACCCACAGGAATTTACAAGAACGTGCTTACCTTTAGTTATACCAAAACAACATATGTAAAATAATGTGGGAAAATAAATGGTCACATATCAGAATCAAACCAGAACCCAGCAAGGTTCGACTTCTCCATTTAACCTCTCACCGCCAGGCTATTTTCCAGCAATACACTTCACCGATTTTTCCAGCATAACTCGGAATAAGTTGAATAGCATTTCTTCCCTGCAATTTCAAATGTCAATTCACAAGTTTAAGCCATGCATTCCCTTTACCATTCAACGCTTCTCAATCTTCCCAACCTGTTCTTCAAAATGAAATGCAGCCTTTTAATTCCTAATGCTGGGTTTGACATTGCCACGATTCAGTTTTTATATAAAATCGATATTGATTTACTAAGAGCCAATGCCCAATTAATTCCATCCATAGTTTTGTCCAGAACGTGCTTCAACCAATAGTAATTTCAGCAATTGATTACACCTGTGGCTTCAACGCACTAATCGAATAGCAATCACTGCCATAGATTACATTCAATAGAACTAGTTCAGCAATTTAATGCATCCCATAATCGAAATTCATTTATTTGTGTCTTGAAATCTTCATACCAGTTCTATGTGTATTCAGCGTTTCAATTACAACATAAACCCAGCATTCACAACAGTCCAATTAATTTTCACCAAAATGTGTGCGCCTCCATGAATTCGACTTTCCAACTCGATATGCCGAAGCCACTCATTTGCCACGCTGTTCAAACTATGTCACTGCTATTGAAACATAACAATTTTTTAATTGAATTCCAACAGAGTTTTAAAACATAGCTCTGCGCCCTCCTACATTCAATTCCCAATTTCCACTGTGCTACATATCAACCAATCTGATTTTAAAATTGAGTTCCTTATTTGACACAAATAAGCTCATGCATGGATTTATTCAACACAATTAACAATTTTTATATTAATATCCATTCTTTCAGCTTGGGCGCATAAATCGATCTTACAATTTCTTTTGATTACACACTTCCTTTGGTCAATCTTTCCAATGATAAATACCTCAATCATATATATACATTTAACCAGAAATACATATAACATTCACAATCAATCAACCAATGTATATATAATCTGAAACCAAAACAAATTACTTACAAACTCTTGTTGGCCAGATATTCCAGATCTGTGGCCCTTTACAATCGCCCGAAGGCTTGCAAGTAGAAACCTGCTTTCTACTCACACCCTCACTCTCTCTTCAACCATTCAAGTGTATTTTTCTTCACAAAAACCACTCCTATTTATACACAAATAATGCATTTAATTCACTCAAAATATCTCTCCACCTAATCCTCAACTAATCCCATACATAGAAATCCTAATCCCAAATTTTGCTCCTAAACTATTTCTCTCATATCCTTTTATTTATTAAAAAAATATTTACATAATCCTCACTTTTCATAATTATCTCCTATTTTATTAAAAATAACAAATTAATTAATAAAATATTAAAAATTGTCACACCCCCTTGTCTAACATATTTACAAATAAAAAATGCCCTTGATGCTCCTGCGGATTACTCATACACAAGAGGACACAGGCGTGAACCAGGAGTAGAATCTTCTGGCTGAAACATGTCAAGTACCTCCTATCCTCATGGTATAAATATATAGTGGAATATCTTTTAACACTGAGGTGTCCCCCTCACTATGATAAAACCAAGTATCGCACTTTAAGAGTGAGGTCTCAAAAGTACATTGTGGCAGATGAGCGACTATATTGGAGAGACCTGGTGTGAATATTATTATATTGTTTGGAAAAGCAATAATTTGACCACATGATGACCGAGTTCCACGAAGGGATATGTGGCAGGCATTATAGTTGGTGATCCACTGCACACAAGATCCTGAAGGCAGGGTTCTTTTGGCCTAAGTTGTTTGGCGATGTATATGCCTGAGTCCGAGCCTGCGAGAAGTGCCAGGGGTTCACTCAAAAAAAAGGTAGGCACCCCTACCATTAATTCCAGTGCCTGTTGAGGAACCTTTTAAACAATGGGGGATTGACTTCGTAGAAGAGATTCACCCTACGTCTAACAATCAACATCAATGGATCCACATTTCTACATATTACTTCATCAAGTGGGTAGAGGCTATGCCCGCAAGAAATGTTAAAAATTTGGTGGTGATCAAGTTCCTGGAGGAGAAAATTATAGCTAGGTTCAGACAAAAATCATTACAGATAATTCCCAGGCTTTCAAGTCAGCTAAATTTGTTAATTTTTGTCAGCGTTATAACATCTTGCTGGGCCACTCCACTGCGTACTACCCATAGGGGAATGTGCTGGCAGAATCATCTAACAAGACACTAGTGAGGATCTTGAAGAAGACCATCAACGAAAATCAAAATAATTGGCATTCCCAGCTCAAGTTCGCACTCTAGGAAAATTGCATCACCGCGAAAAGATCCATAGGAAAGTCCCCTTATGAGCTAGTGTATGGTAGGGCCACAATATTCCCTATTCAACTTGTGTTACCTGTGGCCTGATTCTTACAAGAAATTAAGGAGGAGCCAAACGACCTTATCCAAATAATGACTCAATTGGTGGAGTTGAATGAAACCCGGGAGCAGGTAAGCCTCAGACTGGCAGAATATAAAGAAAAAATGAAAGGCTTATTTGACCAAAGAGCTAAAGATAGAGAAATCTAGGTAGGGGATTTGGTGCTACGATGGGATGTCAGGAGAGCGAACAAAGGGAAACATGGGAAATGAGACCCCCTCTAGTTTGGTCCTTTCATGGTGGTAGAGGTAAAAGGAAACAATACTTTTTCCCTAGAGAACTTAGAAGGAGATATACTTGAGGCGCCCGTGAATGGGCAGTTCCTCAAGTTTTATTTTCATCACTAACGAGAGATAATCCAACTCATTGTATATATAATCCCACTATCTATACTCCATTTTGTTTACGTTCCTCCCATTTCATCTTTCATTTCATCTTCCATTTTTGCGTCCACTTGATTGCTGGTATAAAAATTTGTCTAATCAATATGTATTTGTGACTCCATGGGCCCAATAAAGCATAGGCATTCAGGGTATGTAGGTCCTTAATGCACTTAGAACAACACGTCTTCCCCAAATTGATCCAATGTTGTCCTACGATCGCACATAACATGGAGAAGTGGTCCCTATAGGGAAATCACAGGGCAGAGGTAGTGAAACAATTATCATTCGCGAAGACAAAGGCAACAGAGAAATAATTAAGCCTAGAAAAACAACAAGGGAGCAGTGAGGACCATTGATCCAAGCATCGGTCAATGACGAAGATTAAAATCGCAGTCCAAGAGCGCAAGTGTTGCAAGATAGGCGCAAAGGGTAAAAGTTAAAAGTGTCGAAGTGCGATGTGCAATGGTAGTGGGACCCAGCCACCCACCACACCCCTTTTCATTTCATTTCCCTTAAAAATCGTTAAACCTTACCCTTATTCTGGTTTTCTTCTTTCTTTCTATTTTACCTTTTTCGTCACTATATCACTCCACTTACCTCCACCTTTCTGATTCCTTGATTGGGTTAAAGTGGGGCCACTCTCCCTGACATGCGACCCTTTCCCCCACCATCCATCACATTTCGAGAATTATAACTTTTTCCATTCTGCCAACCCTTAAAACATGCGATCACTTGTTTGTGATATATTGCATCACACTTTTTATAACTTACCTTCAAGCACCTTACTATGTATTTTTTATTTTGTTTAAATCGTGATGCAATGGCCCCACTAGAAAATTTTTGAATTCCCCATAATACGTCGCTAGAATACATAGATATATCATATATACTGTGAAACCTCATAAACCTTACCTTACCACAGAAACCTTTCACCACTTTATAACTACGTCGATGTAGTGGGTTCCATCTCCATCTTGCCACATCATCCTCCATCAGCTCAAATCGCACTTCGCTGGTTTTAGCATTTACCACATTTCCCTAAACTCTAAATTCTGCGATGTGCGGTAAACCATAAAGGCTATGAAAGGGTGGGTATACTCCGCATCTTTTATATTTCCAACCTTCAAGGTTTATAAAATAAATCTTAAAGCTTGCGACAGATTTAGTGCGATGTTTTAATTCTCTTAGTGCATAAGTAATTGCTCAATTGTACACTCAGTTTAGTAGCATACAGATTTCATAGATATGGGCTTTCCACCATAAATGATCAAGCACCATAGACCCTCAAGGAAACCCTATATACAATAAGTTCTAAGATGAAAGTAGGGTTCTGGAATTTTGGAAGAATTTTGCTGTAGTTTTGTATGATTGTGCTCCCTGTGCTTTAAGATACATATTTGGGAGAGTTGTTTGAACTTAATATAATAAAACGTTGTTATTTGGATTCCAGATGGAGCAATGAGTAGTATGTATCCATTTTCATGTGTTATCAGTAATCTCTTTTTATGTATAATCATCTGTCATACTATGCTGCTTTGAAGGTCCGTGTAATGTAGCTGTTGGTAGTCTACAATTTTGTTCATGGATTCGTGTTTGCATAACGCTCAGGTGTTAACACTCATGTATTAAGCTTTCCGCACTCCCTTAATTTGTGCTCTAAGAACCTCTGTTGTTGCCCATATCTCATTCATATCCGCTTCCTCTGAGGTCTCTGGGGGACAGATTTTTAAATCTCTTAAGCCTGTCTCTTGTGGGTTCATTCTCCATTCTTCCTCATCGCGTCTGCAAATTTTAAAGCTTATGCTCGTTGTTTTATACTTGGCCCAACTAAAATCCATCATCCTCACAGCCTCCTGAGCCTTCTCACTATTTGGGGAATTCACATGAATCAGGCTCAAATGGTCTTCTCTCTTCTTGAACAATCAAAACCATTGTTCTCTTGACCCATATTCTCAAAGGAATTTATACAACCGCCTAATTTTACCTATGATTTTAAGATGTCCAATCGGTATTTTAAAAATCACAAATCAAGGATGTCTCTAGGAGCTACAAGACTCTTCATCTTCAAATATAGCATTCTACAAAGGGGGCTACACTTTTTCATCATCAACATCTCTTCTTTCTCGCTACGAAATTTGAGGAACATTAGGTCTTCTAAATTGATGCCTATTAGGATGATCAAATGAAACATTTCTAGTAGTAGCTGGTCTTGCTTCAATCTTGATCTTGGACATCTCAGTAGTTAATGACTTAACCATCTTGGTCAGCTGTTCTATCTTAGGATCTATGTCATAAGTTCCTGGAGTTGAAACTTCAGCTTTTTGCCTTCTTTTTTCTATGTCAATCCCTCCTCTGAGCCTATCAGTTGCTAACACATTATATTCTACCTCCAATGCATTGTCTTGCATTTGTGTTAGTGTTGTAGATCTTCTTTCTCTCAACAATAAACAAAAATCAAGATCAAAGGCACCAACATAAGTGATTTGGTTGAAGCTTCAGTGGGCTTGATTTTAGTAGGTATTTTGCTATACATCTTATTGAATCTCTTAGAAAAATCAGAAACTAATTCTCCTTATTTTCTTTTTATTGCACCAAATTTAGTGATATAATACAAAAAATCTTTCTTATCACCCCATTTCCTTAAAAATGTATCATCTAGGGTTTCAATTCTAGTGATGCTACTAGTTGTCAAATATATGAATGGTTTCCTAACATCACCCTCAAGGCTCTGAACAAAAATCTCATCGACACATCTTCATGCTCAATATTCAGATTGTCAGCATAGGCGTAAAAAAAAGAAGTTGTTCTTCAGTTGTTACCTCTCCCTCACCACTAAACTTAGGCATGTATTTGAGATAATCTTCTGCAGGTAATGCATTCATAGGTTAAGGTAAAACCAAATGGGTGTACCTTGCAGCAACAATTGCGTCCATTCGGTTAGGGGTTGGGTTTGGACCTGCCATGGTGTGAGTTGTTGGGATTTGTGGAACAAAAAGTGGTGGATTGTGAACAACATATGGTGAAGCACTAGCTTCTTATGTAGAAACTATTTGTTGGCTAGAAAACTAGGGAGGTATAGAATTTTCTGCAAAATCAACAGATAAAGTTTATAGGAATTATTTAAGGACAACCTTTGAGAAAACAATAGTAGAGGCAACAAACTTTCGTTTACTCTTTTTCTTGATTAGATTTTCAGGGCTAGGGACTGGAATTCTCAAAGGGGAATATGGGTTAGCCCTGGTTCTATCACTTCTAGGATCCAGAACTTCAACAAAGGAGTCGTCAGGTGTAAAGAAGTCTAAAAAGACAACTAGAACTGTACACCTTAGAACCAGACTTATAACTTTATCATTCACCCAGGGATAAACTTCAATTCACCTCCCAGCAATGATGCCAAATATGTTAGCACAAGGAGTCATTCCTTGATTGCAAAAGGAGTAATCCTTACACATCATAGTTCATTTAAAATTTTAAAGGGTTTTTTGAGTGGTGGGTGTTCAGGCCTCAAATTTGTGCTTTCCTTCACCTCATTTTACCTCATTTTCCCTTGTCCATTTCCATTTAAACCCAATTGATCAATAAAAATAGTTAAAATTACTTCTAGAATGGTTTACATAAGCGGCTTGTTGAATTTTGTGATTGTTGCCATTGTTAAGCATTTTGGCTTAGGAACTAGGCTGAGAATGCGAGGCATTACTAATAATATAAGCTGATGCTGACTACCTTTATGTTTGAGCATGGGCCGAATTTGGCCTCTTGAGAAAAACGCCTTATGGGCATGATCCACGTCGTGCCTACATGGTGTGTTGCTCGTCATGGAAGAGGAAATAGATTAAAGATACGGTTATGCACGTGGGAACACATTTGTGAAGGAAGACTCCTACTAGGACTGTTACAGTCCACGTGTCTTTTCTCTTTTACGCAGCCACCTCAAAGACTCCTAAGATGATTTGGATTAGGAAGACATCATTCCTAAATTATTGTAATTATTGTTACTTGCATTTACTTTATAAACTCTTAGCAGTAGGCCGAGAGCTTAGTTAGAAATTTTGTGTAGATTCTTTGCTAGACCTTGGTGTAAACTACGTATTTACGTCTTTTAAGACACGAGCATTATGTTCAAACTATTGCATCGTTAATGACCGGAACAAAATTATCTTGAAGGCGTGATTTAATTGTGAGAGTCGAAATGCCGTCAAGTGGTAGAGGGCCCCTGCCCCTTGAACGGATTTCTTTTGCGTAAACTAGATAAGTTTTTCCTAGCTGTCTTTACGTTCTGCATATTGAATTAGTAGTTGTTGTGTTTTATATACTATTGTCGTACTCATTCTAGTTCTTCCATAAGAAGACACTCTTCCAACAGACTAAAATGATTAATGTTCAAATGACTATGGTATTGTAGGATAGGAGTTAAATTTGTATTTGTTTTTAACTAGCTACTGTAGTCATATTCGTTCCAGTTCTTCCACAAGAAGACACTTTGCCAATAAATTAAAATGATGAATTTTTAATGACTATGGTATTGTAGGATAGGAGTTAAATTTGTATTTGTTTTTAACTAGCTACTGTAGTCATATTCGTTCCAGTTCTTCCACAAGAAGACACTCTGCCAATAAATTAAAATGATGGAATAGCTATAGTATTGTAGGAATTAGGTGTAGTTTTTAGTCTTCACTATCACAGTTGCACTTGTCCTAATCACTCTTCCACAAGAAGAAATTCTTCCAAGACATCCTTAAGAAGTTCAAGATATGATTGTGATGTGACAACTTAGTTTCATTTGCTTTCAGTTCATTTGCTTTCAATTGCATACAAGTCCACAGTCAAAATTGTTCTACCTCTTCCACAAGAAGGAACTCTTCCAAAATATCCCTCATGATGAACAAACTGATTGTGTAACTTCATAGAATAGTGCATGTTAATTAGAATGCTCCGAAGTTTCATTTTGCATTTAATTCATGTTCAGCTACTTCATTTCAAAGTTTGATGATGGCTTATGGTTTAACATTGTTCTAGTTTAGAAGCATCTTAAGCTCATGTTTAAATCAATTCATTGCACTCATATCTCATAGTCACACTGTCACCTTTTGCACAGTAGATCACTTTAGTTGATAGGATTCCTAAGACAGCCTTCATTATTTACAAATATCTTTTTGTTCTGAAAACCATCAGTGATCCATAACTTTAGGAACAGAAGATAACATCGTTACAAGGTCTGAAATATCTCTGCAAATTCCTCACTACAAACAGAGCTCTTCCTCAACAGAACTACCCTGAAAAGAAACCAATAACTCTTGGAGAATAGACTCTGACCTTCAATTGAAAATTGCAGAATAGAACAAGGAGTTAGTCATGGAATAGATAAACTTAGAATAGAATGTTGCATCATGATTAGTGTCTAATTATCTAGTTAGAAAACTTGCATATTTAAGTGATCATTTCTCAAAGTCTAGTTTGTGTCATTTGTTTAAAAAGTCATCATCAAGCTCTTGTTTCTATTCAGTCATAGTTTAGATGTTTCTTCAGTATTTTTGATTACATTTTCCATTCCATACATTAGGCTCAACTGTGTTCTTGACCACCAATTTCTTTTCATTAGTTTTCTAGACATTTCCATTGTAAACACAAAACTTCAAAAGACCAAAAACATCATAAATCAACATAAAAGACCAAAACATCACAAAACAATACACACAACGCACTAGGAAACAAGCACCTAGGTACATATGGTACATTTCACTTCAGCAGTTTACAAATCCTGGTTGACAATTAAATGAACTCAGTTTAGTAGACTAGATTGAGGCACAACATTTTGGCGCCGTTGCCGGGGAAGTGAAAACTAGGTAACCTTTGTTTCTTAGCATCCAAAAACAATTTTATGCGTAGGGAGAGAGGTTCAAGAGGAAGATTTATAAGCAGCAGAGGCAGAAGTTTGACATCTAGAACACCACTTGTTTCATCCAGATCCAGAACTAGTACACCTTCAACTCAAACCCATCTTCCATCCTTTACTGATCCTGGACTTCTAGAAGATCTAAGGTCACCTATTCCATTAGAGAAACCTTCCACTTCATCCATTTAACCTGCCATAGAAGAGGATCCAAAAACCTTTGTTGAGGATACAAACCTTTCTACTTCCACAGGAGAGTCAACCATGGCAGAAGAAGGAGGAGGAGGAGTTGTTAATGGAGAAAACACATTATTTGGAGGAGGTAGAGGAAGAGGTAGAGGAGAAGGAGGAAGAGGAGGTAGAGGTGCAGATGGAGGAAGAGGTAGAATAGGAAGCTCTTTTGGGTTCCCTATACTTGATGGAGAAACCAATACAACCATGAAAAACATTTCACCTTCTGTCCTTCCGAACTTATATGGACTTAAAACTGAGGATCCTGAAACTTTCTTATTTGAATTTGAAGTACTGTGTAGGACTTATGACTACCTTCAAGATGCCCAAAAATTGAAATTATTTCCTTCAACTCTGAAAGGAGCAGCATTGAAGTGGTTTATGAGCTTAAGCAGTAGTTCCATTAGGACATGGGAAGACATGAAACAAGCATTTCTAGAGAGATAATTGGATTATTGTATGCCGGTTAATCATAAGGAAGAAGTGTTCAAGATGTTACAAAAAGAAGATGAAAATTTGGAAGATTTGTTGGAGAGATTCAATTACAAAATAAAAAGGGAAAAAATGGAAAACCTAGATCAAGACACCTTAAAAGCTCTTTTGTTGAAAACAATTAGGGATGAATGGTTGGATATCCTTAACATGATGGGAAAAGGGGATATATCACAACTCACATTACCTGAAATATCTGAGTTATGTATCAACCTTTCCAGAGGGAAATCCAAAACTGTCAAAGGTCCAAGAGATCCTGCTCTTGCAAGAGCAAGTGAATCTGCTTCTGGGACAGTAAGTAGATCAGAAATAGGACACATGCTTGATGATTTTAAATCTGACATCTTAGGGAGTCTTAGTGAACAAATAGACACCCTCGAGATACAAAACAAGCAAAAGGCTGAATCTGATGCCTTGGCAATCTTTTGTCCCAAATGTAGGAAGAAACATGCCTTGAGAGAGTGTCCTCTAGATGTAAAAGTTGTAGAAACTTGTGTTATTTGTTCTGAGAAACATGAGACCAAGAATTGTCCTTCTCTTCCTGGTCTCAAGGCTGTTTTTCAGGAAGAAACTCCTACAGATTCCACAGAATCTCTTAACTTTGTATCTAGAAGACCTTGGCAGGGATCTCAGACACGGGGATTTCATGATCAAATGTATAATCAACCTCCACCTTGGAATTCTTGGCAGCAACCTTGGCCCCAATTTCAAAATCAATCTCAAGCTTGGGCACAAGGATTACAAGGTCCCTATGGAAGATACTCTCCATATTATCAGTATCCACCATCCTATCCACCATATCCACAAAATTTTCCTCAAAATCTTCAACAAAATTTTCAACAAAATTCTCAACAAACATCATCTGAACCAACCTCATCAAAATCAACCACTTCCATTACCATTCCCTCGAAAATCCAATCAATTACCAGCTCAGCCCATACCAAACCCCAATAATAAGAATCCTCAGAATACATACATGATAGAAGGACAACAATTTCCAACTTATTTAATTACTCCTCTAGACCTTAGTGATGTTCAACTTAGGTCTGGAAGGATACTTGAGAAGAGGAAACCTTCTGTGATCATACAAGAACAAGATGATTCTGAGGAAGACTCCCTACGGGTTAATAAAAGTCTTGAGGAAGAAACATCCTTTCAAGGCCAAAACATTGAAAAACTGAAACAAAAAGATCCAATAAGCCCAACTCCGGTATTAGAGCAACCATCCACATCTACTTCTATACCTCCCTTTCCGGAAAGATTACAAATTGACAAAGGTGTAGAAAAACAAATAATGGTGCCTAATTATGATTTCTTGGATGAATTGAGAAATGTTTGCATTAAAATTCCATTATTGCAAGCCATCAAGGAAATCCCAATTTTAGCCAAAGCAATAAAGGAGTTGAGTATGAAGACAACAAAGAAAAGAATAAGAGAAACCAAGAAAATTCAACTGGTAGGACAAATAGCAGACATTATGATGGGTAAGAATACTATTCCAAAGTACCTTGACCCAGGAAATCCAGTTGTCAAAATTCACATCAATGGAATTGAAATTCAAAACACACTCATTGACTTAGGAGCAGCAATAAATATCATGAGTAGACAAATCATGGACAAACTGAAACTTCCTAATATTCTCTTTACACCCACACTATTACAACTAGCAGATAGATCTGTGATCAGACCAAATGGGGTAATAGAAGATATTCCAGTGTCCCTAGATTCTTGGGAGTACCCTGTGGATTTCATGATCCTGACACCCAAGAATAATCTAGGAGGCCATCCTGTCATACTAGGAAGACCTTGGTTGGCTACAGCTGATGCTTTTATTAGTTGTAGGTCCGGTGATATGTATATTTCTGATGGAAGTTCAACAAGAAATTCACTTTATATCCTCCAGCTAG
Organism: Pinus albicaulis; assembly: GCA_034641835.2. Classification (NCBI taxonomy): domain Eukaryota; kingdom Viridiplantae; phylum Streptophyta; class Pinopsida; order Pinales; family Pinaceae; genus Pinus; species Pinus albicaulis. The sequence continues at coordinate 57,233,339 of CM076579.1, read as the reverse complement.
GACAATTACAGATCTAGATGACACTCAATGGATAGAGGATGAAGAATATTTGCAACCACTCTTCACAATTTCAGAAATTAGTGAAGATAATCAAATTCTGAATACTCTAGAAAATTTTGAATCTTCTCCAGAGCACAAACAAGAATCATTTCAAGAGAAATCCAATATTGAGTTCTTGTCATCTAGACAGATTTCTCTTCATTCTATGGACAAATTTGGCAGTTCTACAAGCGAAATTTTTCCAGGCAAAACCTTGAACATAAACAAAAATCTGGAAAAATCTCAACAAGAAGAACTAGTCAAAGTATTACAGAGACATTCTTCTGCATATGCATGGGAATACACTGACATGAAAGGGATAAGTCCCAAGACTTGTACTCATCACATCTATATAGAGGCAAATTGCAAACCAATCAGACAACCTCAAAGATGGATGAATCCAAATCTTAGGGAAATTGTTAAAGAGGAATTGCAAAAATTGTTAAATGTTAATTTCATCTATCCTATTTCAAATAGTCAGTGGGTTTCTCCTTTGGTAATTGTGCCAAAGAAAAATGGAAAATGGAGGGTGTGTGTTGACTACCGAGAACTAAATAAAGCTACTCTTAAAGGCCATTTTCCCTTACCTTTCATAGATCAAGTATTAGATACATTAGCTGGCAAAAAGTACTTTTCATTCCTAGATGGGTTTAGTGGTTACAATCAAATCCAAGTAGCACTTGAAGACCAAGATAAAACCACATTTACTTGTCCTTGGGGTACTTATGCCTACCGAGTATTGCCATTTGGATTGTGCAATGCACCTGCAACTTTCCAACGGGCAGTATTAGGAATTTTTTCTGATCTGATACATGACTGTGTAGAAGTGTACATGGATGATTTTACAGTTTATGGGGATACATTTGAAGAGGCTTTAGAAAACTTGGAAAAGGTCTTAAAAAGATGTCAAGAAGCAAACCTTTCTCTTAGTCATGAAAAATGTTTTATGATGTTCACTGAAGGTATTGTTTTAGGGCACCACATTTCATGGGATGGGATTAGAGTTGATGAAGCGAAAGTTGAAGTTATTTCTAACCTATCCATTCCAAGTTGTCAAAGAGATGTAAGAATTTTTCTAGGATTTACGGGGTACTATCGGAGATTTATAGAAAACTTCACCAAAATAGCATCTCCTCTCTTCAAATTACTCACCAAAGATTGTGAATTTAAGTGGACTTCTGATTGCCAGTTAGCTTTTGAGACCCTGAAAACCAAAATTTCTGAAGCACCTATATTAAGGGGACCTAATTGGAAGTTACCTTTTCATATCTCGACAGATGCTTCCGATACAGCTCTAGGAGCAGTATTGGGACAGAAAGATTTAATTCCCTATGCCATCTATTATATCAGTAAAAATTTGACTCCTGCAGAGTTAAACTATACTGTAATTGAAAAAGAGTTTTTAGCTGTTGTTCATGCCATTAACAAATTTAGACACTATATAACAGGCTATGAAACTTTTATTCACACTGATCATTCTGCCATTAGATATTTAATGAATAAATCAATCACTAATGGTAGAGTTATAAGATAGTTGTTATTATTGCAAGAATTCAACATTACTATTCTAGATAGGCCTGGAAAACAAAACACTGTGGCTGACTTCCTGTCTAGAATTCAAAATATCAAAGATGACACTCCGGTTGAAGATCAATTTCCTGATGAATATCTTTTTGCAGTTTCTACTCAAACTCCATGGTTTGCTGATATTGCTAATTATTTAGTTTCAGGAAAATTTCCTTCAATTATGAATACAAGGGATAAAAGAAAAATCATTTGTGATAGTGCAAAATATTCGTGGGTTGCTAATGAGTTGTACAAGACAGGTCCAGATTTGATCATTAGAAGGTGTGTTCGTGAAGATGAGATGCCTGAGATTCTCAAGGCATGTCATGATGAACCTTGTGGCGGACACTTTGCAGATAAGAGGACAGCCTATAAGATCCTTAATTTAGGATATTTTTGGCCATCCTTGTTTAAAGATGCTAAAGAGTATGTCAAAAGGTGTGACAGTTGCCAAAGGGTAGGGAAACCTTCTCCTTCAGGTGAGATGCCATTACAACCTCAGGTACACATTGAACCTTTTGAAAAATGGGCCTTGGATTTTGTAGGACCTATTATTCCTCCATCAAGACAAAAGAAATACATATTAGTTTGCACTGATTATGTTACTAAGTGGGTAGAAGCTAAACCATTACTTGTTGCTAATGAATCATCTGTAGTTACTTTTCTTTTGAGGATATTTTTACTCGTTTTGGTGTCCCAAGGGAAATTGTTACAGATCAAGGAGCTCAATTTACATCAAGGCTAGTGGAGAAAATGATGGAGAAGTACAAAATCAGACATAGAACATCTACTCCTTATCATCCACAAGCAAATGGTCAAGTGGAATCCACTAACAAAGTCATTGAAGGTATCCTAACGAAGACTGTTCATCTACATAGAAGAGATTGGGTAGATAGGCTTCCTGAAGCCTTGTGGGCCTATAGAACTACATGGAGAAACACAACAGGCCATACTCCTTATGAGCTTGTTTATGGAAAGCAAGTTTTGTTTCCTATCGAGTTCCAAATCCAAACATTCAAGATGGCAGTTCAGCTAGGACTTGATCTAACGGAGGCACAAAAGCATAGACTGGAGCAAATTAATGAATTGGATGAGATCATACAAGATGCAGTTCAGAAAACAAGTCTAGTCCAACAGCAAAGGGCTAGATGGCATGACAAGTACATCAAAGAGAAGAAATTTAAAGAGGGTGATTGGGCTCTCTTGTTCGATTCCAAATTCAAGGATTTTCAAGGGAAATTTCAGACACATTGGCTTGGGCCATATGAAATTGTTCGATTTTTTGATAATGGGGCAGTAAAAATCAGAACTATAGATGAAGAGGAGGTCACTTTTCTTGTGAATGGCCATAGACTGAAGCTATACCACAAGCCACTCTCAAGAGAAGAGTTTGTCAAGAAGTTCCAAGGAGACAATGATGTGAAGTTAATGAAGAAGAGTCTCTCTTCTTCATCAACTTGATTAAATTTTCTGAAGCATTTCTCTTTTGAAAAAAAATAAAAATAAATAAATAAAAAAAAATAAAAAAAAAGGTATAAACATGAAAACCAATCACTGATTGGCATGTTTATACAGAAAAGATAGGGTGAAAATCAGAGTTTCTCTGACACTCTAACTTTTCCCATTTTTGTTTCTAAGCAGCTGTTATAAAAATCATAAGTTCAGTGCCATAGTACTTATGATTCATTTCATCTCATTCCATTCACTATCCATCCATACTTCATCTCATCCATCATTCACATCTCACTCCATTCCATTTCATTCATTTCACTCCATTCCATTTCATTCATTTCACTCCATTCCATTCCATTCATTTCACTCCATCTTCCATTCACTTCATTCTCATGACAAAACATAGAATTTGATATCTTGCTGCAAGTGAATAAAAATATGCCATGAATTGCAGTACAACCCTTATGTTCCTTCATTCCATGAACTGAATCCATTCTTATTCCATTATCCACTTCATAATCCATCATCCATTTCATCCATTTTCATAAACATTTCACCCCTCTCCCAGAAACATTTCATTTTCATGATTAAAGTATTCTACAGGAACATTCTGCAGCTCAGTGGACATTCTGCAGCTGATCACCTTTTCTGCAGCCCGACAGTCTTTTCGCAGCTATAAACCCTGAAGGCATCAACCAGCAGACATCAAAATTACAACAAAGTGATCCAGTGAATTCATGAATCAAAAATATCAAGAAAATTGTGAAAGATTCCTCCAAAGATGAGCAGAGAAGACAAAGGCTACACAAACATCAAATAAAGGGCAGAGGTAATAAATTTAAATTACGATGGCAATTCATGAAAATTTAGCATAGTTTAGTTGTGAAATTATTCAAAAAGTTGTTTTAATTATTTTATTGATCAAACACCAAACAAAACCCTCTACCGACTTTGTATTAAATCTTCCAATTCAAATTTTCTATCCAATAGCATTTGAGCGGTGTAACGGCCAAATCATTTGAAATTCCCACGACTCTTAACCAAGTTCTTTAATGATGAAGATTTTTCCTGCCGTCGTAAATCCTCCGCCGTCTCCTCAAATCATTAATGCAATCCTCCACCTCACTCCACCACTCTATGCCGTGACCATTTGCCATAACGTCATTCCGTAGCCAGTATTCCATTCCGAAGGCAGAAGCATTATTATCATCAGGAGCAGAACAGAAGAGGTACATTGGAAGCATAACGGTGTGAGAACTCACTGAACATAGAGCATATCGCTGAGAACAAAGTTTGGAGCATTTGCACTGTCAACACAGAATTGTGGCCGTGTAGAGTTTAAAGCCTATTGCTACCAGAAGACAGAGGTGCTAAAATTGAAGACTTTGCTACCAAAGACAGAGGTATGGTAGTAATTGAAGTTTGAAGTCTGTTATTACCAAAGACAGAGGTGTGGTAGTGACTGGTTTTGAAGTTGTTGTTACCCGAGACAGAGAGGCTGTAGTGTTGAATTTGAAGCATACCATTTGCTATCAGAGACAGAGGTTGAGTTTGAAGTCTGGTGTTACTAGAAACAGAAGCATTTTTCAGTGATTGAGTTTGAAGTCTTCTGTTACCAAAGACGGAGGTATTGCACAAAAAGAAATTTGAAATCATCTACCACTGTCTATCAGAGACACATTAGCTCAAAAATTGAAATTTCTTCCATATCATCCCAAAGTTCAACAGAAGTACATCAGTCCGAGGATTCGAAGGCATTTTTCAAATAGAGGCATACAAACCAGAGATTTTTAAGACTGTAGCTATTTCAAAGGTATGTTCTTCCAAAAATTGAAGCCATTTTTATTTAGAGCTTGAAGCCATTTTAATCCGAAAGTAAAAGCCATTGTTTTGTGGATAGAGAAGAGTGTTAATTAATAGTGAAAAATCATGGGTTTCATCGTAAGGATTGAGCCTATAGGATCAAAATATTTAGAAGGTTATCCACAATGCAAGGAGATGCTACAACAAATAGGATGGCTCCAATTCTTGGAAAAGTTTAATGGTTGCCATAAGGAAGTCACCAAAACATTTGCTAGATCATTCCAAGGCACTGAGGTTGAAATAGGAGATGTTAAGTTTACTGTTAATGAAGTTTTTATAGCAGAGGCTACAGGATTATCTAGAGCTGGGGAAAGATGGTTTAAAAATAGGGAATTCCATAATGACTCATGGAAACAAATCTTAAAATCACCAAACATGGATGTTAGTGTGTTCAAGAAGGGAATTCCCAGTACAGCATTGAAGAGCAAATGGAGGAATATACTACTTCTTTTACAAGAATTTGTTACATGTGAGGGTAGATATGGGACATTTTATGTCTACCATATGAGACTAATGTTGCATTTTCTAGGAGAAGATTTGAATTTACCATATTTCTTGTATCAAAGTCTGAAAAAAATGGCTTCCTGTGTTCAGAGAAGAGTTCAGTTTTTGGAAACAACCCTGTATCATCATGGGTTAATCAAAATTTTAGTTGAGCATCATCTATCTAAATCAAATGATACATCGGATGAATTCTTAATAAGAAATCATTTTGAGGAAGCAAAAGAACTATCACCTGAACCACAGGCCACAAAGAGAAGTAGGAGATGGAGGACTCCAACAGGTAAAATTGACAAACCGGTTCAAGAAAGCAGTGAAGAAGTCATTTTGGAGAAGTTGACTAGAATCAAGAGTCAACTCAAGGCAGAGAAGGTAATCAAGGAATCTTTTATAGAAAAAGGGGAGGGTTCCTCTCAACTTAGAAGAAGCCACAGATTAAAAGGAAAACTGAAGAAAACATCAATCAAACAAACAGGGGTAATCAATATTGAAGATGAAGAAACATCCATGGAAGAGTATGATGATGAAGATTTTTATGAAGGCACCCATGAGATTGATCCTGCTCAACAGGAAATCTATGATTATGTGGAAACTTTAGAAAGAACAGCTTCAGAAAGAGAAGAGAGAACCCCCAGTCCTCCACTAACTGAAATTGATATATTGAGAAGGGATAGGTATGAGTTGGAGGTGTTGAATAGACACATCAAAAATGAGAATGAAATTCTCAAAGATCAAATCAAGCTCAAGACTGACATGAACTCAACCTTATCCCTGCATATAGACAAAGTGGAGAGGACCAATGAGAAGATGAAGACAAGGAACAAAAAGTTGATCAGAGCACTCACAAACCTCAGGTTCAAACTTGTGATCAGGAAACCCAGAAGGCCTCTAGCATTCAGACAAAGGAGAAGAAGAGGATTAGATGTCCTTGCAGAAGCCTCAGAATTCATAGGATAATTTTCATGAGGACATGCAAAGAGACAGCAGTGGGGGTATGTTGAGCCTCAAATTTGTGCTTTCCTTCACCTCATTTTACCTCATTTTTCCCTTGTCCATTTCCATTTTAAACCCAATTGATCAATAAAAATAGTTAAAATTACTTCTAGAATGGTTTACATAGCTGACTTGTTGAATTTTGTGATTGTTTCCATTGTTAAGCATTTTGACCGGAACTAGCTGCAGAATGCAGGCATTCTGTAGCTAACCGGCGATTCTGCAGCTACCTTTATGTTTGAGCATGTTCCAGGTGGCCTCTTGAGGAAAAAAGCATATGGGCATGATCCACGTCGTGCCTACATGGTGTGTTGCTCGTCATGGAAGAGGAAATGAATTCTGGGTACGGTTATGCACGTGGGAACACATTTGTGAAGGAAGACTCCTACTAGGACTGTTACAGTCCAGGTGTCTTTTCTCTTTTAAGTAGCCACCTCAAAGACTCCTAAGATGATTTGGATTAGGAAGACATCATTCCTAAATTATTGTAATTATTGTTACTTGCATTTACTTTATAAACTCTTGAGTAGGCCGAGAGCTTAGTTAGAAATTTTGTGTAGATTTGCTGCTAGATTTTGGTGTAAACTCTGTGTTAGTCTTTTAAGACACAGAGCATTATGTTCAAACTATTGCATCGTTAATGGAGCAGACAAAATTATCTTGAAGGCGTGATTTAATTGTGAAGTCGAATGCCGTCAAGTGGTAGAGGGCCCCTGCCCCTTGAACGGATTTCTTTTGCGTAAACTAGATAAGTTTTTCCTAGTTGTCTTTACGTTCTGCATATTGAATTAGTAGTTGTTTTGTTTTATATACTGTAGTCGTACTCGTTCCAGTTCTTCCACAAGAAGACACTTTGCCAATAAATTAAAATGATGAATGTTTAAATGAATATGGTATTGTAGGATAGGAGTTAAATTTGCATTTGTTCTTAACTAGCTACTGTAGTCATATTCGTTCCAGTTCTTCCACAAGAAGACACTTTGCCAATAAATTAAAATGATGAATGTTTAATGAATATGGTACTGTAGGATAGGAGTTGTATTTGTTTTTAACTAGATATTGTAGTTATATTCATTCCAGTTCTTTCACAAGAAGACATTCTTCCAATAGATCATAACAATGAATGATGAATAGCTATAGTAACATAGGAATTAGTTGTAGTTTTTAGTCTTCACTATCACAGTTGCACTTGTCCTAATCACTCTTCCACAAGAAGAAATTCTTCCAAGACATCCTTAAGAAGTTCAAGATATGACTGTGATCTGAAAACTTAGTTTCATTTGCTTTCAGTTCATTTGCTTTCAATTGCATACAAGTCCACAGTCAAAATTGTTCTACCTCTTCCACAAGAAGGAACTCTTCCAAAATATCCCTCATGATGAACAAATCGATTGTGTAACTTCATAGAATAGTGCATGTTAATTAGAATGCTCTGGAGTTTCATTTTGCATTTAATTCATGTCCAGCTACTTCATTTCAAAGTTTGATGATGGCTTATGGTTTAACATTGTTCTAGTTTAGAAGCATCTTAAGCTCATGTTTAAATCAATTCATTGCACTTATATCTCATAGTCACACTGTCACCCTTTGCACAGTAGATCACTTTAGTTGATAGGATTCCTAAGACAGCCTTCATTATTTACAAATATCTTTTTGTTCTGAAAACCATCAGTGATCCATAACTTTAGGAACAGAAGATAACATCATTACAAGGTCTGAAATATCTCTGCAAATTCCTCACTATAAACATAGCTCTTCCTCAACAGAACTACCCTGAAAAGAAACCAATAACTCTTGGAGAATAGACTCTGACCTTCAATTGAAAATTGCAGAATAGAACTAGGAATTAGTCATGGAATAGATAAGCTTAGAATAGAATGTTGCATCATGATTAGTGTCTAATTATCTAGTTAGAAAACTTGCATATTTAAGTGATCATTTCTCAAAGTCTAGTTTGTGTCATTTGTTTAAGAAGTCATCATTAAGCTCTTGTTTCTATTTAGTCATAGTTTAGATGTTGCTTCAGTATTTTTGATTACATTTGCCATTCCATACATTAGGCTCAATTGTGTTCTTGACCACCAATTTCTTTTCATTAGTTTTCTAGACATTTCCATTGTAAACACAAAACTTCAAAAGACCAAAAACATCATAAATCAACATAAAAGACCAAAACATCACAAAACACTACAAACAACGCACTAGGAAACAAGCACCTAGGTACATATGGTACATTTCACTTCAGCAGTTTACAAATCCTGGTTGACAATTAAATGAACTCAGTTTAGGAGACTAGATTAAGGCACAACAGTGGGATGGCTTCTCAAATATTTTGAAATGTTTTTTATATTATTTAACACTTTCATGCATTGGGAAAGCTGTGAGAAGTATAAATTTTATGGGTAAATTGGTAGTATATGGAGTAGAGTGTAACAAATGATAGGAGATATTTAGCTGGTACCTATTCTAGGAAATTTTCATATCCTAAATCAGTCACACAACTATAATGATGGATCTTTACACAAAATTTGTTTATGTAAAGTAAGAAACATTCAGAAAGTATATTGCATGCATAAATTATTTAAACAATCCTTTATGAAACCTTCACTCACATGTTCTACAACACACATAGATTTTCGAAAAGTTGGAAAGAAGATAATGTACTATTAAATCCTTTAACAGTTTCTTACTCACACCATACTAACTGTTGCATCTTATAATTAGAAGAAATTAACAAAGAAAGAAGACACACCATACATTATATGGTTCTTGAGTCACAAAATCATCTAGCATGAAGTGAAAAGAGACTTTTCTTTATTATATAGGTCTTCAGGTAGACCAACATCCAATGTGGAAATGGTATTTAGAAATGGTATACATAGAAAGAGAGGAACCAAATCCATCTCTTCTAAAAAGAAGGAAAAACTACTCCTAACATTACATAGGTGTCATAGGACATTACAACCATATCCCATCAAAATCTAACTGAAAGGACAGATGTAGATGAAAGAAGAGAAGAAATTTGGGCTAAACTACTGAGTGTGTTGACATGCTGCCCCTTTTTCTGCTGGTTTGTCTCCTTATGTCTTTGGTTCTTAAATAACCATGTATATTCATTTAATATGACCTCCAAAAACCTCATAGCCACTTATTTCCATCACTTTTTATATCTATTTGGTTGTGAGTCCTTATCTTTCCTTAAATGGCTCGAAAACCTTGTTGACATGTATAAAAAATCAGTTAAAACAGGCGCTACTGGAAATTCTGGTAAAATCCTATAACAGTGCAAAAACTGGAATGTTGCCAGTGTTAGTGTGAATTCTAATCACAAGCATATGAAAAAATCTCACTTTAGCTATGTGTTAGGGTCTTTGTAATTTTCAATTTTGGCGGATGCAAACCACAAAGCCAACATATGAACCACTTTGGGATTCTAGGATCTAGCCCTCCTGAATCCAGAGAGGGATCTCTCTATAAGTGTGTCTAAAGATGTGATCTTTAAAGCATGAAATGTGATATTAGGCTAGTTATGAAGAGCATGGGTTTTGTTTGTTTGTTTTTGGTTGGGCAAGGACATGATGAAGGTGAAGGCAGTTTAAATGAAGGGTGAAAAAGTATGCCAGTGAAGGGATGATTCAGCTAAAAGATAGGCAAAAAGCAGCTTCAACCATTGGGCTATGGAGTCATAAGAGGATTTAATTGCACAACAAGGTTCAAGAATGATCCATTGGGCAAGTCATTTGTGTCAAAGGATCACTTTAAATTTAATTTTATGGAATGAAACAGATAGAGAATGAAGAACAAACAAACGAAGAACAAAGAGCAGCCTGAGATCAAGTAAGTACTTTGAAACTATCTTGCTTTGGCATATACTTAAGGAAAAAACATGAGAGTAATCTGAGATCAGGTAAGTGCTTTGAAACTAGCCTGCATTGATGTACTTTCAATAGAAAACATTAAAATCACTAAGAATAGCTTAAGATCAAGTAAGGACTTTGAACCTATCCTACTTTTAGCATATCCTATGGGAAAACACAGATGATAAAACATAAGGAGTAATCTAAGATCAGGCAAGTACTTTGAAACCAGCCTCCTTTCAATGTACTCTTAAGAGAAACTTTCAAAGGAGGAAAACATAGAAATAAAGCTTTATCAGTTAGAGTAGGGTACTGTTAAGAGTAAATAATAGCTCTGTATTTGTTGTTCTTTATCAGATAAAGTGGACAGAATGAAAACAAAAAGGAAAATAACAATTAACAGTTAGAAACACATCACCATTGACATAGTCCAGGATCCCATAAATCAGTTTGTATTTGATGTTCAAACCAGTTACAATCTTCAAGCATTGTGGGTCTCTACAACTTCGAACTTCTCATTTCAGCTTATGTATCTTCAATTGCAAATAGGGCTTCAGCAAACTATTAACATGCAATCAGATATCCAGAGACCAACCTTTACAATGTGGTCCTCAAGGAGAATTTATAAGAAAATCAGGGAGTGGGAGAGTTTCTAGGAGTCAAGTATCATTAATTTCACAGTCAATGCAATTCCTCGCCTTTGAAAACCAGGGAAGGCATAAGGCAGGAATGCATTCTGCCTATAACTCTACTTCATAAATCTATTTCTGCTTTTCAAGGTTTAATGGATGAAAATATTGACTTCAAGACTATTTTTTATCTTTCAAATCACTTTGCTGACAAATAGAAATAAGTTCCTTTGATTTGTATTAATTGTTCAGCAGTCTTTAGGCCAATATCTCTTCTTCTGGTAATAACTAGGCCTTCTTTGATTTTTGTGAGGCTGCAGGTGTCTTTTGGTAGCTGGAGAGGTTGGCTTTTGGTGCTGGAGAGGGTTCAATTGGCCTCTGCTGTGGTGGTGGAGGCTTTCTCGGATTGACAGATGTCTTTGTATTTTCCTAAAACACTTTTAACTCACCTTTAGGTCTATGTTTTAGGCCAAATTAGGCCTCGATCTTCCTTATGGTCTTCATGCTGTCTCTTTGAGCTTTAAACATAGGATTATAATCATTAATCTTCGATAAAGGCTCTTAATCCTTTAATTTCTTTCGCTGATACACTTTGCCGCTTCTCTGACTGTTTCTTTGTCTCTGAGACAATTTTCTCTGTGCTCTGTTATTTTCCCCTCCATGATGGTGAGACAGGGAGCGATTTTAATCTTTTGTGACCCTGCAAAACACAATAAACTCATTATGAAATCCAGGGGAGTGGTGGAAGATTTCTTGTGCAACTGTGGAAACAGTGGCTATAGTGGAGAAGATGGTGAAGTTTGTTGTGTAATGGTGGAGAAGTCAGTTTGATGAAGGTCGGGTGGAAAGACGGTTCTGGACCATACGATGAGACTGTAGGATGATGATCGATGGTCGTGATTTGCTAGAGTAGTGGCTTCAGAAGGTTAGATGGAGAAATTATAACTTTAATGTAAAAACATAAAGGTAAACCTACGGGCGCATTGCACATGAAAAGCATGAAAATAAAATGAAATGTGGCTTTGAATGGAGGGACCAGCATGGGCGGAGGGCAATTAGCTGTGGACCGTTGGATCTCAAGAGGAGATCAATAGTGGGGATCCTATGAAGAAGTTCTTATTGAGGCCCGATGAAAGAAATATGAATGAAAACACGATGGAATATGGGCCGTCGATCTAGATCACATGGATGGTCGCGATCAAATTGGAGGATCACAATAGGGGGAAGCAGGGGTGGCACATTTAAGATATTTGCGATTGGCGATGTGTGATTGGTTCTTGTGGGTTCAACGACTAGGATCCAATCAAGGGATTGCAATCGAGGAGAACGAAAGGTGGCACTTTTAAGGTTTTTCCGATTGGTGATTGGGGCGGTGATGCAATTGGCACTTGACCATTGGATTTAAAGGGGAATCAAGGGTAGAGATCACGATCGGGGGTTGACAAAGGGATGAGGTGGGGCACGGTGATATTTGAGTGGAACGTTAGATCTTTACAGATCTATGGTGGATATCGCACCCGCGGCCAATAGAACAATTCTTTCTCGCATCGGAAGATTTCACTTTAACAAAGAAATGAGCTCATAATGATACCCCCAATTGCGATTGACGGTGAGCGCAATTATCGTTGGCCGTTGGATCTTTTAAGGAGATCAACGACGAAGACCTCGACAGAGGCCGATAGACCAAAGAACTCATCGCATCAGAAACTTTCCATATAACAAAGAAAATGCGCTCACGTAAAATCTTCCGATTGCGATAAGAACTCAAGGGTTTAGCACATGGTCTTGGCGCCGAGTTTCATGGAGGGGAAGTGTTCAGGGGCTTAGCCAGAAGGGGCTAAAGCCTATAATGAAAAATAAGTGTTTTTAAGCCAAAAAGAGGATTTTTAAGGCTTAGAGAGGGGTTTTGGTAGGGGGAAAAAGGGGTTTTTCCACCAATGAAGGGATTTCACATGGTTTACAAAGGGGAATTAGATGGTTTAGAAGACTTAGAAAGGATCTTGGGAGTTAAAGGGGAAACTTTGAGAAGGGAAAAAAGGGTTGGAATGGGGAAATTTGTAGGGATACAAGGGAGAAAATGGAGGCTTTCTTGAGCACAGTTTTTTCACAAACAGTGAGGCATTTTTCAGTGGAACAGTAGTGAAGATCTTTTCAAAGGAAAATGACAAACAGAGGCTTCAATAATGAGAGTTTTTTAGAGGAAATGTATCGCTTGAAGACTCAAGAACATTTTTAGCCACCTATTTTCTTGACAGAAATTTATAGGTGGCTAACAGTGGCTCCACATGGGGATGTCATCTTCTTGAAGGTGTAAAGAATCTTAGAGAATAATCCTTGGAAGTAGGCCAGATGCCTAATCTTTGAACCATATTTTTATTCTTTGATTAGTTGCTACAAACATGATGGATATTATATCAACAGAAAAAATTCCCCAAACAATCTACCTACCCATACTACAGTCCTAACTTTTTTTCTTCAAGGTGCATTTAGATTTGCAGACCTTCTTCATCATTTTTTATTGAAAGAAGAAAAAAAAATAATATAATTCTACCCTTATTCCTCCATGAGACCAGATTAAATAGTTGGTCCCATACCTTCTCTACCTAAACTAATATCTACTAGGATTAAACTGTCTAGCAGATTTATTTCTCTACATTCTAAAACAGAAATTTAAAAAACAATCAAACTAGGATTAGACTGTCTGGTTTGCTGTGGGTTCATGTCATAAAGACAGGTGCACATGAACTGAACTTTGCAGGAAATTGAAAACAAAATTATGAAGGCTGAAAATTGTGAAACTTTAGAACATCCTTCTTTCTCTTGTGACTCAGATTTTGAGCTTGTTAGAGTCACTTTCTTCTTCATTTCAGCTCTAGTTTTGGGCTTGTTAGAGCTAATTATTTTTCTTTCTTTTCTGATCCAGGTTTTGAGCATATTAGGACCAGATTTTCACTTTCTTTGGCTCAGGTTTTGAGCTGATTTGAGTCATTCTTTGGAACTTCAAAGGTTCAAGTTTTGAGCTTGTCTGATACTTTCCTTTCATCTCTTTTTATTTTTTCATTTTTGTGAAATTGAACAAATCAATGGTATTTACAATGGAAGTGAAAACTTTTAACTCTGAACTTTAGCAATAATAATGTTTGAGCATCCTGCCATTGACAGGACCCCCAAAAAAATCTGTACCATCTAACTCTTGTAGGAAGAATGCATTTGGACCACTGGTGGATTGAATAATGTAAGGACCTTGCCAAAAACTGTCAAATTTGCCATGCTTTCCCTTATCTTCTCTTCTGGAGTCCCACTTGAGTACCTTATCTCCAATTTTGAAATCACAAGCTTTTGTTCTTTTGTCAAACAATATTTTTATGTTCTCTTGTACCTTTTGAGCTCTGTTGTATACTTCTTCCCTTGTCTGCTGGAGATGTATTGTTTGATTGATCCTTCTTACCATGCTGTCTTCTTCTGGCTGTATTTCTTGGACTAATTTTATCACTGGCACACCTAGGCTGGTAGGAAACACTACATCTGCTCCATAAAAAAGCTGGTAAGGGGGCATTCCAATGGATTTCTTTGTGGTCAATTTGTCTGCCCACAAAGCATGCACCAACTTGTTGTGCCATGATTTTTTATTGTCTTCAAGCAGCTTCTTGATGATGGTCACCAAAATTTTATTTGATGATTCTGCTAGCCCATTACCCTGAGGGTAATAAGCAGTAGAAATACCAAGTGCAATCTGATACCTGTGACAAAAATAAATCATCTTTTTGCAACCAAAAGCAACAACGTTATCAGTAATAATCTTCCTAGGGCAGCGAAATCTAGATAGGATATGGTCTTCGAGAAATTTTATAATGACAGAATATGTGGCATTCCTAGAAGGGATGGCCTCTATCCATTTTGTGAAGTAGTCAGTAGCTGTGAGGATCCATTTGTGTTGGGTAGATGAAGCAGGATGGATTTCCCCTATGAAATCTAGGCCCCATTGTTGAAAAGAAGCTTCAACAGTGATAGGTTGTAATGGTAAAGGAAGGTGTTTTCTTTTGCCCTAAAAAATTTGGCACTTGTGGTAGGAAACTATCATTTTATGGACATCTTGGAAGAGGGTGGGCCAGTAATAGCCATCTCTAAGGATTTTATTGGTGGTGGCTTTCCAGTAGAGATGACCTCCACACTCTCCTTCATGGAATTCATGCTTGATCCTCTCTGCATCAACTTTAGGCACACATTTAAGCAATAAACCATTAGCATTTTTCCAATATAAACATTCATTTAAAATGCAATAATTCTTGGCTTTCAACTTTAAAAACCTTGCCTTAGTTTTTGATAAATCGGGAGGAGCATTAAGATTTGTAAGCACATACAATATGTGAGCATACCAAGGTGAGTTTTGGAACTTCTCTTCAATAGTGGGAGCAGGAAATTCTTCATGTTCATCCAAGGCATCTACCATGTTGATTTCAAGGGCTTCTAGGTTAGATTCAACCACTAATTGAGCTAAGCCCTGACCTTTAATGAGTTTTTTGGGTTTGATTTCCAAATCATACTCTAGTATTACTGCAATCCACTTACCTCTCTTTCCATCTGGGTCTTGTGACAAGATATCTTTTACCACTATGTTAGGCACATAAGAAATGATGTGAGAATGAAGAATATACACCATAAAGTCTTTTAAGGCCTTTACCAAGGCATAGGCCTGTTTTTCCATGATATTGTATTTCAAGGGTGCATCTCTTAGTGCCTTGCTAAAAAATTCTATCGGCTGCTCTTGTCCCTCTGGATTTTTCTGCAATACGACAACAACCACAGTATGCTCTGATACAAAGGAGAAAATGAGGAAATATTTTGTGAAATCTGGGCTGATCAAAACTGGTGCTTGGGTGAGTGCATGTTTTACCAATTCAAAGGACTTTTGAGCCTCTACAGTCCACTTAACTCCCACTTCTTTCTTGAGCATATTAGTCATGTTTCTAAGGAGCTATGCTAAGTTGGGAATAAACCTCTTTAAGAATTTAATCTTCCCAATGAAGGACTACAATTCCTTTATGTTCCTTGAGTGGCTAATCTGTAGTATTCCATCAACTCTTTTTCGATCTATTCTAACTCCCTTCTCTGATATAATATGGCTAAGAAGTTTACCTTCTTGTAGGCCAAACACTGTCTTCTTGGGATTTAAAGATAGCCCAAACCTTGTGCACTTTTCAAAGACCTTTATTAGATGTTTAAGGTGCTCTTCATCAGTTTTGGAGTATATTGTTATTTCATCAAGATAAATTACAATGAAGTGCCCTGTTTCCTCTGAAAATGTGATGTCCATGGCCCTTTGAAAAGTGGCCCCAGCATTCATTAATCCAAAAGGCATTTTCACATATATGAAAGTGCCCCAAGGAGTGGTGAAGGATGTCTTGATTTGATCTTCTGGGAGTACTAAAACTTGGTTATACCTTGAAAAACCATCTAACAGAGAAATTTTCTTTGAACCAACTACCCTTTTTAGGATGTGTTCCATTTTGGGTAAAGGGTAATTGTCCTTTAGGGAAGCTCTGTTAAGGTTTCTAAAATCAATGCACAGTCTGATTTCTCCTGTCTTTTTCCTCATAGCTACAAGGTTGGATACCCAATCAGAAAACCTCACAGGCACTATGATTCCTGCCTCGTACATTTTCTTGATTTCCTTTTCCACTAGAGGCAGTTGTACTGGGTTGATTCTGCGTAGTTTTTGCCTAAAAAGGTTTTTGGTTTTCTTTCAATGGGATATTATGTTGGATGATTTCTATGTCATAGGATTTTAAGTCCTCGTAGCCCCAGGAAAACACATCAACAAACTCTTTCAATAAATCAATGTATTTCTGTTTGATATGTGCAGGCAAAGACTTGGATAATTTAATCACTTTAGGCTTATCTTTGCTGCCTATGTTGCATTCTTCAATATCTGTCTCAACGTGTTCTATAGTGGGTTTCTTTGCCACATCATTGAATTCAAAGAGATCCTCTAAGGCTACCAATCCTCTAGGTATGTTTTTGTCTTTGGATTGTAGCACCTCAATGTCCTCTTTATCTGTTTTCATGTATTATTCAGTTTGTTTTTCAAACCCTTTGGTCAACATGTTTATTTCTGCATTGGGGGATGGTTTTCCTTCATCAGGAGGCTCTTCATCTAAATAGTTTTCATCAGATTTAGAGTCTGCATCAGGTAATTCAAGTTCATTCCTGCAGAGCAAGAAATCCTCTATCTGCTTGTCACCCTCAAAGATCTGCCAATATTTTTCATTATCTGGCACTGCAGGTCTATAGTTTGTTTGAATAATAATCTGTTTGTCACTAGGTGATCCCTGATATGAACTAGCAGCGCAAGCCAATCCATTTGCAATTATGTTTTGACTCCTTGGGACAAACACAAGCTCATATTTTGTAAATGTTTTCAAGTAATCCATGGCATTATTTCTGTATGCCCTTAGTCTAGGATGCTTTGCAGTATACTCTCCATTTATCTTTTTGATGACTAATTCTGAGTCTCCCTGAAGAATTATCTTCTTGGCTCCTAGCTATTTCAATAGATGCAATCCTAGGATGAGAGCCTCATACTCTACAATGTTGTTAGTGTATTTGAAATATAGCCTGAAGGCATGGCTCTTGGAGTAATTGTTTTCAATGTTGACCAACCATACCCCAGCTCCCGCATTCTTCTTAGTGCAAGATCCATCAAAGTTCATGCACCATAAGGGACTGTTTGTAGGATTGACATCATTTTCATCCCCAATGCTAGGTTCACCATTATATTATATTTTGAGGTCTGCACCATGTTGTGATGTGTCTTGTTCTTCAGGATTTTTATGGAGTTCAGAGTGATGGGTAATTTGTTGTTTGCAGTCTTAGCTTTGTTGACTCTCATTTTTTGTTTCAACACACTGTTCAAAGGTTTCTCTCTTGTTTTCCTCTATATCTAGAACTGCCATTATTTCTAGATTTGGGGCCTCTAACTAGTTGTCTGAGTCTCTGTCTTCTAGATCTGGCTTATTTGTGAATTCATCATTGTAAAGGATAAAATAATCCAGCTCTGTATGGACAGAGTAAAGGGGGGAATTTTCAGGCTTTTCTAGGTTGCTAACCATGAATTTCATGTGTGCCTCTCTGTATAGTCTTCTAAGCTGGCTAAAGACAGGGATAGTGGCATATGTCCTTTCCATCTACATTGTACCTTGCAGCTTGGAACCCCATGATCTTAACAACAACATGCCATACTTAGGACGTACATCAGCCACCACAACATCCATAACCATGCACTTGGCTGGGATTTGAGTCAAATTCACACAAAGGTCTTTGATTAGGCCAAGGCACTTCACTCTGCTAGAGTCAAAAGAATATAAATCCTTGTAAGGTCTGGTTATTTCTAGGCCTAGCCTTTCCATTATCACTTTTGGCATAAGGTTGTGTGAGGCTCCAGAGTCATGCATAACATTATGTAGGATTTTGTCATAGATATTGAGGCTGACATAGAAAGGAGGTACTACCCCTTCCTGAAATTTCCCTTCAATTTTTGGGCCAAACAAGAGAGCTGATTGCTCATCATTCAAATTGACGGTGTCACTGTTTTCTCCTAAGTTTAAAGCTTTCAAAATTTGTCTCTTATATACATTTTGGGTGGCCAACACAGTGAGAGGAATAGAAATTTTAATCTTGGCTATTTCACTCTCCAAACTGAAAGTAGAATGACTCTTTGAGAGGTTCAATTCTGTCTTGTTGGGCACCGTTTTATTAGCAAGACCAGCTTGCTAATTTTCAGTATGTACAATGTTTGAAGCTGTTTTCTCAGGAGCATTAGCTGCAATGCTAGTGCTTCTAGGTTGTTGAATTGATTTGTCACTAGTTTGAGTGTCCTTACCTTTATTTTTCCCAGAATTATCAGCTGCTAATTTACTGCTTTCAGCAGTCACTTTAGGAGTCTTTTTAGGTCTTTTCTTAATGGTGATTTCAAAGGGCTTTGGCTTGGGAGTATCTATGTTCCTTTTGCTTCTGAGATCATATTTTTCTCTAACTTGCATGATGGCATTTTCAAATCCTAACCTATATTCCTTAGTTTCCAACCTTTCCTCATCCCAATGTGAGTATGGGGTCTGGTTATCTTCTGTGGAAAAAGTGAGATCCTAGTTAGCTACTTCCACCATGTTTATGATAGTCCCCTCTGATTCTTTGTTAGGTCCCTATATTACTAGTATAGTCCCTTATTGTTATAAGTGTAACCCCCTTATTTTTATTATTGTACCCTTGTAACTCCCATTTTTTTATTATTGTGCCCTTAAATTATTATTGTTAGGTCGGCTAGGATTACATTGTGGCCCACTAGGATTACATTATGGCCACATGCACTCCTATATATAGAAAGGAGGTTTTGTAAATTGTATCATCCAAGAATTGTTCATTTATGTAATGTATTGGAGGTTGCCCCCTCGAAGTGGCTCATTTCTAAGGCGTTGATATCTCTTTTCTTCTATTTTTGGAGCTGGTTACACAACATTTGGTATCAGAGCTTTGGATTCTAGGGTTTCACTTCTCCAAATAGGACATCGTGGTATTTTCGCTATAAATTTTTTTTCTACGAAGTTTCAAAAGCTAAAATTTTTAGGGTGCAAAGACGAAATCCTGACGAAGATCGTCTAAAAATTTCAGAGCTTGGTTCACAGAATTTTCGGAGATATGATCTGTGGAATTTAGGTCTTTTTTCAGGCTCCTAAACAGGTCATCGTGGAATTTTCAGTATAACTTTTCTTCTACGAAGGTTCAGAATCTGAAATTTTTAGGGTGCAAATCTGCAATACTGAGGAAAATCATCGCAAAATTTCAGAGCTTGGTTTTCAATATGTTTGGAGATATGATCTGTGGAATGTAGTGCTTTTTCAGGCTCCAGAATTTCATCTCAAAGAGGTGATCGTGGGAAAAGTTCAATAAATCTCTCTCTGAGCATTGGATTGGAGTTCCATAAAAATTGGTCACAAGTACACGGACTTTAGTTTCTTGGCTATCAATTTTAGGGGTGAAGGAAAAAAAAGTGACACGTGGCAAGTCGTACAAATTCGCTCTACTGAACCACTCCATAATTAGGTCATTGTGGGAGATTGGACATAACTTCGTCTTGGAGAATCCAATTTAGAACAAACCTGTGGCTTTCAAAAGAGAATTTAGAGGGCCACTTCAGTGCTGAATTTTAGATATTGAAGAGCTGCAATCACAGAGATAATCCACTTAATATTTGTGCCTCAAAGCAAGAAAAAGGTGTTTATTTTTTTTCCGACCGTACCTTTGCCCAGGCCGAAAATCAATTTGAATCGATTCCAAGGGCATATTGTAGAATATATATCAATATTGGGCTCTAAAAAATGCCCCATAAAAATAATTCAACACCCATTAAGCCTTTAAAAGGCTCTACTTATGACTCATGAAGATGAAGAATTGCAACATGATCTATCAAAATTACAAGAGCAAGTGCACCAAATTTCGCTTCGCAAAGAGCAGCAAAAAATGAAATAGAAGCTTTGAATAAAGGCACGGAAGTGAAGATGGATGGTTTGAAGAATAATATGGATGGTTTGAAGAAAGGCCTGGAATGTAAGATAGATGGCATGGACGTTGGCATGGAATCTAAGATGGATGGCATGGAAGCTAAAATGGAAAAAATGAAGAATGATCTAAAAGCATACATGGAAGTTTTGATAAATTTGATACAATAAATGTTTCCTAATGGTGAAAAGATAGTAGAGGAAGCTCATGATGAGAACAAAATAAATGTTAATCGTGATTTCATAAACTCTAATGTTGGCGGGAAGAACCACCATATTCCAAAAATGGATATGAGGAAGTTTGATGGAAATAATCCTATAACATGGATACTATAGATGGAGCAATATTTTGATCTCCATAATGTGCAAAACACACAAAAGGTACGCATTGCAACTTTACATTTCGAACAAAATACATTAGTATGGTATCGATGGCTTTCCTCCCGTAAAAAAGTTGTCACTTGGTCAATTTTTACAGAGGAAATGATAGCACATTATGAGGATACAAAGAGCAACACCTTCTTTAGCCAATTGATAAATCTCAAACAAAAGGGTTTAGTGGGGGAGCAAATTGAGGACTTCCAAAAATTGAATATAAGGGTAACTGATATTCCAGAGGAACATAGGATTGATCTCTTCATAGGCACTTTAAAGGATAACATCCAACATGAACTTCGCGTTTTGGAACCTGATTCATTGGAGAAGGCATTCAAGTTGGCAAGAAAAATTGAATGTAAAATTGTGGCGACAAGGAAGCCTACCACTCACTTCTATAAAGAAGGATGTGTTTCTACGCCTAGATTTACACAACCTACAAGGTTGACACCACAAAAATTGGAAGAAAAAAGAGCAAAAGGGCTTTGCTATAGTTGTGATAGCAAATACACTAAAGGTCATAAATGTGCTGAGAATAAATTATTTTACATAGATTGTGAAGAGGAAGACGAAAATGAACAAGAAGAGGATATACACCAGGAACTAGCCCTAGAAGAGGAAGGAATGAATCTGACCATATCATGTAATGCATTGGCAGGAATTACCACTCCTCAAACTCTCAAGATAGAAGGACATATCAAGAAGAAAAAGGTAATAGTGTTGATTGATTAGGTAGCACCCATAATTTTATTCATTGTAAGGTAGCCAAGGAATTAAATTGTTTCCTATACCCAGCACCAGAATGTCAAGTGATGGTTGCAAATGGAGGAACTATAAATTTCTCTGGAAAATGCCATAATATCAAGCTAACCATGGGGGAATATGTAATGACTAGTCCAATGCTTTCCATTCCTATGGGAGGTGCTGTTGTTGTACTAGGAGTACAATGGTTACAATCTCTGGGGATGGTAGCTTTTAATTTTCAAGAAATTTTCTTGAAATTTTTTTCAGAAGGAAATGAAGTCGAATTACGGGGTATTGCAGGGAAGCCAGAAAAGGTAATAAACTCTAATTTCATGACAAAGCTTCTAAATAAATAAAAACGAGGTGTAATTGCACAATTATGCTCACTAGAAGTTCCAACATCAAAATCATCTATTTCTGCAGATCTCCAACAAGTCTTGGACAATCATTCCAAGGTGTTTGAAACTCCCAAAGGACTCCCACCTATTCGTGATCATGATCATGCTATTCATTTGATTCCAGGAAGTGTTCCTCCAAACATCAGGCCTTATAGATATCCTTACGTCCAAAAGAGCGAAATTGAACGTATCATTGCAAAAATGTTAGAGGCGGGTATAATTCAACCTAGTCAAAGTTATTTCTCTGCTCCTGTAGTATTGGTACACAAGAAGGATGGATCATGGCGAATGTGTCCGGATTATAGGGAGCTCAATAAGCTCACCATTAAAGATAAATTTCCCATTCCTGTGATTGATGAATTATTGGATGAATTACATGGAGCAATTTATTTTGCCAAGTTGGATCTTCGTTCAGGATATCATCAAATTAGAATGAAGACTGAAGATATTCCAAAAACAGCATTTCGAACTCATGAGGGTCATTATGAATTTTTGGTCATGCCTTTTGGCCTTACCAATGCACCTTCTTCATTTCAAGGGTTGATGAATTCCATTTTCAAACCCTTCCTTAGAAAATTTGTGCTAGTATTTTTTGATGATATACTAATCTACAATAGGTCTTGGAAGGATCATATTGAACATGTTGACAGGGTGCTCAAACTATTGCAGGAGAAACAATTATATGCAAAAACATCCAAATGTTTCTTTGGAGTACAAGAGGTGGAATATCTGGGTCATATTGTATCTCATGAGGGTGTTAAAGTAGACCTTAACAAAATTAAAGCCATTAAGGAATGGAAAGTCACCACAACCATAAAGAAGTTGCGAGGATTTCTCGGGTTAACAGGGTATTATCGCAAGTTTTTTAAGAATTATGGGAGAATAGCAGCACCTCTAACAACATTATTGAAGAAAGATGCATTTTCATGGACTCCTGAAGCAACTAAGGCCTTTGAACATCTTAAAGAGGCAATGTGCCTAGCACCGGTTTTAGCTACGCCAGAATTCACAAAAACCTTTATTGTGGAATGTGATGCCTCAGGAAATGGAATTGGTGTTGTTTTAATGCAAGAAGGAAGACCCATTGCTTTTGAAAGTCGTCCAATCAAAGGAAAGTATTTACAGAAACCCATTTATGAGAAGGAAATGTTAGCAATACTGCATGCACTAAAGAAATGGAGAACTTACCTAACGGGAAGACACTTCAAGGTAAAAACTGATCATGATAGTTTTAAACACTTTTTGGAACAAAGACTATGTTCAGAAGAGCAGCAAAAATGGGTCACAAAGATGTTGGGTTATGAATTTGAAATAATCTACAAAAAAGGAAAGCTTAATGTTGTTGCAGATGCACTCTCAAGAAAGAATGAAGAGGTGGAAGCATTTATTTGTGTCATTTCTATTATCCAACCAGATTGGATAACTGAAGCAAGAGATGAATGGAAGAAGGACAAATATGTATGGACACTCATTCAAAAGTTGTAGCAAGATCCTAGTAAATCTAATACATTTAGTTGGAAAAATGATTCCTAATGGTACAAATATCGCTTATATCTTTGTAAGAATTCCCAACTAAAACAAAAGATTCTTCTGGAACTGCACACTTCTCCTTCAGGAGGACACTCAGGATTTTTAAAAACTTACCACAGGGTGAAGAAAGAATTTTTTTGGGATGGCCTTAAATCTGATATTCAAAATTTTTTGGCGAAATGTTTGGTTTGCCAGTAGAATAAAGTTGAGACAATTAAGACCCCGGGACTTCTACAACCTTTATCCATTCCAAGTCAACATTGGGAGGAGATTTCAATGGATTTTATCATAGGTTTACCTAAGTCTGAAGGAAAGAGTGTCATCATGGTAGTAGTTGATAGACTTACCAAGTATGCACACTTTTGTGCATTATCTCATCCATTTAAAGCAAGTACAGTTGCTACTAC
Organism: Pinus albicaulis; assembly: GCA_034641835.2. Lineage (NCBI taxonomy): Eukaryota > Viridiplantae > Streptophyta > Pinopsida > Pinales > Pinaceae > Pinus > Pinus albicaulis. The sequence goes on along the minus strand of CM076579.1, from coordinate 57,209,434 downwards.
ATTTATGGACAGAATTCAAAAGCTACATGGAAGCCCAAGGGTTATTGTGAGCGACAGAGATCCCATTTTTACTGGAAATTTTTGGACAGAGTTATTTTCTTGTTTGGGTACTCAATTAGCTCATAGCTCTTCTTATCATCCTCAATCTGATGGTCAAACTGAGATAGTAAATAAATGTTTGGAAGGATATCTTCATTGTTTTGTATCTGATAAACAAACACAATGGGTCAGGTGGTTACCTCTTGCTGAATGGTGGTATAACACTTCCTTCCATACTGCAGCAAAAATGACCCCATTTATGGCACTTTATGGATATCATCCACCATCCATCACATCATCTTTAAGGAAAATTCGAAGGTTCAAGCAGTGGAAGATCACATCGAGCATCAGCAAGAAGTTCTCCAACTCTTAAAGGATAACCTGAATTTGGCACAAAATCGAATGAAACAACGGGCAGATCAACATCGCAGCGAGAGAAGTTTTGATGTAGGAGATTGGGTATTTTTACGGCTACAACCATACAAACAAATTTCCCTCAAGCAAGCTAAGAAGGATAATAAATTATCGCCAAAGTACTATGGTCCTCACAAGGTGTTGCAAAAGATTGGTACTATGGCATACAAATTGGAGCTTCCTGTTTCTTCGCGAGTGCATCCAGTTTTCCATGTTTCATGCTTAAAGAAGGTTATAGGTGAAAATCTTCCAGTTCAAACAATATTGCGAGAACTTGATGAGGAAGGAAAAATCATATTGGAACCTGAAGCGGTCACGGAAACAAGAACTCGACAGCTATGGAATCGATCAATTTCAGAGTATCTCATCGAGTGGAAGAACTTACCCACTGAAGATTCTACATGGGAGGATGAGAATTTTATACAGAAGCACCCAGAGCTACTCAAGCGTTGAGGACAACACTTTTTTGAAGGAGAGGGGCATGTTAGTTCCCTATATTACTAGTATAGTCCCTTATTGTTATTAGTGTAACCCCCTTATTGTTATTATTGTACCCTTGTAACCCCCATTTTGTTATTATTGTGCCCTTAAATTATTATTATTAGGTCGGCTAGGATTACATTGTGGCCCACTAGGATTACACTATGGCCACATGCACTCCTATATATAGAAAGGAGGTTTTGTAAATTGTATCAACCAAGAATTGTTCATTTATGTAATGTATTGGAGGTTGCCCCCTCGAAGTGGCTTACTTCTAAGGCGTTTATATCTCTTTTCTTCTATTTTTGGAGCTGGTTACACAACCTTTCCTCAGTTTCCAACCTTTCCTCTTCCCAATGTGAGTATGGGGTCTGGTTATCTTCTATGGAAAAAGTGAGATCCTGGTCATCTACTTCCACCATGTTTATGATAGTCCCCTCTGATTCTTCTATTATCCCTTAATCCTCATCAAGGAAATCCTTTTGGAAGGGAGGTATAACTTGTTGATCAGAGTCTCTTTGTCTATTTTGTGGATTTTTTCTCCTAAAGTTTTGGTTCTGGTTTTGATTTTTATTTCTATTCTGATTCGTTGCTTGGATGACCAATTTCTCCATCATTCTTTCCATCCTCTCCATGTTTTTGGCTAGACTATCATATTTGGGATCAGATGGAGAAGCTATGTTGTCATCCCTATAGGTTACCTTTTTCTCAGCCCTCATCCTGGCTCTTTTTTCAATCAAGTTTACCTCTACACTCACTGCTCCTTTCTGCATGTCTTCCAATGTGTTATAGTCTCTTTTCCTAAATTGATAGGCCATATTAGCATCAAAGCCTTCGGGGTATTTCACTAAGGCCATTCCTTGGGTAGGTTTCATATGTGGTGGAAGAGCATTGTAGACACTGTTGAATCTAGTAGAGTAGTCTTGGACACTCTCTCCTCGATTTATTTTAAGATTCTTATATTCTGCTAAGATTTGGAGAGGGTTTCTTCTGACTTCCCATTTGTTTATAAGGGTTTGAAGCAAGGAGGGTAGATCATTGATGCTATTAGGAGGTAAGCCTTTAAACCACTTCTTCACCTCTCCTCCTAAACTCTGATCAAAGATCCTCATCTTAATTGTCTCATCTTTTATTTCCATGTAGTCAAAGGCATCTTCCATCCTATGTACATGGTGTTGAGCTATAGTAGATTCTTTCCCAGTGAAGTGAGGAATTTTAGACTGATATTCATTAGGTAAAGGAGCTAAAGGCTATGGTAACACCAAGGGAGCATACCATGCTACCATGATGATGTTTTGAGGAGGTAAAGGATGGGCTTGAGCAATAGGTATATGACTGACAGAAATGCTACGACCAGCAGCAAATTGTTGAGTAGATCTGGGGTGAGAGAGACCCAAGTTGTGAATGAAATGTATATCAGGAGGTGTGGATGGAGGGGTTTCTCTGCTACCAATGTGCTGGTCACTATGAGGAGGTGAATTTGGAGGTTCAAAGTTTTTCTGATCTAAACTACTGAATGACTTAGTTCTTGTTGAATTGCTTGATAAGTCTAAATCAAACTGAGTCTCTGATAGAGCTGTAAGGTTTTTAGGTGCTGAATTAGCTCTATAAATGGGTCTGACAATAGTGGGGTCCCTATATGAAGAAGGCTTCCTAATAATACTATGAGGATTGTCCACTATTTCAGGGGGGTTTGGATTAGGATAAGCTCTGGTATGGATAGTTCTTGAAGCCAGTATGTATCACAACCTCAATGAAGAGGGTTGGCCAGGTATGACAGTCTTTGAGAGGAAAACTATCTTCAAACGAGAAGCTTAATCCTATTTGTTTCCTTAAAAAATGAATGATGTTGTAGTGAAATTTGTCTCCCAGTGGATTCTTGTGAAAACAATGAAAATCAGCAGGCCTACTGATCACCAGTGGAGTATTTTGGTCATTCAAGGACTATGGAGTCTCCAGGTGGAAAGTTTAAAGTGTTTTGAGGAGATTAACTGTCCACCACAGTGATTCACTACCAAACATAGGCTAATAGGGTCTAATTCCCCAGTGGAGTCGCAAGAATGAGAGTTTTGGTGGCTCAACCGGCTAACACACCAAATGCCTTCAAATCAAGGGGTTTACCTGAGGTCCTAAAGGTATCTAGGATGAAGTTCACTCAGAAGTTCCCCAGTGGAGTTGCCAAAATGTTAGGGTCTCTGTAATTTTCAAGTTTGGCAGATACAAACCACAAAGCCAACATATGAACCACTTTGGGATTCTAGGATCTAGCCCTCCTGAATCCAAAGAGGTATCTCTCTATAAGTGTGTCTAAAGATGTGATATTTAAAGCATGAAATGTGATATTAGGCTAGTTATGAAGAGCATGGGTTTTTTTTGTTTGTTTTTGGTTGGGCAACGACATGATGAAGGTGAAGGCAGTTTAAATGAAGGGTGAAAAAGTATGCCAGTGAAGGTATGATTTAGCTGAAAGATAGGCAAAAATCAGCTTCAACCATTGGGCTATAGAGTCATAAGAGGATTTAATTAGATAGCAAGGTTAAAGAATGATCCATGGGGCAAGTCATCTGTGTCAAAGGATCACTTTAAAGTTGATTTTATGGAATGAAACAGATAGAGAATGAAGAACAAACAAACGAAGAACAAAGAGAAACCTGAGATCAAGTAAGTACTTTGAAACTATTTTGCTTTGGCATATACTTAAGGAAAAAACATGAGAGTAATCTGAGATCAGGTAAGTGCTTTGAAACTAGCCTGCATTGATGTACTTTCAATAGAAAACATTAAAATCACTTAGAATAGCTTAAGATCAAGTAAGGACTTTTAACCTATCCTGCTTTCAGCATATCCTATGGGAAAACACAGATGATAAAACATAAGGAGTAATCTAAGATCAGGAAAGTGCTTTGAAACCAACCTACTTTCAATGTACTCTTAAGAGAAACATTCAAAGGAGGAAAACATAGAAATAAAGCTTTATCAGTTAGAGTAGGGTACTGTTAAGAGTAAATCCTAGCTCTGTATTTGCTGTTCTTTATCAGAGAAAATGGAAATAATGAAAACAGAAAGGAAAATAACAATTAAAAATAAAAAAACATCACCATTGACATAGATCAGGTTCCCATAAATCAGCTTGTATTTTATGTTTAAACCAGTTACAATCTTCAAGCCGGGTGGGTCTCTACAACTTCGAACTTCTCATTTCAGCTTATGTATCTTCAATTTCAAACAGGGCTTCAGCAAAATATTAACATTCAATTAGATATCTAGAGACCAACCCTTACAATGTGGTCCTCAAGGAGAATTTATAAGAAAATCAGGGAGTGGGAGAGTTTCTAGGGGTCAAGTATCATTAATTTCACAGTCAATGCAATTCTTGGCCTTTGAAAACCAGGGAAGGCATAAGGCAGGAATGGATTCTGCCTATAACTCTACTTCATAACTCTGTTTCTGCTTTTTGAGGTTTAATGGATGAAAATATTGACTTGAGGACTATTTTTTATCTTTAAAATCACTTTGCTGACAATTAGAAATAACTTCCTTTGATTTGTATTATTTTTTTAGCCATGTTTAGGCCAATATCTCTTGTTCTGGTAATAAATAGGCCTTCTTTGATTTCTGTGAGGCTACAAGTGTCTTTTGGTAGCTAGAGAGGTTGGCTTTTGGTGTTGGAGAGGGTTCAATTAGCCTCTATTGTTGCGGTGGAGGCTTTCTTGGATTGACAGATGTCTTTGTCTTCTCCTAAAACACTTTTAATTCACCTTTAGGTCTGTGTTTTAGGCCGAATTAGGCCTCGTTTTTCTTTATGGTCTTCATGTTGTCTCTTTGAGCTTTAAACATAGGATTATAATCATTAATCTTCAATAAAGGCTCTTAATCCTTTAATCTCTTTCGCTGATACACTTTTCTGCTTCTCTGATTGTTTCATTGGCTCTGAGACAGTTTTCTCTATGCTATGTGATTTTCCCATCCGTGATGGTGAGAAAGGGAGTGATTTTAATCTTTTGTCACCCTGGAAAACACAATAAACTCATTATGAAATCCAGGGGAGTTGTGGAAGATTGCTGGCGCAACTGTGGAAACAGTGGCTGTAGTGGAGAAGATGGTGAAATTTGTTGTGTAATGGTGGAAAAGTCAGTTTGATGAAGGTCGGGTGGAAAGACGGTTCTGGACTGTAGGATGAGACTGTAGGATGATGATTGACAGTCGTGATTTGCCAGAGGAGTCGCTTTAGAAGGTCAGATGGAGAAATTATAACTTTAATGTAAAAACATAAAGTTAAACCTTCGGGTGCATTACAGAGGAAAAGCATGAAAATAAAATGAAATAGGGCTTTTAATGGTGGGACCGGCATGGGCAGAGGGTGATTAGTTGTGGACTGTTGGATCTCAGGAGGAGATCAACGATGGGGATCCTCTGAAGAAGTTCTTATTGAGGCCTGATGAAAGAAATATGAATGAAAATGTGATGCAATATGGGCCGTCGATCTAGATTGCATGGACGGTCGCGATCGAATTGGAGGATCGCAATAGGGGGAAGAAGGGGTGGGACATTTAAGATCTTTGCAATTAGTGATGCGCGATTGAGCACCAGCCATCTGATCCAGAAGAAGATCGATGGTGGAGGTTAAATTGGTAGGGAAGAGACGGGAGGAAAATGAAGCGGAGCACGATTAAATCTTGACCATTTCTTCTTGTGAGTTCAATGGCCAAGATCCAATCGAGAGATCGCAATCAGGGAGAATGGAAGGTGGTACTTTTAAGGTTTTTCCGATTGGTGATTTGGGCGGTGATGCGATTGGCGCTTGACCGTTGGATTTAAAGGGGAATCAACATCAGAGATCATGATCAGGGTTTGACAAAGGGATGAGGTGGGGCGCGGTGAGATTTGCGTGGACCGTTATATCTTTACAGATCTATGGTGGATATCGCACCCGCGGCCAATAGAAAAATTCTTTCTCGCATCAAAATATTTCACTTTAACAAATAAATGTGCTCATAACGATACCCCCGATTGTGATTGACGGTGAACACAATTAGCGCTGGCCGTTGGATATTTTAAGGAGATCAATGGCGGAGACCTCAGTGGAGGCCAATACACGAAAGAAGTCATCACATCGGAAACTTTCCATATAACAAATAAAATGTGCTCACGTCCAATCTTCCAATTGCGATAAATGCTCAATGGTTTAGCGCCTAGTATTGGGGCTAGGTTTCATGGAGGGGAAGTGGTTAGGGGCTTAGCTGAAGTGGGCTAAAGCCTATAATGAAAAATAAGTGTTTTAAGCCAAAAAGAGGGTTTTTAAAGCTTAGAGAGGGGCTCTGGTAGGGGGAAAAAGGGGGTTTTCCACCAAATGAAAGGATTTCACATGGTTTACAAAGGGGAATTGATGGTTTAGAAGACTTAGAAGGGATTTTGGGAGTTAAAGGGGAAAATTTGAGAAGGGAAAAAAGGGTTGAAATGGGGAAATTTGCAGGGATACAAGGGAGCAAATGGAGGCTTTCTTGAGCACAGTTTTTTCACAAACAGTGAGGCATTTTTCAGTGGAACAACAATGAAGATATTTTCAAAGGCAAAGGACACACGGAGGCTTCAAGAATGAGATATTTTTAGAGGAAATGTATCCCTTGAAGACTCAAGAACATTTTTAGCCACCTGTTTGCTTGACAAAAATTTATAGGTGGCTAACACTATGCATAAAAAAAACCCTAACATCAAAGATGGATATCAATTTCCTTATATCTGCAAGTAGTGACCAAGATAAATTCTACATAAATCCAGATATTTGCAGTTAAATATATTTAACAACAAAAAAAAGTAAGAGTTTCACCATGAATCCAATGAAGAAGACAAGAATTTTTTTTAAAGAATTTTTGTATCATGACACATCAAAAGGGAACATAGAAAGATGTTACCAGTCCTTGTCAATGGGATAGATTCTTATATGTCCTCATCGCTTCAGATCTAAGATCTCTCTCCGATAATGGTGTAGCAAACCCAGACAAAAATGGACCTCAAGGGGAGATCAAAAACAAAAAGTAGAAAAATATGACTATGATGGAGGATCAAATTTAGACCAAAAATATAGATCTAGAGTGATATTTAGGCAACAAAAGGTAGTGAATGAATGGAAAAACCCTTCTATTTATAAAAAAATATTGAGTTAGTCTAGATATTGGTGCATAATTAAAATATTATTAACCAAATCTAGATCCAACTTTTATGGAATATTTTATTATTTTGTTGGAGGGAAAAGGAATTTGAATTTGGTCAAATCCCTTTATTTGTAAATAATAAATAAATAAATAATTTATTTATTATTTTAATAATTTGATTGAGTAATAATTAAATAAATAGTGATTTATTCAATTATTTATAAATGATTTAGTCAAATTTAACGAGGAATATTATTTAAATAATGTTTTAAATAATTATTCTTTGAAAATAATAAGATAAATAATGATTTATCTAATTAGTTTTCCTATTTTGTGTTAAATATTACTAGGAATATTAATTAAACTGATGTTTAATTAATTACCCCTTGAGGAAAATAAAACAAATAAGGATTTATTTAACTATTCCTCATCGGGTTTCCTGTTTAGACCATAAAAAACTTAATAAATCATGGATTACTAAGTTATTTTTCATAGTGAAAGAAATTTTACTAGGGTAAAACTGGTCTTACATGGTGTACTTTGGTCCATCTAATAGTAATAGGTTAGATGACCAAAAATTGGTGTAACATATTTCCCCCCAGCGTGCGAGCGTTAGGAGCTAATCATATGACTGAAGTATGTTGTAAGAACTCAATCACTAGACACCAAAGGGGGAGTTAGAGAGAGAGAAATATAAGTTAGACTAAAGTGCGAGAGGACAAGACCCTGAGGAGGTGAGATTACAGGTGTGACAAGTCTCATTTATGAGTGAGTACCTATTCTGCATGAGGCGGGGGGGAAATACCTATGCCCACGGAGTTAACAAAGTACAAAGAATAATGTGTCCATTAAACAAGGGACTGAAAAATATAGTACATGTTGGCATAAATGTGGGCCACATAAAAACATGATAATGGATCATGTTAGATGTGGAGCCTGATTATCTTCTGTATTTTGTATCACAACGTTGCATCCTTGTTCTTGATGGGGCAGCAACCCCACCCATAACTGAACCCTGCCTGGCAAGTCCAGGGGGGGCGGTTGTGACTTTATGGAGTGCCCCCTTGGCGGGGGGTTTCGGGGCAGTGCCCCCGAAGCTAAAAATAGGCGTAAAATTGCCTTGTGAAAGTATAGCTATTTCTAGTCAATCTAGGTCTTTCATTAGGCAAATGATCTGATGGTAGAAGTTATGTTTAATTTAGGGTTTTTCACCCTAGAAGGAAACCCCTTGTTTTTTATGAGGGTACTGTATTGCGGTTGTGTATTGTATGTGTATTCTCAGAGCAAGAAACATATATGGAGACTGTGAGAGAGAACATAGGATATTACAACTGACTTGATGTAGGTTGTGTCTCTTCATTTTGCTGGATAATATAAAGGAAGGATTGGTTGTTCGAGGTGGACGTAGCCCAAATTTGGTGAACCACGTATATCTGTGTCTCTCTGGCTTTATATTTTTTGTGTTTGTGTTTCTGCATATTTATGTGTTGCATTGCTCTGAAATATATAATTTTTCTAACAACTGGTATCAGAGATGAAGGTCGATTTGGCTGATAAACCCATAGGAAAGAAGCGTTCCTGGTTCGAGTGGGAGCAATGGCGGAAGATGGTAAGTTTAGGGTCGAGAAATTTAACAGCTAAAAATTCCCGCTGTGGAAGATGCGGATGGAAGATTATTTGTATCAGAAATATCTGTACCTACCATTGAGCAGAAAAACAAAGAAGCTGATGACTATGACAGATGAAAAATGGGATATTATCGATAGAAAGGAACTTGGAACAATACAGTTCTACCTCACAACGTCGGTAGCCTTCAATATTTCAAAGGAAACAACAACAGAGGGTTTGATTAAGGCATTGGAAAAACTATATGAAAAAACCTCAGCCTCAAACAATGTATTTCTCATGAAATGTTTATTAAATATGAAGATGTCGGAAGGTCGATCTGTTGTAGACCATTTAAATGATTTAATATAGTTACCAATCAGTTACGTTCTATAGGGGTAAACTTTGATGATGAAGTTAGGGCTCTGTTATTTCTGTGCTCATTGCCAAAATCTTGGAATGGTTTAGTGAAAAGGTTGGTACATTGTATTTATGCAATGGTATTTCTAATTTTGTTAATGCTTTAACTTCCAAAGGAGTAGATGCAACATTATGGCATCATAGGCTCGGACACATGAGTGAGAAGGGGATGAAGATTCTTCACTCAAGAAATTTTTTGTTGTGTTTAAAGAATATGGATTTGGATTTTTGTGAGAATTTTATTTATGTCAAAAGAGAGTCAGATGTCTTAGAGTTGAGAAAGAAAAGAAGAGCGGAAAATTAGAGCTTGTGCATATAGATGTATGGGGACCTGCTCAGGTATCATCTCTCGATGGCTCTCATTATTATGTTACATTTATTGATGATGCAACTAGAAAAACTTGGATTTATTATATTCAGAATAAATCTAATGTATTTGATACTTTCAAGAAATGGAAAGCTTTGGTTGAGATTGAGACAGGAAATAAGCTGAAGTGTCTCAGATTAGATAATGGAGGTGAATATTGCAGCAAAGAGTTTGATAGGTACTGTATAGAGCATGGAATTCACAGAGAGAAGATACTTCCAAGAACACCACAATAAAATGGTGTATCAGAAAGGATGAATAGAAAAATCATGGAGCGTGCAAGGTGCATGAGATTGCATGCAGGATTGTTTTTACAATTTTGGGGAGATGTTGTAGATACTGTTTTTTATGTAATAAATAGAGGGTCTTCATGTTCCTTGGATGGTGGTATTTGAGAGGAGGCATGGACAGGTAAAAAGGTAAACTACTCTTTTTCAAATCCTTTTGGTTGTGAGGCCTTCGTCCATATTAATAAAGAAAATAGGACAAACCTTGAGGAAAAATCAAAGAAATGTACCTTTATTGGATATGGTGTTAATGATTTTGGTTATCGCTTATATGATTATGAAAATCAAAAAATCATTAGGAGAAGAGATTTAATATTCAATGAAAAGGTGTTGTATAAGAATCAGTTGTAGGAAAAGAAACAAGAAAAAGAAAAAAAGAATATACAATTTTTGATGAGATCACAGAAAAAGTAAAGGTGCCTGAAAATAATAATAATAAACAACCACAACAACAACAATAGGAACCTCAAACACCTGAAAGTGGTGTCAGAAGATCTACCAGGATAAGTAGACCCCGTGAATGATACTCTCCTTCATTTTATTATGTATTTTTGACTGATTCTGGTGAACCCGAATGTTATTAAGAAGCAATGCAGGTTGAAACCAGAAAGAAGTGGGAGCTAACCATGAAAGAAGAAATGGAATCCTTAATACATAACTTGACTTGGGACTTAGTGAGGTTTTTGATCAGGTGATCATGTCCTAAGTGAAGAAAATGCTCAAAATTGGAACTTCTTAGAATTGGTTGAAACCAGAACGACAGGAAAGGTCTCGTCGAAACGATCTTGTAGCCGTCAACTACATTCAAATCCGATACTATATGTGAAAGATATTCAAGTTTGAAATTTCACAATTTCATGTAAAAGTCCAGTTTGACTTGGTTTGAATTTGAATAAAAAATACTATAAAAAAGGAATATTCCACAGAATATTTTGAGAATATTCCAGAAAATATTCCATGGAATATTCCTTCATCATCCAACCAGCGTTCGACACTTGGCACATTTCAATTGGATAATGGGTTGACCGTATTCAAATGGACCAATCAATGGGTACCTGTGGCCTGCCTGGAGGCCGCCACGTGGCCCCAAGACTTCACATTTTTTGTTTGGCAAAATATATTGGAGTTAACAGGTTTTGATCGCAGGTCGGGCGGGTGGTAGCCCTAACGCCTTACTGCCCAGGCCCGTGGTAGTTCTTAACTATCATAGGTCCATACTTGTATATAAAATTTGGATAAGTTATGGTCGGGGTGAAAAGGGGGACAAACCTTTATGCACGGGACCTCAGGCCAAGAACCCTGGTCATAGAAATAACCTCTGGCAGTTTCAGTTATCGTAAGACATGTTCACATATATAAACGACAGCAGTTGCTGTGACCTTTAATGCCACGGTTCTGAAACCGTTGGCACATTCTCTGCATGTGGCCACGTTAAGTCTAACATTTAACATCAAGCAAAATGGTTCCGTCAGTTTAGAGTGTGCCACCAAATTCGGTGGCTTATGCCAACTTTAGTCAGGTTAACTCTAGTTAGCCAAGATTTGGTGGAGCTTATTTAGGGCAAACTGGGAAAAACTTCAGTTGGGCATAACTTTCACTAGGAAAAACCTTTTGGAGCAAAATATTTTTTGATTTTGGGTATTTTGAGAATTCCAGAACAAATGGTGTAGGTTTCAGAGGCAACAGAGCTCATATTCAGGTACTTTTTCAGCAAAGAAGCTTGGAGAGCCATCAGGGCCTAGGGAGTGTTGGAGCTGTATTGGGCTATGGTTAACCATTGGAGGTGAAAAAAAAGCCTATATTTACTGTTTTCTATGTTCTGAACTCATTTCCACAGCTTATTTTTCCTGTTTAGGCTTTCTGATCACTATATAACCAATTTGAGCATCTAATGAAGCAAGGACATGCCCATTTGGGGGCCTTGGACCTGGCAGATGTAGCCCAGGAGGGGTGAACTACCTCATCAGCTTCTGTGTTATATTGTGTGACTTTATCTTGCTATTTTTTTCAGATTTGATATGTTAAACAGTAAAAATAAATAACACTCCTTCACACATAAGACTCAAAAATTTACCAAAAACATTTTGTTTCACTTGCAAGACTATCTAAACACTTTGCACATATAATTTTATGGAAAATGAATACCTTGAACAGTAAACAAGTAGTTTCAGTTTTAGATCATTAGTGTTTAATTATATTATTTATATAGACAGAGTTTGTAAAGGGCCGGGTAGCCTCTGGATCTCATCCTTTCTTTAAAGGTGAGATATCCAGTAAATGCCCCTATAGTCAATCTCTGTATAGATCTAATAAGTTCTCACATTTTCAAATCAGATTGGTATCATAGATTATGGCTTTGAGAAAGAGTTTTCACTCATCATTTGATTTTTGCAAAGATTAAGTCATTTGTTTGCAAGTTTTGATGCTTACTAGGTTAAAAATCAAGAGAGGTGAAGGAAACTTGGTTAGTGCACAAAATAATCCACAACCAAGAAGGGTCAGAGAACCACCTCCAAGAGCCCTAGAAGCAGCTACAAGAATGTCTTCAAGAGAAAGTGAATCTCATGAAGAGATGGATCCCAAGGAAGAAGAAAGGGTTTTTCAGAAAGATTTCTTGGATATGACTTAAATGGTAAGGATCCTCTATCAAGACAGAAATGATAGGATTGCTGGAGAAGGGTCTAAAATCCAAAAATAAGGAGAGGATTCCTCCAGAAGAAATAAGGGTAATTATCAGTCAAAGAAAGGAAATGGAGGAAATGGTGATCCACCATCTCCATCGTCATCCTCTTCCTCGTCATCATCTTCTTCTACTTCAGTAAATCAGTCACATAAGTCAAAAACCAATGGTAAAAATCCTTTTCTAAAGCTTGATGTCAAATTTGAATTGCCAATGTTTAACGGTGAAGTGAATGTAGAGAAATTAGATAATTGGATCAGACAATTGGAAGTCTATTTAAGGATTCAAAATCTGGATGATGACGACACTAAAATACAACTAGCCTCGCTAAGGATGGATGGAGCAGCTTTGGTATGGTGGGAAGCCAAGACCAAGGAGGAAATCAAGAAACATGGTAAGATTATTCTATCATGGACTGAGTTTATTATTGCCATCAAGAAGACATTTTATCCTCTTTCTCGTCTTCAGAAGGCTATAATGAACTGGCAAAACTTTAGACAGCTTAAGGGACAGAATGTGCAAGACTATACCCAGGAATTTAGGAGAAGAGCACTCTTATTAGGGGTAGACTTACAAACTCAAGATACTTTACTGAAGTATATAGGTGGTTTGCACAGTTACCTTGAACACACTATCCTTATGTTTAATCCTACTAGTCTAGACGAAGTTTTTGTACAAGCTACGCATTTAGAGGCTAGAGGGAAAAACACTTTTGATGAAGGTAGAAACAAGCCTTTCAAAGGGAAAAAAAAAAAGATAAAACCTTGAAGGGAAAAGGTAAAAAGAATGCATCTATCAAACAAGAGGGTGAAAATGTCATTTGTAAACATTGTTCAAGAGAGGGCCATGAAGAGAAAAACTGTTGCAAATTACATCCTGAAAAAAGAAACCAGTTTCACAAAAACAAGGGAAAGAAGAAAACTGCAGTTACTACAACTACACCTCAAGATTTAGGTGATAATTCAGGGGATGAAACCAAAATTGCAGCCATGGGTTTGAAAAGTATGAAGGGAAAGGAAATAGAAACTAAAGCAAGCACTAGTACTTCAAACTGTCATGTACAAGCTACTAATGAGGAAGAAAGAATTGAATTGTTCCATGTGAGGGTAGTCTCAAAACATACTAAAATTGACCCACTGTTTGATAGTGGGTCATAAGAAAATCTCGTATCAGAAGACTTGGTCAAAAAACTAAAACTTGAGACCATTCCACATCCAAAGCCTTATCCACTTGGGCAGATATGCAAGGATGCAAACTTACAAGTCTCAAGAAAGTGCATATTGCGCTTTGCAATTACTGCATACTTTATTGACACAGTTGAACTTGATGTGGTGCTGCTTGATATATCAGGAATTGTTTTGGGAAGTCCTTACTTATTTGACAGGAAAGCGATCTTCCATTGCCATGAAAACAAATATCATCTTTTTAAATATGGCAAGGAGTTCATTGTCAGAGAAAATCACAAGAAGACAAATATAGCAATGGTAAATACGGGATAGGTAAAAGGACTAGTTAATTCAAGCAAGATTTTTGTACTTCTTATGATCAAGCCAAAGGTTGATGTGAATCACGAGTCATTTGAAAATTGTGATTCCAAGCTGAAATCAGATTTATATGATGTAGTTGATGCACATCATGAGATGTTTCAGGAACCAGCAAGTTTTCCTCCTAAAGGGGAGATTCAGCATGAAATCCATTTACATCCAGATTATCCACTTCCTAACATAGGCATGTATCACATGTCTATCATGGAGAATGCTGAAATAAAGAAGAAAATTAAAGAATTGTTGGACAAGGGTTTCATAACACCAAGCACTTTGCCATGTGGGTCACCAATAGTGTTGATTCCAAAGAAATATGGAACTTGGCGTATGTGTGTGGACTTTAGGGCATTGAACAAGATAATGGTAAAGAATCATTACCCACTTCCAAGGATAGATTATTTTTTAGATCAGCTGAAATATGCTAAATATTTCACTAAGTTAGACTTACGTAGTGGTTATCATCAAGTTAGAATTGAAGAAAGTGACATTTGAAAGACAGCTTTTAAAACCAAACAAGGACTCTTTGAGTGGCTTGTTATGCCATTTGGTTTGTGCAATGCACCTGAAATTTTCATGTAGGTAATGGATGATGTCTTATGTCCTTTTCTTGATGATTTCATTATTGTCTACGTAGATGACATCTTAATTTTTAGCAAGACTAGAGAAGAGCATGTCATGCATGTTAAGAAAGTACTTGATGTTTTGAATAAAAATCAGTTATTTCTTAAAATGTCAAAGTGAATTTGGAAAGACTTCCTTGGTTTATTTGGGACACATAGTAGGAGGAGGCACTTTGAGAATTGATCCTTCCAATGTAGAAGGCATTGTGAGTTGGCCTACTCCCAAATCCATTACAGAGGTAAGAATTTTTTTGGGTGCAGCGCCGTATTGGAGGAAGTTTATTTCTAACTTCTCTGCCATAGAATCTCCTATGCATGTAGTGACAAGTGTGAAGCGTGCTTTCCAATGGGGAGGCAAGAAACAAAAATCTTTCGAGTCTTTGAAAGAAAATATAAGTTCAGCTCCATTCCTTGCATTACTAGACTTGAGATAGCCATTCGAGATTCAAACAGATGCTAGTGATTACACAATGGGTGCAGTTCTCTTACAACATGGTAAGCCTATCACATTTCATTCTAAGACATTTAATGGTGTTGTTGTGAATTATCCTACATATGATAAGGAGTTGTATGTGTTGGTACAAAGCGTCAAAAAGTGGAAACACTATTTGATGGGCAAAGAAACAGTTGTTCATACCAACCATCAGGCTTTACAGTACTTGTAGTCGCAAAGTAGATTGCTGCAGTCACGACATTTCAGATGGATGGGATTCTTACAAAAATTTCACTTAGTAATAAGGTACAAGAAAGGTATTTTCAATAAAGTTTTTGATATGCTTTCAAGGCCTATTATTAGTGCTACTACTTTACTTAAGAATGATTCTATTGTACATGAGAGCTACATAGAACAATATGCATCAGATGATGATTTTAAAGATGTGTTTGCTAAGTTGAGTGAAGGGAATCATGTTGAAGAGAATGATTATCATTTGCATAATAATTTGCTGTTTAATTTGGGCAAGTTATGTATACCATAGGGAGAGAGATTAAGTATTATGAGAGAAGCTCATTCTTCTCTTATTGCTGGACATTTCGAGGTAAGCAAAATGGTGGCAGATTTACAGAGGTATTTTTATTGGCCTCGCATGGTAGATAGTGTTTCACGTTTCATTAGAGGCTATTCATTATGTGTTACAAGCAAGCTTAGCAATAGGAAGCTTGGTTTGTATACGCCATTTCCGGTACCTTCTAGACCATGGGAAAGTGTTTCTATGGATTTTGTAGGAGGTCTATCATTACCTAGAAAGCGGCATGATTATCTTTATGTAGTAGTTGATAGATTCAGCAAGATGTCTATTCTGATGCCATGCAAGAAAAATATAATTGTTTAAAAAACTGTTGATTTATATTTTCAACATGTATGGGTTCATTATGGCTTGCCTACTTCTACTATTAGTGACAGGGATTCCAGATTTGGTGGCAATTTTTGATCCAATCTATGGAAGATGATGGACACCAAGTTGAAGAAGAGTACTTCTTTTCATCCGCAAACAGATGGCCAAACAGTGGTAGTGAACATAACCATTGTACATATTTTGAGAGGTTATTGCAACAAGCATCCCAAGATTTGGGATGAGCATTTGCATTACATTCAACATGCTTACAACCGGGCCAAGCACTCTTCTACAAATACTTCACCTTTTGAAGCTTGTTTTGGGTATTTGCCTAAGTCACCTTTAGATTTCATTCTTGAGAAGGATGTTTCCATTGATGGGCATAGTGACATTGACAAAGCTTGCATGTTCATTGAAAGAATTCAGCTCATACATCAGCAAGTTCAAGAATGGCTTGAAAAAATTCAAGGCAAGTACAAGGAGAGACATGATAAACATAGAGTCGATCATAAGTTTCAAGAAGGATATGAGGTATGGCTGCATATTAGTAAGGAAAGAATGCAAGGAGAAGGTAAAAAGCCGAAGCCTATTTGTTATGGTCCATTCAAAATCCTTAAACAAGTTGGAAATAATGCTTTTCAACTAGATTTTCCTTCATATATGCAAATGTATTCCATTTTTAATGTGGAAAATTTACGTTTTTATGAACCTCCTTTAATTGTTGATTATGAAAGTGACATTCAGTTTCCATCCATAGAGGATTTCTCGCCAAATTTTTTGGATGAGCTGAAAGAGGATGCTATCCTTGACAGAAGGACACGCACTTCAAGGAGGGGAAATGTTGATTATGTTGGGGTTGGTCTTAAAGGCAACAAACTGAGTAAGGAAAAGTGGATGGAAGTGGAAAAGGTGAGGAAGTTGTATCCTCAACTTCTTAATAGGTAATTGAAGGCTTTTGGGGTCCAAAAGCTTCCCATTTGGGAGATGTGATTAGGTGATCATGTCCTAAGTGAAGAAAATGCCGAAAATTGGAACTACTCAGAATTGGTTGAAACCAGAACAACAGGAAAGGTCTCATCGAAAAGATCCTGTAGCTGCGAACGACACTCAAATCCGATACTGTATGTGAAATATATTCAAGTTTGAAATTTCACAATTTCATGTAAAAGTCCAGTTTGACTTGGTTTGACTTTGAATAAAAAAACATTAAAAAAAGGAATATTCCACAAAATATTCTGGGAATATTTCATAGAATATTCCATGGAATATTGCTTCATCATCTAACCAACA